>CM019064.1:155885177-156485177 GCA_009667805.1 Leptobrachium leishanense | reverse complement strand
GCAGGTGTTTATGGGGATGATTTGTTGGGCCACATCGTGGCCCAATCAAATCTGTATGCCCATCAGCATTGTGCTGCGAAGCCAGACTCCTACTTGGCAAGGCAGCAATGGACCCCGCTAGATGTGCCAGAATTTCTGAAATTCTGGGCACTTACTATGCTGATGGGCATCATAAAGAAGCCCTCAATTCGCTCCTACTGGAGCAGTAGCCCCATCTGCTCTACCCCCATTTACCTCCAATCAATGTCACGTAGAAGGTATGAAAACATTTTGCGTTTCATGCACTTCAGTGACAACAGCCTGTGCTCCCCTAGAGAGCATCCCCAGTTTGACAGGCACCAGACTTTTACATTTTATTCGTACATTTTTATGTTCTACAATTTGCTGTATTTTGCCAAAATCTTTGCACACCTATGCATGGGGGGCATGGTGTACTCAGGAGATCTTGCAGAAAACAACCTGGAGAGTTTTCATGCAGTAACAAACAACAGTGTCTGCTAAGGCTAGGGTCAGACGAGCGTGATTTCTACGGACTGTACGTCCGTCCAGTACGGACATCGTCAGTACGGAAGACGCAGTAGAGGTCACACAGTCCGTTTTTTCACTGACATTTATTTTTTGACAGATGTAGGAGGGACAATAAATTCAATTGCAAAACCATTTTGTCCGTGAAAAATGCAGGACGTATAAATGCAGTCCGTCTGACCACGTTCCATCACTCACACACAAAGCTATGCAGACGTTGCGGACGCAGCGCACTTTGTGCGGCCGTTCTAGCGGTTCTACGTTCTTGCCTGCCTTGCGTCCGTGGGCCGCGGCCGTTGTGCGTCCGCAGTTCAGTGCGGACGTACTTCGTGTGTCGGGCTCCATTGGACTTTATGTCATGCTATCACGGACGTACTTTTAGGCGCGATCACGGACGTGAACACTACGCTCGTCTGACCCTAGCCTAAATCACAGTCCAAAACTACTGTGGGCCGTAAAAATCTGAAATTTGAAAAATTACCGCCACCACACCTTGTTGCCAAATGTTTTGGGCTAAAACCGTTGCATCCATGGCATCAAAGCACTCCATATGCAATACCTTTGGGTGTCAACATAACAAATATAAACAATTTTCTGGCAATAATTCAAACTGGGGTATGCGGTAGACCCAAAACCAAAGATAGGCCTAGCTGAAGAAATAATCTCAATTTCAACTCTAATGACAAAGTCATAAAAATTGTATTTGAACCTTCCCAAAATCCTGGCAAACCTAGGCATGGGGGGCATGGGTGTACTCAGGAGATCTTGCAGAAAACAACCTGGAGAGTTTTCATGCAGTAACAAACAACAGTGTCTGCTAAATCACAGTCCAAAACTACTGTGGGCGTAAAAATCTGAAAATTGAAAAATTACCGCCACACACCTTCTCAAATGTTTTGGGCTAAAACCGTTGCATCCATGGCATCAAAGCACTCCATATGCAATACCTTGGGGTGTCAACATAACAAATATAAACAATTTTCTGGCAATAATTCAAACTGGGGTATGCGGTAGACCCAAAACCAAAGCTAGGCCTAGCTGAAGAAATAATCTCAATTTCAACTCCAATGACAAAGTCATAAAAATTGTATTTGAACCTTCCCAAAATCCTGGCAAACCTATGCATGGGGGGCATGGGTGTACTCAGGAGACCTTGCAGAAAACAACCTGGAGAGTTTTCATGCAGTAAAAAACAACAGTGTCTCCTAAATCACAGTCCAAAACTGATGTGGGTGTGAAAATGAAAAATGACCACCAAACAGTATCTAATTTGTTTGGAGCAAACGGATGCATCCATAGCATAAAAAACACTCCATTTACAATACTTTGGGGTGTTAGCTTACCAAATATATGCACGTTCATAAAACTGGGGTATGTAAAAAGGCCCCTAAAAAGAAGATAAGCAAAGAAGATACTGTATGTCAAATTAGAAAATTGACAAGCACATGTCAAAGATTGGCGTAGCACCCCAAAAACAACAGAACAAATCTATATATGGGTGGTATCAATTTACTCAGAAGATGTTGCTGAACATATTTTGGGGTGTTTTTTGGCAGTAACCCATAACTGGATTTGACAATTCATGCCTAAAGTACAATGTGTGTGAAAAAATAACACAAAAAGTGACTACCTGAAAGTTTGACAAAGAGCTAGTGCATGAAAGTGTTAAAATACAACTCTTTGAAGCACCCTAGGGTGTGCCCTTTCTAAAAATATATGGTTTGATGGGGGTAAATTACTTTGGCCGGCTTCAAAAATGTCCCAAATAGGACATGGGTGCATGATGACGAAATGTGAAAATTCCAAGTTGGAAAACTGAAATGCGCACCCCCCAAATAAGGCCTTTTAGCCCCCAAATGACCCGACATACCTATACATGGGTGGTATCAATTTACTCAGAAGATGTTGCTGAACATATTTTGGGGTGTTTTTTGGCAGTAACCCATAACTGGATTTGACAATTCATGCCTAAAGTACAATGTGTGTGAAAAAATAACACAAAAAGTGACTACCTGAAAGTTTGACAAAGAGCTAGTGCATGGAAAGTGTTAAAATACAACTCTTTGAAGCACCCTAGGGTGTGCCCTTTCTAAAAATATATGGTTTGATGGGGGTAAATTACTTTGGCCGGCTTCAAAAATGTCCCAAATAGGACATGGGTGCATGATGACGAAATGTGAAAATTCCAAGTTGGAAAACTGAAATGCGCACCCCCCAAATAAGGCCTTTTAGCCCCCAAATGACCCGACATACCTATACATGGGTGGTATCAATTTACTCAGAAGATGTTGCTGAACATATTTTGGGGTGTTTTTTGGCAGTAACCCATAACTGGATTGACAATTCATGCCTAAAGTACAATGTGTGTGAAAAAATAACACAAAAAGTGACTACCTGAAAGTTTGACAAAGAGCTAGTGCATGGAAAGTGTTAAAATACAACTCTTTGAAGCACCCTAGGGTGTGCCCTTTCTAAAAATATATGTGGTTGATGGGGGTAAATTACTTTGGCCGGCTTCAAAAATGTCCCAAATAGGACATGGGTGCATGATGACGAAATGTGAAAATTCCAAGTTGGAAAACTGAAATGCGCACCCCCCAAATAAGGCCTTTTAGCCCCCAAATGACCCGACATACCTATACATGGGTGGTATCAATTTACTCAGAAGATGTTGCTGAACATATTTTGGGGTGTTTTTTGGCAGTAACCCATAACTGGATTTGACAATTCATGCCTAAAGTACAATGTGTGTGAAAAAATAACACAAAAAGTGACTACCTGAAAGTTTGACAAAGAGCTAGTGCATGGAAAGTGTTAAAATACAACTCTTTGAAGCACCCTAGGGTGTGCCCTTTCTAAAAATATATGGTTTGATGGGGGTAAATTACTTTGGCCGGCTTCAAAAATGTCCCAAATAGGACATGGGTGCATGATGACGAAATGTGAAAATTCCAAGTTGGAAAACTGAAATGCGCACCCCCAAAATAAGGCCTTTTAGCCCCCAAATGACCCGACATACCTATACATGGGTGGTATCAATTTACTCAGAAGATGTTGCTGAACATATTTTGGGGTGTTTTTTGGCAGTAACCCATAACTGGATTTGACAATTCATGCCTAAAGTACAATGTGTGTGAAAAAATAACACAAAAAGTGACTACCTGAAAGTTTGACAAAGAGCTAGTGCATGGAAAGTGTTAAAATACAACTCTTTGAAGCACCCTAGGGTGTGCCCTTTCTAAAAATATATGGTTTGATGGGGGTAAATTACTTTGGCCGGCTTCAAAAATGTCCCAAATAGGACATGGGTGCCATGATGACGAAATGTGAAAATTCCAAGTTGGAAAACTGAAATGCGCACCCCCCAAATAAGGCCTTTTAGCCCCCAAATGACCCGACATACCTATACATGGGTGGTATCAATTTACTCAGAAGATGTTGCTGAACATATTTTGGGGTGTTTTTTGGCAGTAACCCATAACTGGATTTGACAATTCATGCCTAAAGTACAATGTGTGTGAAAAAATAACACAAAAAGTGACTACCTGAAAGTTTGACAAAGAGCTAGTGCATGGAAAGTGTTAAAATACAACTCTTTGAAGCACCCTAGGGTGTGCCCTTTCTAAAAATATATGGTTTGATGGGGGTAAATTACTTTGGCCGGCTTCAAAAATGTCCCAAATAGGACATGGGTGCATGATGACGAAATGTGAAAATTCCAAGTTGGAAAACTGAAATGCGCACCCCCCAAATAAGGCCTTTTAGCCCCCAAATGACCCGACATACCTATACTTGGGTGGTATCAATTTACTCAGAAGATGTTGCTGAACATATTTGGGTGCTTTTTGGCAGTAAACCTTAAAGTTCACAGTACATGTATTCTTAAATTGCGTTCAAAAAAAAAAAATCACCAAAATGTTTTTTTTTTCAAACTTTGCATAGATTTGTGGTAAAATGGTTTGCATGGAAAGAGTCAAAATACCCCAAGTTTAATACCTTGATTTGTGTACTTTAAAAAAATATGTATATGTAGAGGGTTATTCAGGAATTAGTGACAGATATCAGTGTTACAATGTCACTATCACTAGTTTTGAAAATAAACTCTTTGGAAATGGCAAAGTGCTACTTGCACTTATTGTTGCATAAAATAAGAAAAAAAGCGAGGAATATGTAAACATTGGGTATTGCTAAACTCAGTACTAAATTTAGAAACTACTAAGGAATAAAAAATTTTTGACGGTTGTTGATACATAAGAAATTTTGGGGGTCAAAGTTCGAAAAAGTGGTGTTTTTTCAATTTTTGTGTCATATTTCACAATATTTTTTATAGTAAATTATATGAAATGATGAAAAAAATTGTATCTTTATAAAGTCCATTTAGTGACGAGAAAAACAGTGTAAAATATGTGTGGGTTACATAAACGAGTAAGAGGAAAATTTGACGTAAACACTAAGAGCGCAGAAACATAAAAACAGCTGCGGTCACGAACGGACGGATTTGTGTAAAACCGCCCGGTCACTAAGGGGTTAAAACAGAGCAATATACCATTGAATGAGAAATTCGTATAATGAGGGGCTTTTATTGCATTATATCAGTCAACAATTTAACTTAAACTATGAATGCCATATACTAGCATTTTCTGTTATATAGTACAATACAGTTCATATAGTTATATACAGTCATGGCCGAAATTGTTGGCACCCCAGAAATTTTTCAGAAAATCAAGTATTTCTCACAGAAAAGTATTGCAGTAACACATGTTTTGCTATACACATGTTTATTCCCTTTGTGTGTATTGGAACAAAACAAAAAAAAGGGAGGAAAAAAAGCAAATTGGACATAATGTCACACAAAACTCCAAAAATGGGCTGGACAAAATTCTTGGCACCCTTAACTTAATATTTGGTTGCACACCCTTTGGAAAAAATAACTGAAATCAGTCGCTTCCTATAACCATCGATAAGCTTCTTACACCTGTCACCTGGAATTTTGGACCACTCTTCCTTTGCAAACTGCTCCAGGTCTCTCTTATTGGAAGGGTGCCTTTTCCCAACAGCAATTTTAAGATCTCTCCACAGGTGTTCAATGGGATTTAGATCTGGACTCATTGCTGGCCACTTCAGAACTCTCCAGCGCTTTGTTGCCATCCATTTCTGGGTGCTTTTTGACATATGTTTGAGGTCATTGTCCTGCTGGAAGACCCAAGATCTCGGACGCAAACCCAGCTTTCTGACACTGGGCTCTACAGTGCGACCCAAAATCCTTTGGTAATCCTCAGATTTCATGATGCCTTGCACACATTCAAGGCACCCAGTGCCAGAGGCAGCAAAACAACCCCAAAACATCATTGAACCTCCACCATATTTCACTGTAGGTACTGTGTTCTTTTCTTTGTAGGCCTAATTCCATTTTCGGTAAACAGTAGAATGATGTGCTTTACCAAAAAGCTCTATCTTGGTCTCATCTGTCCACAAGACGTTTTCCCAGAAGGATTTTAGCTTGCTCAAGTACATTTTGGCAAACTGTAGTCTTGCTTTTTTATGTCTCTGTGTCAACAGTGGGGTCCTCCTGGGTCTCCTGCCATAGCGTTTCATATCATTTAAATGTCGACGGATAGTTTGCACTGACACTGATGCTCCCTGAGCCTGCAGGACAGCTTGAATTTCTTTGGAACTTGCTTGGGGCTGCTTATCCACCATCCGGACTATCCTGCGTTGCAACCTTTCATCAATTTTTCTCTTCCGTCCACCCACAGAGAGATTAGCTACAGTGCCAAGGGTTGCAAACTTCTTGATAATGTTGCGCACTGTGGACAAAGGCAAATCTAGATCTCTGGAGATGGACTTGTAACCTTGAGATTGTTGATATTTTTCCACAATTTTGGTTCTCGGGTCCTCAGACAGTTCTCTTCTCCTCTTTCTGTTTTCCATGCTTACTGTGGCACATACAGACACACAATGCAAAGACTAAGTGAACTTCTCTCCCTTTTATTTTCTTTCAGGTGTGAGTTTTATATTGCCCACACCTGTTACTTGCCCCAGGTGAGTTTACAGGAGCATCACATGCTTGAAACAATCTCATTTATCCACAATTTTGAAAGGGTGCCAAGAATTTTGTCCAGCCCATTTTTGGAGTTTTGTGTGACATTATGTCCAATTTGCTTTTTTTCCTCCATTTTTTTGTTTCGTTCCATTATACACAAAGGGAATAAACATGTGTATAGCAAAACATGTGTTACTGCAATACTTTTCTGTGAGAAATACTTGATTTTCTGAAAAAATGTCTGGGGTGCCAACAATTTCGGCCATGACTGTAATTTTGTGCCTAAAGCAAGTTAATATGTAATATGTAATGTGTTCTTTTTTCACATGTTTAATATAGACAAAGTTTGAGGATTTGGGTGAGAGCTATAAAAAGAGAAAATGTAAACTTTGGGGATGGAACTTTAAATAGTAGATATATCATTATTATTATTTCATATAATATAGGATTTTATATTACTATAAAAAAATAGAAATACATTAGAAACAAATTGCTGTATCCATTCCCAGTCATCTGACCAGTCTAACAACTCTGACTTAAAATATACACATACATACAGAAACACCGGTGTCGCGCCCATTCCTATCAGGGCGGCAGTAACAAGCCAGTTCACGTATAAAGTATAACAAGAAAAAAGTGCCATCTGCGCTCATTTCTATATAATTCCTTTTGAAACAAAACACAATTAGAGGTTTTGGTTTACTTGAAGTAAACCACAACCTCTGATTGTGTTTTGTTTCACAAGGAAAACCAAAACCTCTGATTGTGTTTTGTTTCACAAGGAATTATATAGAAATGAGTGCAGATGACACTTTTTTTCTTGTTATAAAATATTCACATACCTATTTATACAGGCAGGTGCATGTTGGCATTTTTTCACATATTCTGGATAATTTCCTGTACTATTTTTGTAATTTAGTATGATAATGCAATGGATAGGTTGCAGTGTTTTCATGGTTAAGAAAGTTTCTCTATTATTTATCTCCTGATTGGTGAGATGTTATGACTTTGACTTATTTTATCATTCCGTGTTGGGGAGTTCTGTTTGTATTTCAGTTGGCTCTTCTATTCGTACATCCAGGTGTTTAATGCTATAGTATATGGGAAGGAGTTTTACTGGGGGGGTGAATTGAGGGTTGAGAGTGGGCAACACATGTTTTTTTTTCAGGTGTGCTATTTTATACTATTTAGAATATTTTCCTAGCATACGGTTAGCTTTTAGCCTGAGGCAAAATATTAAGTAGATGGCTGTTCGTTTTTTGCTATCCCCTTGGGATACATGAATATTTCTTACACTCAACAGGAAAAACTTACTTTTTATTTAATTTATGAAAAATTTATGAAGAATTAAAAACATGATTATCAAACTCACGTAACTTAGCAGAAGAACAAATGGTGAAGAAGTGGTAACAACTTGAGCTGGGCCTATAAGTAATATGTCTTTGGAAATCTAGAATTGCAATGAGAGATTCTGCCATCAACAGCAGGGATCAGGAATCTTGGCCGTCCATATGGTTTGGAACTACATTTCCCATGAGTCTCCACCAAATTAGTGAGTGGTTGAGCATCATGGGAGATGAAGTTCAAAAACATCTGGTGGGCCACAGTTGCTGATCCAGTTTCCTAAAAGACAGCAGGTGTATTCTATATGAAATATGCATGTTGCAAGGTATTTTAGCACAGTATGATAAAAACTGCTCCCAGATTTTTCTTGATGCACTCACCATACATATTTTTTTTAAATTTTAAATTTTTTAATAAAGGTTTTAACTTATACTGAGCATATTGAGCAGCTTTCAATCAATGGAGTAAGTGAGGGTACTGCTCTGCTGCCTCTGTGGATGATAGTCCCACGGAAATAGGTAAATAAAGATGCTCTGTCTGACTGAGTAAGGCTGCAGATTAGGCAGGCGAAACGCGTCTCTAATTTATTTGTGTTTTATTACATTTTTTTGGAGTAATAAAGGAAAAACGTTTTTTAATGGAGCGATTTTGCTGGAGCCTTTTTACCTTCCTATTTCCTCTGGACTATCATCAATGGAGGCAGCAGAGCAGTACCCAGTGGGGCACAAAGATCAACCCAGAGAGGGAGAGACGCCTTTATGGGTCACATCCACTACTACTGAGCCACTTGCTTTGAGAGACTCTTCATTATGTGAGTATATACAGGGCTGGCCTTTGGGGTGTGCAGGCTGTGCGGGTGCACAGGGCGCCATAGCGACATGGGCGCCAAGCAGCTCTTTAATAAAGCAGATAAGGCAGCCGCCTAATCTGCATACTCACGCATCAGCCTTAATTAATTGTTTCCTGCTGGTGCACATTTATTTTGCCGGGTGTTTTTTATTTTTTGTTTTGCTCTGTGTGTGGCCGCCCCCCCCCCGCTGGAGAAATCCAAGTCGCGGTTGTGCCCCCTCTGATGATGTCAGACGTGCGCTGGATGTGCGCCGGATGTGCACACATCTTGCTGTTGATGCCAGTCACACCCTACACAGCAACACGCAGCACCACGCTGATACAGTGCAGAGGCAGCCGGAGGCGGAGCTCACTGATCCTCACACATCACAACTACCAGTAGCTGGTGCCTGGGATCCAACTACTCTCAAATGTGAGTGCCCAAAAAAAAACACTGCCCCTACGTCCAGAGGTCCAAGAGACAGCACCCAGGCCCCAAGAGATCCCCCTGGGCCCAGAAAGCCCCCCAGAGCCCAGAGAGGGTCCAGAGAACCCCCAGAGCCCAGAGAGGGCCCAGAAAGCCCCCCAGAGCCAAGAGAGGGTCTAGAGAGCCCCCCAGAGAGGATCCAGAGAGCACCCCCCAGAGCCCAGAGAGACCCCCAGAGCCAAGACAGGGCCCCGAGAGCCCTACCAGAGCCCAGAGAGGGCCCAGAGAGCCCCCCAGAGAGGGCCCAGAGAGCCCCCCAGAGAGGGCCCAGAGAGCCCCCCAGGGCCCAGAGACCTCCATTCTGCCCTCCAGCAGTGTGATGACTTCAGGTCCTGGCACCCACTAGACTGACTCCATGGACAACTCTATGGCCTTGGTCGCCCGGTGTGTGACCATGAAGGGGGAGGTTCTGTCATGCCACCTGGCAGCAACCATCCTGAAACCCCACCCCGGTGGTACACTTCTTGTATTGCTCCTGCCGTGCAACCTGCATTCAGCAATCAGCATTCAGCAATGTAACAGTTAAAATGCCAAAACACGTGACACACAGAATAAAGGGCTCTGCCCCCATACTGCCCATTGCTGGTTCATTACGGCTTATGCATTCAAAGAGTGAACTACACCATCATCCTTCAGAATACTACCTGTCAGTTTATATATATTCATCCTCCAGCCGTATCCACCTTTTTATCTGTGCAGATCACTGTATGCTGGGCTCATTTTCCCCTCACCCCGGTACAGACCCCTAACAGAATGAACCAGCCAAATTCAAATGAGCCCACATTACTGCACCTTATGGTGGAGCTGCTAAAAAAGACTTTCCAGGAACTTTTCAACTACCTATTTTCTGGTGAAATTGTTGCAAGGCATTTGGGGCACCTTGCCTAAGGAGTGTGTTCCTTCAGCTAGCAAGCACAAAGACCCCGTGTCCCGAAGAACGTGACAGGAGACAGATTGCTAACCTGTGCCTGTACTGTGGGGACCCCTCTCACTGGATCTCTACCTGCCTGGTGAAACACCCAAAATGTACCAGTGCTTTGACCAAACAAGTACCTGTACTTTAGCCTGCCGCAACTCCCAAGCATGCTCAGGTGTGTAGACCTCTGAAGCAACCCCAGGCTTCAAGGCCTGCTACAGCCACTGTGTCTAAACCTGCTTCAGAGAGACTTGCTGTGCAAGCAACAACACCCAAGCCTGCACCCAGAAAACCACCTGCACCTAAACCTGCCCCCAGGAGAACCGTGTCTAGGAATATGACATCTCTGGAGGTCAGTTATGATGATGAGTCTGAAAGTCCTATGGATGCGGAGGTCTCTATGCCCTTGCCCAGGGAGCCCAAACCTGTCCTTCGTATGGACTTGGAAGCTGCATCTATGGAACCGGAGCCAATGGATATAATGTGCATGCGGGGTTCCAGGCGTAACAACTCCCATCACTTCAACCGAGCACGATCCACCGCTGTCTTCCTGGTCTTCTTCCCTGTCTGCTTGTGACCCAGATGACATCATTGCCTCTGAGGAGAACCTACCGAGACAGACAGCCCGATACACCAAAGGATCCCCAGGTCAACACACAGGGTTTTTGGGGTCTGATACTTCTATCAAGGCGTGGTGAAACATCTGCTCCTCTTCCAGCAATGAGCTTGAATTGGATTATGGTGAGGTGGAACAAGAAGATGAGGGCAGTGAATCCTGGCTCTACGACTATCCTTCCCTTAGTGATGGACCAGATCTAGAATGGAAACTGGGAGGAATGGAGGAGATGCCTACCTTGATGCTATCTGCCTATGTGGGCAATAGGTTCGTTGGTGACTCTGCCTCCTTTGCTGACCCGGTTTGTTATATTGACGATTCTCTCTCTCTCTCTACCCCTGTCTGTTGTATCTGCCGCCTGGTGTTGTTGCTGTGTGCTTTCTTTCCTGCCACATACTGCAACGCAGTACACAGCATATATACTGTGGTCTCTTGTGTTAATTGCTTGGTGCAATCTCCCTGGCCTTTGTGGCTGCTAGAGGTATAGGGCTAGTGGGCCCGACCATCCTAAGGATCGGAGGTTTAGAGGTCTGTTGACAGGGGATCCTACCAGGTCTGTCCTGGGGAACGTCACGTTACGTCAAGGCCAAGAGAATATGGATCTGACAGACTTATCCGTGTTAATTGTCGTTTCTAGACAAGAAGAGCAAGATTACTGCATGGAACAGTTTGCTCAGGCTTTGGTGTTACTGATGAATATGTCTAGCAAAGCTTCACCACCATCCTCTACTGCGGTAAATGTGTCTCTCGTGTGGTAAATGTTTTCTCTCCTTTGGGAAATGTTGACTCTCCTGTGGGAAATGTTGGCTCTCCTGTGGGAAATGTTTCTTCTGCTGCTGCTGTAGTGCATCCTGTTAATCTTAAATCTCCCATAAGCTTTGATGGTACTTCGGGTACATGCAGAGGATTTATTTGTCACGGTTCCCCCTGAATACCAGAATAGTGATCCCTATACGTAGACCGATTTCTAACCTTCCGATCCTTGAATGGTCGGCACAACTAGACAGATAATTAACCAGACAATATACAAAAAAGGGTAAACACCAGACAGATGTACAGAATAGAGTATTCGTTCTCCCTAGGACCTTAGTAATATAAGGGGTAGTCTGATGTGTGCTTAGGGTGCCACACAGACTGACCTCGGTACCAAAGTTAAGAGCAGAACCGTGAGAAGAGTTAATGCCAATACCAGGGGTTATGCACAGGGTGGTTCGTTCGCCAATGCCAGGGGTCATACACAGAATGGTTCATTCGCCAATGCCAGGGGTCATACACAGAATGGTTCGTTCGCCAATGCCAGGGGTCATACACAGAATGGTTCGTTCGCCAATGCCAGGGGTCATACACAGAATGGTTTGTTCGCCAATGCCAGGGGTCATACACAGAATGATTAAAGTCAGACAAGGTCAGACACAGATATTAGCCAAAATACACAAGAGCTCTGCGGGAAGTGAATACCACGTCAGGGCACCGGCGACTCTGTGAGGCTGGGCTTTAAACCCGGCGGGTCTGTGTCAGCGCGCCAGGCCCCGCCCCCCGGCGTCCCACGTGTGTGGAAACTGGCTGCGATATCACTCGGCGCCTGGTCAGCGAGCAGCGAGGAAGCTGCTGCCAGGCGCCGCCGGAACGGGGGCATATCGTGACAGAACCCCCCCTCAACGGGCGGCCACTGGACGACCCCCAGGGGCACGGGGATGAGCCAAATAGAAGGCCCTCACTAACCGAGGAGCATGGACCTCAGTAGCCGGGAGCCAAGAACGATCCTCCGGACCGTAGCCCACCCAGTCGACCAAGTACTGTAGGACCCCCCTAGACATCCTGGCGTCCAGGATGGCTTCAACCTCAAACTCTTCCTCGCCCTCCACAGAGACAGGAGGAGGGGGAGCACGGACCCTGGTGTACCGATTACACAACAGTGGCTTCAAAAGGCTCACATGGAACACATTGTGTATCCTGATATGGGGGGCAATGCCAAAGCATAGGAGACCGGATTGAGTCGCCGCAGGATCCTATAGGGGCCTATGTATCTGGGCGCCAGTTTCATGGAGGGCACTAAGAGCTTGATATTCCGTGAAGAAAGCCAAACCCTGTCCCCAACTTGATACACGGGTGCCTGCCTCCTGTGTCTGTCGGCCTTGGTTTTCTGGATGGCACTACTCTCTTCCAGTGCCTGTTTGACTCTCCCCCAAGTCTCTTTCAATGATGCCAAATGCTCATCCAAAGCAGGAATCGTGGTATCAGGAAACGTAGCGGGGAGCACGGGAGGATCAAAACCATAAACAGTGAAGAAAGGGGAATGTCCTGTGGATTCACTCACTGCACTGTTCAAAGCATATTCTGCCCATGGTAGCAGGTCTGACCAGTTATCTTGTTGTTCTGATATAAAGCACCTGAGATATTTCTCTATATTTTGATTGGCTCGTTCTGCTGCTCCGTTAGTCTGGGGGTGATAGGCCGAAGAGAAGGATAAGTCTATCCCCACATTCTTACAAAACCCTTTCCAGAATCTGGAGACGAATTGGGTCCCCCTATCAGAGACAATCCCAAGAGGAATACCGTGTATGCGGACCACGTTAGTAATGAAAATGGGCACCAGTTCGGCTGCCGAAGGTAGTTTCCGAAGAGGAACATAGTGACCCATCTTGGAGAATCGATCAATGACCGTAAGTATTACTGTATTCCCTCTTGACTCAGGTAAGTCTACTATGAAATCCATACCTAAATGCGACCATGGTCGTTCGGGGATCGGCAAAGACTGGAGTAAACCAATAGGTGCTGTTTTGGGACTTTTATGTCTTGTGCACACCTCGCACACAGCTATGTAATCTTTAACGTCTCGGCGCAACGTGGGCCACCAGAGGAGTTTACGGATACTAGACACTGTTTTGGTGATACCCATATGCCCAGAGGTTTTATTGTCATGATAAATGTTTAGTACTTCCTCTCTTTCGTTCTCAGGTACAAAGAGTTTCGCGGGAGGTTTCCCCCCAGGAGCTGCACCCTGGACGGTCTGCAACCTTTTCACCAGAGGAGACGAGACACTAATCGTGGTAGAGGCTATAATCCTTTCCTGGGGTACAATGGGATGCTGATCTTGGATATTATGTTCGTAAGATTCATACTGTCTCGATAATGCGTCTGCTTTAATGTTTCTGGACCCAGGTCTATAGGTAAGCACGAAATTAAAACTTGAAAGAAACAATGACCATCTCGCTTGTCTGGAATTTAAACGTTTAGCATCTCCAATGTACGTGAGATTCTTATGATCGGTTATGATAACGATGGGGTCCCTAGACCCCTCCAATAAGTATCTCCATTCTGCCAAGGCCGAGATGACTGCTAACAACTCTCTATTTCCGATATCATAGTTCCTCTCTGCCGGGGACAATTTCCGGGAATAGAAGCCGCATGGATGCAAGGGTTTGTCGGGTGCCTCCCTTTGGGACAAGACTGCACCAAGACCTAGTTCGGAGGCGTCAACTTCTACTTGGAAAGGCAGAGCCGGATCTGGATGTCGGAGAACAGGGGCAGTAGTGAATGCTTGTTTAAGTGCCTCAAAGGCTTGACTGGCTTGAGGTGTCCATTTCTGATTTCCCACCCCTTTCTTTGTCATAGCCGTGAGGGGAGCTACCAAGGCTGAAAAGTCTTTAATGAATCTCCGATAGTAATTAGTAAACCCCAGAAACCTCTGGATGGCTTTAAGCCCTTGGGGTAGAGGCCAGTCAAGGATTGCTGAGAGTTTTTTAGGATCCATTTGAAAACCCTCAGGGGTTATTATGTAACCAAGGAAATGCACTGTTTCTATGTCGAATAAACATTTTTCTAGTTTACAATACAATCCAGCCTCCAATAGTTTTTTCAATACTTGTTTCACGTGGGCGTGATGAGTTTCCATATCAGGAGAGTATATCAGGATGTCATCCAGATATACTATGACGAACGCTTGCAGAAAGTCCCTTAGGGTGTCGTTTATGAGGTCCTGAAAAACGGCTGGCGCATTACATAATCCAAAGGGCATCACCAGGTATTCATAATGCCCGCTACGTGTATTAAAAGCCGTTTTCCATTCATGCCCCTTTTTAACCCTTACCAGGTTGTAAGCTCCGCGTAAATCGAGCTTCGTATATATATGGGCCCCTTTTAATCGGTCGAATAATTCTGTTATGAGAGGTATGGGATATGCATTTCTTATAGTTATCCTATTCAAACCTCTATAATCAATGCAAGGACGCAGATCTCCCTCTTTTTTGGAGACAAAAAAGAAACCTGCTCCTGCTGGAGAGGAGGACCGTCTGATGAATCCTCGCTCTAGATTCTCCCTTATGTATTCCTCCATAATGTCATTTTCTTTTTGTGACAAAGGGTATACGTGTCCTCTAGGAGGCATAGTACCGGGGAGTAACTCTATAGCACAGTCATATGGACGATGTGGTGGTAGGGCCTCAGTCCTGGCTTTAGAGAACACCTCCTTTAATGCCAGATAACATTCAGGGACCTCTGTGGATAAAGGAGGGGCTGTGGCAATATTGAGGCTACCAATCACATTGACCCTGCCCAGGCAATTTGACTGACAACTAGGACCCCAACATTTTATGTCTCTCTGGACCCAATCAATAACCGGGTTGTGCTCTGTTAACCATGGAAACCCAAGAACGACAGGACATGAGGGAGATTCAATAATTTGAAATCTTATCGTTTCACGATGCAAAACTCCTGTTTTCATACATACATCAACAGTGTCGTGAGTGATATGTGGACATGACAGGGGTTTTCCATCTATGGCTTCCACCATTAGAGGCTTCTCCTTAAGAACCAGAGGTAAGAGGTTTTTGGCAGCAAAATATTTGTCCATGAAATTACCTGAGGCCCCAGAGTCTAAGAACGCCTCAGTCTTGAGGTGAACCCCCTCCCAGGTTAGGGAGATCGGTACCAGAATCCTGGATTTTTTTTTTTTCACTATCCACAAAGGAGGCATACAGAGAACCGATAACCTGGGTATTAGCTGTTCTTTGACCCGATTTGCCACTCTCACCCCTGCTAACCCTGGGTCTCTGAGGACATTGAAGGCGGAAATGATCGGCCCCTGCACAATAGAAGCAGAGCCCCTTTTCTCTTCTGTGAGCTCTTTCTGCTTCCGAAATACCCGTTTTTCCTATTTGCATAGGTTCAACGACTGGTAAATCTGTTTTTGTGTTCTCCGGGTTACCTGACGTACTGGTGTGTCTGGGTAATAAGGGTAAAGGAGGCAAGACCCTTCTGGGTCTGTCTCTGGGGTGTCTCCTTTCCCTAATTTGATCGTCCATGGCTATGCAAAAATCAATCAGATGGTCCAGATTTTCTGGTAATTTTAAGGGAGCCAGCTCAAACATAAAAGCCTCGTTCAGGCCTTCGGTAAAGGCTAAGGTTAAAACGTCGTTCGGCCAAAGCACCTCTGAAGTCAGAGTCTTAAACTCTATGGCATAGTCGGAGACCCTCCTATTACCTTGTTTAATGTGAAACAAGGACCTACCCGCATTGGTAGCCCTTCTAGAGGGATCAAAGGTACGTTTTAACTCAGAGGTAAAACCCTCATAGTCATAGATGATGGGTTTCTTATTCTCCCACAAGGGCGTAGCCCATAATAAAGCTTTTTCTGTTAAATGATTAATCAGATAGCCCACTTTGGCTTTATCAGACATACAGGACCCTGGGTTATTCTCGAACAAGATCTCGAGTTGGGTCAAAAAACCCCGGCATAAGCTTGGTGTCCCATCATAGCGTAAGGGTGCCTTCATACTAAGCCTATGTCTTTCGGGAGAGGCCGAACTGACCCTAGGCAATACCGGGTCTGGAGGGTTTGTGGTTCCTGTATTGGACCGATTTAACAGGGTTTGCAGAGCGAGAGCAATCTGGTCCATCCTATGGTCCTGCTCTTCTTGTCTGGCTGCGATACGTGCCAACTGATTAGAGAGGTCTGCGGGATCCATTGGCCCTGACGTAATGTCACGGTTCCCCCTGAATACCAGAATAGTGACCCCTATACGTAGACCGATTTCTAACCTTCCGATCCTTGAATGGTCGGCACAACTAGACAGATAATCAACCAGACAATATACAAAAAAGGGTAAACACCAGACAGATGTACAGAATAGAGTATTCGTTCTCCCTAGGACCTTAGTAATATAAGGGGTAGTCTGATGTGTGCTTAGGGTGCCACACAGACTGACCTCGGTACCAAAGTTAAGAGCAGAACCGTGAGAAGAGTTAATGCCAATACCAGGGGTTATGCACAGGGTGGTTCATTCGCCAATGCCAGGGGTCATACACAGAATGGTTCGTTCGCCAATGCCAGGGGTCATACACAGAATGGTTCGTTCGCCAATGCCAGGGGTCATACACAGAATGGTTCGTTCGCCAATGCCAGGGGTCATACACAGAATGATTAAAGTCAGAAGCAAGGTCAGACACAGATATTAGCCAAAATACACAAGAGCTCTGCGGGAAGTGAATACCACGTCAGGGCACCGGCGACTCTGTGAGGCTGGGCTTTAAACCCGGCGGGTCTGCGTCAGCGCGCCAGGCCCCGCCCCCCGGCGTCCCACGTGTGTGGAAACTGGCTGCGATATCACTCGGCGCCTGGTCAGCGAGCAGCGAGGAAGCTGCTGCCAGGCGCCGCCGGAACGGGGGCATATCGTGACATTATTAAACAAATGGAGATCATGTTCGAATTAAATCCTGGTCTCTGTGCCACTGATAGAGCTAAAGTGGGATACGCCATTTAACTGACAAAGCCTTACTGTGGGCAACTCCTATATGGGAGCTCAGGAAACCTGTGATGTACAATTATGATGAAATCATAGGAGACCTCAGGCACACTTTTGATCCTGCAAGGCATCAGACTGGTGCCGCCAGAGTCTTGTGGCGTATGAAGCTGGGTAATCGTCGGGTAGCTGATTATGCTATCGAATTTAAAACTGTGGCAGCAGAGTTACAATGGCCTAATGATACATTCACGACCACGTTTCTCGAGGGTATTAATGATGCACTAATGTATGAACTAGCTCCCATGTCGTTACCTGAGGAGCTAGATGACCTCATTGATTTCTGCATTGCTCTCGATGATCAGATTCGTGAAAGGAGGTCTGGTCATGATAAACCCTGCAGATCTCCTCAGGTACCGCATTCCATTACTTGTGTGGTTCGTGTTCCTTCACCTCCTAGGGTGGAGACAGCAGTTCCTGAACCCATGCAATTGGGCCATTCTAGCTGTCAGGGTGGCACCTGGCATACGCCGTGGTGGGACCCAATTGCTGGGTATTTGAGCCCTTTAGGCAGGAATGTACAGACTGTACCTTAGAATAGGCTGGTTGGTAGCAGTCCATAGCGCGGTACAAATAGGATTATGAGGTAGAATGGTCTGGACGGTCCGAGGGTCGAATGGGCGGGCAGCAAGGATGCAAGGTCGAGGGTAAATCAGGGTCTGGTACACAATTATCAACTGGAACATACAACAGGTCTCTATAGCACAAGGTTTTGACTTGCAATGAGAAGTCAAGTTGCAGGAGTGGGAGTTTCTCTTTTATTAGACAGGGGGTGTGGTGTGTGTTGGTGCTTTTACGTTTCACTTGGAATTAACCCATATAGGTGCTGGACAGGACTGAAACAGCACTATTCCTGTATGCGTACATGCAGGGCAGGTTCTTGCTCACATACAGGTACAGATCCCTGACAGAATTCCCTCCCTAAGGAGCGGCCACTGGACGATCCAAAACTGGGCTCGATGCTGGGCACCTGCGGGCAAGAGGAAGAAGTTCATAATGCATAAGCAGCAGATGTCCTGGATCCAGCAGTACGGGGTGTCTTGGGTCTTGCACCTCCTCTGGTGGTGACTGTAGTCTGCAGGGGATGAGGCCACATAGCTCCACTGTACAGAGGTTTTGAATGTACATCTCTCCTGGTGGACAGCACTCCCGGGGCAACAACATTAAACATGTACTCTGACTCAGAGTCAGAGGGTGATTCACTGGATGGATAGAACTCCGTAGCTGGATCGTACCGGGAAACCGCAGCATGATGAGCCCCTCCAGTGTGGGACGCTGCTTGCAAGGTGGTGCCAACGTACCCTGGATGCTGACCTGGGGGTCCTTTTGATCGCCAAGCAATCTGTCGCTGAGGTTCCTCATCAGAGGACATGGTATCCCATTCCTCTGCTCCAGAATCGGGTGGAGAGCAGCATGGTGACTCTTGCTGGCTGGGAGCGATGGGAGTAACTGTCAGTGCCACCTGGGCAGTTCTGGGCAATGTTGCAGCTTGCCTGATGTTCAGAGCTTCCTCAAATCGTGCCAGATCTTCCCTACGCACCACTGTGCCTGTGGATGCGTAGACACAGTCAGGTGATATAGGGTCTGGGGAACAGATGATGGAAGCAACAGTTCGGTCTATGCATGCAGGTTCTGGGGTGGTACAGGTATTAACAGATCCCGGAACCAGGAAGGTTCCCTGTACACAGAGAGGAGCCTCTACCTTAGGTGCGTTGTGCTTTCTGGGTGCAGGTTTCGGGGTTCCAGCAGCACTGGTCATGAGGTGCTGCCTGGGAGTGATGGGAGGCGTACCTGGGGTCTGGACACACATGATCTCCATAGGGACATGAGGGTTAGGCTCCTCGGACACTGGGTACCCTTGCTCCATATACTCGGACTCCAGGACTTCTGTAGGTTCTGTCTCCATGGGAAATACTTTGTCCTCATCCTCCTCGGAGTTAACCTCCAGGGACACCGAATCTCTAGGTACCCTGGGTATGGGTCGTCTGGGGGCAGGTTTCGGTGCAGGAGGTAACCTGGGAGCTGGCTTGGGCACTTTCTCAGGTCTTTTCACCAGTGCAGACTTTGGTGATTTTGCAGATCTGGGTTCAGGTGCAGGCACGGTAGCTTTCACCGGTTGGGGCGGCGGTGCAGGCTTGATCACCTTACCAGGTTTATTCATTGCAGCAGACTTTGGAATTGCTGCAGGTTTAGGCCCTGGTGCAAGCCTGGTCTCTTCACGCGGGGGCAGCGTGATCTTGACACGAGGCGTATTTTTTGGCATAGGTGGTTTGTCAAGTCTTTGCCCAGGGTCTTCTTTCTTGGGTGGTCTTATGGGGCAGTCTATCAAAAAATGATTGGAACCCCCGCAGTACAGGCATAGCTTCTGGTCTATTCTCCTGGTACGCTCCTCTGGCGTCAGCGGGCCTCTAGGTCTCTTCCCTGGGGGGACATACACCTTGGGAAGGGTGCTCCTTAGTCTGTCCGTCACGTCCCATATATCATCCAGCACCACACACAACCTGTAGGCCAGATCTTCCAGGACTGGGAGTATTCCTGCAGGCTCAGTTTGTGGACTTCTCATTCTGTCAGGGTGGCACCTGGCATACGCCGTGGTGGGACCCAATTGCTGGGTATTTGAGCCCTTTAGGCAGGAATGTACAGACTGTACCTTAGAATAGGCTGGTTGGTAGCAGTCCATAGCGCGGTACAAATAGGATTATGAGGTAGAATGGTCTGGACGGTCCGAGGGTCGAATGGGTGGGCAGCAAGGATGCAAGGTCGAGGGTAAATCAGGGTCTGGTACACAATTATCAACTGGAACATACAACAGGTCTCTATAGCACAAGGTTTTGACTTGCAATGAGAAGTCAAGTTGCAGGAGTGGGAGTTTCTCTTTTATTAGACAGGGGGGTGTGGTGTGTGTTGGTGCTTTTACGTTTCACTTGGAATTAACCCATATAGGTGCTGGACAGGACTGAAACAGCACTATTCCTGTATGCGTACATGCAGGGCAGGTTCTTGCTCACATACAGGTACAGATCCCTGACACTAGCATATCTGGTGAGGAGAGATAACACTGTCTCAGAGAAGTGTTATGCCTCTATTGTGCAGACAAGGGTCATTTCTGTCTACAGTATCCCAGACGACCTAAGAGGTCTTCACTGTCGGAAAACGAGCATGTCTAGAGTCCCGTGAGAGAGTCAGATTCTATGCATTAGGGATGTGCAATTAGTTTCGTACAGATTTGTTTTTCCTACAAAATTTACCATTTTCATGCTTCCGAGGGCATCGCAAATCCGAAATGTCGACCACACGAAATTTTCGGATCGAATCGAAATTTCGAGTCATTCGATTCGAAATTTCAGACAATTCAAAATTTCGGATCGATTCGAAATTTCGTGTCGATTTGAAATTTGGGTCAAATTTCGAATTGATATAAAAAAAATCATATTTTTAACATTGAATTAAATATCGAATTGATCTTAATTTACAATACAAGTAATAGTCAGCAAAAGACTATGAAACAAATTAATTTCATTTCACGGTTTAATTTGACTCAGGTACAAAATCTGTGACACAGCTTAATATTTAACTGATGATTGTCTTTTAACAGCAAAATTTAATTAATTGTTTAGTGATCCAAAATTCGAATTGATATCAACTATCGAAATGATATAAAATTTCAAATTGATATAAAAAAATCCATTTTTTTTCTAAATGCTTAAAAGATCATAAAAAAATCTAAAAATAAAGAGACTCTTCACTGCAGAATATTATAAGCAACGGTTTATTAGATATTGAGTTAAAACGGGAATATTTTTAACATTGAAGCCTATGGGATACAACATTTCCCACACTATCGAATTTGATATCAAATTTCGAATTGATATCAACTATCAAATTGATCTTAATTTACAATACAAGTAATAGTCAGCAAAGGACTTTATGAAACAAATTAATTTAATTTCACTGTTTAATTTGACTCAAGTACAAAATCCGTGACACAGCTTAATATTTAATAGGGATGTGCATTTCGATTGAAGCCGATTCGTTTTTTCACGAATCGGGCCGATTCAGTGCTTCAGATTCGTCCGATGTTCCGAATCGGATCGGCACCGAAATACACAGCATCCGAATTTTTTTTCCATTCGAAACAAAATAATTTTGTTATTTCGTATGAACGTGAAATTTGTAAAATCGCAAGTCTTTTTCGTTCCATTCGTGATATCGGTTTCATTTCGGACATCGTATTTTTTGGTTCCATCGCTGATTCCGTAATTTCGTATCGTTTCGATCAAATTCGATAGTTACTCGATATCCATCTGATAGTTCATTTCAAATTCGATAATTACTCGATATCCATTTGATAGTTCATTTCAAATTTGATAGTTGATCCATTTGATAGTTCATTTCAAATTCGATAGTTGCAGCATGTGAATCCTCACACTGCTGGGCAGCACCTCTACAGTATAATTAATGCAGCATATAAATCATCACACTGCCGGGCAGCACTTCTACAGTATAATAATGCAGCATATGATTCCGCACACTGCCGGGCAGCACCTCTACAGTATAATTAATGCAGCATATGATTCCTCACACTGCCGGGCAGCACCTCTACAGTAGTGATGGGCCGAACACCCCCGTGTTCGGCTCGCATTCGAACTCGAACTTTTGAAAAAGTTTGAATTTGAAAGCGAACACGATTCAAACTCAATGCAAATCTATGGGACTCAAAAGTTTGAATTTTAAAGTGCCCTCCAAGAGGGCATATATGCAAGATATTGGCCATAAAAGGTGTATGGGGGTCTTAGTACTGCCCTGGGGAACAGGAAACAATGAAAATAAAGTAAAAAAACAACTGTTTTTTTTTTTAAAATTAAGAAATGTGCACCGATTTGGATATCGACTAACTATTGAATTTGAAATTAACTATCAAATGGACATTTCATTCTTTCATTAAAGTCCAATGAAAAATTGCATATTTTGCCCTTTGCAATATATATGGACACTATTGGACTTTAATACCGACTGAGGAAGGCTTTAGTAAGCCGAAACGCATCTCGGTAAACTAAATGTCCATTTTTTATCATTGTTTATTTTAACAAAAAATTCATTCACTTTTAATCCTTTATTGGCCACCTTCTCCTACTTATTTGGCTTCACATACGGATTGCAAGTTGTTGGGATAAAGAGGTTTTGGGCCCCTACCTCAAGAGTGCCCAATGCAATACTGATCGAGCCTACCACTACGAGGCTCCTGAATTGGTGAGTGTGTTCCTTCTGCATATATTATTCTTCACCTATATACAGTATTACGCTATGAGAGTGCCGTCTCCCGATTATTCTGATTCATTTAGTGTTCATCATGAATTAAAGAAGGGAAGTGCCACCCTGTATATGGCCAGAGGCATTCATTCCTAGAGTCGAGACCTTTGTAGGCTCTTTTAAATGTGAGTGGTCTATACTCTTCTATTGCAGTTTTTTGACCAATTTTGTCACGATTATCTGCACCATCATTTTTTTGTGTCTTTTGCTTTTTGAGGAACACTGACGACAGCACGGACTCAACATCAGCGCACTAAGGAAGATCAACCATTTTCCTTGAGTTTTGGACAATTACACACTGAAGCAGTTTTTGAATATTTTATTAATACGTTTTATTTTGCATCAGACTTTTTCTACTGAATTGACTATGCACTAATGCACTTCTAGCTTTATTTTTACTAAGGATAAAATGGCAATAAGCACTGTTGCACTTTTTTGAACTAGTATTGACACAAGTATCTGCATGTTCACTTTGTATCAATTCCATCTGTGATGCACCGTATGGTTTCTTTTCACCATTTTTCAATTACGTACTAACCTATCATCCTGGTTCCAAGAATACCAAGGCAGATGCCTTGTCTACTCAATATGAAACATACGAGAATCATATCTTTGACCAAAGTCCTTTTGTTCCTCAAGAGAGGATTCTCGCTACTACTGTGATTACTGTGTCTTCTCCATTGCTTGAAAGATTGCAGTCTGTTCAAGGTACCATTCCAGCTGACAATTCAAACCACCCTGTAAGCTCTTTATTCCTGAAGAGGAAGAATACAGGTTATGTCAGTATATCATGACTCTAAACCTTTTGGGCACATGGGCATAACCAAAACCCTAGCCACTCTTGAAAAGCAATTTTGGTGGCCAGGTATGAGCAAAGACATTTCTGAGTACATAGCCACCTGTGAAGTATGTTGTAGGAGCACTAGGGTTGCTTCAGCCATTGCCTGTTCCTGAGAGACCATGGGCTCATCTGTCTATGGACTTTATCACTGATTTGCCTGTATCCCATGGAAACGGGTTTTCTAAGATGGTCCATTTCGTGCCCCTCACCAAATTACCCACAGCCAATCTTCGTCCAAATTATTGTCAGGCTTCATGGTGTCCCTCTAGGCATTGTGTCAGATAGAGGCACTCAGTTCGTGTTCAGGTTCTGGAGAGGTTTTTGCGAAAATCTGGGTATACAATTGAGCTTCTCCACTGCCTACCATCCTCAGACAAATGGGGCAGCTGAGAGAGCCAATCAAAATGTAGAACAATATTTACGATGTTTTGTATCTGAAAAACAAAATGAATGGTGAGACCTCTTGCCTTCGGCAGAAATTGCTTTGAATAATGCAGTCAGTGAAACCACGGGTCATTCACCTTTTCATACGGTGTATGGGTATGATCCTCCCTTCGAGCTTTCAGGGGACTGCGTTGCCTGCTCTGGATGAGCATTTGGCCTCATTGAAAGGGACTTGGGCGAAGGTTAAAGAGGTTATGGAGGCCAACATCCAAAAACAAAAGAAGAAAGCAGACAAACATAGAAGGCCTGCTCCTGTGTACGTAGCAGGGGATAGAGCCTGGCTTTCCACATGTAATATAAAACTCCTGGTTCCCTCTATGAAAATGGCTCCCAGGTATATTGGTCCGTACAAAGTTTTGTGTAGAGTAAACCCCGTGTCATATGCTTTGGCGTTACCCCCGCATCTTTACTTACACAATGTGTTCCATGTCAGCCTTCACAAGCCTCTCACATGCAACAGGTATACCAGAGTTAAAGTGCCTCCTCCACCTGCTCAGTCTCAAGGTGAGGAGGAATACGAGGTCTGTGCCATCCTGAATACAAGAGTGGTCAGGGGTATTTTGCAGTACCTGGTTGACTGGGAGGGTTATGGTCCTGAAGATAGGGCTTGGTTACCAGCCAGTGAGGTCCATGCACCTCGTTTGGTGCGCCAGTTCCATGTTATCCATCCCTCTGCATCTGGTGGTCGTCCAGTAGCACCCCCGTAAGGGGCGGTTATGTCACATCTGGGGTCCCGGGTGGCTCTCAGGGGGACCCCGGATGCGTGGTGCCGCCAGTTGGCTGAGTGCCAGAAGCTCCGGCGGCACCTGGCGTAGATGCAGCTGATCAGGGGGCGGGGCATGATGACGCAGAGCAGCCGGCTTTAAAAAAACAGAGCGCGCACACTGAAGCCTTGTATTAACGTGGAGTTGCACTCAACATCGCTACTGTGCTGTATTGTTTTCTCTCGTTGCTGACCCTGCTATTTCTGAGGACCTTGATCTGTTGCCGACCCTGTTTGCTAAATTGAAGATCCTTTCTCTATATCCCTGCCTGTTGTGTCTGCCGCCTGGTGTTGCTGGTGTGTGCCTTCAATCCTGCCACCTACTGTATCGCAGTACACAGTTTGCTGACCCGGTTTGTTATATTGACTATTCTCTCTCTCTCTACCCCTGTCTGTTGCATTTGCCGCCTGGTGTTGTTGCTGTGTGCTTTCTATCCTGCCACATACTACAACACAGTACACAGCATATATACTGCGGTCTCTTGTGTTAATTGCTTGGTGCAATCTCCCTGTCCTTTGTGGCTGCTAGAGGTATAGGGCTAGTGGTCCCGACCATCCTAAGATCATAGCTTTAGAGGTCTGTTGACAGGGATCCTACCAGGTCTGTCCTGGGAAACGTCACTCCTTTTTATGTCCCTCTGTTTCCAAGGCCAGATGTTCTAAGGACACTCCTGTTCGTCCAGCTCCCTATACTGTGAAGAGATGCTACACTGTACCCACCTTGGTGTCATCTGGTTACATGGGCACTCTCCTTCCTGATGTATCTGCTGACCCTGAAGTCCTTGGAAAACCGGCCTCCAAGAAATCCAAAGCAAGGGCATGAAGACATCAGAGAAGTGCCCGTGACCAAGCCAGCGCCACCACTCCTGACCTCCATTCTGCCCTTCAGCGGTGTGATGACTTCAGGTCCTGGCACCCACTAGTGTGACTCCATGGTCAACTCTATGGCCTTGGTCGCCCGGTGTGTGACCATGAAGGGGGAGGTACTGTCATGCCACCTGGCTGCAACCATCCTGAAACCCCACCCCGGAGGTACACTTCTTGTATTGCTCCTGCTGTGCAACCTGCATTCAGAAATCAGCATCCAGCAATGTAACAGTTAAAACACAAAAACACGTGACACACAGAATAAAGGGCTCCGCCCCATACTGACCATTGCTGGATCATTACAGTTTATGCATTCAAAGAGTGAACTACTACTTTGTATTACTGCTCTACATTCCCAACCTGTTCCAACTGATCCTTATAATTCCTGGTTCCCGCAACCACACCATCATCCTTCAGAATACTACCTGGTCGGTTTATATATATTCATCCTCCACCCATATCCACCTGTTTATCTGTGCAGATCACTGCACGTTGGGCTCATATTCCCCGCCCTCACCCCTGTGCCACCCCGGTACTGGCCCCTGACAGCCAGTTGGGAACTGTGTTATAGATAAGTAACTTTGTTCTTTCTATATACACAGAGCAATATACAGTTGTGTTCAAAAATATTCAACCCCCACTGAAATTGAGTGTTTTGGCCAGTTTGACATTGATTTTGATCATTCAGTCATCTTGCTTACAATTAAATCAAAGAGGCACGTGTAGGTCAGACAAATATAACATAACATTTATAATGAAATAACCACAAATGTCTTTTCTGTGCTCACATCATTATCAGTTTTATTCAACCCCCAAGTGACATTCAATATTAGTACAACATCCTTTTACAGTTATATCTGCTTTTAAACGTGAAGCATAGCTTGACACAAGTGTCTTGCAGCGATCTACGGGTATCTTCGCCCATTCGTCATGGGCAAAAGCCTCCAGTTCTGTCACATTCCTAGGCTTGCGCACTGCAACTGCTTTCTTTAAGTCCCACCAGAGGTTCTCAATCGGATTTAAATCTGGTGACTGCGATGGCCACTCCAAAATGTTCCAGCCTTTAATCTGCAACCATGCTCTAGTGGATTTGGAGGTATGCTTGGGATCATTGTCCTGTTGAAAGGTCCAACGTCTCCCAAGCCTCAGGTTTGTGACGGACTGCATCACATTGTCATCCAATATCTCCTGGTACTGAAGAGAATTCATGGTACCTTGCACACGCTGAAGCTTCCCTGTACCTGCAGAAGCAAAACAGCCCCAAAGCATGATTGACCCCCCCCTGCCATGCTTCACAGTAGGCAAGGTGTTCTTTTCTTCATAGGCCTTGCTCTTCCTCCTCCAAACATAGCGTTGATCCATGGGCCCAAACAGTCTAATTTTGTTTCATCAGTCCACAGAACACTATCCCAAAACTTCTGTGGTTTGTCCACATGACTTTTGGCATACTGCAGTCAACTCTTCTTATTCTTTGGAGACAGCAAGGGGGTGCGCCTGGGAGTTCTGGCATGGAGGGCTTCATTACGCAGTGTGCGCCGTATTGTCTGAGCTGAAACTTCAGTACCCACATCTGACAAATCTTTTCTCAGTTCCTCAGCAGTCACACGGGGACTTTTCTCCACTCTACGCTTCAGGTAGCACACAGCAGTCGAAGTCAGCATCTTCTTTCTGCCACAGCCAGGTAGCGTTTCAACAGTGCCCTTTGCCTTGAATTTGCGAATGATGCTTCCTATGGTCTCTCTTGGTATGTTTAACATCTTTGCAATCTTCTTATAGCCATTGCCCTTCCTGTGAAGAGTAATCACCTCTTCTCTTGTCTTCCTGGACCATTCTCTTGACTTCACCATGTTTGTAACCACACCAGTAAATGTCTAGAAGGAGCTTAGTATCACAGTCATTTTAAAGCTGCCTAATTGGTGCTTATTATGCTTTATTGCTGCTCCGTGACATCCACAGGTGTTTTCAATACCTGATTGAAAACACTTGAATGAACCTCTGTTCTTCAGAGTGGTAGTCTTTAAGGGGTTGAATAATTGTGTCAATGAAGAATTCACAAAAGAAACATTTACTACTGTATTACAAAACCAATTGATGTCATTTTAGTTGCATATGGTTCTTTAAAAAGTCCTTGTAGGATTTCATTCTGAATACAATTACAAATGTACACTAAATTCCCTAAAACCCTTTACAGCATCGGGGGTTGAATAATTTTGAACACAACTGTATAATTTTTTTTACAAAGTATTTTACCAGGAAGGATACATTGAGATTTTTCTCGTTTTCAAGTATGTCCTGATTGGTGTATTATTTATATTTTGCATCTGAGGGACACACATGGGTGTATGAGCACCACTGGTGGGCTAAGGTTGACATTGTATTATTATTTCTGCGCCATTTCACTTCTAAGACTCTTTTGGGCTTACTGCGTTTTTAAAGATCTAATATACGGTTCCACGGTCCGAAATTAAATCTCATGTGGAAGAAGAAATTCTTCAAATTCATATTGTGATAAATCCTAGTCTACCTTTCTCTTCTAATGTAGCCCTTTTGCACATATCCCCATGAGGACATACCATCACGTACTAGTAAATTAATCTGACACATTTTCATAGCTATTAAGACCTTAAGAGCATGTGACTAGAAATCCTCTGCAGTGCCTTTCCTGCCAGAAGAAAAGAATTTGGTTTTCAAGTGCAAACAGTGGGACGCGATGTCACAAAACATTACTAACTAAATCTTTTGAGAATTTGTCTGTAAAAGTATCATGCATTAATTAGTGTTGTGTGCCTTTATTCATTTCTTTATATCTCAGTTTGGCGGGTGACCTTGCCACACCAGTGAAACAACCCAGTCAGTGACTGGCAGTCACTGAATAGAATGTGCACAGGATCTCCAGGGAAAGGTAATGACACCAGGTCTTATGACTAGTGGTGCACTAAAGGGACACTACCACCTACGTAAACTATAACTAGATTACTTGTGCATTACAAACAAAACCACAGTATAAAACACATGCTGTTGCTTTTGTTTCTTTGAAGAAATTGCCTGTATATTTTTTCCATGTTGCAATATATACCAAAATCTTTGTTTTGTGGTTCTTGTTTATTTAATCTACAGTATCTAATAGTTAATGAGACAGAGGAGGGAATGTTCAGATAAGGCTATTGTACTCCAGGCTATTTGAGATAAGAGACAGCAGCTGAATGAGATAAAGCAGGGGTGCTTAAATAACTTCTAATCTACCCCCTGGTGATGTCCTTTGAATATATCCCACACAATACAATGAGATCGGCCCATAGGCTCCACTCTCTGGCCATTGCAAGTGATGGAAAGATACTGTGGGGAGGGGGCAGTTTACAACACAAAAAAAAAATCACAAAATGGAGGCACCCAGGGACACATACAGAGTAAAATATTTTTTTAACTAAACATACAAGAGAAAAGCAAAGCACATGTAAGAAATCAGCAGCATAAAATAAACCCAGTAAGGACATTTCATTTTTTGGCGAAAGTGGCCCTTTAACCCCTTGAATGCGGATGATGTGTGGGGATGTGGAGGACGTCCCCCACACGTCATCGCTTTGAAGACCCCTCCTGCCCAGTACTCACCTCACTGTGCACGAAGCACGTTAAGACAGTACTTGTTTTCTTGCAATGCTCGCTGTAGCATACCCTAATCAATGGTGGCAATGGCATCAGTGATCCTCTGCTTTAGATTAGTGATGTCCCGTACCTTTGTTCGATACACAATATCTTTAACATAACCCCATAGAAAGAAGTCAAGGGGAGGGATATCTGGTGAAGGAGGTGGCCAGGGAATTGGGCCACCACTTCCAATCCACTGGTCTGGAAATGTTTCATTTAGGAACCCACGAACATGCAGTCCCCAATGTGGTGGTGCACCATCTTGCTGGAAAATGATGGTTGGTTGAAGGTCATGTAGTTGTGGTGCCACGTATGGAGTGGTCCAATTCCCTGGCCACCTCGTTCACCAGATATCACTCCCTTCGACTTTCTATGGGGTTATGTTAAAGATATAGTGTATCCAACAAAGGTACGGGACATCACTAATCTAAAGCAGAGGATCACTGATGCCATTACCACAATTGATAAGGGTATGCTACAGCGTACAGGGCAAGAAATCGAGTACCCTATTGATATGCTTCATGCAACTAATGGTGCTCATATAGAGGTGTATTAAATGAGGGGGAAAAACTTAAAAATATACGTCTTATTTTGTAATAATTTTCACTTATCTGTCTTGTCATTTGCCTTTGTAATAAATTTTTGAAATTGTAAAGAGACTTTATGGACACCCTGTATTATCCTTCCAGGATCTTGTTCAATAAAACAGTGGCTGGACTCTAAGGCTGGGGTCAGACGAGCGTAGTGTTCACGTCCGTGATTGCGCCTAAAAGTACGTCCGTGATAGCATGAAAGAAAGTCCATTGGAGCCTGACACATGAAGTATGTCCGCACTGAACTGCGGACGCACAACGGCCGCGGCAAACGGACGCAAGGCAGGCAAGAACGTACAACCCCTAGAACGGCCGCACAAAGTGCGCTGCGTCCGCAACGTCCGCATAGCTTTGTGTGTGAGTGATGGAACGTGGTCAGACGGACTGCATTTATACGTCCAGCATTTTTCACGGACAAAATGGTTTTGCTTCTTAATTTATTTTTCCTCCTACATCCGTCAAAAAATAAACGTCAGTGAAAAAAACGGACTGTGTGGCCACTACTGCGTCTTCCGTACTGACGTACGTCCGTGTGCAAGGACGTACAGTCCGTAGAAATCACGCTCGTCTGACCCTAGCCTTAGATCACCTCATGCTATTTGATTTGTCATGAATCTTTTTCACAGCATTAATAGGTTCTAAACCTATTTGGAATCAGGATATAAATGTATTATCATCAGATAAAGACTCAACCGCTGATGTTGAATACATTGCATACATTGAATAAATTCACCATGAAAAACTTTAGAGAGGAAATCTTAAGCACTGGGGGAAAAAAAAAAGTTAAATTAAAAGCACCACTGGGTTTTTAAGCGGGGGTAAAAACAGCATCATAAATAAGGCTCCCGATACAGGCAAATGAAGAGCAGGCAGGAAAGAAAGTTAAAGAGAGGGGATATAATTAAAATGATGAACTGATGATTCTAATTTAGCCGTGGGCTCTCCCTCGGTTGGGCAGCTTGATTGCTCTTTCACTGATGGTAGCTATTAATTACTCTCATGTTATAACGATGGTATGACACTTACTGAAGAGATGAGGGTAAGTGCCTGCTGCTGGTGAATTAAAACAAAAATGCGTTTGCAGTTAAAACATCAAGATCGCGATGGCCCATAGAAACGTCCATTTATTTATCCTGTTACAAGGTACAGTTTAGCTTGAAATATTCCTCATTCAATAAATATTAAAGTAAACTAAATATATGTACTTTATATCACTCAATATATTTTTACGTACTATAAACAATAGATATAGGTTTATTCATATCACTGGCAGATCCAGTGATCCATCGAAAATGCACAAAGAAAAAAAATTGAAAAAAATAAAAATTTGTGGTGGGTTTTCCATTTGTTGTTAAAATTGTGCATTTTCTTAGAAAAAGTCGGTAAGAGATTCTCAATTATTTTTTTAAAGGGTATCCTGTCAAATATATGATCACAAACATGGGAAAATAAATTTACATGGTGAATATAATTGTACTTTTCTATTCAGATTTCAATCTTCTTGACATATTTTGATATGGCACTCTGGAGTCACATAACATATATTGTGCAAGAATGCAGACTGAGGAGCATTGCCATGTGGGGTCTGTCAGGTGTCACCTGAACTGCAGAAGGACAGACCCTGTGCGGCAATGTCCTGGGGAGAGTTAATGTCATGAGTGCAGCCTGCGATTTGGTGCATGCTGTGCTCGTCAATGTTACTGTGAACTGAACACCAGCTCTGAGCCAAAATTGTTATAGTGCCCCTCCTCAAACTGTCATCTGGATCTGCCCCTGACACATATGCATTATTGTGCAGTTATAATGGTATTTTATCAGCAAGTGTCACTTTAATTTTGCAAATCAGCTTTCAGTTTGGCACAAATTACTTTTTAATACTAAATAACATAGTGCTACTTACATTTCATTTTCCAGATATGTATATGGAAAAAAGATAACTTTAGCAGGTCTGACTTCGGAAGAGGAAACATGACTGCTGAGGTGGCGGGATTGTGAAGCAATATGCATCATCATCAATTGCCAAGCTGCCAAAACGGGGGACATATTGGAGCTCAAATGCACCAAGGTGAGCAGCTGCCCACCAAACCAGCTAATCTCTACAACTCTCCGCTCATTAGACATGTGCACACCTGGTTATTTTTTTCCTTTAATTTCTGATTTTTTCGGCCCATTTTTGTTTTCCGTTTCGGGTCATTTCAGTCTGTTTTTTTTCCCGTTTCGGGCAGTTTGATATTGTACCATGATTCATGTTTTTGGACCGATCTGATATTTCAGACAGCCGGTTTTCATTTTTCAGATCACTCTGTTTTTCGTTCGTAAGGGTTATTTCGTTAGTAATGTGAAACAGATTACTAACAATATAGCAAAAATACCAGCTGTGACCCATTTATTTTTTTAACTTGCAACAAAAAGTCTCTTTATTTATATTTTTAGGATTTTTTGGGGATTTTTGGGTGAAATTTTAGGTTTCCTAATTTATTTTAAAGCAACAAGGCTTTTTTTTCCATAAGTTTTAATGTAAAAAATATTATCTGTTTTTATTAAATATTTATTAAACTGTTTAATTTTTTTCACTTGCAGCAAAAAGTCTCTTTATTTATTTTTTAGGCATTTTTCAGGATTTTTTACATTAAATTTTATGTTTCCTAATTTATTCCCAATTTATTTTAAGGCAACAAGGCTTTTTTCCCATAGGTTTTAATGCAAAAAATATTCCCTGTTGTTATGAAATAGTTATTAAACCATTTATTTTTTTCACTTGCAGCAAAATGTCTCTTTATTTATTTTTATGGGTGAAATTTTAGGATTTCTAATTTATTTTAAAGCAACAATGCTTTTTTCCCCATAGGTTTCAATCTAAAAAATATTGCCTGTTTTTATTAAATAATTATTAAACCATTTATTTTTTTTCACTTGCAGCAAAAAGTATTTTTATTTATTCTTTAAGATTTTTTTAGGGATTTTTCGTGATTTGTTTGGTGAAATTTTATGTCAGTGAAATGCCCTGATTTTTCTGTGTTTTAGTTCACCATAGTGCCGTTCGGTGCAGTTCGGCAGCAGTGAAATTCCCCATAGAGAAGTAATGTAAAACTATTCAGAGAAGGCAGAGAAAACACCACCGAAATGCCCTGATTTTCGGTCCTTCAGTTAGACAGGTTTAACCGCTTTGCTGCACAGGACGTGCTCAGCATGTCCTCTCGAACTCGCTCTCTCTGTGGCAAGGGCCATAGAATGAAGTCTATCAGGGTTATTCAGAGAGCGTGAAAAGCTGGAGAATGACTGGAGAATGAAAAATTCTAGGTCAAAATAGCCGATTTGGAAAGTGAGATGAAAGGGAGAATTTTTCTGGTTTGGCTATTTTGACCTAGAATTTTTCATTCTCCAATCATTCTCCAGTCATTCTCCTGCTTTTCACGCTCTCTGAATAACCCTGTATGAGTCGATCACGGTCTCAAATCTCATTATATTGTGTGGGATGTATTCAAAGGACATCACCAGGGGGGTAGATTAAAAGTTTTTAAGATTCCTATTTTATCTCATTCAGCTGCCATCTCTTATCTCAAGTAGCCTGAAGAACAATAGCCCCCTGCAGCTTTATGTAAACGTTTCCTCTTCCATCTCATTAAAATGGTAAATACGGTAGATTAGATAAATCACAGAAGTAAAGAAAAATCTTTGGTAAATGTTGCCTCATGGAAAAATCAACAAAATGGTAGGGAGATTAAAAAAAATATTTTATTCTTCCTTTTTACATCCAATTAATTCAAACAAAGTAAAAAAAACAGCAGCATGTGTTTCATAAAGTGGTTTTGTGTGTAATGCACAAGTAATCTAGTTACAGTTTATGTAAGTGGTAGAGTCCCTTTAAGTGATTTTGTAAATAGTATGGGTCCTATCACGTCCCTACAGCTAAATATGGGACGCTGAGGAGAAAAATTAGCGATTGCTAATCTCCCTTTAGTGTCCTTGTTTTACTAGTAGATTACGAGGTAGGCGCAGAATGCAGACTGCCCAGTAGCGGCCACTAGGGTCCAAGATTTTTAGGGCAGAGCTAAACCGCCGTCCCAAGCATCCCTCCATGGAGTCCATAGGACTCCATGGAGGCTTCTGCTGCCAGGTCACATGACTGGCAGGTCTCGCCTCTCGCGAGATCCTGCAGCTCGGCTGTCAGGTCCCCCACGACACCGTAGCAGAAATGCCAAGTCCTGAATTCAACCCCGGTAACATAACCATGTGTCAGGATCGGGTAACCCCGCTTGCAGACTGTAAGCAAACAGACCCTGACCAACCGGTCCTTAGTAATGGCCGGGTTATGGTCAGTAATACTGAGAATGACGAACACAAAGAAAGTGGCGGAGTGCAAAGTAAAACAACCTGCAGAATAAAGTAACCCACAATGCTCTAGCTAGCCTGTCCTTAATAATGGCCAGGTTAAGCAGAGCAAACCAACAAAACACACATAGGCAGGGGTTAAAGAAATAGAGGTCCGTTATACTATGCCAGAATTCAGGGCGCCAGAATACAGGGAAGTCGAGACAAGCCGGGATCGTATTAACCAGGAAATCAGTCAGATAGGAATTCAGAAATAACAACAAGGCACTAGGCGTAACTGGAACCAAGCTAGGGCAACTTGCTAAGAGAAAGGAAGCCATTTAAATGGAGCCACAGCACTTCCTATTGGTGCTCAGAGGAGACGCCCTGCTCTGCTATAGGATCGCTGGTCATGTTCTGCGATTGGTTGTCCTTCCTGCATGCTGCGTCTGATTCGCGGGCAGCACCATTCTCTGTCCTGTAGTACACAGTACCCTGGAATAAGGCTTTCTGGATATCAGCTGCTGTGACGGCCGCAACATTTCCCCGGACATGGGTCGAAGGTGCAACATTTCCCTGGACATGGGTTGAAGGCACAACATTTCCCCGGACATGGATCGAAGGCGCAACACTTCCCTGGACATGGGTCGAAGGCGCAACATTTCCCCGGACATGGGTTGAAGGTGCAACACTTCCCTGGACATGGGTCGAAGGTGCAACACTTCCCTGGACATGGGTCGAAGGCGCAACATTTCCCCGGACATGGGTTGAAGGCGCAACACTTCCCTGGACATGGGCCACCGTGACACCATGCATATGTTATACCTGGTTCCAGCATTGGTCTCCTGCACCAGTGCATGTAATGATCGCTGGCTGGGTTCCTTAAAAGGACCACTCCTACATCCAGCCAGCCAGGGCCGGATTAAGATCTCTATGGGCCTAGAGCTGAAGATTTTGGGGCTTTTTTTGTAATTTAGTGAAATGAAAACATATTTTTGGTTATTTAATAGTGCAGATATGGGTATATCTAACCAGACAGATACTGTGTGATTAATTTTTCATTCAGATATCAATCATTTAAAGAGTGTAATTTTTTTCCCCCATTTTATTAACCAAACCTTTATGGTTATATATTCTATAGGGCATTCTTGTTTTAAAAAAAATGTGAAATGGGAACCTGTTACTGCATTTTTCTGAGAAAATATACAATTTTAAACAAACAATTAAGCAAAAAAATGAAATATTTCCCTTGTGTTTTGGAACATGTTTTTTTACAAATAATATGACTATGTATAAAACACTGACCTTGCTCCCAGCATGGGAAAAGAGAAGGTGAGTAATGGCAGTGGTATTGCTCATTTTATACGTGACAAATGGACAATGCCAGCACTTTGGAACTAAAAATAAATAAATAATTGTTTTCTTTTCTTTTAGATTTTACATGGTCAGGTTTGGTATTAATGCAAAGGCCAGACTCTGCCCTGTCCAATGACACCTCACTTGACCTTGTGAGGTATAAAGATTAGTGACGCAGGGGTTCAAAGTTTCCCACAGTGCTCTTCGCTGCAGTGCAATTTGTAACAATGGATTGTACCATCACCCATCACCTCCACACTTGTTGGTGACATGAGAAATGTGATGGTTAGTTAGTGCAGCATCATTGTTTACTTTTTAATTGAAAAGTGAAAAATATTACTGTTGGAAAGAAAAAGAAAAAGTAAATATTATTTTATGTTTGATACTAAAAATCTGGTCATGTTTGGTATCATTGGAAAGGCCATGTTCTTGACCCTGTAGCTGCTATGGGGTTGGAGATGCATGGGTCCAAATGCAGACATAGTTATACTTTCTCTGGGCCTATTCTGAGGCATGGGCCTGGAGCTGCTGCTCCATCTGCCCCTATGATAATCCGGCCCTGCAGCCAGCGCTCTGTCATTAATGTATGACCCCTTGTGAAGGAAGGAAGTTCCTAAACCTGTCCTAGAGCCTTGCTGTTATTCTTCTGATTCCTGTGAACCGGACCCCTGGCAATTCCCCTGGACTTCGCTCTGAATAATCCTTGCCCTACTGTGTCAAGACCCCCCTTCTGTTTACCTGTCTCAAGACCTCCATCCACTGTTCCTCCTCATTCGATCTCCAGAGACTCCTCATTTTTCATTATTTCAAGAGACTGTGTTTTCAACATCAACTGCATTGTTTTTCAAGGACTATTATTTATACAGATTCCTGCCTTTTTGTTTGCATCCAGTTTATTCAATAAACGTTAATACTGTTTTCACCAACCCTTTTTGTTGTTGTCTTTATTTACTGCATCCTGGGTTCATATCCACATCACCGGTGTCACCAGAACTCGGTCCCTGACATCGGCTGAGTGATCGCGGATGGTGACGGGACTTTTTTTCAACAGTCTCACTCTGCTGCTGGCAGCCAGAAAAGTCGGATCGAGCCGCCGTTCTTGCTGCGGGATTAGAGGTGAGTATTTGATTTTTTTTGGCGGGGTTTACAGCTGCAGCTAATTGATTCTGCAGCAGCAGAATCAGTTAGCACCAACTCAAAAACCCTGTTCACACTGTGCGATTTATCTCGCGGATCTTGCCGCGACGTTGCAGCAAAATCCGAGCAACGTCGCGCTGCGTAGCTTCTCCAATGCATTTCAATGGAGCTGTTCACATCTTGTCGCGCGACGTCGCATGTCGCGCGTCGCAGAAGCATGTCGCAGGTACATGATCCTTTTTTTGGGATTTGCTATCTGCGATTTTGCGATTTGTATTGGTGGTGCTTTGCAAAAATCGCTCAAAACAGTGATGTCGCGTGACATTATCGCACCATGTCGCGAATATGAGAATCGCACCGTGTGAACGGGGCCAGCTGGTGCTAACTTTTTTAGTTAGCGACAGCTGTTAGTAATTAGTGTTAGGACTTTGTGATCCTAATGCTAATTACACTTTGTTTACTCTTTGCGTTCCCCATGTTAAGTAAAGGGAGTAAAACATACAGTAGGCTGGCGCTAAAAGGCGCTAATACCGATTCGCTAATGGGTTTTTTAACCCGTTAGCGATTGGGATGTGATACAGGCGGAACGACATCACCTCAATTACCCTAGTGCTAATGCTCATTTATGTGAGTGCTAGCATTTACGAGTTGATAGTGCCCTATCGACTGATTTTTGGGAAATCTAAATCTACCGTTGTTAAAATTGCACAGATTCTAGATTATATTTCTAAAATTACATCGTTAAAGAATAGAGGGTTGACCTTTACTGACCTTAAAGCCGTTATACTGGGCCAGAGTAATGTGACTTGGATACCTACTCATTGTTCAACTTGTATTGTTTTAGTATTTATTTCAGCAACTATTTTAATCTTTAAATATTTTTCTCATCTTTATCTTTGCTTTGTGATGTGATGCTATCTTAAAGAACATAAATACCCAGGTGCATAAAAATACAATATATTAAATATGGAATGGTGTTGTTTTCTCTGGACTCTGCTGTTTTTTTGGACATATTGGACAGGTACCCCAGATTAAATCCAGTAGTACGGTGTAACACTCAAAGCAGCCCCAGCTGTAACAAAGGGCCTACAAAAAATACTCCCATCCAAGTCATAATGGTGGGTGGTACACTGGCTGATGCCCTGAAAAAATGGTGCCCAAAATGATCATCCGGACCTGCTGGGTCCACCCACTGCTGCATCCTATTGCCCAAATGGTCAAGCAAAGGAACAAATTCAAGCCTTCTCTTCCTGACGGATACGGGGCTCCATTGTTTTGATTGTGATGTTAAAGTACACTTTAAAAATAATTTGGGTGATAAACATGTAGAAACCTATACAATAATAGAGTAAGTCGAAGTGCATTGAATATTACGTCCAAAAAGTAAAATTTCATAAAATCAACCACATTTGTGATATTAAATATCAACTGAAGCTGAAAATATATTAAGTAATTCCTGATTAGTGAATAGACTCCTTAGATTGCATTATTGCTGTGAAACATAGCAGCAAATCTAGTCCATGAGACCTCATTTGACACAATCAAAGATATGTTGTGGGTTGACCTCTGCTAACATGGCTCTATGGGACATCTTTGACAAAATGGTTTATGGATATTGTGACATTTACTTGACAAGATTTATAGTTTGTCTTCCAAGTCCTGAAAGCCAGCTCCTTTACACCCCCTAAATTATACGCAAGGAAAAATGTAACACATGGCAGACAAGGTGTCAAATATCTGATTGCTTTGGCTTTATTGTGAGTTCAGTGTATGTTGCTATGAGGCGTTCTGATTCCATGAGGAATTCTGAGGTCAACAAGTGGTCAGTGAGAACTAAAAGAGGCCAATGTGAGGTCATTCAAGGTTATTTTTGGCTGCTCCCATCTGTACAGAGCTGGATTGCTCACACAAAGAGGTGCTGTATTGATCAGTCTGACCACAGTTTCCTTTCCTTCCCCCACCTCAGACAGCAGCAATTACCATAATCAAGCAGTTGACTCCAATTAAGGCTTCCTCTTATTACAGCAGAGGTAAAGGCCTCTGCAGGACTGAGAGAAAATTAGCAGGCGGTTCGGTTTTGCATATCTTAATCTAAAATGACAGGGTGTGTCACTGGGGGACGGTGACCCTGCCAAGGCAGTGAGACTCGTGTGGCAACAATTTCCACCACTAAATTTACTCTTTGCAGCTTTCCTCAGGAAGGTGGAGGCTGTCTGAGATAAGCCAATTGAGGCCTAGGACCCCCTCCTTGCCTCCTGTGGCAAATCTCATTTGCATCCCGGCCCCCCTCTCATTTCTCCGTAATTAAAAATGATATTATCATTCGCCTGTGTGTTTATAGGATTACCCAGGACACAATTCTGCTCCTCTCATTGTGCCGGAGACGAGATTTATAATTGTCAGAAGTGCAACACACAGCAATTACAACGATAACAACTTCTCCATGCCTTGAGCATCTTGTTTGAACACACAAGAAAGAACTGTTATTCACAGAAATTGTTTATTCTGTTTGTCAGTAAATGTCCTGAGCCTGGTAGATCATTCCATTGAAGCCCTGTAAAACAATAAAAATATGTATTTTCAGATATACATTTTAAACTGTGTTCTTTAAAAAAAATGGAAAAATAAAGAAAAAGAGGAGAACGTTATTCTAGAAAAGCAAGTTCTCTTTTTAAAATCAGTGTCTTGCTATTAATATATTTTAATATTAATTAATGCTTTTAATATTAATTAGACATTAATTACACAACGTTTTATTCTTGTTTTGTGATAAACATTTCATAAAATGCAGGGTTGTATATATGCTTGGCGCTCCCGTAGGCACTCCAAATTCTGCCCCTTCCCACTTATCAAACACATTTTTCAACATACAATTAAGAAAGTTTTTTTATTTAATACATTTTTAACGCCAGCACTCACATAAACTAGCATTAATGCTAGTTTAAGTGCCTTTAACGCATGCCACACATATTCATTCCGAACGTTAACAGGTTAAAAAACTCAGAGATTGCGCACCCTTCCATGAATTTACTGTACTTTGTGCTCCCTATACCTAACACTCAGTAATTAGCGTTAGGATTACAAAGTCCTAACGCTAATTACCGCACTGCTATGGTATATAAAAAGTTAACTACAGCTTGAAGCAGGTTCTAACTGATACCGCTTCTGCGGAATCTGTTAGCACCAGCTGAAACCCTCCCAAAAAATCAGATACTGACCTCTCGTCCTGCGGTGTGAACAGCAGCCCAATCTGCTGCTTCTGGCTGCCAGGAGCAGAGTGAGACTGGGGACAAAAAGTCCCCAGTCTCCCTCTGCGTATCACTCCATGGTCCTGCACGATCTGAAAAGATATTGAGATCGTGCAGTTCACACAGCCCAGCAGCATAACCCTCCATGGAGTCCTATGGACTCCAGGAGGTGATACGAACACGCTGCAAGTATCTGGGAGGGTAGCGCTGTGTTACGGGGAAGGTTGCTGAATCCCACAAGATTATAAAGCCATGCTCAGTTCTTGCCTACATTTGCAAGGCAGCCACTGTGAATTTTGGAAGCGGAGGAAAGTCACACAATACTTTTTATTCCACACAAAATTGCACTGTTGCCCCACTGTATCAATAAATGGCCACTCTAGGCAATATTAGGCTTCGTTCTAAGTTTTAGTTTAGTTTTAAGATAATTATGTAAACATCTTAAAGTGAATAGTACAGGAGGGGTGTGGTCGCGCCTATTCCCCGATGGGGCGGCTGCAACCACCAAATGTATCCAGCCCAGCAACATGTATAAAACATGAAAAAATTTCATCTGCGCTTATTCCCATTATACCGTGTGAAACAAAACGCAATTAGATTTGGTTTGTTAATGGCCATTAAAAGATTAAGCTCACCCGCCGAACGTCAAGGCACCTCTAGTGAGGGTGAGTCCTATCCAAAAAATGAAGCCACAGGCTACTGTGTAGCCAACCATAACTTGCCCATGCTGCTTGTCAGTCATGTGGTAGACTGGTGGGCTTTTATTTAAGCTCCCCCAGAAACAAAATCTGCCTTTGGGATCAAAAAACAAAGACACGGAGCGGAACAGCTGCAATGATGACCTGGCTGGAGGTACATTAAAACATAGATAATACAGGAGGGGTGGGGTCGCGTCTATTCCCCGATGGGGCAGCTGCAACCACCAAATGTATCCAGCCCAGCAACATGTATAAAACATAACAAGGACAAATGCTTCATTTTTTGGATAGGACTCATGCTCACTAGAGGTGCCTTGATGTTCGGTGGGTGAGCTTAATCTTTTTTTACATGTATGTATATTTGTTATTCTGTCTCACGCATTGTACAGCGCTACGGAATTTATTAGCGCTTTATAAATACTTGTAACTGTAACTGTAACAAGGGAGCACACAAATTCTAACACACTGCTGAAGCAAGGAAGGAAGGAAGGGCATGACTCCCTTTTGATGGAAACTCATCGACCTGAGGAGGTGCACCTGGCTGCTCAGTAGTGGTTCTTAACACAAGAGGTGAACCAAGACAATCCGGTCTGGACCAGCCCATGAAAAGTGGCACTGTGTTCAGGGTACTGCAGCATTGGCTCGGGCATGGGCATTCCTCTGGTGTCTATATGTCACTCACCTGTAATTCCTACAGCACTGGGATAGCAAACATGCACTTTGAATGTGACTGATTGTGGTTTAAGGGGAGGACATCAGCAGAGTGCTTGTGATTGGAGAAACAAAAATGGATACTAATTATCTCAGCAGGTACTCAGTAACTTTGGATACATTGTGTCATTTCAATTATGACTCCTGAGGAAGCCGCCGGTATCTAATTGCAAAGCTCTAGTCGAGCACGTAGTTGTTTCAAAAGCTTGTCATTTTCAATAAGGGGAATCATTTCTATTTTTGATTTTAAGATGCTCAGTAATCTTATGGCAAGTAGAGTTCCACTATCTCTCTGGCGTGTGTAGGTGCTTGAATGTTGAGGTGTAGATAGGAATTATCAGAAGATCGACTCTATTGATTTGTGGTACTTCAATGATGTTTTTCTATTGGGGAGCCTGGAGGGGTCTTACGTTTGGCTAATATCATCATTGAATATTACTTCTGGAAGTGAATTTTCCCTTGTACTGTTCCACAAAGTGGAATAACCCAATTTCCACTTTTAGCTTTTGCACCACTTTATTCTTGGTTCTGCAGTAAATAGCCGTCTTTGTGCCTTTGAAGCACTTTATATAGTTTTAGGGTTATCCACTAAGTATGCAATTTACCATTGTTGCAATCAAAGACAAATATCGCCTTTACTGCAGTGCCGATAATCCTTGGTTTTTCGAAAAGTGCAGTTCAAACAGCGTCATGACAACCTTCCTTGATAAAGTTTCTCCTGCCACTGTTTGACTTTTCTTTAGAACCAAAGGGCCATATTACAAAGTTGGTGCTAACTTAATTAGAGCTGTTGTAAACTTAACAACTCCATAAACAATAATAGCTCTGGTAAGTTTACAACAGCTTTGGTTAAGTTAGCACCAACTTTGTAATATTGCCTTAGTTTGCAAAAATAGTAAACTACAGCACATGGTGAGAAACCCCATTTGTTTCTTCCGTTTTTATTTTTGGCCCATTTGTAATGAATCAATAGAGATTGTAAGATTTAAACCTATGATAGTCCTCTAAATATTCAGGCATACAGCTGGGATAGTTGTATATATTCTTATAATCAAAGAAAGGTTTAGTCCCTAGTAGCACAGAGGTACAGGGTCTTTCTTTTCATGTTCCCTCATTCTTGTCCTAATGCATTTCTGAAAAGGACTTGTTCTCTTTAGGTATCTTATATTATACTTTATAGCAAAAGTAAAACTACTTTACTTTGTCATAAGATGCATGTAATAAGTTGGATACCACGTGACTTGTACTGTAGTTCAAAATAAAATGGTCCATCACTTCTCCATCAAACAATGTCAGTTAAAACATTGTTTTTCCACTGACTAAGTAGAAGTTTTTATGACGATTTAATCCAGATTGATACTGGTTTTGGAACTAAAAGACTCTACACCACAAAGGCTTCTATTCCGGGTCCGCTGATAATAGAGAGCCACCAAAGGGAAAGCCTACACGAGCCACTAAACCTTAGTGGCTCCCTTATACTGGTTCTATTATGAGCAAGTCGCTATATTAGCAGCTCATCTCGTGCTATATTTCCTCACACGTAATAGAAAGGGTCCACTAGCTGATACGGTCAGGAAGGACTTCATTGTCAAATAGAGGGTTATTGAAAAGAGCCCTTGAATGATCTGTTAAACAGGATTTTACTAACAACAAAAGATCATCTGAGATTGGAGGAAAGAAGATTTTGTCAAAAGCAAATCAAGGGTTCTTTAGCGTGAAAGCAAAAAAAAATATGGAATTCTCTGCTTTGATGTTTTATCCAAATTTAGTTGTTGACTTTAAAAATGCTCTAGATGCCTTTCTGGTAAAGTATAATGTAAATAGATATAAAAAATAATAATATTGCCCCTGCTCTTTAATAGCTTACTCCTGCTTATACCTACTCTTTCAAAGTGGCTGGATAGAGAACTCCCCCATAAAGACAGGAGTGTCAGAATATTTTTTTAAGTATGTGTCCCACTAATGCGCCATGTTCCCCTTACCTTTCAGTCTAGACTTCACCACTCCTTCAGCCACATCCAGTTGTACCTATTACAAATATTATGTGGCTACAACCCGGTTCTGGGCTCAACCACCTCCCCATCCATCTCACTTCTTCCCTACCAGTATTTTTAACAGCAGTTGACCAGGAAGGACCAACCTCATCCACTATGTCCCCTTTCCCTGAATTGACTGTGTGGGCAATTCCCTTCCCCTGCCACAGATTCTCACGGAAACATGGACTTTATTAATTGTTCTTTATCCTGTAATACTGTATTATTGCTTATGTTTCTGATTGTTACACTTTACTTGTATATTAATCAATCCATGTTCTCCCTTACTCTACAAGAGTTTACTGGCTGCAGTGTGGTTACTATTACTCCCAGGTTGCTGGTACCTTTTCTTCTGCCTGAACCAATGAAAATAATGTTTAAAAAATAAATTATATAAAATCAGATGCATCGCTTGCTGGATGATAGATGGAGAAATGTGATTGCCAATGTGGAATCAGGCACAATTGTTTCCCCCTTTTAGGCACAATTAAAATGTGCCCCATGGGGGGGGGGTGCCACCAGCAGGAATGTGAGGGTCTTCGTGGACATTAGTCTTTTTCCAACCTAAATTACTATTTAATTTTATACCACTTTAAAGGCATACATTTTAAATCTATGTGTTTCATGATATACAATGTATAAAATGCTTTTTTGCTCCAGTTAGTTAAGAACTGCAATGTTTGTCACATTATTGTCAGATTTGTGCTGGCATGCTGGCATTTTGACTGTAACATTTTAAATGCATGCGACAAAATGTAAAATAATTTGAATCATGCACTATAACAAAGAAACTCATAATCTATAAAATATTGCGTGAGCAATAGTACGTAATTAATGAGATTCATTTATTTGAGTAATGAGGTCTGTTGAATTTAGCTGCCAATAGATTAATGAAATCATTTGTCGAATTCAGTCGGTCATCAGAGGAAATTACCAACTAAATGAAATCTTCTTGCAAATAAATGTGATCAGTAAAATGAATATACATTTTATATAGTCAAAGAATGCACCTTTGTTACTGATGCATGGTGTGGAATGATACCACCGTAATAACTGAGCTACAGACTATTAAAACAATCCATTTCTCATTACTGGTGTTGCATGATGCACTTTTGTCTCTCATCGGCTGAGCATGCACTAAAAGATATTTTTCGACAGCACTCACTGCTGGTAACTTTGTGCTAGTTATGAGGCAAAACAACTTCTGTCTTAAATATATTTCAATATATCAGGTAGGGCAGAAATGGAAAACCAAGTAGATGGATACTAAAATAAAGGGTACATGAAAACCAACAAAGAGTAGATCTACAGTTAGGTTGATATATAAATTTGGACACAGGCATAATTTTTAGTTTTTTTTTTCGGTATTTACCAAAACATGGTCAAGCTATAGATATATAATGAATATGGGGTGAAAGTGCACACTCTCAGGTTAAATTTGAGGGTATGTACATCCAAATTGGAGAAAGGGTTTAGGAATTACAGCTCTTAAGAGTAGTCAACCCCTGTTTTTCAAGGAACCAAAAGTAATTGGACAATTGAATCAAAAGCAGTTTCATGGTCAGGTGTGGGCTACTCCTTCGTTATTTCTTCATCAATTAAGCAGGTAAAACGTCTGGAGTTGATTCTAAGAGTGGTATTTGCATTTGGAATCTATTGCTGTGAAACTACATCATGTATTCAAAGAAGCTGTCCATGCAAGTGAAACAGACCATTGTTAGGCTTCAAAAACAAAACAAATCCATCAGAGAGATAGCAGCAACATTAGGAGTGGCCAAATGAACAGTTTGGGACATTCTGAGGAAAGAAGAACGCACTGGTGAGTTCAGCAACATAAGAAGTCCTGGACGTCCATGGAAGACAACAGTGGTGGATGATCGCAGGATCTTCTCTATGGTAAAGAAAAACCCATTCACAACGTCCAGACAAGTGCAGGACACTCTTCAGGAGGTGGGCGTATCATTGTCTAAGTCTACAATTAAGAAAAGACTTCATGACAGCAAATACGGAGGGTTCACCACAAGGTGGAAAGCATTCATTCATAAGCCTGAAGAATAGAAAAAGCAGACTTGGCCAAAAAACATCGTAAAAAGCCAGACCAGTTCTGGAAAAGCATTCTTTGGACGGATGAAACTAAGATTAATCTGTACCAGAATGACGGGAAGAAAAAAGTGTGGAGAATACTTGCAACAGCTCATGATCCAAAGCACACAATGTCATCTGTAAAACAGATCTGTAAAACAGTGTGATGGCATGGGCATGCATGGTTTGCATGCATGCAAGTGTTTGGTAATGTCCATGGGTTCCAGACTTCAGGCAGTCATTGCCAGTAAAGGATTCTCCAAAAAATAGTAAAAATGAACATTTTATTTATGATTATATTCATTTGTCCAATTATATTTGAGCCCCTGAAAATGGAGGGACTGTGTATAAAAATGGTTGCAGTTCCTAAAATTTGTACTTGATATTTATGTTCAACCCCTTGAATTAAAGCTGAAAGTCTGCACTTCAAATTCATTTGGATTATTTTGTTTTAATTTTATTCTGGTGGCATACAGAGCCAAAAGTATGAAAATTGTGCCTGTGTGTAAATATATATGGACCTAACTGTATATCATTTAGTATAATCGATACCGGAACAAAATTCATATACAAGACAAATAAAAAAAGAAATAGCTTGTCTGAAACCTTAATGAAGGAGATCATTGAAGGAAGGCACAATTCACGAAACGAAGTAGAAAAATCGTAAATGTAATAACATATAAAATAGGGCAGGATATACTAAGCAGCAGTTTCTCAGAAGGTGAGGGCTTCATAGAACTCGCAGGTCTCATGCTTTGCTAGTCCTCGTAAAGTTGCTAACATTTAAGCTTGTGTAGGGGACGGGGGTTATGAGCAAAGTCAGCACTTCCTTCTGGTTAGGTTATTCCTTCACTAGATGGAAAACAATTCGATAGGCCTTCAGCGTTGGTCTGAGTTGCAGGAGGGCCTCCAAGAGAAAAAATTCATACAAAGCATAGAGTACTAAAGCTTAACATGCATATATATGATGAAAATAAAAGAGTTTCACTCACATGATTCAGTGTCCTCAATCAGACACTCGATATGCAGGCCACTGGCAGCTTGGGTAGGGAATGCCAGATTTCCCTTCTTTGTTGGTGGAGATGCAGGGCTTTGCAGAATCCTATATTAAAAGGGATCCCAGTGCCTGTTCCCAGCAAAGTTTGTAGCAAAGTTTGAGCAGGCTGGTGCTCTGCAAATGTAACCTCAGCAGCAGAGGAAAAGTGGAAAAAACGCTCACAGATGTGATAAAACATTTTAGTTTGTTTTGTGTTCAAGCATTTTATTAAAAGAATATCATATTACAATGAGTTTACATTGTCATAGATTATTAGCGATGACAGATAACATTTGTATATATAAAAAAAAGCAATAATATTCCGAATAGTAACAGACATTACATATCATAGTATTAGATTTGGGTGATTCTTCATTCCAAAAAATGTCAAATGCTGTATGTAGTAATAAGAAGAGCCCCGTTCCAACCAGAGTTAGTGATCCAGCCACTTTGTAGGTGACGGTAAATGGTGTCAATTTAGGATCGCTGTGAGAGATAATGAGTGGAGAGATGAGAAGAGCTCAAGTGAGTCTAAGAATTAATAGATAGTAGAGAGAGGAGGAAGAAAGAGACGGAGAAGGGGGAGGTAAGAGAGAGAAGGAGAGGATAAGAAGAAGAGAAAAAGAGAGAGAAAAAAAAAAAAAAAAATGGGGGAGGAGGGGGAGTGGGAGGCAGGGAGAGGGGTATGCGAATGTAGGCACTGTTCTAGTTGGTGAGTGAGGTCAGTTTTCCTTAAGAGTTCAGGAGAGTAAGCTTCAAAAAAAAAAAATTGGAGTATCTGGGGAGTCCCGAGCACAGAGGGGGGCACCACCGTCTGTCTTCGATTTACTTAGTTTTAAGACGACTCCAACCATTGCCGGAAAGCCACCGAAGATATGAAGGCATCCCAATGAAACCAAGTTGCGTTATGAACCGTAGCCCATTGTTCTGGGGCCACGGCGGACATTTAATGGGAGTGAATGAGTTCGACCCTTGCAACCAGAGCCCTGGCTGAGGGAGTAGTGGGAGAATTCCAGTGGATAGGTATGAGAAAGCGGGCCGCCAACAGAATCTTTAAAAGCATGGATTTCTTCAGTTGTTTCATGGGCATTGCTAATTGGCCCAGTAGGAAGATCTTGGGATCCAGGTCCAGATCTACATCAGTAGTGTGGAAGATCAATGATTTGGTGGCTCTCCAAAATGGAGTAATAAGGGGGCACCTCCACCAAATGTGTAGGTATGTCCCCGGTTCCTGGTTACAGCGCCAGCAGTCTGTCGTGTGGGCATGACTGATGCGAGCCAGCCATACTGGTGTGGTATACCACATGGTCAAGATCTTATATGACGTTTCCTTCAATTTGGTGATGGGGTGCTCCGGTGTAAGAGGTCCAAAGCCTTGGACCAGTGAGTCTCGGGGATAACCGTATTAAGCAGTGCATCCCATTTTTCCACATACGTCGGCAGATCTGTATCTGAGGATTGGAGTTGATGGTATAAGGTTGAGAGGCTGTGTGATAGGACTAGCCCCATGTCACAGAATTTTTCGAATGGAGTCAGCGGTCTCGTTAGTGAAGTGCCATTAGGGAGCGATTTCGAGAAATGTTGAATCTGCTGGTAATTGAGGCTGTCTAAAAAAAATCGGTGGTGCTCCTTCCGCTGAGAGGGGTATTCATTTGAACTGTCCATCTGCCAACACATGCTTGGCTAGTAGCCCTGGATGTGTGGTAAACCGTTCCCGTAATTGAGATCGAACTCCACCCGGCAACCCCGGGTTATGGGAGAGTGGGAGTAGTGGCGAGGGGAACGTGGCTAGTGTGTAGCGTATCCGAAGAAGGTGCCAGAGGTGAACAGTTCCGGCCAGGGTCGGCGTGGTTCTGCATGGGTGTGGTAGTTGGTTCGGGAGGAGCCACGGCACTGCCCACAGTGGGGTGTTTGCAAGTTTAGTCTCTAAATCCAACCTTTTTTTGCAGAGGTAGGTGACATCCAGTCCAGGATTCTGGTCAGGTGTGATGCATAATAGTACAAACGAATATCAGGCAAGGCTAGCCTCCCCTGAGATTTTGAGCGACACATTATTGCGAACTGCAGACGTGGTCTCGAGCCCGCCCAAATGAAATCGATGAAACATTTACGAAATGCGCGGAGATAGTGAGTTGGAAGAGTAAGAGGGATAGTCTGTAAAAGGTATAGTATCCTGGGGAGGACATTCATTTTTAACACTCCCACTCTTCCGAACCAGGATATGTATTTGGGGGACCAGGAGGACAGGTCCTTTTGAATAGTCAGTAGCAAAGAGTCATAATTCAATTTTGTGATACTGGGCACGTCTGCGCACAACCAAATCCCCAAATATTTCAATTTGTCTGTGCACCAGCGAAAAGTAAATTGTGATGTCAAAGTGAGTTTTTCCGTTCGTGTTGCAGAGATATTCAGTATCTCTGATTTTTCTTCATTGATGACCAAACCCGTCAGTGCCCCAAAGTTATGTAATTCTCTAACCACAGCCGGCAATGAGGTCACCAGGTTAGGAGGAACATAAGGTCATCGGCATACGCCGAGACTTTGTGACAACAGACCCGCCCTTGTAATCCTTCAATCCCAGGATTGGTACGGATAGAGGCCAGTAGAGGTTCCAGAGAGAGGGCGAAGAGCAGGGGAGATAGAGGACATCCCTGCCGCGTCCCATTCAGGATGGGGAAACTCTCCGTCAGTGCTCCGTTGACCCGTACTCTAGCTGAAGGAGAGGTATAGAGTGCAGAAATCCAGGTCAAGAACCCCTTCCCTAAACCAAAGTTTTGAAGTACTCGCATCAGGTATGGCTACAAGACCCGGTCGAACGCTTTCTCCGCGTCTGTGGATAGCAAAAGAAAGGAAGCTTTATTGCGCTTAGCAAGTAGCACCGCATTAATTACTCTTGAGGTAGCGTCCTTCGCTTCTCTTCCTGGTATAAACCCTACCTGATCTGGATTAACGAGGCGTGGGAGATATTGTTGCAAGCGAGTGGCCAGTATCCTCGCCAGTAATTTAACATCCGAGTTCAGGAGTGATATTGGACGATAGCTAGATGGGAGAAGAAGGTCCTTATCTGGTTTCGGGATCAGGGAGATGACGGCCGCCACAGTGGACGTATGAAATTTTGTATCTTCAAGAATGGAATTGAAGGTTGCCAGCATGTGTGGTAGTAATTCTGTTTGAAATATTCTGAAATATTCTGCCGGTAGGCCATCTGGACCCGGGCATTTGCGTGATTTCGAATTTTTGAGGGCCTCGACAAGTTCTACCATTTGTATGGGTGAACCCAAGTCCGTCGCCTCTGTGTTTGTCAAACGTGGAAGATTTTTATTGGCCAGGTAAGTATTTATGTCGTCTTGATTAAGATCAGAAAAATGAGTGTCCTGGATGGAATATAGGGAGCTAAAATATGTTCGAAAACTCTCCTCTACGAGATCGGGGTTCGAGGTCACTGTCGTCGGAGAAAGGCGAATGCGTGGGATATATCATCTCGTATGTCTGGTTTTAAGTATTTGAGCCAAGAGGCGTCCCGGCTTGTTCTCATTGAGAGCAAAAAAGGAATTGGTCTTGAGGGCCATGAACTGGAGATCCGCCAACAGGTGGTTCGTGAGGGAGGTTCTAGACTGTAGTAGTTGTTGATATAGACCAGGGTCTCCGGATTCTGCATGTAGAGCTTCCAAACGACGCACTTTAGTAAACAGCTCGGCCAGCTGGGTTCGTCGAAGTTTCTTAGCCGCTGTCCCTTTACTGATGAGAAGGCCTCTGACCACTGCCTTATGGGCCTCCCAGACTGTTGGAACAGAGACATCCTCAGTCAGATTGTCCTGGAAATATCCAGTCAGTAATTGGCGGGTACTAGCTAGAACCTCCAAATCAGCCAATAGTGTGAGGTTAAGTTTCCATGTACGTTCTCGCGGAACGCTCAGTGGAGAAAGGATGCCCACCGAGACTGGGGAGTGGTCCGACCAAGTTTTAGTGTGTATATCCAAAGAACGTACTATGTCAAAGGAGTATTGGGGGATGAAAATGTAATCAATTCTAGAGTATCGGGAGTGCACTGTTGAGAAATATGAATATTCCTTTTCCCCTCCATGGAGGGCTCTCCAAACGTCAATCAGTTGGTAAGAATCTAGGACTCGCCTCATTCTACTAGCTATGGTAGGTGGTAGGGATGAAGTCCCTGTGGAGGTATCGAATTGTGGGTCCAGTGCCACATTAAAATCCCCCGCTAGTACTAGAGTGCCCTCTCGGAATGCAGAAAGCTCACGTAAAATAGTAGAGAGACTACGGTGTTGTGCTTTATTTGGGAGGTAGATGGATGCAAATGTGTACAAAGCGCCTCCAATCGTACCCTTGATAAATAGAAAACGACCATTCTGGTCCCGCTGAACTCCCTCCTCCTTGAAGGGGACCTCTCTAGCTAGCAGGATCGCAACCCCGCGGGATTTACCTCCCTCGAAGTTGCTAAAATGATCCGGTCGGGAAGAAACGATCCCGTAGAGTAGGGGACGAATCTCCCCGGAAATGTGTCTCCTGTAAAAAGGCCACCGCTGTCCTCTGTGCCCGGAGCTCCCGTAAGATTTTCGCCCTCTTCTGAGGCGTGTTCAGGCCACGCACATTATATGATAATAGCTTTAGTGATCCTGAGGTGTACATGTTCTCAACAAGTGTAACAGTCGCCTATGCTCGGGAGGAAAGGGAGGGGACAATAATAAGAGTATAAAAAAAATAAAAGTTTAGCAAAAAGGGAGGGAAGAAGGAGAGTTAGTAGAGAGAGAGAGAAAGAAAAAAGAGAGAAAGCGCCAGAGAAAGAAAGAACTGGCCAATGAGGCTTACAGTGTAGTAAGAGAGATCAGGGCCAAGGCAGTCCAAAGACCACCTCTCGCTGCTCTCCTAGGAAATCTACACCTATCCTCTCGAGGGTGTGGTTCAACTTTTCAGAGAAGACTAAACAAGTAACTGGATCACAAGAACAAAGTTAATCCAAAAAGCAGAAGCAAAAGGCGGACCTTCCCAGAATATCAGCAGGATTCTCCGACCGTGAGGGGCGTTGCGGTTACGGACAACCCAAAGGCAACGATGATGGACATCACAATAGATCCTTCAGTTCAGCAGCTAAAAGTCACATTAATCCCGCGAGTAGTAATGGAAAAACGAAAGTCATGAGGACGAACTGTAAGCCATTTATGTATGCAAGGACCAGTGGCATACCTTTCCGTTATCTATATATATATATATATATATATATATACATGTATATATGTCTATTTATTTTTAAGTTTTAATTTTTTTTATTTTGTTTTTCCCCCTTCCCCCCTTCTAATGTCCCCCCTTACATAACATATTAGCAAGTCATAAACAATTAGTTCCCCTTTAGTTCGATTCTAAGACCTATGACCTTAGCGTGTGTTATGTGAGAGTATAATATACACATAGGTTTTTTTTTGTTTGTTGTTTTTGTCTTTTTTTCTCCCCCTTTCGTTTGTTTCCCCCTTTATCTGTTTTCCCCTCCCCCCGAGTAAGCCAATGCCCCCTCATTTTTGTGTCCCTATTTTATACATATATATAGATATTTATTTATGTATTTATTTATTTATTTATTTATTTTTTTATTATTTTTTTTCTACCCCTCCCCCTCCCCCCTCCTCCGAGTGAACTAGTATCCCCCTTTATATACTATGTAAGCGAGTCATAAACAATCAGTTCCCCTTTATATTGATTCTTTGACCTACTTCCACAGTGTATGTTATGTGGGGAAAACAATATATACATAGATATTATTATCATCCTTTTTTTTTTTGTTCCCCCCTTTCTTCCCCCTCCCCCCCTTTGTTACGTATCGTTTACGTCCGTTGTCCCTCCCCGAGAATGTGGCAGTAAACGTAGGCGGTATGACTTCATCCCACGTTCCTATCTGAACTCCTGGTCCCGTGTCACCCCTATGTACATCAAGAAAGCAATTCCCCCATTTCTATATTCTATCTTATCTAAAGACCCGTTGGTCTAATACAGTAACACAATTTTAACTATAAATTCAGCTTCTCCTCCCTCCCCACAGCAGCCTCCAACAGGAAACCGTGAAATGCAGTCCCCCTATGCTAATGAAAGCATCCACCTTCTTATCTTGAGACCCTCCGCCACTTGCCCAGGTTCAATTATACCGGTACTGCTCTGTTGTACAGTTTCGTAACTATTCCATGTTCGGGTGTCCAGCACATATACGAAGAGTGCCAAATGTTCATTATATTTAATATAGTCTGGTCCACCTCTGCATCCTCTTCAGCCGTTGTCGGTCCAGTATAGGTAATATGGGGTCGGTCGTGACTCAAGTACGAAATAAAGTTACAAAGATTTTTTTTTTTTTAGGTCTTACTGTTTCCTGCTCCAACGGGGGGCAATTGATGTCCCGCAAAATGCTGACGGCGTTGCGGTAGGGGGCCCGAGGGTCCCGGAGGGCGAAATTCATATGTTTCCCAGTCAGGGACAGGCAATTCCGGGAGATTCAGTCGACGAAGGAACAGAGGGACCTCCCCGGGGGTGCGTAAAGTCACCCAAATATCATCTTGCTTGACTGAGAGGGAGAGTGGGAAGCACCATCGATATGCAATTCCAGCTGTACGGAGGGCCTGTGTGATGGGGCGCAACAATCGGCGGGCTTGTAAGGTGGATGGTGATATGTCGTTGAAGATCTGAATGTCAGAACCTCCATGTGCCCAGAACGATTTAGCGCGTGCCTTGATATATATATGGTCTTTGAGTGCGAAGTCCGTGAAGTAGCATCCGATGTCCCTGGGTGGTGCATTAGGGGAATCTGGTTGCGGGCGTAATGCTCGGTGTGCCCGTGCTAAATCCGCCGGGGAAACCGTCTTAGAGCCCACTATAGTGTTAAATAGGCCCGATAGGTACCGGCGAAGTGCCATTTCCTGTTCTGGCACTCCCCAGATCCGCAGATTATGGTGCCTGGACCGGTTGTCCAGGTCGTCCAGGCGTCTCCAAATGGCTGAAGAGACAGCGGGATCTCCGGTGCCAGGCTGTAGGGACATAGCTGCCTGCTCAGCGGCTTGTTCTAGGCCCTTGACTCGTGCCTCCACCTGTTCTACTTCCGTACGGAGGCCTGTGATCTCGCGCTGGAGAGCTTCTCTTACCTCCGATACTATTTCCCTGATGTCAGCCTTGGTAGGCATGTCGGCCAGTGAGCGCTCGATTCTCTGCGTGGCAGCTCCCAGCTCCGGCAGTGAGAAGCCCAATTCTGCAGGGGATGTCGCCATCTTGGGAGATTCCTCACGTGGCGTCTGTTGAGCGCGGGGTGTGAAAAACGCCTCTAATTGTGTCAGCGCCGCTCTTGTGTTTGCCTTTGGGGTCCCAGCGTTAGTTGCTCGTGATTTCCCTTTCACCATGTCGGGGCATTTAGTGCAAAGAAGTCAAGGTCCGTTCAGAGCTCCGCTAGCAAGCGTCCATCTTAGGCAGTCGGCAAGCCACGCCCCTGATAAAACGTTTTATTCCTAAATGAATCAAATAAAAAATCGATCATAACAGCAAAGTACACCGAAACGCGTTTCGCGGTATCTCACCGCTTCCTCAGTCAGTGTCTGACTTTTTGATTTTATTTGATTCATTTAGGAATAAAACATTTTATCACATCTGTGAGCTTTTTTTCCATTTTTCCTCTGCTGCTGAGGTTACATTTCCAGAGCACCAGCCTGCCCAAACTTTGCTACAAACTTTGCTGGGAACAGGCACTGCGATCTATTATACTATAGGATTCTGCAAAGCCCTGCATCTCCACCAACAAAGAGGGGAAATCTGGCATTCCCTACCCAAGCTGCCAGCGGCCTGCATATCGAGTGTCTGATTGAGGACACTGAATCATGTGAGTGAAACTCTCATTTTCGTCAAATACATGTGTAGCGCTCACTCCCGGAGGAGCCGCTGAATTTGAACCTCGGGTCAGTCTCCCCACACTAGGGAATAAATATACTCCAGCACCGTCGTGGATTTTATAAATTATATAGTTTACTGAATAAACTGGCATATAATGAGTAACACGGTATACGTATATATATTTACAGTACTTCGTAATGCGGGAAACGCGCAGTGGAAAAGAAATACAATACTTCGTAATGCGAGAAACGCGCAGCGGAAACGGAAAAAAAGTATTTTTAACCCCCTTAGTGGTTGGAGTGTGAGTCCCGTACAGGTTAAGTCCCAAGGAATGTATGTGTATGTGTGTATTGGTACCCGGGTACAATATTCAACTGGCCAGTGAATTATTTATGAGGTATCTTCGACTAGTCACGTTGGGGCCCTGTGGGTTTTGAACAAACTGCACGCGTGCTTTAGTATTTTACAGCGGCCTGGAAGGCCTCTCACCCATCCGCCAGATACTCTGTACTCTGCTCGACCCAGGACATCTCTCCGCTCGATTTTGACTGGGATTCTCTGTGTCACCGGATCCGCTGTCTTGCTTGTCTGTATCTGCCACAAGATGTCCAGCTCACCGCCTGCACTCCCTGTTAGATCGTCTGCTGTTCTCCTAACTCGGGGTCCTTCAGCTTACTCTGTATCAGCGTGGGTTACTAGCGGTGGATCACTGGGTCTTCGTTTAATAAGAAGGGAAAAACCCGATCTCCAGCTCTGCTAGGCCGCACCTGCGCTCTGGCCTGGTTGTGATCACTCTCTGTTACACTTGCGTCTTGCTCCTCTCACTCCTCTGTGCGCTCTGCCAGCTCTTTCCACGAGGCTGCGGATATCAGTGTCTCTCTCCCACCCACTTCCTGTTCCCGCCCGCAAAGCATGCTGGAAAATGTAGTCCCAATGTTCAGTGTCTTACATCGCGCTTGTCTCCTTCCGGTGGCCAAAAACAAGTACTATAACGACAGGGGATTTAAAACCAGTGCTACACATGCATGTTAACACTTTCGCTGCTGAGGCATTTCACGCCTCTGTGCTGAGCTCATTTTTACCTGATTCGCTCATCATGTTTAAACGCCTTTTGAAGCCTTATTTTATTATATGACCCAGACATATTATATATCGTTCTTTCCGGCAGACTCGGCAGAGTCATAATATGTCATTATTTTATGCATATGTCATGTCCTGTCTGTATAATATAACAAAAAAGGCAATAAAGTTAGAATTTTCAATAATTCACAATGTGTAAAGTGTTTTTTTTTTACATTTTAATATGCGAGCAATTGCGGTTATATTTTGTATGGGGTGCGCTTGTTAGAAAAATTAGAAATGGGGTCTCGTTACATTTTTTGAGGGGAAAATTATGCGATTTTTAACAAACGCACCCCAAACAAAAATCGTTAGTGTAGCATCATTGTTCACATTATAATTGAAATGGGAACAATATTGCTGCAATAACAAAACAAAAAAAACAAAAAACTTGTTTATTTTTTTATAATTTTTTAAAAATATTTATTTTTATTTTTAATTTTTTTTAAAAAAAAAATCTACATGGTCATGTTTGGTATCGTTGGAAAGGCCATGCTCTGGCCGATCCAACGATATCAAACATTAACTCCTAGCTGCCACGAATCGGGAGATAGTGGTTCATTGGATTCCGCTATCTCCACCATTGCTGGCAGCTAGGGGTTAACTCCAGGACTGGCATCATTGTGCTATGCACGATGACGCCAGTTATAAGGGGGAGTTCCTGGAGGCTTGGCCGACATCCAAGATGTCAGCCAGCTCCGGGAGAGGATTACGATCCGGCGCTTTTCGTCACCGAATCGTAATCCGGCTCCCCAGGGGTTAATGTCAGCCACCCTTTGGAAGGGCAGGCTGTGCCCTTCCAAACGGTGCATGCCTTAACCCTGTGGCCCCCAGCGATCGGGAGGGAGAGAGGCCCGAAGGACCCCCCTCCCTTTCAGGCGCCTCCTCCACACTCGCGGGGGGCGCCTGAATTAGATGTCATCGCGCCACCGCGATGACATCTAATGGCCCCGCTGGGGTCCCGGAGTTCCGGGCTGACATCCAAGATGTCAGCCCACATGGGGGGGCCAGCAATCGGCCAGAATCCTGGTCCATTGCTGCCTCCTGTGCATGGACATGCTCAGCGCATCCATAGCACAGGAGAACCACTTGGCAGGACGCGGCAAAAAAAGGGGGGTTGAATATTTTAAAAATTTGAAACAGGATACCTATATCTTAAAAACAGAAGATGGTACAGATGTGAAAATCGGTATTTAGATTCATCTTGACAAATAAAAAAACATGTATTTTACCATTTTCTGAAAATTCCTTGGGGGGGCAAAAAGGGGGGTTGAATACTTTTATCATAAACGCAAAAGTCCTAACTGACTGACTCATCAACGCCCAGCTGAAACCGTTTAACCTAGGAATGTGAAATTTTGAAGGTGCACGGTTTTTATGATGTGGGCACCCACTAAGGAAGGATTTTTGGAAACTCTGCCCCTAAGGGGGTGAAAAAGGGGGTTGAATATTTTAAACACGATATATAGCTCAAAAACAGAAGATGTTACAGATGTGAAAATCGATATTTAGATTCTTCGTGAAAAATAAAAAAACACATAATTTATCGTTTTTCAAAAATTCAACTGGGGGTGGCAAAAAAAGGGATTTTAATTTTTTAAATATTTTAAACAGGGTACCTATATCTTACTGGTACAGACGTGAAAATCGGTTATTTAGATTCATCTTGACAAATAAAAAAACACGTATTTTACCATTTTCTGAAAAATCCTTGGGGGGGCAAAAAGGGGGGTTGAATACTTTTATCATAAACGCAAAAGTCCTAACTGACTGACTCATCAACGCCCAGCTGAAACCGTTTAACCTAGGAATGTGAAATTTTGAAGGTGCACGGTTTTTATGATGTGGGCACCCACTAAGGAAGGATTTTTGGAAACTCTGCCCCTAAGGGGGTGAAAAAGGGGGTTGAATATTTTAAACACGATATATAGCTCAAAAACAGAAGATGTTACAGATGTGAAAATCGATATTTAGATTCTTCGTGAAAAATAAAAAAACACATAATTTATCGTTTTTCAAAAATTCAACTGGGGGTGGCAAAAAAAGGGATTTTAATTTTTTAAATATTTTAAACAGGGTACCTATATCTTAAAAACAGAAGATGGTACAGACGTGAAAATCGGTATTTAGATTCATCTTGACAAATAAAAAAACACGTATTTTACCATTTTCTGAAAAATCCTTGGGGGGGCAAAAAGGGGGTTGAATACTTTTTTCATAAACGCGAAAGTCCTGACGGACTGACTGACTGACTGACTGTTCAACGCTCAGCTGAAAAAACCGTTTAACCTAGGAATGTGAAATTTTCAAGGTGCACTGTTTTTATGATGTGGGCACCCACTAAGCAAGGATTTTTGGAAACTCCACCCCTAGGGGGGTGAAAAAGGGGGTTGAATATTTTAAACAGGATACCTATAGCTCAAAATCAGAAGATGTTACAGACGTGTAAATCTGTATTTAGATTCGTCTTGAAAAATAAAAAAAACACGTATTTTACCATTTTCTGAAAATTCCATGGGGGGGCCAAAATGGGGGTTAAATACATCTATATATATAAACGCGAAAGTCCTGACTGACTCATCAACGCCCAACTGAAACAGTTTAACCTAGGAATGTGAAATTTTGAAGGTCAACTGTTTTTATGATTTAGGCACCCATTAAGGAAGGATTTTGGAAAATCCACCCATAAGGGGGTGAAAAGGGGGGTTGAATATTTTAAACAGGATACCTATAGCTCAAAAAAAGAAGATGCTACAGATGTGAAAATCGGTATTTAGATTCGTCTTGAAACTAAAAAAAACACGTATTTTACCGTTTTTCAAAAATCCAAGTGGGGGGCGAAAAAAGGGGGTTGAATATTTTAAATATTTTAACCCTTTCGCTGCTGAGGCATTTCCCGCCTCTGTGTTGAGGTCATTTTTACCGATTTTGCTCATCATGTTTAAACATGTTTTGAAGGCTTATTTTAGTATATGACCCAGACATATTATATATCGTTCTTTCCGTCAGACTCGGCAGATTCATAATATGTCATTATTATAAGTATACGTCATGACCTGTCTGTATATTATAACAGAAAATGCAATAAAATATGAATTTTCAATAATTTACAAACTTGTTTATTTTTTTTTATAACTTTGTTTTTAAATATTTTTTTTTCATACTTATGTTTGGTATTGTTGGAACGGCCATGCTCTGGCCGATCCAACAATACCAAATATTAACCCCTAACTGCCACGGATCGGGAGATAGGGGGTTCATTGGAACCCCCTATCTCCACCATTGGTGGCAGTTAGGGGTTAACTGCAGGACTGGCGACATCGTGCTATGCACGATGACGCCAGTCCTCAGGGGGCATTCCCGGAAGCTTGGCCGACATCCAAGATGTCGGCCAGCTCCGGGAAAGGATCACGACCCGGCGCTTTTCGGCGCCGATTCGTGATCCGGCCCCCATGGGGTTAATGCCAGGTACCATTTGGAAGGGCAGGCTGTGCCCTTCCAAACGGTGCCTGGGTTAACCCCCTGCACGCCGAAGGACCTCCCCCCCCCTCCCTTTCAGGCGCCTCCTCCGCACATGCGGCGGGGGCGCCTGAATTAGGTGTCATCGTGACCCCGCGATGACACCTAATTACTCCGGTGGCGGTTCCGGGTGCTGGGCTGACATCGAGGATGTCAGCCCGCACCGGGGGGGCCAGCGATCGGCCGGAACCCGGCCGAATGCTGGCCCCAAAGGGAGGACGCGCTCAGCGCGTCCTCCGCAAGGAACGATACTGCGGGTGGACGTGCTGAGCGCGTCCTCCGCAGTGAAGTGGTTAAACAGGATACCTGTATCTCCAAAACAGACAATGTTACAGTCCTGAAAATTGGTATTTAGATTCGTCTTGAAAAATAAAACAACACTTATTTTACCATGTTCTGAAAATTCCTTGGGGGGGGGGGCAAAAACGGGGGTTGAATACCTTTATCAGTATACCTATATTTCAAAAACCGAAGATGTTACGGGTGTGAAATTTGGTATTTACAATCTTTGTGAAAAAAAACAAACACTTTTTTTGCCATTTTCCACAAATCCAATTGGGGGGGTCGGGGGAAAGGGGTCTGAATATTTTTTACCATTATACCTATATTTCAAAAACCAAAGATGTTACAGACGTGAAATTTGGTATTTACAATCTTTTTGAAAAATAAAAACAAGTGTTTTACCATTTTCCAAAAATCCCAAGGGGGGGTTGAAAAAAAGGGGGGCTGAATACTTTTAAACAGGATACCTATATCTCAAAAACAGAAGATGCTACATACTTGAAAATTGGTATTTAGATTTGTCTTGAGAAACAAAAAAACACCTATTTTACCATTTTCCAAAAATTCAGTGGGAGAGGGAAAAAAGGGGGGGTGAATACTTTTATCAGTATACCTATATTTCAAAAACCAAAGATGTTACAGGTGTGAAATTTGGTATTTACAATCTTCGTGAAAAAAACAAACGAACAAACAGTTTAGTCAAAAGCGGTTTCAAGCGCTCTGCCAGGAGTTTCGCGAAGACTTTTGCATCCGCGTTCAGCAAGGATATGGGTCTATAATTTTTGCATTCTGAATCGTCTTTTCCCGGTTTCGGTATGACTGCTATCATAGCCGCAACCGTGTGGGGGTGAAAAGCAGTATCCGCTCCCTCCGATCGAAAGGCTGAAAGCATTCTCGGGTACAAGGTCTGATGCGAAATGTTTGTAATCTTCAACTGGCAGCCCATCCGGTCCGGAGCTTTTACCCTTTTTCATCAGTTTCATTACTGTTGAAAGTTCTAGCGACGTAAACGGGGCGGATAGCGTCTCCCGCTCCTCAGGTGACAGCGTGGAATGAATCTTGTTTTGTAAATAGCTGGAGATGACTGGTTGTGCGTCTACTCGTCCTGTCGACCGTTCCATATCATATAGCTTGCGGTAATATGACTCAAATTCCTTAACAATCACATCAGGTCGAGGTGAAATTTGAGGGTGAATACTTTTCAACAGGATACCTATATCTCAAAAACAGAAGATGTTACAGAGGTGAAAATTGGTATTTAGATTCGTCTTGAAAATAAAACAACACGTATTTTACCATTTTCCAAAAATCCAGTGGGGGGGCAAAAAGGGGGATTAATACCTTTATCACTATACCTATATTTAAAAAACCAATGATGTTACAGGTGTGAAATTCGATATTTCAATCTTCGTGCAAAAAAACCCATGTTTTACCATTTTCCGAAAATCCAGTTAAAGGGGGTGGGGGAAAGGGATGTGAATACTTTTATCAGTATACCTATATTTCAAAAACCAAAGATGTTACAGGTGTGAAATTTGGTATTTACAATCTTCGTGAAAAAAACAAACATGTGTTTTTGCCATTTTCCACAAATCCAAATAAGGGGGGGGTCGAGGGAAAGGGGTCTGAATACTTTTATCAGTATATCTATAGTTCAAAAACCAAGATGTTACAGGTGTGAAGTTTGGTAATTACAATCTTTTGAAAATAAAGAAACACATGTTTTACCATTTTCCAAAAATCCAAGTGGGGGGTAAAAAAAAGGGGGTGAATACTTTTAAACAGGATACCTACATCTCAAAAACAGAAGATGTTACAGATGTGAAAATTGGTATTTAGATTTGTCTTGAGAAACAAGAAAAACACCTATTTTACCATTTTCCAAAAATACAGTGGGAGGGGGAAAAAGGGGGGTTGAATACTTTTAGCAGTATACCTATATTTCCAAAAACCAAAGATGTTGCAGGTGTGAAATCTGGCACTTACAATCTTCTTGAAAAACAAAAAAAAACCATGTTTTACCATTTTCCAAGAATCCCACGTGGTGGGTGAAAAAAGAGGGGTGAATACTTTTCTCTTTTTTTTTTGTATTCAAATTTTTTTTATTAACAAGTAGACATATATAAACATGGATCACAGCAGCTTATGTTATTTGGTAACACCAGTTTCTTTACACATACAGTATACGGTATGACAGGGAGAGTTTAAGTCTCCACCTATGTGTAGTTGACATATATTTAGAAAAAAGAAAAACTTTCACAACCAGCATTGATGCGTCATGTGAAACAACTGCTGATATCTGTTATCACCAAAGCTGTTCGGCCTCCGGAAATAATTTCCGAGGCCTTTAATTCCGTCTTCTGAGCTGCGAGAGTACAGGTATAGTAGTCATAGGCGTGCGCACGGGGTGTGCCGGGTGTGCCTGGGCACACCCTAATGCTGGCCCACAACACATTCTGGGTCCCAGCTGGCCGCATCCGATGGATAGCCGCCGGGACCCCCTCATCTCCGCATGCCTGCGGCAGTGTCCGCTTCCCTGGTGGTCCCTGTGGTTTGCGGGGTGCTGCACTGCGATCTGCGCTTAGTGCACAGACCGCAGAACACTTCCCACACTGACACAAGCGGCCGGCGGTCGCTGATGACCTGTCACCTGACCGCCGGCGCTATGACACAGTCAGTGAGCGCCGGCGGTCAGGTGACAGGTCATCAGCGACCGCCGGCCGCTTGTGTCAGTGTGGGAAGTGTTCTGCGGTCTGTGCACTAAGCGCAGATCGCAGTGCAGCACCCCGCAAACCACAGGGACCACCAGGGAAGCGGACACTGCCGCAGGCATGCGGAGATGGGGGGTCCCGGCGGCTATCCATCGGATGCGGCCAGCTGGGTTCCCCCTCCTCGACCCCACCCACCTCTGTGCCACTGGACCACCAATGATTCGTATTCAACCCCCTCCCTGCAAGCAAAAAAAAAAAAGAAGGTAAGCAGGAGAGGGGGCAATTTTTATATTAACATATTTTTTTATAGCATTTATATAATATTTTAAAAAACAGAAAAGGTAGACACCGGCTACCCAATTAAACGTTATTAAATGATTACAATGTACACAGTATTAAATCCACTAAAAATGAAAAAGATGTAACCTCCCTAAAGGGAATGGGAGGCATGGTTTACTATTCCCTTTAGGGAGGTTACATCTTTTTATTTTTAGTGGATTTAATACTGTGTACATTTTAATCGTTTAATAAAGTTTAATTGGGTAGCCGGTGTCTACCCTTTCTGTTTTTCTAATATACATTAGGGTTATGCCCACACTGACACTGGCTTTTTTTCTATATCCCCAGTGTTCTATTTCTCGGTTGTTTTTATTTATAATATTTATACGCACATCACTGAGTTTTATTGCTGTGATATGCTCATTCACTCCGTATATTACTGTAGGTTTTATTGCTGTGAATCTCTGCTACGCTCATACATACTGCACATTACTGAGGGTTTTATTGCTGTGGTCCTCTGATATGCTCATACACACCGCACATTACTGTGGGTTTTGCTGCTATGGAGCTCTGGGATACGCTCATACACACCGCACATTACTGTGAGTTTTATTGCAATGGAGCTCTGATGCGCTCATACAAAATGCACGATACTGAGGAGTTTTATTGCTGTGGAGCTCTGTGATATGCTAATACACACCGAACATTGCTGAGAGTTTTATTGTTGTGGATTCTGGAATACGCTCATACACAGTGCACATTACTGTGGATTTTATTGCTACATACCCCCGGGGTGTAGGGGGAGGATATAGTTTTGTATTTGAACGTATGGCTGTGTGTGTATAAATGCATGTATTTGTCTTTAAACAGGCTGCTGTGTGTAAAATTCTGCGCCTGTTTCCTTGTCGCAGTCCGGTGTTGCCCCCTTGCCCTAGACCCAAAAGGCTGGTATTGCGCACAGAAATCACCACAATATCTGCTGCCTGCACTCCACAAAAAGAATTACAGCGAGCGTATTGGCAGCATCGTGAGGTACAGGTAGGAGACTGTATTGGTGCAGGTCATTAAGAGGTTAAGGACAGTATTACAAAGTTGGTGCTAACTTAACCAGAGCTGTTGTTAACTTAACAGCTCCATAGGCTATAATGACTCTGGTAAGTTAACAACAGCTTTGGTTAAGTTAGCACCAACTTTGTAATATGGCCCTAAATGGGTCACTCACCTCAAATTTCACTCCCTTTAACATTTAAATAACTTTGCTGCTGACGACATGCTGAGCGCATCCTCTGGGTTCATGTTTGTGTGCAGATGTAATCGTCACGTCATTGAAGTCCTTGCGAGATACGGCAGGTCGGCAGAATGATTCCCAGAGTGAGACTGAGGGACTTTTTCTCTCAGTCTCCGTCTGCTCCTGGCGGCCAGAAGAAGTTCTTGTCGTGGGATGAGAGGCAAGTATCTGATTTTTGGGGGTTTCAGCTGGTGCTGACTGATTCTGCAGAAGTGGAATCTATTAGCACCAGGCCCTGGCTGTGAGTAAATGTTCAGTAACCGCAGCCGGACAGTAATTAGTGTTAGTATATTGTAATCCTAATGCTGATTAACACTTTGCGCTCCCCATGTTAAGTATAGGGAGCACAAAATACAGTAACCTCACGCTGAAAAGCGCAAGATTCCAAACGGTAACAGGTTTTTTAACCCGTTAGCATTTGGATCGTAATATGGTGCGCCTGCGCTAGGACCACCAGAGCTAACATTAACGCTCACTCAGGTGGGCACTAAAGTTAGCGTTAGTTATATATTCTATGGGCCATATTATATTCCTAACAATCTTTTAGATGAAAAAATGTGGTAAAATAAATCTACACGCTGCATGTAATCAAAATTCAAATGGAAATTTTATTTTTTTGATCTAGCATTTTGACGTGACATGAGGTATACCGGGGGTCATTGGTCCTCTAGCTGTTTTGGAACTATATCACATATGTTGCTCAGCCACTAATTAAGGTAGTTGAGACTCATTTGAAATGTAGTTCCAAAACCTCTGGGTATCCAAGGTTGCTGAACTCCTGAAGCATACACCAACAGGGTTATTCAGAGAGCGTGAAAAGCAGGAGAATGACTGGAGAATGAAAAATTCTAGGTCAAAATAGCCAAACCAGAAAAATTCTCCCTTTCATCTCACTTTCCAAATCGGCTATTTTGACCTAGAATTTTTCATTCTCCAGTCATTCTCCTGCTTTTCACGCTCTCTGAATAATCCTGATAGTAATGATATATTTTGTCTGAATGTGTGTGTGTGTGTGTCTGTGTGTGTATAATATATATATATATATTAGTGTGTGTTTGAGCTTTTGGGTGCACACCCTAATGCAATAGGCTGCGCACGCCTATGATAGTAGTATACACAGAAGAGTACTACAGACAGACATTCAAACAAACAGAATAGACAAGACAACGTTGAAGACAAAGATAAAGAGTGCAAAGCAAGAGGAAACAGATCAGCACATGGGAAGAAGATAAGGAAAAGAGAGAAAGAGAAAGGGGGAGAAGAGAGGGAGGAAAAAAAAAAAAAAGGGGGAGTGAAGGTAAGAAGGAAGAGGGGGTGGGTTGGTCGCAAGGTGGAGGGCTTGTCGCCCCTACTGACGTCAGGGTTCCTGGGACAAAAGCAGCTCTCCGTCCCAACATGTTCTACCGGGACCTCCAATGTAACTGTATTGTGGCATTTGCAACACCGCAGTTCAGCTTTCGACAGTACCCGCACTCGCACACGGGTCAGGCCTTGCCACCTCCAGGCGCTGCGCTCACATAGTTGTCCCAATGGAACCAATTCCTTACAAATTGTTCAACTCGATCCAGATCTTTTGCTACCAGGTTGTCCAACCTGCGTAGGAATTCCACCTTATCTACCCAATGTCTCCAGGAGGGTATCGATGAAGTGCCCCAATGCAGCGGTATCAACAATTTGGCTGCCGTCACCAATCTCAATACCACGGAACCCTTCAGGACTTTTATGGAGGCAGGGAATTGCAACAGGAGATAGGTAGAAGGAGCGAACTCAATATCCATATCTGAGATGACACGGACTGCGGTGTGAACCATAGTCCAGAATACCCGAATCCCGGGGCAGTCCCACCAGATATGTAGAAAGTCACCGAATGCCGCCTTGCACTGCCAACATTGCAGATCATGTAGGGGGAACATCTTCTGTAATCTGTCTGGGGTCCGGTACCAGAATGTAAGGATTTTATAGGAATTTTCTGTACAGTGTAAAGATCCAGTTCCCTTGTGGATGAGCGTGAAAGGTTTGTTCCATTCCTCGTTGGAGATGCTTCTCCCTAGCACATCGCCCCATCTGTCTCTAAAGGCTTGGGTCTCCGCATAACGCCCAAGGAGCATGCGGTATAGGGTGGAGACACTACTAGCAAGTGGAATACCGTGTTGAAAAAACTGCTCAAAGGGAGTAAGAGGGCAAGTCAGACTGAAGCCCGCCTTCAAGGCGCGTAGATATGATCGGATTTGGTGATAGTTGAACCGTTCCTGGAGGCGAATCGGAGGAGTCCCACCGAATCCTGCAACGGGGGAGGCGCTCCGTCTTTAAGGTAAGCAGCCACTGTGATCCTGTCTGGTAGGTCAAACCGCGCTATAAGAGCTGCGCACACTCCTGGTGAGAAGTCGGGATTATCCCGTAACGGTAAGAGTGGCGAAATCGAGGACGTCAGTCCAAATTGCATACGCAATCGTCTCCAGATGCCCAACGTTTCCGTGGTAAGGCACCAGGACCTTTGTTGCTCCCACGGGCCCCGGCAACGAATCCATGGTAGGGTCCATAGAGGAGCTCCCATCAGCATTTCCTCCAGGTCCAGCCACAATTTCTCTGACTTTTGGAGGGACCATTCCAGGAGACGAGTAAGGTGAGCCGAATAGTAATAGAGTTTAGCGTCTGGTAACGCCAAACCCCCTTCCAGTTTGGGGCGACACAGCGTTGCATAGCTTACCCGCGGGCCTCCGTGAGGCCAAATGAAACGCAGGGCCGCAGTGCGGAACAGTTTGAAGAAATTGGCTGGCAAGGAAATCGGGACCGTCTGAAGAACATACAAGAGCCTGGGCATAACATTCATCTTCAAAGTGTTGATCCTCCCTGACCAAGAAATAATAATAATGTGCTGGGGACGGCGAGATCCAAATTCCCAAGTATTTCATACGGTCAGTACACCACGTAAATGGGACCGACCGCTTCAATCTAGCTACACCTCCCCGTGAGAGATTCACATTAAGGATTTCTGACTTGTCCATGTTCACCCAGAATCCGGAAACCTTACCGAAATCCGACAAGACCCTCGCCACCGCTGGCAATGATGTTTCAGCCTTCGTCAGCATAAAAAGCAGGTCGTCCGCATAAGCAGAAACCACGTGGTGGGTAGATGTGCCTTGGATTCCTGTGATGGAGTCGGTAGAGCGAACTGCTTCTAGGAGTGGCTCTAGGTATAATGCAAATAGTAACGGCGACAAGGGGCAGCCCTGCCTAGTACCATTACAAATCGGAATGGGTGCAGAAAGTGCTCCATTCACCCAGACACGCGCCGACGGGTTCATATATAAAGCCTGCACTTGGTCCAGGAAAGCTTCAGGGAGCCCCATCCCCCTTAACACCAAAAACAGGAAGGACCAGCTCACTTTATCGAATGCCTTTTCGGCATCCATTGATAGGAGGACCATCTCCTCCCCTGACTTTTTGGCATAAGCCACAGTGCCTAATGCTCTAGAGGTGGCGTCCCTGGCTTCCCGCCCTGGGATAAACCCCGCCTGATCCGGTCGTACCAGTTTAGTCAAAAGCGGTTTCAAGCGCTCTGCCAGGAGTTTCGCGAAGACTTTTGCGTCCGCGTTCAGCAAGGATATGGGTCTATAATTTTTGCATTCTGAATCGTCTTTTCCCGGTTTCGGTATGACTGCTATCGTAGCCGCAACCGTGTGGGGGTGAAAAGCAGTATCCGCTCCCTCCGATCGAAAGGCTGAAAGCATTCTCGGGTACAAGGTCTGATGCGAAATGTTTGTAATATTCAACTGGCAGCCCATCCGGTCCGGAGCTTTTACCCTTTTTCATCAGTTTCATTACTGTTGAAAGTTCTAGCGACGTAAACGGGGCGGATAGCGTCTCCCGCTCCTCAGGTGACAGCGTGGAATGAATCTTGTTTTGTAAATAGCTGGAGATGGCTGGTTGTGCGTCTACTCGTCCTGTCGACCGTTCCATATCATATAGCTTGCGGTAATATGACTCAAATTCCTTAACAATCACATCAGGTCGAGGTGAAATTTGAGGGTGAATACTTTTCAACAGGATACCTATATCTCAAAAACAGAAGATGTTACAGAGGTGAAAATTGGTATTTAGATTCGTCTTGAAAATAAAACAACACGTATTTTACCATTTTCCAAAAATCCAGTGGGGGGGGCAAAAAGGGGGATTAATACCTTTATCACTATACCTATATTTAAAAAACCAATGATGTTACAGGTGTGAAATTCGATATTTCAATCTTCGTGCAAAAAAAACCCATGTTTTACCATTTTCCGAAAATCCAGTTAAAGGGGGTGGGGGAAAGGGATGTGAATACTTTTATCAGTATACCTATATTTCAAAAACCAAAGATGTTACAGGTGTGAAATTTGGCACTTACGTTCTTCTTGAAAAATAAAAAAACACGTGTTTTACAATTTTCCAAAAATCCCAAGTGGGGGATTTTTCTACCAAAAAAACCTCAAGTTTCTTTTAAAAACTATTTTAACAAATCCCAAAATCCACACGAGCGAAGCCGCGGGCAAAAGCTAGTTCTAAATATAGGAGATAGCAAATCTGGACTTTCCTAACGGCTTTGTAGGCTTCCAAGATGGTGCCAGTGCCTCCACAAAACAGCTTATTGTATTAAAAATAAAAGTGCAAAAATGGCACAACATACACCAGAGGTCTCTAAACAACTTTGCCAAAAAACACAGTATAGTGAAATAGCGCAACGAGCAGTGGTTTCTGAGATACATGGACAGTGTTTCTGAGATACATGTGACTTTGCGAGTGTCTCAAATTCCAGCCGAGACATCCCATAGGAATGGCCCAGGCACGCCCATTGGCGGACCTGGGAGTGCAATGATCTTCAATAAGCATTGTCGGCAATGTACCCTGAAAAATACAGACTCGTATCTAATAATAAAGCCGTGCAAGCGCGTAACGGCTTTAAAGTAAAAATGCAAGTTTTACCGTATGGAAAATGAAGATTACATTCAAAATAGTGACTTTTACAATAAGCCAAGTGTGGATTGTGGATTGACTGTACAATCCGCAATTTTACATTAAGCAAAGTATGGATAAAGTGCTAGTTTAGGATTTACTGTACTTTAGTGTATTTAACATCAGGGAAAGTGCTGAGTTTGCAAATTAAATAGTTTCTCCTTTCCCAATTGATTAGGGTATTCAGGCAGCACAATCTGCACCCACTGTCCTCAAGTAATCAGCCCTGTTTATGTATAAAATATAACAAGAAAAAAACCCTCAAAACCTCTGATTGTGCTGCCTTGGTAGGGAATAGGCGCAACATCGCTTTTTCTGTATGCAATACTGGGGTAGGTTGGCACCATACTTGTGGTTGCTTGCGTACTTGCATTATTATGTGGATGCGAGTTGGACTGGCACAAGTTTTTTGGATTGGAATGTTTCAAGTATCATTCCTATAAAAGTTTGGCATCATACAAGCAGAGAATCAGGAGGAATCCGTTGTTTCAAGTAATTCTGCTATGTCACCTCAGCTCCATGGTAGTGCCAATCTCAGTTAGTAAGACAGTTTTGCCACATGGAGCCAAAAGTGCCCACTAATGCCAGTAAGGTCAAGGAAGACAACTAGAGAAAACAAGCCACAAGGGAGCAGAAGTGAGGTATGACTAGGCCCCTGACTGAACCCCACATTAAAGGGTCTACCCATTAACCACCAATATTTTAGTCAACCAACAGTGAATTAACTTTGAACTATGGTGGATTAAGAATGATGAAACTATGGTAAATTCACTATCTATGGAAGTTCCGTCACAGTTTTCCATAATTTTCACCTTTGTTTCTACTGTAGTTTTTGATGACGTTGTTCAGTATAGTTATCAGCTTTATTTTCAATGTTGTTTCAGTTGCAGTCATTTAGCATTATTTTCAATGTTGTTTCAATAAGCGGTTAATAAAGAACGCTCATTACAGTTGCCGCGGTCTATTCACCAATGTTGCAAACAATGGTGGCACAATGGTAAATACAGACTGATGAATCAACCGTGCTTTAATGAATAACTCAAATAGTGTGATATCTGGACTTATGTGGAGTTAAACTCTCAGAGTTGGGTTTATACATTATGGGTGGAGTCTATTGCTCCATCTATTGAAAACGTCTGCGATCAACATCAAAATCCTATAACATAACATAGCCAATAATTCAATGAGGATCAATATGTTTTCCTCTTGTTTGCTTACTCAGCTGGAAGCCTTCATCAGCACCCATGGGTCCCAAGTAAATCAAGACCAGAGAACAGATGAACTATGCATTTACAGTTTATAATACAAAAAGCTAGCTTACATGGAAAAATCTCTTGTGTAATCTATTATTATTATTATTACAAACATTATTGTAACCATTTCCTCATATCAGCTACTAAATCACTGTGCAGATTATCCATTATATCCAAATCACTGGTTACTACACCAGGGCTAAAATTTCTATGATTATTCACACACCTCTCTTTTCTGTATACTATAAGTGTTACATCCTCAGCCCCTGTTGTGCTCCCTGTGGGGTCTGGGCATGGTGGTGTGCCGCTGGCTGGTCGGTTTCCAGCACTTCCTGATGGCAGATTGGCATCTGAGGGTGGGGGGCCTGGTTTAGTCGCAAAGAGCCACCGGGTTTAAAAGAGGGGTTGTCTCGTCGCCCTGACGTGGAGTTTGATTCCAGCAGCGCTAAGTTTATTCCCACATTGATATCCTGTTACCGACCCATTTCTGTATGCGATTCCGTCTCCTGTTAATTGACCCGGCTTGCACTTTGACCACTGTATCTGCATGTTTGTATATCGCTGTCTGTGAGCGTTGGCAATTTAACCCTACGCTTGCCACTGGATTTATTGATCGCTGTCTGGGTTCTTTCCCATCTCGTCTTGGGGTATCGATTGTGACCTTTCGAGGTACCGTTACCCAACTTAATCTTCAGAGTCTAGAGGCAATTCAGTTAGCCCTTGTGTCTCCTTGGCTATTAAGTTACAGTCTGTAGTTTATGAACCTTTTGTGTTATTCAAGCAGATACTTTTGCCCTCAAGGATCTCAACTCCGCTACTCTTGTGGCAGCGTTACCACTACCGTTACAATAAGGTTTGTTCTATAAGCGACGAACTTGCCAACGAATTGCATTGAATGGTGAATTTCACCATATGGTACAATTTCGTGGCAGTTCGTCTATTCAAAAAACTGTCAATTCGCCAGATGCTCGCGTGCTTACAGCAAAATACAGTGCAATTCAGCGCAGTTCGCCGCAATTCCACAATCTTTGGCAGCAACGAAATTGTCCCATAGAGAAGTAATGGTTAATCTATACAGAGAGAACTCCGAACTGCACCGAAGCGTCAGTGAAATTCCTTGATTTTCAGTGATTCAGTTCAACAAGTTTAAGCCTTTCACTGCTGAGGGCGTGTGGGGAACATCCTCATTGACTCCTAAGGAAAGATAGGGTGGAGATAAGGGGTTCCTTTGAACCCCAATATCTCTCAACTTTTGGCAGCTAGCAGGGTCATGATTGGTATTATTAGAAAGGCCAGATCATGGCCTTTCCAATGCTACAAAACATGACCATGTTTAAAGTAAAACAAAATAATATAAATAATAATAAGAAAAAGATAAATGTGTTTTTTTTTAACCAGTGAAATGGCTCAGCAGTGAAGGGGTTAACAAGGGAATTCCATAGGTTTCAATGTAAAAAAAAATACTGTTTTTAATTTTTTATTATTCAACCGTTTATACTTGTCATTTTCAGCAAACCGTCTTTTTTATTTAAATATTTTTTTTGGAATATTTTGATGTATTTTTTGTATTTCTCAGACTAAATATTTGATTCCCAATATTTTTTAAAGGTGTTTTTAATCACATTTTGTAACAGACCGTTTTATTATTTTTCATAGGACCTCTTTATTATTTACATATATTTAATGCATTTCTATTGGTTTAACCACCTTTTAGTAGAATAGCAGAGTTTCAGGGTTTTCTGCATTTTGGCGGCATTCAGCAGTCATTACAGCGGTCTTGGTTGGCATTCGGCGGTTTGATTGGCGGTCCTCGCAGGTTCCATGTTAGGCAGACTACGATAGTAGTGTATTCACTTCAGGGTTTGGCAAAATGAAATCACCAAAGTGTGTCGAAGTGTACCGAAGTGCTCCGAACGAGAAAACACCAATATTTCTGTGACATTTCAGTGTTTTCTGAATTACCCCTTGTATGATGTTTATGGTATTATTCGATTTATTTTGCTCTCGAGCTGCTATACACCAATAATACTGGAAGCGTTTAAATCTTCTAAAGACTGGAGGACTCGGTTGGGCATATTTTACAAAGTTAAAAATATATACATATATATATATCACTATAATATGAAATTCCGAGCCACTTGGTATTCTTAATTTAAGTTTAATGGTCTCAAAATAATACCAGGACCAAATGTTTTAACTTAATAATAGAATAGTACTTCCCCAATACACAGATGAAAATGCAGTATTGTTTGCCCATTTTGTCCATTGGCCAGTCTGAGCACATCCAAAGCTACAATGGAAACCCTGAATGCATCAGAATGGGCCAGTATGACTCCAGACCTCAATCTCATGGCAAGAACTTAGAATAACTCTACTGTAATGATCCCAATTCATCATGATAGCACTTGAGAATGGTCAATTGTAGCATGATCCAAATTTGAGAAACTGGTTGTAATTTACTCCAAAAGATATACAGCTGTCATTTTCAACCAGTGGATGAATATATTTTAAGGCACTTTATATAAAATGTACTTAGCACATCAGTATTTCTGTTTTTGATTATTTGGTCTCTGTTCAACTACCTGGTATTTTATAGCACATCTTTTTGCTGACATCCACATAATGATCTGAATCAGAGCTACCAGGGACAGTAAATTTTTCATTATTTATTTGGGGCTATTTCTTTACACTTTCTTTTTATCACAAGGAGCTTTTTTTAACTTTATGGTTCAGAATTTACTTGAAATCAGAGGGGAATTTTCCCACTTTTTAATCTCAGTATAATTTTAATATTTTAGCAATTTGCAATACAAATCCTAGATTTCCAAACCTCCGAATTTAAGGTTAAATTTCCCTTTAATTGAATCCCAATTTTAACTTCTCAATATATAATTTAAAAATGAATATTTTTTGGAATTGCTAGCAAATTGTACAATGTCAGTTGTGAACTTTATTTTTGTGTTTTACCCAGAATTCCCATTTCCATTCTTGAAAGTGCATCACAGGATTTTATTCTCTAATTTTTTTTCCTCTCGATAATTTATTTTTACGAATAATTTTTGCTATTACCCACAAAAGACCCTGTACAGACTGAGAGTGCGGATTAATTATTGAAAATGGCAAAGTGCTATGGCCTTGAACTATGACCTAAAAGTGAAATCAGCTTGCTTGTTACTGCTGGCTATTAATCTGTTCCGCATGGTTTGAAACATCCTTGAGAATATACTATTTATTTTTCCTAATTTCTGACCTTTTTTTATTTTATTTATTTGTTTAACCCCTTCACTATCAAGTGATTTTCTAAAACTCCACTAGATATAAAAAAGATGTATGGTACAAGGTACTTAGCTTTTGAAGTTGGATCCGCTCCTCATGGAGATATTCCCACTCTCCTCAAGATGAAACCACAGATGAATAGTTTGAGGAGCTATGGATCCTTATTATATCTGGGTAGGATGGGCCCAGTTGGGAGGTATGGAGATGAACCGTCTCCAAAACTTGAGAGTAAATAAATAGGGAAGGTATATAAATGAATAAAAATTGTATAAAATTTATTGAATAACAAAATTGCCCAACGCGTTTCGTCCTAAGACTTTCTCAAGGGCGATAAATCAACATAAAATTAAAAGCATAAAATAATATAACTATATATTTACACTTGGCCAACAAGGCCTAGGCCTAGGGCGGCACTCTCCAGGGGGCGGCGGCCCGCCGGGTGGCCCCACCCCTAAAATTTTTTTTTTTTTTTTTTACTTTTGCAAACTATTTTACCAGGAAGGAAACATTGACATGTCACTAATTTTCAAGTATGTCCTGGGTAGGCAACGCCTAGGCTTTCACTTTCCAGGGGGCAACAAAAAACCTCACCACTAATTGGGTTACTCACAGAGCACCGAAATGATGCCAACATTTTGGTGTTCTGTAGTTCCCTGCACTTCGGGGAATAAAATTTCCCCACCCTGCAGTGAATTCACCATTCACCACAGGGTCCCCAAAGCGCATGGAGTCGGCCGCTGTATGCTGCCACGACAAACCCATGGCCTGCTGTTTTCAAAAGAACTACTGAATGAAAATGTCTGGAATTTACATATAAGATCCTATGATTGATAATAAAAAGTTCTGTTACAGAAAAAGAAGAACCGATATTAAAAAAAAGGGGGGGGGTTTTGCCAAAAAAATTCTGAAAAATTACTAAATGGTACTAAAAAAAAAATCAATAAATAAAGACTTTTTACTGCAGATTAAAATAATAAGTGGTTTATTAGATATTGCATAAAAACGGGAATATTTTTAACATTGAAACCTATGGGGTTCGCCTGAATACCTGAACCTGCTGATTGAAACCACCGAACATTAGGGTATTTCACTGACATTTCTCTGCTGTTTGGTGTTCTCTGAATAGATTAACCATTACTTCTCTATGGGGATTTGCACTGCCTTCAAACAGCACCATACTTGCTGGCAGTTTGCCAAACTTGTGTGTGAGCATATCACCAGAGCAGTGGTGTACTTAGAGGAGTGGCGGAGGGCGGGCCGCCCCAGGTACCAGTGATTATTGGGGTGTCATTAGGGGGTACTAGGAGGTGCCACTGTGTGTCAGCTTTGAGCTGTGTTCTCAAACAATGAGCAGCGGAGCATGGCGTTTGCATACGGAATAAAATCGAATAGAATAAAAATCCCCCTCTCTTCCCTCAATAGCTCCTCCCCTGCCCCGCAGCAGCTCTAGGAGGGGGATGTGATTTGTGTCCAGAGAGAGAAGATGACATTAAACGGCAGGTAAAGGGGGGGGTATCAGCAGAATATGAAGCCCTGTCTGCTTACTGCTGTTTAAAGTGTACCTTTCCTTAACCAGCACTGCAGTGATAGAAATTTGTCATTGAGCTGCCTGGCTCCTGGTGAGGCTGCGTGTGTGCAGGTCACACTCGGTCCGGCCAGTCAGGTGGTGCTGAGTCTCAGTACCACCTGACTGGCTGAACCACGTAACATGCACGCAGCTGCCCACCCTTTCGTTAACATGGACTGTCACTCTATTCTGGACTGAACACCCACCAGGAAGGGAATCAAAGCCACGGTGCACCCTCTGGCAGTGGCACCCCACTGCTGACAAGATGGCTCCACGTACAGGCACAGCCGCGATCCTAACGTGGCATGGAGGGACCTCCTGCTGAGTCTGTACACAGTCCCTGCTGACTCTGCACACAGCCCTACCGCGGACGGAGGCCGGTAAATGTAGAATAAATAATTGCTGTGTGCTCATATACATTCGGTTTGCTGGGAGTTTTATTGCAGTGGATTCTGATGCACTCATACACACCGCACATTGCATTGCTGGGAGTTTTATTGCCGTGGATTCTGATACGCTGACACACACCACACATTGCATTGCTGGGAGTTTTATTGCAGTGGATTCTGATGCACTCATACACACCGCACATTGCATTGCTGGGAGTTTTATTGCTGTGGATTCTGATACGCTGACCCGCACATTGCATTACTGGGAGTTTTATTGCTGTGGATTCTGATACACTCATACACACTGCACATTGCATTGCTGGAATTTTTATTGCTGTGGATTCTGATACGCTGACATACACCAAACATTGCATTGCTGGGAGTTTTATTGCTGTGGATTCTGTGATACACACTACATAGTACTGTGAGTTTTATTGCCTTGGAGCTCTGGGATACACTCATACACACTGCACATTACTGTGAGTTTTATTGCTGTGCAGTTCTGTGATATGCTCATACACAGTGCACATTTCTGTGGGTTTTATTGCTGTGTAGCTCTGTGATACGCTCATATGCAGTGCACGTTTCTGTGGATTTTATTGTTCAACCAATTAGAGCGGCTGTGATCCAGTATACTTAACATGCGTGGCTGTTCTTTGTAAAAATGCTTGAATTTAAACATTTCATAATTTTATTTATCTCAATAGATACATTTGAAATGGTATACAAAATATACAAGTAGGCACTTGGTATCCACTTTTAATATAAAGAGAGGAAAAGGCGGAGCTCTAAGAGGAAAAGGTGGAGCTTAAAGAGGAAGGGTGGAGATTAACCAGGAAGAGGTGTGTCCTTGACAGGAAGGGGTGCCTCAAATTTAAATTAGGGGGTGCACGAGTTTAGTCAGGCCTAGGGCAGCACAAAACCTAAATACACCACTGAGTACACACACAGAAGCAACTACAGCAGTCTGGCAGAGGGAAACTCGAGATGGCAGCATTGTCTTCAACAGTCGTCTATCTCTTTAACCCTTTCACTGCTGAGGCATGTCACCGCTGTGTGCGGAGCTCATTTTACCGCTTTCGCTCATCATGTTTAAACGCGATTTGAAGCCACATTTTATTATACGACCCAGGCATATTATATATCGTTCTTTCCGGCAGACTCGGCAGATTCATAATATATCATTTTTATATGTATACGTCATGTCCTGCCTGTATATTATAACAAAAAATGCAATAAAATGTGAATTTTTAATCATCTGCAGCGTGTAAAGTGTTTTTTTTTCACCTTTTATCACATGAACATTTGCGGTTATATTTTCTATGGGGTGCGCTTGTACAAAAATTTGAAATGGGGACTTATTAAATTTTTTGGGGGAATTATGTGATTTTTAGCAAACCCCATAGAAAAAAATCATTAGTGCAGCATCATTGTTCACATTATAATTGAAATGTGAACAATATTGCTGCATTAATATAAATAACACACAAAAAAAATACATGTTTCATTTTTTTCTACATTTTTTATTATTATTAGTTTTTTGTTTACTTTTTAACTGGTCATGTTAGGTATCATTTGAAAGGCCATGCTCAGGCCTTTTCGAATGACACCCTCCATGACCCCCTAGCTGCCATGGTTCTGGAAATAGGGGGTTTGTTTGAACCCCGATATCTCCACCAGGGGATATCCTTGGAAATCCCCGTGCAGCTAGGGGTTCCCAGACTATCTGACATCATCACGCTATGCGTGAGGACATCAGGCAGTGAGGGGGGACCCGGGGTGGAGCCGCCATCCAAGATGGCAGGCCCCACCGGAGATAGGCCACACTTCGGTGCCGCAAGGAGCTGAAGTGCGAACCAGTGCCTAAGGGGCTAAAGCCAGGCACCGCTTAAAAGGGGAGACTCTCCCCTTTTAAGCGGTGCCTGGCTTTTTTTCTGAAACCTCCCGATCGGCAGGGAGAGGGATCCGAACGAATCCCCCCTCCCTTCCAGGCGATCTCCCGGCATTGCCAGGGGGGGGGTCGCCTGGAAATTACGTCATCGTGGATGGCGCGATGATGTCATTTACATTGGGAGGAGCTTGACTTCAGCGTCTGAGGGTGCTAAAGTCAGAACGCTGTGGGACCCCGGACAGAGAGGTAAGTATCTCCACTGGGGGTCCCGCAAAGCTGATGACGTGTGGGACACGTCCTCAGCATACAGCGGGAGTAACTGAGGACGTGTCCCACATGTCCTCAGCAGTGAAGGGGTTAAGAGGCAAAGGGAGCAGAGACACAGAGGGGCCTAGACCAGTGGTTCCCAACCGCGGTCCTCAAGTACCCCAACAGGTCAGGTTTTCCAGATATCCGAAGCACAGCACAGGTTATAGGATTTGCTGCTCAGTGATTGTAGGATTCAGTCTGCATTTCCCCAAGGTGATACTCTAAACCTGGCCTGTTGGGGTTACTTGAGGACTGCGGTTGGGAACCACTTGCCTAGACTAATGGGCATCCAATGACAGCAGTACCTCTGAGTGGGCAAAGTGTTCACAATATATTGTCACTCTGCCTGAGATCAGTCAATGGGTGATGGTCTTACACACAAACACCAATATTTTAGGTTGTGCACAAACGATACATTAATTACGTACAAACTGTGAATAATCACAGTCTGTTAATTTACATCTTCCATCCTTGCCATGAACCAAATTAGAAGGCTCAGGGCTCGTGACCTTTTAACAACATTAAGGGTCATGTTGTTTATTTTGTGCTCATAAAGCATAGGGGTGGATTTAAAAATATAGTATTTGTTTTCTTCAAAAAACATCAACCTTAAGATAATATTTTGTGGTTGATCATGAATATTTTAGCAAATCCTTAGCTACACCCTATATTACATTGGAAAGTAAAAACAAATTGTGGGTCCATTCAAGATCACATATAGCCAAGTTAACAAAGCCTTTATGTATTTTTCAGTTGAATAGCCTGAACCTACACTAATTGTATGGTTTAACACAGCATCCTCAGGCAGGTGGAGACGTTACAGAATAGTGGTCAGATAACCGCTTTAGAAGGATGGTAGCTGCCTCAAGCACAAGAAGACGATTGCCTGGGATCAGTTTACATAAGTACTTCTCCAGATGAGGAATAATTCTATGGCATTAATAGAAGAGAAACTTTCCCAGGAATGCCAGACAGGCCCCTCAGACACAGGTGGGTTATTTCACTGGCAGGATGGATGGAGAGAGAGGTAACATGACTCCAGGAGAGCTAAATGAAAGAGTGACAGCACCAACAAACCCAGGGAAAATATGCATTGTGTAAACAGTGCATGGAGACTGATCCCAATCAGATACATTATACAACCTACATCTCAAAACAAAGCATGACTTTATGAAAGCTGACATCCAGCACAGGATAGGAGAAAAAATTCCAGAGCTATGTCTGAGGTTAAGCGCGTGTTATTAGAAACCAAACAAGATTATTATAGAATTTTTATTTTATTATATATTTTGCAAAGTCAAATTATCGCTGAATCTACTAGACAGCACGCATGGATTTTTTTTTCTTCTCAGATACACTGGGATTATTTTAATCAAAGTTTTTGTAGTTGTTTTGTATGTTTTCTTGTTTGGTTTTATTTTTTCCATTACATCTCAAATCGCCAGGAAGCGGCCTACTATAATAACTACTAGCCGGTGTTTACGGATGTGCACGTTGACAGAATTGAGCCTGCTAGCCATCAGTTCACTAAGCACACCTCAAGCTTTATCAGCTGATGGTTAACAGGCGGATCATTGGAAAAAACTATACATATACTAGTTTAGGGAGTAATTCATAGGGATGAGAAATGAACGACTCAAATTGTAAACATTGTCAGTATATATGTGAGAAATTGCTACAAACTTCCTGCAGACTTATTTTAACACATTTTCTCACACATGTTGTACTTGTACTCTTGTTCCTTTATTTTTACTATATGCTTTCTGCAATTCGCAGTTAGCGTAAACGTGTGTGAAAATGCTCTTTATTATCTGAATAACTCTCTAAGTAGGTATAGACAAAGTAACCAGTTAACCTCATCGTTCAACAGATGAGCCAGCAATCGATACGTCTCTCAGACGAGATCGAACTCCATAAAAGGACAACATAGATTCCTGGATTATAAGTGAAACACTAGTGTGTCTGTTCTCCGGTCTAAAAAAAAAAAAAATATATATATATGAATAAAAGAAAAAAAAACTGTTGGAAATGCATTTTTTTTCTTTAACCGACTTTAAGAAAAATAAAATACATTCCAGGAAAGGGCTGCAGCTAAGAAAACGAAAACCAGAAAATGCTTAAAGATGTTTTAATGACTTAAACACAGGCCGGATTGTGTCTAAAACTTTCCACATTTCAAAAAGAAAATTCAATATTATATATCCTTTCCCCTTGAACGCTAGTTGAAACAGTTTATTATTAATTTTCTGTATGTATGGCTGGATATGTATACTGTATATATGTATAGAAGTACTGGCTGGATAGAGTAGAGGTAACATCACTGCTCTATAACCGTGGAGACCCAGGTTGGAATCCCAGCCAGTGCACCTCTCCAGTAAGTGTCATTGGGCAAGACACCTAATGGTACATACTGCCTACCACACAATATCGGCTGTGGAGTCCAGTGGTGACGTCTCTACCCTTCAATCGTGTAGAAGCAAATCAAAATACCATTCAGCACATTTCTCCAATACAACTGTGGAGAAGGCTCGACTATATGAGAAGCGGGTTCAACCTAAGCACCAGGTCGCTGCTCTACAATCATGGAAAGACGACTCGATTCCCGCTCAGAAGACACCACCAGCGAGTGTCCTTGGGCAAAACACCTAACGATATGGATGTACCTACCTCAAAAAATACTTGTACTTCTCATAGATTGTAAGTTCCTTTGGGAACAGGGTCCCCCTGAATCAGATCATATCATCCATGTGTAGTATTCCAAAGTACACTGATCTTGAATTTGTGGCGCTATATAAAGAATAATAATAATAATATGGAGAATGTATGTGCAGTATGTGAACGTTTTTGTTGCTGTGCTAGATGAAGCCGTCATATTTAAAAAGCATAGAAATTAATAAACATTTACAGCACAGGTGTGAATATGTTGTCCTGATTCAGGTAGTTTTTTATAGAACATTAATTAGACACTCTTGTATTATTTTTGAATTTACAGAAAGAATAATGCTAGCCACTGAAACTTTTTAGCAGTAGGAAAAGGGAAGTGCTCATGCCACTGTACAGAGCACTGGTGAGACCTCACTTGGAGTACTGTGTGCAGTACTGGAGACCGTATCTCCAGAAGGATATAGACATCTTAGAGAGAGTTCAGAGAAGGGCTACTAAAATGGTGTACGGCTTGAAGGAGAAAAGTTACCAAGAAAGGCTTAATGATCTTAACATGTACAGCTTGGAAAAAAGACGAGACAGAGGAGATATGATAGAAACATTTAAATACATAAAGGGAATCCACAAGGTTGAGGAAGGTAGTATATTTAAAAGGAAACAAAGTAGCAAAACAAGAGGACATAGTCTTAGATTAGAGGGGCAAAGGTTTAAAAGTAACATCAGGAAGCATTATTTTACTGAGAGGGTGGTGGATACATGGAACAGTCTTCCAGTAGAAGTGGTAGAGGCCAAAACAGTAATTGAATTTAAGCAAGCATGGGATAGGCATAAGGCTATCCTAAACAAAAGATAAATCCAGGTAAAGTATCCATGTAATTGGGCAGACTAGATGGGCCGAAAGGTTCTTATCTGCCGACATTTTTCTATGTTTCTATGTTTCTATGTTTTTGTTTTTCCCATTTGTGCTAGCAGTTATTGCAAATGATCCACTAATTGTCAGTGAGCTACTACTGCAGCTTGTACATTTTCTCTAACTCTTCATGTGTGTGATGACAATTCATACATGTGGGCATGACATCATGACATGTAATTCGTCCATGAAACATAAATCTAAGGTAACACATAAGAACTAGGGAAGGATGAATTAATCTATCTCACTTTTCAAATTTTCTGTATTACACTATGCTTTCCATTAGCATTTACTTCCCTTGGATGATTCCTCATTTTCAATGGTACACCCTGGAATTAAAAATGATTTTATTGGGTTTTGTAATATTTGAGTAACAAAACATAATCAATACTTGTGTAAGGTGTAAAATATTTGATATTGTGACTCAAACGTTAAATAAACTTTAAATAGATATCCACTGGTGTCCTACATACAGTACATTTAGCGTTATTCAAAGAGAATCGAAAAGCCACCGCACGTTCGGTGACTTTTTGTTCTCTTCAATTCGGTGCAATTTGGCGATCCCATTTCAGCGACCCTGCGGTGTATTCAGCAAGCACCACAGGGCCGCCGTAAAGCAGGGAAAAGTCGCCACAAACCCGCCGAAAACTCACCACAAAACAAGGGCGAACGCTCACCGAAACCCGGAAAAACATCTGGATTAACCCACTGAAGACGCCGGAGAAACCCGAGCAGCCGTCGATCACAGCGCAGAGCAGCCACCGGAAAAACCCGACACCGCAGACGAAGGAGGTGAAGAAAAAAAAAACAGTACACTTGAATGTTTGAAAAGTGAAATGCTGTTTGCAAACAAACTACTGAGCGAAAATGTCTGAAATTTACATATAAGATCCAATAAATGATAATAAAAAGGGCGGTTACAGAAAAATGCGTTCAAAATAAATAAATAAATAGGAAAAAATTTAGCAAAGAAATCCCAAAAAATGCTTAAAAGATCCTACAAAATCTATAAATAAAGAGACTTTTTACTGCAGACTATAATAAACGGTTTATTAGATATTGGATTAAAATGGGAATATTTTTAACACTGAAGCCTATGGGATTCGCCTGAATAAACCTGTCAAATGAAGCAACCGAATGGCAGGGCATTTCGGCAACTTTTCACTGCTGGTTTTTGTTCTCTGAATAGCCAAAGCATTGCTTCTCTATGGGGATTTCACTGCTCTCGAACAGGCACCGAACAGGCACCGTATGTGCAGGCAATTTGCCAGGATTTGGTGAATTGCCTGCTCTCTGTATAGCCGAATGGCTAGAAAAGGTAACCGAACGCTGAATTTCAGGGTTCGGTTACCTTTTGGCCACAATTCAGAGCTCTTTGAATAACCCTGATTATGTACCTCTGAAATCCCTAAAAAAAAAATCTGAGTCAGTTTCAGAAGTCACTTGATTACCGGGAGTCAACGTGTGTAGTATTATATTATCCAATGAAAACAAAATTAATTAATTAATTATTTATTTATTTATAAAGGATTTTACCAGGAAGGATACATTGAGATTTCTCTCGTTTTCAAGTATGTCCTTCATGGGGAAGAACTGGAAGTCATGATGAGGAGACATGTGCTGGAGGAGCTCTGTATTAAATGTTTATATTCTGTGAATGTCATGCTAATTTTTAGGCGAATCATCTCCCTCACCTTGACTCCATCCTTGCGGACACTGTCCAGCTGGTGTTCCGAAGGCCAGACCGCCACTTACTGCCTGGAATTTTGAAATTACCTCTGAAGGTCGTCGAAGTGGTGGTGCCAATGCGGCACTTTCTTGATGGAGAGGTGAGAAAGATGCTGTGACTGTAATCACTTTGAACTGGGGTACCTGGACTTGGCATTACTGTGTGGGAGATGTGGGACTGTTGGCCCTGGGGGGCCTGACACATCATTTTATTCCCAAACTCTCTCCTATAACCATGCCACCCTGTGCCTATAAGGGTAAAAAGTGACTGTGGTGTGTGTGGGTATTGTTATTGTTAATATTGTTATTGTCTATGTTTATATGTTACTGTTATTATTGCTGATATCGTAACTCTGTGCGTCACTGCAGCCCTTTCCAACCCCCCTCCCCATAGAATAAGTCTCATAGCTGTGAATGGTTTGAATAGTCTTTGCTTGCCAAACATTGTCACTGTATCAGACTGTTGTGTGTTTGCTAGGTGTCTGTTTTCACCCCAGCAACGAGTCATGCCTCATTTCTGGGGAATATTGCTATCACCGCTCTTTCATTGTACCTGTCCTTAAGCTTTGGCTAAGGCCTGGAGAAAGCATGAAAGAATGCAGGTGGGAGAACGGATGTCCGGCAAGGGATTGACATTAGCAGATGTGATACTGGGATACTGAGATCTATTACAGATGCCCTCCCCACACTAAGGAGAGCCAACCTGATGACCACAAGGTGGCTGTTGGGGACACAGTGTCACGCTACCATCCGTGGAGCCCATTGAAAACCAGCTTATTCTGTGTTTGAGCCAATCTGGGCCAGCTCTTCATCTGGTCTTGCCTTACCCAGTATCTCCATCCGGTCCAGGACTTCTACCTCTCTCCCAGAGCACTGACCAATTCCTCACTTAAAGGGACTCTACTAGAAACATAGAAACATAGAAAAATGTCGGCAGATAAGAACCTTTCGGCCCATCTAGTCTGCCCAATTACATGGATACTTTACCTGGATTTATCTTTTGTTTAGGATAGCCTTATGCCTATCCCATGCCTGCTTAAATTCAATTACTGTTTTGGCCTCTACCACTTCTACTGGAAGGCTGTTCCATGTATCCACCACCCTCTCAGTAAAATAATGCTTCCTGATGTTACTTTTAAACCTTTGCCCCTCTAATCTAAGTCTATGTCCTCTTGTTTTGCTACTTTGTTTCCTTTTAAATATACTCCCTTCCTCTATCTTGTGGATTCCCTTTACGTATTTAAATGTTTCTATCATATCTCCTCTGTCTCGTCTTTTTTCCAAGCTGTACATGTTAAGATCATAATCTATAACTAGATCACTTGAGCATTACAAATATAACCACATTATATTGTAAAAGGAAAAATAAAATTAGACTTTTGTAATCTCCCTACCATTTTGTTGATTTTTCCCATAGGCCAACATTTACCAAAGGTTTTTCTTTACTTCTGTGGTTTGTTGAATCTATAGTATTTAACAGTTTAGTGAGAAGGACGGAATGTTTAGATAAAACTGCAGGGGGCTATTTTCCCTCAGGGAACTCGTGAGAAGAGATGGGATGAGATAAAACAGGGAGTTTAAAAGGCTTCTAATCTACCCCCTGGTGATGTCTTTTGAATGCATCCTGTGATGACCGCTTGGCACCCTGACTATGTGCCTCTGTCAGTCTCTGGCTGTCTCTATGCTGGAACCCAAAATCCAGGATTTTCAGCCCAAACCTCCCTAAAATCACCAGGCAGCACCAGTGTGTTAAAGAAACAGCAGAAAGACTCGCCCTTTACTTAAACAGACATACAGATATATGCCTTATGGGACATTCCCCCTTCATGAACAAAACACAGATGAGATCCAATCACAGGGGAAGGCAGACACATTCAAAAAGGTTAAACGCGTCCCAGTGTTTCCCAGGCAAAGTCTCCCTCCTCCCACACACAAACACACGCCGGGTCTAGTAGACAAAGGAACATGAATTCAGTAAAGGATCTGGTTAAAGCCAGTTCCTGGGGGGAGGGGGGTTGATGGAAGCATGTCAAAAACTAAGGAATCAGTTGCTTACAGACGGTATATACTATACAGAGGACAGATAATACATAAGGCATGTACATCGTATATACAACATGACACTACAATAAACACATCAGGGATTAATATAACCCATACATCAGGGAATAGGGCAAATTGTCACACATCCCACAATACAATGAGATTTGAGCCAGTGATCGACGCATAGATTCCAATGTATGGCCACTGCCACAGAGTGAAGAGCAATTGTTGGAAAGATACTGTGGGGGGATGCAGTTAACAACACAAAAGATCACAAAAGAGATGTACATAGTGAAACATATAGAATTAAATATTTTCTTAACACAATAAGGACATTTCATTTTTTTGGTGGTAGTAGGATAAGGTTTTACACTCCCATATGTTCTGATTTCTCCTACTTAATATATACTTATTCTGCCAATATTGTATGTCCATCATGCCATACCTCAAAATAAGGGCTTAAAAAAAATAATCATAATTCAGTCGTTGTTGGAAAGCGCCAGCATTTACTAGACAATGTACCTATCCAGACGCTACTGCAAAGCCAATGAGTAAAGAAAGAACCTTGAACAAAATTCTGGAGAATCATTAACGTTGACGATCTGAAAGTACTCCAATAAATGCATTTCCATTGAAAATAAAATATAGATGATACAACTGCAACATTAGAAGGAGATGAACACAACATATATTTTGATAAATATTTTAAAAGCTCAAAAATTTGATTTTCAACAGAACAACCAGAATTTTACAACACTGCACAATTAATTGGATATGGAACGGAACGTGTTAGCAAAACAGACATCAATAGACGTTTGGTAAATCTGAAAAGCTGGAAGAAAGAACCCATGGAAAAACTATAACCAGAATATCCGCTGACCATTTGAAATTTGCCAAATGTTTGTAGGGCAAAAACCAAAAGAATAGTCAAAAAGTGCTAGGTACTGTTGACCCAGACCTCTCCACTATGGCACTATCTACAAATGTGTCTAGGAGAATGCTATCCAATCTAATAATCCTAATTTTACAGATTTTGATCTCTGCTCAAAACATTATTCATGTTGAAAATCTACAAATCAATATTGATCCACACCAAGGGAGCAGCATCACCATGGGAAATAGACATATGCATTTGTTTTAGTACTAAAAGATTTAGTTCAAATTTTGGGATGATTTAGTTTTTGTATGACTCAAGAGATACGAAACTGCTCAGTCCAAAAAACGAAAGAAACTAAAGGAAAATGCATTACATTTTAGTTTCAGTCCTTTTTGTAATATTACATTGATTGAAGGAGACCAGCAATAAGGAGCGCAACATCGCAAAGTTACAGAGTGTACAAATTTGTATGTGTAATCCTTCCCGACCCCTACCTGAAAATCTGACAGTGAGAGCTCCAGAATACTCACTCGCAGCGCAGACAGCCAGCACAGGAGAGGAAACCTTTACTTAACTCTTGCATGTCTATGAGACAGACGAGATGATAAAAGCAGCTGGAGAGGGAAAACATTCAAATAAATCACACTGAAAGCTAATGACAGAGGAGGGCTGGATAGTAAAAAACCCTTTATAACAAGCAGCGCTGGGACTTTATAAACGTGTGTTATCTCCCCTCCCGCTCTACATAATAGGGGCTTAGGTCTGATAAATTTTATATTATCCAGGAGCACTATCCCCCTTTCCTCATCTGTAATACACATTTTATATAAAGTCCCTCTCCTCTCCCAGTCCTGCTTATTATAAAGGGTTTTTTACGTCTGATACATTTAGTATCCAGCTCTCACAGTTACTCTGTCATTATGAGCCTTCAGTGTGATTTATTTGAATGTTTTCCCTGGATTTAAAGTGCTGTATTTTATAAAATAAAAAAAGTAATCTCTTCTCTGAACTTTCAGACCGATTTACGTTAATATTTTCCCTCTACCCTGCTTTTTGAATCCTGTCTGTCTCCCCCTCAGAGATACAAAGTTTAAGTAGAAGTTCCCTCTCCTGTGCTGGATAAGCAATGCATTCCGAAGTTCTGCACCCTCCACATGCCAATGCAGTAGGATGTTCTATACAGAGAGGGACATTAATTAATACAGGAGAATGTTCTATGCATTATACAGAGAGGGGTATTAATGCAGGAGGATGTTATATACATTATACAGAGAGGGGTATAAGCAGCCGATCTCAGCCCTCTGAGGAGCCACTGCAATAGTAATTGTATTCGCTGGTTTTCAGATGAATGAAATTAGTTTTTATACTAATGAACTGAAAACTAATTTCTTTAGCAACTAAATAAATTGTGGTTTAGGACTAATCCATTAGTTCAAAACGAAATTTTGTGCTGTGCACATGTCTAATGGGAAAGCATTGTGCTGGAGTCTAATACCCTTGATAAAGGCTGTATGCTGAAACGTTGGGTGCCTCTTTCATCCATTCTCTTGCTACTCTCATTTACCTCATTGTTTTCTGTTCTGAGGAACATCCATGGAATGACTAAATTCTGTATATCGAAGAATCTACTAGAACAGTAATCACACATTCACAATTATGAACCAGAAACTGAGAGCAAGATAAGTGAATGCTAGAAATACTGACACACGCATACCGAACAAGCTTCAGGCTGGCCGTCCACTGGGTCCATATTTGTGAGATTGCGCAATTATCCATCCGTCATCGTCCGACCAATCTCATAAAATGGAGGCGATCCAGCCCTCTTCCACTGCCTCTGACTTCCATGGGACGACTTCAGACAACGTTGTATGACTACAACAGACTAGCGCTCTTTCCCATTTGAATGGGATTTGTCAGACGAAGTCGGGACAATTTGGTACAATTTACATGACAAAAAGATGAATTTTATAGTTCAACTCCCGATTGGCGGCAGGGAAATTGTCTCATAGGGAAGTGATTCAGTTCGACAAGCGAATCCCATAGGAGTCAATGTAAAATAATATTTTCGATTCTATTTCATTTTTATTCAACCATTTATTTTTTTCGTTTGCAGCAAAAAAGCCGTTTTATGAAATGATTCTTTTAGTTTTTTTGGTTAAATTTTTGATTCCCGATTTTTATATAAAAAACTAGTTTTTTTTCCAAAGCCGCCAAACTGGGAAAAACCAAACACCGCCATATGCTGTCGAAGACATGAATGGATCTCCGGTGCTGATCCTGGTGCTGAAAGGGCTTTAACCCTTTCAGCACCAGGGACAGCACCAGAGGTCCCTTCATGTCTTCGGCAGTGTTCGGCTGCAAGGCAAGTTGTTTCTTTTCCACTTCGGTGGCATTCGGCAATCTGGGACATCCATATTCGCTTCCAGTGGATGACCCAGATCGTTCAAAAAGTTGTCCGTAGTCAGAAGGCCATGTCGGTCATCCGACTACATACCCAATGGACGGCAGCCTCATATACTGCCCATGTCACTTTTCAACATGTAAATTGACCAAGTTAGAAAACAAAATGTCTGTAACAACGTACAAGTAAATTTAACATCCTGGCAATTAATGTCAGGTGCTATCGGCAGAGGCAGCCATGTTAAAAGAGAGTTCTGGGGCTTGGTTGCAGGTAGACCTGGAGTAGCTGAATTCAGGAACTGAATTCAGGATTTATTTTTAGTGGGAATAACCTACCCCTGGATCTGATTGATGCAGCACACACCTCCTCACTGTCCAATATTGATGCGTGTTATTTTAGCTCCAAACAAAAAGAGGGGGATTATACGACCCAGACAAATATATATAGTTTTTTATGGCAGACTCGGCAGATTCATAATATATCATTATTATATGCACCCGTCATGCCCTGCCAGAATGATTTGACAAAAAAATTTAAAAAAAAATTGAATTTCCAATCATCTACAGCAGTGGTTCCCAACCGCGGTCCTCAAGTAACCCCAACAGGCCAGGTTTTAAGGATCACCTTTGAGAAATGCAGATTGAATCCTGCAATCACTGAGCAGCAAATCATAGCACCTGTGCTGTGCTTCAGATATCTGCAAAACCTGACCTGTTCGGGGTATTTGAGGACCGCGGTTGAGAACCACTGATCTACAGCATGCAAAATATTATTTTTTTCACATTTTATCATCCAAGTATTTGTATTTATTTATTTTATGGGGTACGTTTGTTAAAAAAATTAGAACTAGGAACAAGTTACTTTTATTTTTCAGAGAAAGTACGTGATTTTAGCTAAAAAAATAAATCATTAGTGCAGCATCATTGTTCACATTATAATTGAAATGTGAACAATAATGTTGCATTATAATAATGTTGCCACGTATCAGGAGTTACTGGGGTCATTGGAGCCCCCCTATCTCCACCATAGGTGGCAGCTAGGGTTAACTCCCGGACCGACATCATCGCGTCCATGTGTGATGATGTCAGTTGGCGAGGGAGATCCCGGAGGCTTGGCCGACAACCAAGATCCAACTTCTAAGGGGTTAAAGGCAGTCTCCGCCGGGAAGGGCAGACTGCCCTTCTAAGCGGTGCCTTCCTTTGATCTGTGACCCTTACCGATGGGGAGGGAGAAGGGTCCAAAGGATCTGCCCCTCCCCTTCAAGCACTTTCGCTGGGGCAGGGGGGGGGCTGAAATAGACGTCATCGCACTGGGCCACGATGCTGGCCGGCATCCCGGGGGCTGGACTGACATCCAAGATATCAGCCCGCACCGGGAGACCACAGCAATCGGCCGAAATAACAGCTGATCGCAGGCTGCAATGTGAGGACATGCTCAGCGCGTCGTCCGCAAGCTGAGCACGATCGAGACGACGCGCTGAGCGCATCATTCGCAGCCAAGTGGTTAAAGTCCAGAAGTCACTTTATTTAGAAATACAAACCATATATTTTTAAGTTTTAATTTAAGTCAATTCTGGACATTAAGAACTTCCTCATCCTTCTATTCTTTAAGTGGATCTACTAAGGTTTTGGTTATGCCAAGGCCACACTGTGCACCCATACTCTTGTCGGTATTTTATATGTTGTATGTTGAGCTGTGTGCAAGAATATTTCTTTTCTGCAAACATGTTGTTAGGAGAATCACCCCGCCGGGGACCGGCCCCACAACCTGATCGCGCGGACCACGACTCGTGTCAGGTCCGGCTGCCGCGATCACTGACAGGAAACCCCACAGACAGACGGTGGATCTCTACGCTGGCCTCCCTCACCGGCTCGCACGCCTCCCCGAAGTCTCCTCCACGCCGCAGCAGTGTTTGGCATCCCACATGGCATCCAGGACGGCGCCCATCTGGACCAACTCCCCCACAAACAATCAGAAGCCACCATGACATCAGACCCGGGCCGGTCACCATGACAACCCAGAAGCATCCTTCCCTGATTAGTGGACTCACTACAGGCACCCTATTTAAATGCCAATGTGTCCCTGTCAAACCCTAACCTGCCATCAGCTCCTAACCCATTCCTGTCTGCCACTTGGTAATGACCTCTGACAGAATATACCGTCCACTCTTGTCTGCCGCCTGGTAACGACCTCTGCCTGAATATACCGACCACTCTTGTCTGCCGCCTGGCAATGACCTCTGCCTGAATATACCGACCACTCTTGTCTGCCGCCTAGTAAAGATCTCTGCCTGGAAATACCGACCATTCTCGTCTGCCGCCTGATAGCGACCTTGCCTGGAATCACAGACCGCTCTTCACCACCCTGATCCCAGCAAACCCACACACATCAGGTACAGAACATTTCTTGTTACTAAGAAATCATAAGTCTACTACATTTGCCTTATTTGCTGTATTATTTTCACACCTTAAAGTGTCTCCATCCGGTCTCCTCCGCATATTGAACTCCAGTGACAAACCCCTAACACATGTTGTATCAGTGTCATGTGTTTCCACCCATTCATCATTTATCAGAAATTAGTGCCAAAATGACACAGGATGGTTGGTTGATTTCAAAACCTGCGTTATTTCATTCAATGTTGATCAGCAGATTGATGGAAGGATTGTTGCTTCACTTGCATCGTAATAACGTCTGCAGTATGGTCGACAATCGTTGTGAAGGTCTCCTACAAGGGCACCAATGGACACACAAGTTAGGTCTCATGGTGTCATGACAATTACACTCAGTAGCGATTAGCACTCACGTTAGGGATATGCGATGCATTTCGACCCTGAAGTTGCACCATGGATGATTCATATAGATACCATAACAACCATTAGGGAATCTAGGCCAATGCCTAGGTAAGTTTGAATATACCACACATATAAGAAGGTTTTGGCAGACATAAAAATAAAACTGTATCATCAATCTAGTATCTCATCTTCATAAATGTCTGTATACAGCTCATATTTGGGCTATGTCATAGAAGCACACAGATGTCTGCCAAAGTAACAACCAGAAATGCTATATGTTTTTGACTTGTGATAGTTGCTATGTAATTTTCAGTTGTGTCCTTCAATAGTCTGATAAATTTACTATGGAAAATACACATTGGCACATTTACGGAGGCTAGATTCCTTTGATCTTTTGTAGATTATCACACAAACATATTATTTGTTTTACGTACCGCACTGAGTGTTCTGCTCTACACTAGTATACATGTATTATTATTTTAGTTTATGTTAGAGAATGAGGGGTGGCGTGATTAATGCTATGCCTTAAGCAGAACGACCAGGACCACCCGTGGCAAAGTTCATTCTGATACACATCCACTGTAGAAATTCATGTTTATGCTTTGTAATATGTCCAAGGTGTCTATACATTATAAAGACATGCAGATTTTGGCATGTTGGTTTCCATGCCAATATTTCTCAAACTTGCTAACAGGCAGCTGACAGGCTTAGTACACCATGAATTATCCAGCCTTTTGATTTAATTACATGCCTCACACACAAAGTCCATTACTGGAGGTGTAAAAAAAAAAAAAAAAGCATCCATGTCACTCACATTCAAAAATACATTTTCACTACATCGGTGGTCAGAAAGTCATCCATTCATCAAAAGCTCAACAAAATACATTAAAGGTAAGATTATAAATAAAGTTATAATAAAGTTATATTTAAAGGTTTGCTAAAAACCAATAGAAGTAAAAGCAAATACACAGCTCATAACATAACACGTAAACACTTGCTGACCATATCACATTCCGAATAGACAAATCTAGTACCGTTTATACTTGAGTATAGCGCTACCCGAATATAATGCGATGGATAGAGATTTATTATGGAAATTAGAGAATACTCAAGACTCGAATATAACATGAGGAACAAAAATTTACTGTACCGGTAAACAATTAAAATCCTTCCAGGTTCTCTTAACACATTCAGACTACCCCTCAGGCCAGGGTGTTCTGCTCTAGAATGATTGCAGTTGTTACTAAGTATGAAGCCTCCACCAGTGGCGGAAGTACCAGGTTCGCAGCGGTTGCAGTTGCGACCGGGCCCTGGCATTCCGCCACTGGAGGGAGGCCCAGCGCCGCCGCCAGATTCTGGCAAAAAGATCCGGAATCTGGGAGCAGCGCCACCGGCTGTTCCCCTCCCTGCGAGCGGCCCGCTGGCTTGCAGCTTGGCCGCTCGCGTGGGATGGGAACTAGCTGACCAGCGCACGAGATATCGCGAGATCTCTGCTGCGCTGGTCAGGTGGTTTCCGGTGAGCGGCCAGGCTGCATGCTTTCAGCGGCCGCTCACCTCGGAGAGGAACGGCGGCAGCAGAGGAGCCTGAGGTGAGCTGGGGGGCCCTATATACCCATAAGAGCTAGGGGCAAATCTATCCATAAGCTGGGGCAATATATCCATGTGCTGGGGCAGTATCCATGTGCTGGGGCAGTATATCCATGAGCTGGGGCAGTATATCCATGAGCTGGGGCAGTATCCATGAGGTGGGGCAGTATATCCATGTGCTGGGGCAGTATCCATGTGCTGGGGCAGTATATCCATGTGCTGGGGCAGTATATCCATGTGCTGGGGCAGTATATCCATGAGCTGGGGCAGTATCCATGTGCTGGGGCAGTATATCCATGAGCTGGGGCAGTATCCATGTGCTGGGGCAGTATATCCATGAGCTGGGGCAGTATATCCATGTGCTGGGGCAGTATCCATGTGCTGGGGCAGTATATCCATGAGCTGGGGCAGTATCCATGTGCTGGGGCAGTATATCCATGTGCTGGGGCAGTATATTCATGTGCTGGGGCAGTATATCCATGTGCTGGGGCAGTATATCCATGTGCTGGGGCAGTATATCCATGAGCTGGGGCAATATATCCATGTGCTGGGGCAGTATATCCATGTGCTGGGGCAGTATATCCATGAGCTGGGGCAATATATCCATGAGCTGGGGCAGTATATCCATGTGCTGGGGCAATATATCCATGAGAATATATCCATGAGCTGGGGCAATATATCCATGAGCTGGGGGAAAATATATCCATGAGCTGGGGGCAAATATATCCATGAGCTGGGGCAATATATCCATGAGCTGGGGCAATATATCCATGAGCTGGGGGCAAATATATCCAGGAGCTGGGGGCAAATATATCCAGGAGCTGGGGGCAAATATATCCATGAGCTGGGGGCAAAAATATCCATGTGTGAGCTGGGGCAATATATCCATGTGTGGCCTGGGGGCAATATATGTCCATGTGAGCTGGGGGCAATATATATATCCATGTGAGCTGGGGCAATATACAGTATATATCCGTGTCAGCTGGGGGCAATACTATCTTTTTTATACTGCAGGAAAAAAAAAAGTAAAAATATAGATTTTTTTGGGGGGGTTGGGGGGGCCTTCATGGATTCTTGCACCGGGGCCCTCAGGTTTCTAGTTACGCCACTGGCCTCCGCCCACCCATCTTCTTTACTAGCGATTAGACAACTAGCGGAGGTGAGCAAGGTGAATGATTGGCTTAAAACGAGTGTGCCCTCTGTCCGTGATGGATCCCACCTCTCCCGAATCCGGGTGTTCCTGAAGTGTTTGCAAGCATCAGGGAGCCCGTATTCACTTCGGCGAGACTACTGGAACTTCCGGGAGACTTGGGATCCAGAGCAAGGCAATTTTTTTTTCTTTTATATGTGATGCAGATGTCTTGAATATAACGCGACCCCTCCATTTTTAAAGGTAAATTTTTGTCACCAAAATCTAGCGGTATACTCGAGTATCTACAGATTCATCTAGGATGCAAAAGATAATTTTCCATTGCTGCAAACATACTGTAATGATAAACTAATGACCACTATGTTGTAATACACCACTAGTGATATATGAAGTATTGTATAAAAGTAAAAAAAAACTACAGACATTCAAGACATATGAGGTATTCCCACATTCAGTAAAAAAAAATTCTGAACCAGTGCTGACTTACGTCTAATTCATATGCATGCACAACACAGGCAGACAATAAAAAAAAACTTTTTTCATAATTTTAGCTCTCTTGTATTTTTTTTTGCATGCTGAATTCAAAAATGACCATTAAATTGTCATAGGATGTAACGATTTTTTCACAAAATACATTTTTACTCTACACCACTTATGAATTGAAAATGTTTAAAGAAAGCATCCAGGTACTTAAGAATTTACTTATATTTACTTAAATCAAGCACTTTTCAAATCAGATCAAGACAATGATGAACTCAAAAGAAAAGGATGCTTAGACTGCATTTAAACAGGTAGTTTTGAAGTTTCTGGGGAACGAGAAAGACCCTAATCACGAAAAATATAGTTGAAATTATGGTAAAAAAAAACTCGGGTGTAATAGGAGTCTGAAGCTACATTTTTTACATTCACACATTATTTTTTTTCCTGAAAATCTTGGATCAGTTAGTGAAGAGCAAGGGGAGTGGTTCCACCAAGATAATATTAAAGAGCTGGAAAAACGATATCAAGGCCGTTGAGATGTAAACATGATGGGTGATTACTGCTGGTAAATCCAGAAACATTGCATAAGCCAATAAAGCATGTAAAAAAGCGATTAGATGGGCTAAACTAGAAAATGAAAAAGAAACAGCCAAAGAGAGCAAGTCCAACCCTAAAAGATTCTTTAGGTAGGTACATAAATTCTAAAAACCCAAGAGTGAAAATGTAGGTTCACTAAAATCTGAGTCAGGAGTATTGTTAACTGAAAATAGAGATAAGGCAGGAATTTTAAATGATTATTTTTCTTCAGTATTTATCAAAGAGAAACCTATAAACAGGAGACATGCAATTCATTGATAAAAACTTACTAATAAAAAGTGACTGGTTGACTCAGGACAAGGTTTTGCAGCAATTAAACAATGTGAATGTGAATAAAGTCCCAGGGCCGGATGGAATTCACCCGCGAGTACTGAGGGAGCTATGTGTTGAAATATGTAAACCTCTGTTCTTAATCTTTCAAGATTCTTTTCTTTCAGGAATTGCACCAGAGGATTGGAGAAAAAGCGGACGTGGTCCCTATATTTAAGAAAGATTTAAAATATGTGTGTAGCGCTCACTCCCGGAGGAGCCACTGAATTTAACCTCGGGTTAGTCTCACCGCACTAGGGAATAATTATACACCAGCACTGTTGTGGATTTTATAGATTATATACTTTACTGATCCCAATAAAGTGGCATATATACTGTAAACATGGTATATGAAAGACAGTACTTCGTAATGCGGGAAAAACACGCGGCGGCAAAAAAGGAAAGTTTAACCCCTTCGTTTCTGGAATGTATGTCCCCCGAAAGTAATGTCTCAAAAAGGTGAGTGTGTGTGAACTCAGGTACCCGGGTACTATATTCAACTGGCCAGTGAATGGAATGAGCGAATCTTCGACTAGTCACGTTGGGGCCCTGTAGATTTAAACAATAATGCAGCGTGCTTCGTTAAACTTGAGACTGGGCCCTGGAAGGCCTCTCACCCATCCGTTAGACAATCTGTTCCGTTGCCCGATCAAGGATGTCTCTCCGCTGGATTACACTGGAACTCTGTGCCACCGGATGCGCTTCTCCTGCTTGTCTGATCTCCGCAACGAGGACTACGGCCTACCGCCTGCACTCCTCAGGGGTCTCCGCCTGACCCTCAGGGGTCTGTTATAGGACCAATTCTATTCAATATATTTATAAATAACCTTGAGATAGGCATTGAAAGTAATGTATTAGTGTTTGCAGATGACACAAAACTAGGAAAAGTAATACAATGTGAGCAGGATGTTACTTCGCTGCAGAGTGATTTAGATAGATTGGGGGACTGGTACTTAAATGGCAGATGAAATTGAATGTAGATAAATGCAAAGTTATGCACTTTGGACTGAAGAACACACAAGCAACTTATATCCTAAATGGTACTGAGTTAGGGAAATCAAAGCAGGAGAAGGATTTGGGAATAATCATACAGGGTTATTCAGAGAGCGTGAAAAGCAGGAGAATGACTGGAGAATGATTGGAGAATGAAAAATTCTTGGTCAAAATAGCCAAACCAGAGAAATTCTCCCTTTCATCTCACTTTCCAAATCGGCTATTTTAGCCTAGAATTTTTCATTCTCCAGTCATTCTCCTGCTTTTCACGCTCTCTGAATAACCCTGATAGGCTCCAAACGTAGTAACAATGCCCAGTGTCAAACAGCAGCAGCCAAGGCCAGCAAGGTATTGGCATGCATTAAAAGGGGAATTCACTCTTGGGATGAAAACATAATTTTGCCTCTCTATAAATCAATGGCAAGACAGCATCTTGAATATGCCATGCAATTTTGGGCACCTTTCTTAAGAAAGGATATCATAGCACTAGAATAAGTGCAGACGGGCGACTAAATTAATAAGGGGAATGGAAGGTTTAAGTTACGAGTAAAGGCTAACAAGTTTAAACCTGTTTAGTTTAGAGAAACGGCACCTTAGAGGGGATCAGATAACCTTATATAAATATATACAGGCCATTATAAACCATTGTCTGGAAACCTATTCATTAAGAGGACTATACAGAGGACACGAGGTCACCCATTTAGACTGGACGAAAGGAAATTCAGCCTAAAGTAAAGGAAGGGTTATTTCACGGTGAGAACAATAAAGCTCTGCCTGTTGAGGTGGTTGGGTCAGAGACTGTACAGACTTATAAAAAATGACTGGATGACTTCCTGCAGACATGGAATATTACAAGTCATAATATTTAATATGTGAGTAAAAGCTTCTTGATCCAAGGAGAAATCTGACTGCCATTCTGGGGTCAAGAAGGAATTTTTTCCCGGTGTGTTGCATATTGGTGAGTGCTTCAGACTGGGTTTTTTGCCTTTTTTTGAATCAACAGCAGTAGGTGATGTGTGAAAGGCTGAACCTGATGGACACTCTTTTTCCGCCTATGTAACTATAAGAGGAAGAGCTACTCCTGAACTTTTACCGACAAAAGGTTCAGAAAATACAAACCTTTGGATACTTAACCCATTCACTACCAAGTGAGTATCCAAAAAAAACACTGTCAGAAACCAGTGGAAACTAAATTAATTTGCAGAAAACGAATTTCATTTGCTTTTGGGCTGCAGATCAGCAGATTGAGATATCTTGATCTCGGGGCACCTGATGGTGACTTTGAAGCCCGAGGTATCTCGATATTGGTAGTGAAAGGGTTAAGAAGAAGTTCTGTACCTACCCTACCTTTCAACGTAACATTGTTAAAAAATATAGGGCCCTATTACACCCTTAACGCTAATTAGCTGCGGTATTTACCGCATATTTCAATCCAAAATGCAAATGGGTTAAAAAACCCGTTTGCATTTGGTACCTTGCGCTCCTCTGCACGAGGTTACTGTACTTTGAGCTCCCTATACTTAACACGGGGAGCGCAAAGTGTTAATCAGCGCTGGATTACAAAATCCCAGCGCTGATTAATGCCTGGCTCTGGTTAGCGAAAAGTTAACCAGAGCCAGAACTTGGTGTTAATGGATTCCGCTTCTGCAGAATCCGTTAACACCAGGCTAAAATTAAAAAAAAAAAAGAACAGATACTCACCCTCTGTCCCGAGGCAAGGAGCAGAGAAAGACTGGGGAAAAAGTCCACCCAGTCTCTCCCTGCGTATCCCTACGCCGACTGGCCGGATCTGTGAAGTCATGGGTTCGATCCTGACAAGCACCACTGCATGAAGTGTCCTTGGGCAAGACACCTAACGGTACATACTCGCCACACAGGACATACTTGAAAACGGGAGAAATCTCAATGTATTCTTCCTGGTAAAATCCTTTCTCAAAAAATAAAAAATAAATAACACCTTGACAAATACCTGGAGTAAATCAATATATACATATATATATCCGTCAATCAAATGAGGCCACATATTGATGGGCTGGAGCTAAACTGGGTGGGAGACAGCTATAAAAAGGGGATACTCCAGAGAGCTAAAAAAGAAAGAGCTTGGAGAAACCTTGGGGACGCTTGGAGGGGAGAAAGGGCCAGATACCATCAGAGCCACTCCACTAAGACCCGACCACACCCGAATCCTCTTACACCACTCTATCTTCACTACCAGATGGTAAAGTATAATTGAATAATTTAAACTTGATATCTATTTCTTAACTGCATTGTCACTGCTTTATATGTCCATCACCTATAAAAGGAATATAAATGAATTATTTTGCTCATGAAGCCTAAACAATAGAATAGTTAGCCTTTCCGCTCTACTGCAGAGGAGCGCTAAAGGAAGAAACTATTACGGGCGGCCGTGTTGCTCCCCCTAATTTAGTGAAATTATTTATATTCCAAGAATACTGGATGTGGACATCTGAAGATAAATTCTGTCCCCCTAGTGAGATAAGCTGGAACTGAGAAATACAGTGGGGCAAAAAAGTATTTAGTCAGCCACCAATTGTGCAGGTTCTCCCATTTAAAAAGAGGAGAGGCCTGTAATTGTCATCATAGGTACACTTCAACTATGAGAGACAAAATGAGTTGTGTTTTTATGTCTTTTAAATAAATGTGTTGATTCAATACAATATTACACTATGGTGGATTTCCATCTGTGTTTCATTTCAGAAGATCTGAAATTAGAAGAGGATACTTCTGTGATCCTCTAACTGTATCTGGGGGTTCACAGTTGGTAAAATTTATTGGAATTTAAAGGCACTGTATGCGCCATTGTAACGGTTTGTGTTAAAAGCCTCAATGTAGTCCTATGGGCTCTATGGAGGGGATGCTCACAGCGGCGCTTAGCAGTGCCTCGAGTATCCTGAGGCTTAGCACTGTGTTACAGGGCAGGCTGCTTATTTAGTACCTGCCCCGTAATATGGAGCTAAAACGTGGAAACTAGAGGAGAAACCTTCAGGCGCAGGTTTTCCTCCTTAGCGACCCCGTTTTGGAGGGCAGAATGTTATACTGCCTATTGTTTTTTCAGTGGACTCAGCAGATTCAAAATATATAATTACTGTGTGTGTGTATATGTCTTAACATGACAGAAAGCTGTAACACAAAATTTCAAAAAAGTGTAAATTTCCATTCAGATTTCAATCATGTACAGCAGATGTCCCCAACCCCGTCCTCAGGAAGAACTAGCAGGCCAGGTTTGCCAGATAGTTGAAGAACAACATAGGAGATATGATTTGGTGTTCATTGATTGCAGGACTCAGTCTGCATTTCCCCAAGGTAGGGTCCTATTCCATGCTTTGCTTTAAAATGGGGACGCTAACGGGGAAAACCTGCGTATGCGAATATCACCTCCAGGAGTCCATAGGACTCCGTGGAGGATTGCGATTCTGGGCCGCAAGCCTTGTGCAATTGTGCTCCCTTGAAATCACACAGTGCCGCGGAGTGAAACGGGGAACTATTTGTTGAGCTGCGGATCGGACTACTGTTCTCACCGCAGGATGAGATTTGAGTATTGGATTTCATGGGGGGGTTAGGGGGTGCTAAATGATTTTGCAACTGCAGAATCATTTAGCACCAACTTTTAGGTGTAGCTAAAATTTTGGCTTGCATGTTCCAACGGTAATTATCTCTAGGACTTTGTAATACCATAGTTGTCGATTTGTTAATTAAAAGATTGCGTTCCCCATGTTAAGTATAGGATGCGCAAAGTACAATATGCTCGCGGCAGTTAACGCAATGACCAATGAGCTAAGGGATTTCTTTGTGATTTAGTGCCAGGAAGGAATATGGGGGGGCTGCAAACGTTAAAATCACTTATCCTGGCAATAATGATTACACATCCAAGCACTAACATTAGCGTTCACTAGAGAATAGTGCCTGTAATCATTCAAATCTGGCCTGTTACGGGTACTTGAGGACACAGTAGGGAAAACCTGATATACAGCATTTAAATATATTTTTCCAAATTGTATCATCCAAACCTTTGTGAGTATATATTCTATGCAGGGGCGGACTGGGCTGGGGGGCAGGGTGGCAAATGGCCCCTGGGCCAGTCCTCAGCCCATTAAAATGTCCATTGCGGCAGCTGCTCTGTCTCTTTGTAATGAGACCAGCCAGCTGTTATACACCGTGGCCAGCCAGACTCATTACCAGGAAGTGCAGGGCCAGAAAGACCTCCCACAGCCCTCCATAACCAATCGTAGAACAGGCAGAGATCCCTCATTAGGCAGTTTTGTGGATACTTTAGTGTGTTTTCTCTGTGGCTCAAATGGTAGCAGCACCTGTTTAGTGAGCAGGAAGGGAAGGAGTTCAATTCTTAGCTGTTAATGTGTGATTTTTAAAAAAAAAATTATTCTAATGCTGCTATTATTAATAACAGAACAATAATAGCAGCAGCAGCAGCATTATAACAATATTATTATCGTGCTTGCAGACAGAGGTAGAAAAAAAATATGGTTGACCAGCTGAGAATCAAAATCAGGACCTCACTGCTTATTAAACAGGCACTGCTACCATTTAAGCCACAGTGACAAGACAAAAAAAATTCAACAAAGCTGCTTAAAGAGGGATCTCTGCCCCAGGAGCAAAGTGCTGTGGTTGGCTGAGGGGGGCCGCAGCCCCACCCTCTATTTTCCTCATAACACTCTGCTTCCCTCCTCTGCAGAAGCAACGCTGGAAGGAAGTGACCGTTTAGCACGTCACTTCCTCTCAGTCCCACAGGAGGGAAGGAGAGCACTGGCCTCAGGTAAAGGAGAAGACTATGAAGGGGAAAAAAAAAAGAGGGAGATGGGGGTGTGGCCGGCCGCTCGTGGAGACGGACGTGTAATGGTGGAGCTCCACACGTCTTCTCCTCTAAGGGACCTATAGCTGACCTTACCTGCTGCAAATTTTGGATTAGGGGTACCTGAGTGGCTGGCTGCCGGTCCTTTACTGTCCAGAGCCCGCTCGGTCCCCCCTCTGGACCAGAGACTACCCTGGCAGCTGCTGGTGTGTGGCCCGGACTCGGTGCTGGCGGCCATCTTGCGGCCTACCATCTGGCTCTACACCCCTCCTAGATCTGCAGGACTCACTGCTTTGCCCCGGAATCCGAGCTGCTGACTGTGGGGATGGTGGGCCCACATCCCCCAGTCGCTCTAGATGTTATTTCTGTGGATGAGGTAGATGGAGCTGTGGGTCGACGGCGGGGCGGATCCCCTCCCCCCACTGGAGGAGAGGGGGCTTTTGTTTCAGGCCTCGAGGCCTGCCTGAAGATGCTGACGGAGGGGGATGACGACGATCCCCTCACCCGCGGTGTCTGGCGCCGGGTGATGGCTGCACTACGTGGCTGCCGGGAGGCAGAGAACCAGGAGGTAGATGTTCTAGGAGATGACGCGACCTTGTGCCCCGCTGAACCCGACTGGGACATGGCTGATGTTCTGGAGGAGTGCGTTGGGACCGGTGACCTGACTGGGGCACCGACCCCGGAGCTGTCTGGAGGAGGCAAGCTGGAGCCTCGCATAGTCCGGGTGGTACCGGTCCCGCCGGACCCGGTGATGTTGATCCCCTGCCGTGAACCTAAGGAGACTGACCCCCTTCCGCTGGCCGTTAGAATGGTACCAAGGTACTCCCCAACAATGTGTGCGGCTATAACCCAAGCATCTGACGGAGGAGGGCATGGAGAAGCTCGGGTCTGGATGAGACTTGGGGGTCGGCTTTGTGGTTGCGGGTCTGCTGAAGTTGGAGGCCCCGGTCGAGCATGCAGGGCACTACCTGCCTCACGAATGCTACCATTTCGAGACACGGGATGATGAAGAGATCCATGGCACACTCTTTTCTGTGTTCTGATTTTCTCTTTTCTTTTTTTTTGTTATTTACTGCGATATTATACGAGGACATATCTGCGAGTTCCCCCCACCCCCCCTTTTTTGATTCAGAGACGCTTCGAATACCATTTTATTTCCTTTTTCTCGCTGTTATTCCCCAGCTGGGGATTGATTTGAGACTTTTTGGTTTTATTTTTTCCGAAATGTTTTTTGACGACTTTTGTTATAACCCCCCCCCGTTTCTCAACATTTTGTAGATTTTTCATGAGACCCCCCCCCCCTTTTATGTTATCTGTGTTTCTTATGAGTGCATAAAATTTGGCCCTGCGAGGCCTACTATGCTGGTCAGTCTGTGATCTTTTCTTTCTGAAAATAAAAATCTTAAATACGAAAAAAAAAAAAAGAGGGAGATAAGCTGAAAATGGGGGGGGGGGGAGAGAAGCTTAAAAAAGGTGGAAAAGAAAAGATCTGAAAAAGAATAGAGAAAAGCGGGAAAGACAAGAAGAATATGGAATGGAATGTGGAGAGGGAGAAGTTGAGCTGAGAAAGGAGTAGAGAGAAAATGAATAGAGAAGGGAAGAGAGGAAAAAAAGGTTTAAGGAGTTTTCCGTGAAATAAGGGTTAAAAATAAAAATGAAAAATTCCTTCAAATATCGTGCCTAGGAGGTCCCTATAACCTGCCCGTGAAGTGGCGGATTTGTAGGATGTATAGAAACATTAAAAAACGAAAAAATGACATTTCAAATGACGATAAACGGTTTTCCTTTAATCTATTCATAAACAACTGCTTGGGGCGGCAGTCTGTATGAAAAGAGGAGACACTTTAGGACACGCAGAACAAGTTTAGTGATTTTTGGGCTAAATTATGGTGAAACCTATGCAGGCTTTGGATGAAAGTAACAATAGGTGCTTTAAAATTGGGCCTTTAGTGTCGGCAACAGTGCCTTCACACCATAACCCTTTTGTGGTATTGTGGAAGAGTGCAGGGTTGGACCCTGCGGTCCAATATTAAAATTATATGAATCTGGTAATATAGGCGTCAGTGGCAGTGCACCCAAATATTGTGACTTTGGTGGCAGCAAGTGCCTTCACACCGTAACCCTTTTTGTGGTATTGTGGAAGAGTGCAGGGTTGGACCCTGCGGTCCAATATTAAAATGATATGAATCTGGTAATATAGGCATCAGTGGAAGTGCACCCAAATATTGTGCCTTTGGTGGCAGCAAGTGCCTTCACACCGTAAGTAACCTCTCTGTGGTATTGTGGAAGAGTGCAGGGTTGGACCCTGCGGTCCAATATTAAAATTATATGAATCTGGTAATGTAGGCGTCAGTGGCAGTTCACCCAAATATTGTGCCTTTGGTGGCAGCAAGTGCCTTCACATCATAACCCCTTTGTGGTATTGTGGAAGAGTGCAGTGGTGGAGGTTTTGTGAATGCAGAAGAGATCCCCAATCGATTCAGTTACGTCAGCATCAGGGGATTGATAGCTGCTGATCCAGGACGGATTCATTTTTATAAATGTCAGCCGGTCTACAGAGTCAGTGGACAGACACACTCTTTTGTCTGTGACAAAACCTCCAGCGGCACTGAACGTCCTTTCAGAAAGCACGCTGGATGAAGGGCAACCTAGTAGCTGCATAGCATATTGACTAAGTTCTGGCCAGTGATCCAATCTCAACACCCAGTAAGCCAGTGGATCATCTGCTGGAAAGGTATCCAGGTCTGCCCTTGCCCCTAGGTAGTCCTGCACCATACGGTGAAGACGCTGGCAATGGGTGCCTACATTTGACGTCCCTGGGCGTCGTGGACTAAAAAAATTTAAAAAGGGATCAGTCAAGCGGCCCCTTTTACCACTTTTCCTCTGATCAAAGGCAGCCTCAGAAGCACCTGTGTCATCACTTGGTAACCTACCAGTGCCTGTAAAGGTGTTACACATGTGTTGCTTTAGAGCGTCCTCAAGGTTTTTCATCCTGTCCTCCCTCTGTGAGGGCAGGATGAGCTCTGCAACTTTACCCTTGTATCGTGGATCAAGAAGGCTTGCCAACCAGTAGTGATTCCTCTCCTTGATAGCATGAATCCTGGGTCCTTTAGCAGGCTTTGCAGGATAAGGGAGCCAATGCAGCGTAGGTTGGAGGTGGCAATAGCTTCCGAGTCTTCCTGGCCAATGAGGATGACCCCATCGTGCACTTCCTCCTCCCAGCCACGTACTAGTCCTTGGATTTCTGGGCACACAAAATCCTCCCTTGAGGAATCCCACCTTCAATGCCCCCACTACTTAAATATTCCTCCTCATCCTCCTCCTGTCTGATCTGAGGACCCGCAGGAATGCTGTCTGCGGAAAGACTGGGGCCTTGGGAGCTAGGGAAGGCCTCCTCTTCCTCCTGCTGCTCTGCCTCTAGTGCCACATCTATAATTCCCCGTAGAGTGCGCTCCAGCAGGAACACTAAAGGAATTGTGTCACTGATGCATGCACTGTCCCTGCTCACCATCCTCGTTGCCTCCTCAAATGGTGACAGTACAGTGCATGCATCCTTGATCATCAGCCACTGCGGGGGGGAACAAGTTGACCTGAACCTGTCCTTGTGCCATACTCACACAGGTACTCGTTGATGGCCCTCTGCTGCTTGTGCAGATGCTGCAGCATTGCTAATGTCGAGTTCCACCTGGTGGGCATGTCACAGATCAAACGGTTTGTGGGAAGGTGGAATTCTCTTTGAATTTCTGCCAGGCGAACACTTGCTGGGAATGACCGTCTGAAGTGGCTGCAGACTTTTCTGGCCTGGCTGAGAAGCTCTGCCAGCCCTGGGTACCTGGTTAGGATTAGGAAACGCTGTACCACCAGATTTAGGACGTGTGCTAGGCATGGTACATGCGTCAATTTACCCTTGCGTAGGGCGGAGAGAAGGTTGCTGCCATTATCGCAGACGACCATTCCCAGCTCAAGCTGGCTTGGTGTTAACCATCTCTGCACCTGCCCCTGCAGAGCTGACAGAATTTCTGGCCCGTGTGGCTCCTGTTCCCTAAACAAACCAGTTCAAGCACAGTATGGCATCTTTTTGCTTGAGCCATTGCGTAGCCCCTGTCACGCGTCGGTTTAACTGCCACTTCACCAGAGACAGAGAAGGAGGAGGAGGAAGAGGGAGAGGTGGTGGTGGTGGAGCAGACAGACCTCATACAAGCAGCTTTCTGGAGGTGTGGTGGATGAACAAGCTCCAGCACAGAGCCCCATCTTGGATCCCTCCCAGCTGCAATCAGTGTTACCCAGTGTGCCATGAAGGAAATGTAACGGCCCTGTCCATGCTTGCTGGACCACATGTCTAAAGTCATGTGCAGTTTGCTGCTGACTGCCTTTCCCAATGACTCCATAACATTGTCTTCCACGTGCTGGTATAGTGCTGGAATGGCCTTCCGTGAAAAGAAATGGGGTTTTGGAACCTGCCACTGTGGTACAGCACATTCAGCAAATTCACGGAAGGAAGCAGAGTCCACCAGCTGGAAAGGCAGCAGCTGCAATGCGAGTAATTTTGCTAAGCTGGCATTTAGACGCTGTGCTTGGGGATGGTTGGGACTATATTTTTTCTTACGCTGCAGCAGCTGGGGCAACGTAATCTGACTGCGTAAATCTTCAGCTGATGGGATGCTGTTACATTGTGAGGAAGGAAATGGTACATCCATTACTGTAGCATCATCCCTGTCAGTCAAGGTTGTAGCAGGCAATGACATGGCAGGACATATAGAGTGAGTAGAGACAGATGAGGAGGACCTATGCAAAGTGTTGTGCCAATGGGATGCGTGGCAGGTGGTCATATGTCGCCTCAACCACGCTTGATCCTCATCTGACATAGATTACAAATAGCAACGGTAAGGTCTGATGCACATTTCTTAAAGAACTCCCAGACAGCAGAGTTCCTGGATGAGTGCTTTGAGACAACAGCGCTCTGCACCTGAGCAGCTCTGACATCTGATGCCTTGGACTGGCTACGGTTGGTCATAGAGGACGTTATGCCTCGTGTTTGTTGTGCCTCCTCCTCCTCCTCACTTGACTCCTCTGTTCGATCAGGCAACCAAGTGGAGTCTGTGACCTCATCATCATTGTCATCACCCCCTATGGAGCCAACTTGGCAGTATGCTGCAGCTGCTGGGGCAACATGAGTGCCAGTTATTTGTGTGTCACTGGCACCCCCTTCCTCTATGTTGATTATACTCCCTTCCTCAACCTCAGAGTTTGAATCAGAGCACTGTATTTGCTGCACATCCTCAAGCAGCATGTCACTGTCATTGTAGTCAAACAATTCAGCTGACTCCTCCGTGTGTTATAGTGAGGCTACAGCAGGAGTAGCTGTGGACATGGAGGCTGAATTAGATGTTTTGGCAGCTGAGGTGGACTGTAAACCACTACAAGCCTGGCTGGCAGAGGACTCGGAGGATGAGGATGGCCTGGTTAGCCAATCCACCAAATCCTCTGTATGTTCCTGCTGCTTAAGACGGCCAGCACCAGTTAGAAAGGACAAGCGTGCCTCTGCAGAGGATGCACCACGTCCACGACGACCAGAGGCAAAGCCAAGTGGGGTTTGGTTTTAGGGAAGTGGGCAGTGCTGGGATTTAAAAGGGCATCAGTGTAATGTGAATGGGGTATTGTTCTGATCCAGGGGTTAGTAGTTATTCGTAAAAGGGGGCATTGCTATGAACTAGAGGGTAATAATGTAAGGAAAAGGGAACATTGCTCTGATATAAGCAGTATTAGTTTGAGGTAGGTGGGACATTGATCAGAGTTAGGTGGTATTGAAAAGAAATAATTATTTATTTAAAACAGTCTGAAAATGTCATTTATGATGTAATTTGTTAACCATGCCTTTTTAAAAAAAAAAATTTAATTTAAATGGGGGACCGGGTTGCTGCACCATGGGCCTATGGGTTCTACTTGCCCCCTAGGCCAAAAGTTGCCAGTCAGCCCCTGATTCTATGGCATACTCAGAACAGACATAGAGGACATTTTACTGCATTTTTCTAAGGGAATAAGCAATTTTAACAAAAATTTCGAAAAATATTTTTTTTCTTGTAATTTGGCGCATTACTTTTTATAAATAATATGAATTACATATGTAGCGCTGTTTTAAAACCCTGTTGCTGTAATGTTCCGTTTTGAAAAGGTCATTCCAGTTCCCAAGCGGTGGGAGAGCAACCTGAGGCCTGATGCTCCTGAGTTTCAATTGGAAGTTCCCGAAACTTTAGAAATACCTCTAGTTCCTGAAAACGTGTCCTATAATTACAGTTCTATGCCTTCACTGGAAGGATCATACTCTGAAGAGATGTGTGTTCCAGTTGTGGAAGAAAGAATCAAACCCATATCTGTAGTACTTCCACCTGAAGAGGAGCTGATTGAGCCCGAATCAAAGCGTTCTATCCGACCCCCCCAGAGACTTACCTACGACTCCCCAGGACATAGCACTGAAGAGGCTGTCACTACAGTGCGAAGGTTGCCCGAAGTGTCTCCTATGTTAGCTGAGGTAGTCAGAAGCATGAGTCAACTTGAGGATGCATATCTGGCCCATTGTCTATTTACTGATGAACCTGTATACATTGCCTAATGTTATGTAATTGTTATACCTCCTTGGAGAGACCCAAGAGTTCTAGGAGGGGGAGAGTGTAGCGCTGTTTTGAAACCCTGTTGCTGTAATGTTCCGTTTTGGCCACCAGAGGGAGACAAGCGCATGTAAACTATACTGGACAATGGGACTACGTTTTCCAGCATGCTTTGGGGAGAGAGAGTAAGTGGGTGGGGGTGGAAGGGAGGACATCCGCAGCCTCGTGGAAGGAGAGCCAGTGTGAGCCGAGGAGTGAACCAAGTGAGACGCACGTGAGACTGTGAGCGAATGTAACCAGGCCGGAGAGCAGGCGCTGCCTTGCCAACGCTGGGGATCAATATAGTGACTTGCCAGAGACCCAGTAATCCACCGCTGAGAGGTTTTACACAGACAAAGAGTTGCAGATTGGACCCCGAGTTAGGAGACCGCGATGATCCACTGGGAGTGCAGGCGGTAAGCTGTGAATCTTGTTGTAACGACAGACAAGCGAGAGAAGCGGATCCGGTGACACAGAGTCCCAGCACAATTCAGCGGAGAGACGTCCTGATCGGGCAGCGGAACAGATTGTCTGGCGGATGGGTGAGAGGCCTCCTAGGCCACAGTTAAAGTTAAAGAAGCACGCTGCAGCACTGCTAAAATCTACAGGGCCCCAACGTGACTAGTCGAAGATTTATTTAAATACATTCACTGGCCAGTTGAAATATAGTACCCGGGTACCTGAGCTCACACACACACTTCTTGGGACATAACCTGCACGGGACTTACACTTCAGAAACGAAGGGGGTTAAACTTTTCTTTTACCGCTGCGCGTTTCTCGCATTACGAAATCCTGTTTCCATATACCGTGTTTACTTTATCTATGCCGCTTTATCGAGACCAGTAAAGTATATATGATTTATAAAATCCACAACAGTGCTGGTGTATATTTATTCCCTAGTGCGGAGAGACTAACCCGAGGTTAAATTCAGCGGCTTCTCCGGGAGTGAGCGCTACACATATAAAACATTGTACTTGTTCCCAGCTTGGGAAATGAGAAGGTGTGTAATGGCATTGGCTTTGTTTGCTTCATACGTGAAAAAACACTGCCATAGAAGAAGAAAAAAGGATTTTACTTTTTAATTGTTATTTTTACATTTTACATAGCCATGTTTGGCATCATTAGAAGGCCAGATCCTGCCCTATCCAATAGCAGCTCACTTGACCTTGTGTGGTGTTTAGAATGGCGATACAGGGGTCCAGTTAACCCCTTACTCTCTTCCCAGCTGTGTGGCACTTTACATTTTAGATGAAACAGTGCATAATTACACACTGCATCATCTCTTCCACAATTGTTCCCAGTGTGGGAAATGAGAAGATGAGTTAGTGCAGGATCATTGTTTGCTTTACTTTCTTATTTTATTGTAATATTTAACATAGTCATATTTGGTATCAATAGAAAGGCCACACACTGGGGTGTATTGAACTGGAGACACAGAGGTCCAAAGGAATTCTGCATCTCCTATAATTAGGGATGTGCGTTTCAGGTTTCGGAATTTCGGAATTTTCACGAAATTTCCCGATTCGTGTTTTCGGATGCGGCCGAATTTCCGAAAATTTTTAGATCCGAAAATGGCAGATCCGAAAGTTTTCCGAGTCGAAACGAAATATTTTCGGAATATTCGAATGGACTTGAAATGTGTCAAATCGAAATTTATTGCTTTGAAACGAGGAGAACAGACGTTCCGAAAAAACGAAAATTTCCGAACTTACGAAAAGTCGATACAAAAAACGAGCAAAGTGACACGAAAATACGAAAAATGGTCAAAATTCCGAAAACATGTACAATTCCGAAAAACGAAAATTTCTGAAATCACGAAAAGTCGATACAAAAAACGAGCTAAGTGACACGAAAATACGAAAAATGGTCGATATTCCGAAAAAAGTACCCGAAAAACGAATCGAGCCGAATCGAATCGAAACAGAAATCGGTCGAAACGAGCCGAATCGAAAAGTTTAAAAATCCGAAAAATCGAACCGAATCGAACCGAAAAAAAAATCGGTGCACAAGCCTACCTATAATTGGATTTCCCAGCCGTGTGGGTAGTGCCTTGCTTTTGGCAATATCATATTCTTGCACAATGACGTCTGACGTCTCATAAAAAAATGCAGTAACAGGTTCTCTATTTCTGATTTGTTTTTAAAAAGAGTACCCCGTACAATACATAACCACAAAGGTTTGGATAATAAAAGGTGGGAAAAAGAACTATGCTGCAAATGATTGAAAACTGAATGGAAATCTACATTTTTTTAAACATTTTGTAAGTATAACATTCTGATGTGACATGACATATACACACTCAGGGTTATTCAGAGAGTGGTGAAAAGCAGGAGAATAACTGGAGAATGGAAAATTCTAGGTCAAAATAGTCAAACCAGAAAAATTCTCCCATTCATCTCACTTTCCAAATCGGCTATTTTGACCTAGAATTTTCCATTCTCCAGTCATTCTCCTGCTTTTCACCTCTCTCTGAATAGCCCTGACAGTAATGACATATTTAGAATCTCCCAAGACCGCTGGAGACAAAGATATATAATTTGTCTGGGTCCTCTAATAAAACATGACTTCAAGACATGTTTACACATGAGCAAAAATGGTCTACATGTGATCAGCACACAGGGGGACCAAGCAGGGAAAAGGATAAGGACTGGAATAGGAATACTGGTGCGTAAGAATGTAATGTTTAAAACGTATTTGCTGCTAATGCATTTTTCCCCACCGGTGGTGTATACTCTCTTTCACGTCCATAGACAATGCAAGATTTCTGACTCTATGGTGTGAGAAGCTACGATCTTATATCTCGTATTTCAGATGAGGGCGTATGAAGTATTTTATCCACTTGGCTGCTAAGGACGTGCTCAGCGTGTCCAGCCAAGTGGTTCTCTTGTGCTATGGACGCGCTGAGCGTGTCCTAGCACAGGAGGCAGCAATCGGCCCGGGATTCCAGCCGATTGCTGCGCCCCCCCGGTACATGCTGACATCTTGGATGTCAGCCCGGCACTCCGGGACCCCGGCAGGGACAATAGATGTCATTGCGCTAACTCAATGACATCTTTTACAGGCCCCCCCGCGAGTGCAGGGAAGGCGTCTGAAAGGGAGGGGGAGGTCCTATGGACCTCTCTCCCTCCCCTTCCGTAAGGGTCAACGGTCAAAGGCAGGCACCGTTTAGAAGGGCACAGCCTGTCCTTCCAAACAGTGGCTGGCTTTAACCCCTTGGGGGCCGGATCGCGATTCGGCACCAAAAAGCGCCAGATCTCGATCTTCTTCCGGAGCTGGCCAACCTCTTGGATGTTGGACAAGTTTCCAGGATCTCCCCCTGTGGACTGGCATCATCGTGCATAGCGCGATGATGTCAGGTCTGGAGTTAACCCCTAGCTGCCACCAATGGTGGAGATAGGGGGTTTATTGATAGGGGTTAATGTTTGCTATCGTTGGATCGGCCAGAGCATGGCCTTTCCAATGATACCAAACATGACCATGTTAAAAGTTAAGAAAAATAAAATGAAAAGAAAATAATATTAAAAAGAAATAAATTTAAAAATTAAACAGGTTTTTTTGTTTCGTTTTGTTAATGCAGCAATATTGTTCCCATTTCAATTATAATGTGAACAATGATGCTGCACTAACGATTTTTGTATGGGGTGCGTTTGTTAAAAATCATGTTATTTTCCCCCAAAAAATTTAAGAAGTCCCCCATTTCTAATTTTTTTAAAGAGCGCAACTCATAGAAAATATAACCGCAAACTCTCGCATGTTAAAAAGTGAAAAAAAACCACTTTACACGTTGTAAATTATTGAAAATTCTAATTTTATTGCATTTTTGTTATAATATACAGACAGGACATGACGTATACATATATTAATGATATATTATGAATGTGCAGAGTCTGCCAGAAAGAGCGATATATAATATGTCTGGGTCATATAATAAAATAAGGCTTCAAAACGCATTTAAACATGATGAGCGAAACCGGTAAAAATGAGCTCAGCACACAGGCCTGAAATGGCTCAGCAGCGAAAGGGTTAAATTGCTTGAAGAGTCCTATGGAGCTTTTAAATGACAATTCCCAATAAGAACCCGAGGGCTGGTAAAGATCCATAGTGTGTGTAGCATGGAGTAAGTCGACAAGAGTGGGGTTAGGAATGTCTTTCATCCAGGCCACAGGCTGCTCCCCTGTGAATTCTAATCAATAATGATTATTGACCCTTGATATGCTATAACTGTTGAATAAGAATAGGAGTTTGAAAGAAGGATATGATTGTCTTAGACATTTGTGTGGTTTTATTGCTGCTGAGATCTGTGATACACTCACAGTAATGTGCATTGTGTATAAGGGCAGACTGACCATTAGGGCAATAGGGCACTGCTTGAGGGCCCTGGCCTAAAAGGGGTCCCCATTAGGGATGATCGTTTGGTTCGGATCTGTTCGGAGTTCGAATCGAACATCGGCTGTTCGAAAGTTCACAAACTTCGAACTTTTTGGGACGTTCGCCAAAAGTTCTAATTTTTTTTTAAAAAAAGTATAAAAATGCTTAAAAAATACTAAAAAATCTAGAAATAAAGAGACGCTTTACTGCAGAATATTATAAGCAACAATTTATTAGATATTGGATTAAAACGGGAATATTTTTAACATTGAAGCCTATGGGATAAAACATTCTTGTTACTAAAACATCAGGCAGACACGGCCCTCTAATCAGGCTCTGTAGAGGGCAGCCTGCCAGGGCCTCCCAAGGATCCCCATGAGGAGAATGCGGCCGCCGGATGGCAGAGCTGCGACTGTTGCGACGGGTGCATGTGGCAGAGACAGGCGGCGCAGGGAGGGAGCCACTGTACCTGCGTCCACGGCAGACCCCCCCACAACCAGGATCCAGGGAGCCCCCACTGACCACCAGGCTAAGGTAAGGCGACACATTTCTAAAAAAAATAAAATCCGAGGACATTTTTAAATGTCCCCGGGAACATAAAATAAAAAGTATTTTTTCTTTCTCTACCTGGCTGAATGTATTTAATTATATATATTAGATACATTCAGCCAGGTAGAGAGGGGTGGCATGTGGGCTGGGCGGGTCTCAGGCAGTAGTTTGTTTTTTTGTGTGTATATTTTTAGCAAATTTATAGGGGAAGGTAAGGGCAGGTATGATATATACATATAGATAAGATATATATCTATATTCTTATAAATATATATATCCAGACTTGTATTACACTCACATTTTGGCAATTATTTGCCCCCCCAATATATATATAATATATATATTCTCTGCTCTGTCGGGTTCAACATTTCTTCTGGAGGGATCAGCCAAATTGGGGGGGTGCATTTAGTTGAGATTGTCCACATGTCACCCCCCCATGTGCGTACGTGTATATATGGTCTGAGGTCTGTGCGTGGGTGTATATATATATATCTGCGTGTTGTTTATATATACGTATATATAGGTCTGCGTGTTGATATATACGTATATGTCTGTGTGTGGTATCCAGGGCCCCCCTCCACCCAAACCGTGCCATGCCAATCGGGAGTGTTTGGTGTCGTCACACATTGCCAATCTGTGCTGTGCCTGGTGCCCCTCCTGTGCCACAGGGCCAATCTACAGAGTGTGTGGCCCCCTCCTTTGGCAATGTGGCATAGGAGGGGCACCAGGCACTGTACAAATTTTCAATGTGGCCTGGTGGTGCCCCCTGGTCTTGCTGTGTCGATATACCCACATATTTCAAACTGCCTGCCACTCCCAGTGTTTCCCTGTGATCCTGCTACCTACCACTCTCACTCTGTTGCTGTGGTCCACTGTCGACTCCAGGTCTCCAGAAGCAGACTGGCAGCAGGGTCCTCGTCCTCTAATTCAATTCACTCCCCCTTAATTCATTTTTCCCCTTTAATTACTTTCACCCCTCCCCCTTTAAATTCATTTCATATAGAGTATGACAGAGCTCCACAGCAATAAAACTCACAGTAATGTGCGCTGTGTATGAGCATATCACAGAGCGCCACAGCAATAAACCTCACAGTAATATTCAGTGTGTATGAAAGTATCACTGAGCTCCACAGCAATAAAACTCACACTCATACACACTGCCCATTACTGTATCACAGAGCTCCACAGCAATAAAACTCACAGCAATGTGTGGTGTGTATGAGCATATCACAGAGCTCCACAACAATAAAACTCACAGTAATGTGCAGTGTGTATGAGCGTATCACAGAGCTCCACAGCAATAAACCTCACAGTAATGTACCGATATCAGTTTACTCAAACCCCACAGCAGAACATTACACACACACACAGACACCCAGCAGAACATTACACACACACCAGCAGCACATTACACACACACCCCAGCAGAACTTCACACACACAACCCCAGCAGAACATTACACACACACCCCCAGCAGAACATTACACACACACCTCCCCAGCAGAACATTACACCCCCCCAGCAAAACATTACCCCCCAGCAAAACATTACCCCCCAGCAAAACAATACCCCCAGCAAAATATTACACCCCCCAGCAGAACATTACACCCCCAGCAGAACATTACACCCCCAGCAAAACATTACACCCCCCGAGCAGAACATTACACCCCGAGCAGAACATTACACCCCGAGCAGAACATTACACCCCCAGCAGAACATTATACCCCCAGCAAAACATTACCCCCCAGCAAAACATTACCTCCCCAGCAAAACATTACACCCCCAGCAAAACATTACACCCCTCCCAGCAAAACATTACACCCCCAGCAGAACATTACACCCCCCGAGCAGAACATTACACCCCACCTCGAGCAGAACATTACACACACACACACACCCTCCCCTCCTTCAGTTTATTCAAACCTTTTAAAAATCTTCTCTCGGCCTCTCTGCCCAGTCCTACACACTACAGTGGAAGCACGCAGGCTGACTCTGCTGCAGGGCCGCACCCTAAGCTTTGGGGTTTGTCCTCCAGGCTTTTCTGCTGCTGCGTGCCCTGGCTATGCGTGTCACGTGAGGGGGGCAGTGCCAAATTATGCAGTGTGCCTGCTCATGTTTAGAATGTGGGACTGAGGCAGGCACACTGCATCGGTTTGAGAGTGCGCGGCTGGGCCCCTGGTTGATGTCTGAAGATCATTCATAGCTCCGCTTCCGGTATTTTAAAAACAGAACTTTTCCCCCTCACACTGACAGCAAGCCAGGACAGTAAGGTGGCCACCTGCGCCGCCTTACACTAGCGCCGGCCCTTGTGGTATCAATGCATCCCTACTCTATACACAGCGCTCTGTGTCCCTATAATATATATGATCAGGGATTAAATTTTTTTATATTTTTATACTATTCCTATTAAATTAACAGTAATTTTTGATGTATTTTATTCAGTAGAAACTTTTTTTTGCCTATATAACATGTGCTTTGTGAAAATAAAACGGTTTTGTGTTAACATTTTAATTTAGTTAGTGGATTCCTGTCCAGTGCGGTGATAAGCAAACGTAATGCAGTGTAGACACGCTGCGAGGCGGAGCGGAGTAAAGTCAAGCCCCTTAATGTTTGCTTCTCTTCGCTTCGCTACGCTGTGCGTCGCTACACGCTCAGTGTGTCTCAGCCTTTATTCCCGCATCGATAGCTTACCGAATCAGTTTGTACACTTGTTACTGACCCTGCTTGTTCTGAGGACCCGATCTGTTGCCGACTTTGCCTGCCATTTGACTATTCTCTCTGTGTATTCTCTGCCTGTTCTGTTTGCTTCCTGTTGCTACTGGTGTGTGCCGATTCTCACCATATACAGGAGCGCAGTACAAGTGCCTAAACATTGCTAACCCGGTTTTGTTATAGCTGCTGATGTAACTGAATAGATTGGGGATCTCTTCTGCATTACCAAAACCTCCACCACTGCACTCTTCCACAATACCTCAGAAGGGTTACGGTGTGAAGGCACTTGCTGCCACCAAAGGCAAAATATTTGGGAGCACTGACGCCTATACCAGATTCATATCATTTTAATATTGGACCACAAGGTCCACCACTGCACTCTTCCACAATACCACAGAGGGGTTACGGTGTGAAGGCACTTGCTGCCACCAAAGGCACAATATTTGGGTGCACTGCCACTGACGCCTATACCAGATTCATATAATTTTAATATTGGACCGCAGGGTCCACCACTGCACTCTTCCACAATACCACAGAGGGGTTACAGTGTGAAGGCACTTGCCGCCACCAAAGGCACAATATTTGGGTGCACTGCCACTGATGCCTATACCAGATTCATATCATTTTAATATTGGACCGCAGGGTACACCACTGCACTCTTCCAAAATACCACAGAGGGGTGAAGGCACTTGCTGCCACCAAAGGCAAAATATTTGGATGCACTGACGCATGTACCAGATTCATATCAGTTTAATATTTGACTGCAGGTTCCAACCCTGCACTCTTCCACAATACCACAGGGGTTACGGTGTGACGGCACTGTTGCCGACACTAAAGGCCCAATTTTAAAGCACCTATTGTTACTTTCATCCAAAGCCTGCATAAGTTTCACCATAATTTAGCCAAAAAAATCACTAAACTTGTTCTGCGTGTCCTAAAATGTCTCCTCTTTTCATACAGGCTGCCGCCCCAAGCAGTTGTTTATGAATAGATTAAAGGAAAAACATTTACCGTCATTTGAAATGTCATTTTTTTTTTTTAAATGTTTCTATACATCCTACAAATCCGCCACTTCACGGGCAGGTTATGGGGACCTCGTAGGCACAATATTTGAAGGAATTTTTCATTTTTATTCTTAACCTTTATTTTGGGAAAACTCACTGTTCCTTTAAAAACTTTTTTAAAAAACTTTTTGTCCTTGTTTCCTGTCCCCCAGGGCACTACCCGGACCCCCATACACCTTTTATGGCAAATATCTAGCATATATGCCCTCATGGATGGCACTCTAAAAATCAAACTTTCGGGTCCCATTGACTTACATTGAGTTTGGTTCGTGTTCGAACTCGAACTTTTGAAATTGTTCGAGTTCAAATGCGAACCGAACACAGGGGCGTTCGGCTCATCCCTAGTCTCCATGAGGGTCCTCTAAGACTTTGTTAAATCTGCCTACGTTGGCAATGAGCTCCTTCATGTCGTACTCAATCAGGGGGCCTCAATGCATGCCAGAACCTCACAGTGAGGGGTCCCATGATCTTCTATTACATGGGGGGCCCCATGTCTTGTCAGTCCGCCCCTGGGTGTGTATGAACGTATTGTAGTGATCCATATGAATAAAACTCAAACTATTGCGTGGTGTGCCTAGTTGAGACCCAAAATGCTGCCCTTGATAAAGTGCTGCCTGGAGCCATGGCACCATCTGGCCCCATGGACTGGCCGGCTCTGTCTAGATGCAATAGGAAAAGTTTGTAAGATTTGCAACATATGTGGACTAGAGTCTTGAGGGACAGAAAAATAAAAGTAAATTGTCCACATATGCACCAAGCTTAAGCTGCAGTGGTTTCAAACTATTTTTTTTAATTTCCTTAGATTCTAACATTTGTATTAATGGTTCAATCCTTAGATTTAAAAAAAATGGCAAAAGAGGACATCTTTGTCGAGTACCTCCTTCCAGAGTAAAAGGTGCAGAGTTAAGCCAGTTAGCCTTGACCTACTGTAAATTAGGCAATATTATTTTTTTTAACTCATTTATTAAATGCCATTGGCCAGACATTTATCTTCAACACAAAGTCTCGTTCCACACCCATAGTCATAGGCTGATGTTAATTTAAACAAAAAATTTTGAAAATTAGGCAAGATAATTGCCAATGGCCAATAGATAGTTTGTGAATCTATTCATTTACAGACATGCTGCCTTACTGTCAGGAGCAGAAGCTGCTGGGTTGGCGCCATCAACTCACCTTCCTGTGTGGGGTCCGATCCAGCTTCCAGTACCTGGGGCTGCATTCGGTTCCACCGGCATCCCAGAGTGCATCGTGGACCGCGGCTAACAGCAGCGGCAAGCAGTTCCCTGGCTCCACTGGGGTCTGACGTTTATTTAAACCTCTTGAGCCACCAGATGAGTACTCAGACATTCTGTGCTTCCATGGTGCACACTACACTGCACAGTCCTGTCTTGTATCCTATCCGGTATCTGACCCTTGTCCTCTATTTTGGCTTTTTCCTTGCTCACCGCCTGCCTCGACCTTTGGAACATATTATGATTTGTCATTTGGATTATTCCTTCGATACCTCGCCTCATACTTCATGCTATCCTGGTTATTGGCACCACAACTTAGGTTCCTATTCTGACCCCTTGACCTTGACACTTACATACAGAAGTTGGAAACCTATGACTACTCAGGCCATGGAATTCTTAATTAAGTTCTGATTTTATCCCCTTAAGGACCACTGAAGTACATAGTACATCCTGGGGAAAATTCCCCTTAAGGACCAAGGACGTACTTTGGAGCGCTCTCCCTCCCAAACTGCTCCACTTAGGTAAAAAAGAAAGGTACCGCTGGAGAGGGCAGAGTCTGCCTTTTTCAGTGGTGCTACTCTTAAACCCCTTAGGTGCCGGATCATGGCCTTTCCAATGATACCAAACATGACTAGGTTTGGTGTAAAATTATTATTTATTTTTTTTATATTTAAAATTTTTATTATTATGAAAGCAAATCAACTGCATAAAAACTTCAATGGCCACGCAGGGCCGTACAGCAGCAAATACAACGAGATATCTCGAAATGGAAAAAGGATAAGAAGGGGCGAGTGAAACAGAACAACTCAGGTGGGAAAAAAATCGGAAAAATAAAAATATATTGCAGTCCGACAGTGGGGCATCAGGAAAAAAAAAAATAAAGGGGGGGAAAAGGGGGGGGATAAAGGACAGACCATTAAAACCTGGCATTTCTGGCTCACCCCAACACCCCTTAGGAGGCCGGGGGCCATGAAAGAGACCACATGGCTGGGAGACCTAGGGCCAAGAGGATGGCCAGAGCCTAGGTTGCCACCATAGCGGCTCGCCCAGGCTACTACCCAATTGTCCCATATATTTAAAAAAAAAAAAAAAGGGGGGGAAAGGTAATCCCGGTGCCCCTGTAGGTAACTCGTAAATCCCAAACATCAACAAGGTGGTCTGCACGGTCACTCGGACAGACAAACACAATTAAGGAGGGAGGGGAGAATCAAAAACCTTGGCAGAGAGTCCTAAAACAGGTAGAGTCTCAAGTGCTAAAAAAGGGGGGTGTCACGTTCCCACGTTCCAACCCTGTCTCCCTGCCCTCTGTATTCCTTATGTCTGTGTTTCCATGTGTTTCCCTGTGCTGCTTTCCCTGACATGCAGCTCAGGGGTTAAGTTCATGGCTCGTTGAGCTTCTGCTGGTGATTATGGGCTGATTACTCCCCTATATAAAACCATGGGCCCATATCACCATGCTCTTGCATCCTGGTTCACTTCAGCCACAGATTTGTTCCTGAGAGCTCCCTGTTTTCCATCCTAGTTCTATTTCAGTGTTTCCCCCTTGTCTGAGTTCTAGGTTTCTGATTGACTTCCTGGTATTGACCCTCTGGCCTGGCTGACGGATTTTCTCTGGTGCTATATCCCCGCTTTGGCTCAAGGTATACGTTTTGGTTTTGACCCCTGGCTTATTTATTGACCACTCTTCTGGATATCCCTAGCTGTCCTGTGCTTATCGTATTATATGTTGTGTGTATACTAAAGCCTGTAGACCACGGCTTTAGTATATTGAAGTCCTGCCCTGCAAGTTGTTGAGTATATTCTCCTTCAGGTGTCTGTGTTTTCCCAGGACTCTGCACGGCTACAAGGTAACCTTTTTCTATTAGTGCAGATTCGGCCACTCTAAGGACCGATCTTTCAGTATAGGGCTCCTTTGGTATTTAGCCGTGCAGAGGTCCCCAGTGTCTACTGTGGTTTATTTTACTTTTCCTGATCGTTGTGTCACGCATCTCTGCGTATAGCGGCTTTTCCTCTTACCTGGGCCCTACTTGGCACATGCCAGGTACCGCCATTGTGGCTGATCGTGACAGGGGGGTGTAAGCAGGGCATAACAGCAGGTGGGGGTACACACCGGGCGAACAATGAGAGGGAGGTTGTCCACAAGGTGCGAAATATATCTGGAGAGGGGATCAAGGAAAAGGCCATGCGGGGAAGGCGATATCAGCCAGGGATCCTAAAGCGTCGCCAACCATCTCAGCCAGGGTCCAGAGAATGAGTAGGGCAACCGGGATCCTGCGGCGCACCGATCCCCAAGGTGGTTACCACTTCCCGTGCCTCATCCAGGGTTGCCGACGAATATGTCTTGCCTTTCCAGGTCAAAACGAGAGTGCCCGAGGCCCCCCAATGATAACGGACCTCTTGGTTCCGAAGTAGAGTAGTGATTTCTCTGAATCGCCGTCGAGCAGTCAGAGCCAGGAAGGGCAAGTCCCGGTACAGAATAACACAGGTAGAGGCATATTCGACTTTATAGGTGGGACCAGCCGCAGCAATAAGCTGAGACTGGATAAGCACATCCTTGGCCATCACAACGACATCGCGGGGTGCGTTTTCGGGTGCAGTGGCAGCCTTCCTGAGCCTCATCGCAGAGACTATAAGAGAGTCCAGCGGAGCTGCAGCATTTGGGAGGAGATGAGACGCCAAGCCCTGAACAAAGGCAAGAAGCCACTCAGCACGTACCTCTTCCGGGATACCCCGTATCCGAATGTTCCGGCGTCTATGTCGGGTCTCCAAGGCTAGCACCGCGGAACTCAGGCGGGCAACCTGAGATTGGAGATCAGCGACCCTGGCATCTGTGGCGACCAGGGATGCCGCTGTTTCCTGGGAGTGAGTATGGACCTCGGTGACCTGGGTCTGCAATGTTTCCACCGCTGTGCGCATCTCAAGGAGGTCACTACGCCTCAGGCCCCTAAAGTCTTCCATGACCTTTTGTAGGTCTGCCATAGTGAGTGGCGGAGCTGGGGTACGTGGCCCTGTGTCGTCAGTTCTCGACTTCGGGGATGGGGGTGGGCCAGCCTCATCTGAGGAGCCAGAACAGGCCGGAGCCTCACCTTTGCCACTCCGTTGTCCACCGTCCCGTCCCACTCCCAGGGAGACTCGCATGTCCGGAAGGCGCGGGCCCTCTGCCTCCCCTAACTTCCTCGTCTTCTTCCCCATTCCGGGCATACGCTGCTCTCCCGGGGTCTCTGATCCAGGCCGCCTCGAGGTCCGAAAAAACAGGCCTCAAAATGGCCGCCGAAGTGAGGAGACACCTAAAATGACCCGTAGCTCTGCCACAGCGGACCCCAATACGGGTCAGAGGGATCTTGAGCCCGGCAGCAAACAGGCCAAGGAGAGCACGCCAAAATAAAATGAAGGTACCGGCCGCGATCACCCGATTTCCTCGGCTCGGACCGGAGCACAGGAGATAGGCGACCGCTCTCCTCGGCAGCTAGACACGCCCCCCCAAAATTATTATTTTTAAAAAACAAAATAATAATAAAAATAAATATATAAAATGTTTTTTTTTTAAAATTTTGTCTGGGGGTATAATAAAATAGGACTTCAATTGGCGTTTAAACATGATGAGCATAAAACGGTCAAAATGAGCTCCGCTCGCAGACGTAAAATGGCTCAGCAATGAAGGAGTTAAAAAGCAAAAACTTGTAAAAATTGGGTATTTTTGAACTCAGGACAAAATTTTGAAACTATTTAGCTGGGGTCTTTTTTGGCGGTTGTAGATTTTGGGGATTAAATTTAGAAAAAGTGTGTTTTTTCCATTTTTTTCATCATATTTAATTTTTTTTATAGTAAATTATAGGATATGATGGAAATAATGGTATATTTAGAAAGTCCATTTAATGACAAGAAAAACGGTATATAATATGCGTGGGTTGCATAAACGAGTAAGAGGAAAATTTGACCTAAACACAAACAGCGCAGAAATGCAAAAACAGCATCAGGCACTTTCGGACTGACAATCGTAAAAACCGCCCGGTTACTAAGGGGTTAAAAAATATTCTATATCTATATAAATTCAATATGGTCCAGATGCAGCCTATCTATATCATATCCTGCATATAAAAATGTTCTAAAATTTATTTTAAAAAATTCAAAAACACTCATTGTAGCAAAGGCCTCTACACATGAGCTTAAAAAATGCTAAGAGTGTAACATAAATCACTATGTAATAAATAGGAAGATTGATATGTCTGAACGCAGTTGCTAACATTAAAAAAAAAAACTCCAGGGGGCAACATATCAAGTGTATTTTTTAAGCTGCTTAAAAATAACCTTTGAACCGGTTGTCTTTTGTGCTGTAGCAGCTGCTTATAACACTGTGAGAGACAGTTGTATGCAACAAAACAATAATTCTTTCACCTCCTATAGTGACATCTCAGACGGTTGTCTTTGAAGAAGCAAAGGTTTAAAAAAAATAACTAGGAATATACATAGTTTCCAGCTTTTTTTTCCCTTCTGTTTACGACATATGGAAAAAAAAATTGTGAGCCGGTTCTGTGGCTTACTAAATGATAAACCCTTTTGAGTGGTACATAACTAATCCAACTAATGAGATTAGCTTTTTAATTATTTCAATTATATACACATTTTTTTGAGAACCTGCATATTGTCCGTTACTCATCACTCTTACCAGGATAAGAGAACTATATGGGCTCAGTGCTGGACCCAGCCACCATAAAGAATTTCCTTATGGAGAATGATCGTCCTCATTCACCAAATCCATGACATCAGAAGGGGGCTATGAGGTAAGTGATCTAGCAATGTTTCATCAAGGAATGATTTGTAGAGCTTAAAACAGAATATGATTTGCTTCACTGAGCCATGTAATAAAAAGAATAGTGAATTTACTGCCTCTTTAAATTTTGATTTGCTGCCATAAAGATATTAAATCTCGCTCGACAGGGATTGATTTAAATTATCATTATTCTTATTAGAAGTGATGTTGCATGTAAAGAAAAAACTGTTTCTTTTATACTGTATATCTGTTAAGTGAAAGAGAATTATCAAACACATTGAAAAGTATGTTGTAATTTAACCCTTTAACTCTGTCTTTGATGACCAAAGAAATTTCATGCAATATCCATGTATTAGCTCCTAATGTCCCAGTAGCAGAGATCTCAAACGCTGTCCCCCACATGCTTATGGTCTACAGTTCCCAGAATTCTTTGGATGTTATAGAAGGCCACAGGCTCATAGGAGTTCAAAAACCTCTGGGGACTTAGGCTAATGTCAGATGAACGCAGTCTGAGCGCACTCTGCATGCATCCATAACGGACAGACGTACTGACAGAAGATACTGTAGACACCACACGGTCCGTGTTTTTTTTTACTCAGAAGCGCTCGGCAGCTCATGTTACTCCTGAACACTTCCGATTGTCAGGAGTGTATGTAGGGACCGATAACCCCCCTCTTCTTCCAGTAAGTGACAACGGAGGGCTGGTTAAATAAAATCTCCCCTTTGTTTCTTCAGTGCCCCAGCTCTGGCAAATGTGTGCAAACATACAGCACCCCCCTCTCTCTGCAGCCGCTGAAACTTTGATCAGCATGGGGAGAGGGGGTTCAGCATATTTACACACATCTGCTAGAGCTGCGGATTGTCAGGCAAGCGGTGTGATCAGAGGAGCTGGCACTGTAAGGCGGTACAGGTGATTGACTAAGACCAGGAGGGGGTGCAAAAAAAATTTGAATCCCTGGTCACTTGCCTTTACAGGGATCCAAATTTTTAAACTATCTGCCTGGTGCTGTGTCCCTGCTGCTCCTCCTCTGAGATGCAGCCGGTGCCCAGTGAGCTGCATTGTATCTGCCAGGTCAAAGAGCAGACTCCCCCGTGGTGCTAGATACGGAAGCCTGCGATCTCTCTTCTCCTGGTCCCTTCCTCTTTGCTGGTGCCTGGCCCCCTCTGATGATGTCAAGAGGAGGGCATGCCAAAAGAAGTCTACACTACCGCCTTATCCTCAGCCTCCCCAGCGGTTCCAGACAGTGTGTGGTGGACCCAGGAAGGTGAGAAGGTGGTAATTTAAGTCCTGGCTGCATTGCTCTGCAGGGACTCAGTGACAGGCAGGCCTCAGAACAAAGAAAAAAACTGCTGCTGCTTTCAAATACACTTCAAAACAGCATTTAAAAATATCTGCTCTGGCAACACAGGTATGTTCACTGGTCCTGCTGTTACCACCATGTGGGGGGGTGTTCTCAAGGTCAAACCCCCTCTCATTGGAGTCCTCCATTATTGTTCAAACAGTACTTGGAGTTTCAATGCTGTGGAGGTCATACACACTGCGCATTACTGTGAGTTTCATTGCTGTGGAGCTCATACATAAGCAGCAAAACTGAGTTTCATTGCTGTGGTGCTCACAAATGCTAGGGGATTATCCACTCGGTGCCAGCGTTTCAAAAAAAAAAAACAGCTAACTGCAATGCAATACAGACTTTTCTTGCAACTGAGGCACTTAGTGGATAACCCCCATAGGGTTACAACAATAGCTATAGTTCGTTTAAAGGAACACAGTGTTAAAAAATATGGTTCCCTTTTATAGTGTCTTCCTTTAAGTGAGCTACAACTATTGTTTATTAGGACATGAAAATAGTCATAATAATCAGTTTTCCCCCGGTCGTGAGAGTACCCCCACCTATTTTTCCAGGTAAAAAGCACTGCTTATACCAATATGTCTCTGGGGTCTGAATGTACAGTTTATGCAGTAGATATAGCTCCTTACATTTTCATTTTCCCTGTGAACAGAGCAGAATCATTTATTTGACATATTAAAACCAGGATGGTTACGAAGTAATAATTCTGCCAGAATACCCTCAAGTGGTTAATTATACCTAATGAGCGAGACACATCTGTATTCATTTCTGGTAATCCTGTCTTGCACCAGTTACTATTGATTACCAGCATACAATGGTTTAGAAACACTAGACGTTAAGGGCTCTGTTCCATGGTTGTTGCTATTGTACCGTGTTTCCCTGAAAATAAGACCTGCCCCTAAAAATAAGACCTACCACTATTTTTTGATAATTGCTAATTAAGACCTACCCTGAAAATAAGACCTAGTTGTGATCATTCCCAGGGCTGGTGGTGGCATAAAGGGCAACTTGAAGAGCTGTGGGAGAGGCAGGAGAGAATCAGCAATGCCGGCACCAGAGAAAGCGAGGCGGCAGCGGAGGGAGCAGAGCCGTATAAGCCGATGCTATCTCTAGAACCGGCTCCTGTCACAGGCAGAGTGATCCCAGATGTACACTGCCTGTGAGGAATCGATAGTGAAAACACACTTCGCTCATTCTGGCCAGCGATTTATTCCCAAATTGCTTTGATCTTGAAAAGGTACGGCACCCCTGATTGCTCTGCTCACCCAATTCTTAACTTTGCCACTCACTCCTGTCTTGTAAGTCTTTAACTGATATTAAAGTACCGGCATGGTATTAGGTGCGACATTATTGTATGGTATTATAGTGTGGTATTATGGTATGTATTTAAATAAATGTACAGTATATTTTTGTACATGAATAACTGTGGATTGTTGTACAATAAAAAATAAATAAGACCTACCCCGAAAATAAGACCTAATGTGTTTTTTTAGAGGCCAAAAAATACGTAAGCGACTACAAAATACAAAATGGATGGGGGTTAGGGTATCTATTATACCCAAAAAAATAAACAGACGTAAGAGCTGCAGCTAGTAAGTGCATCGCCTGCATACTTTTGCTGGTAGGACATTATCACCCATTATCCACAGACACCCACATCTCAACTTGTCCCCTGCATACTTTTGCTGGTAGGACATTATCACCCATTATCCACAGACACTCACATCTCAACTGATCCCCTGCATACTTTTGCTGGTAGGACCCCCATCACCCAATATTCGCAGGCACCCACATTTTAATGTTACCTTGGTCTTTTTCAGTTTTTTTATTTATTTTTGTTTTTCTCCACCATTTGCTTTGCTAATTAGCATGTTAATCTCCTGCCCTATTGACACAGCCCATCCAGCTTCAGGTGTTTACCTTCCAACTGCCTGAATGCAATCAGTCTGCCCTATATAACAGCTAAGAGTGGCTCTAGTGAGCCTTGGCTCTTGTGACATTCCCAAGCGGCACCCTAAGTGAACGTTCAGAGTTGATTCCTAGAGTTGCGGGACTGGAGGAAGGAACTGCAAGGCCCACTTTTTACTCCGGGTAAACACACGTCTATATCATGCTTTCTCTCACGCTTCTACTCTTTACTTCTACCTTTCTCCTTAAATGGAACTCCTGCCCCTCTACCACCGACCCCTACACTATCTGCATCTCTCCCTCCCTCCTCTTGTCCCACATGATGGCCTCACATGAGCTCCTTTGTTTCCTCAGAACATGGTCTCCCTCTAACTCTCATGCTGCCAATCACTCCCACTCCCACAAATCCCATTCCCACCTTCTCTTTCTCACCCTCCTGCTGTTACTCTATTCAGGTGACATATCCCCTAACCCTGGCCCCACAACACATCCAATACTTCCCTCTCATCCTATCTCCATCGCACATAAATCACCTCCCTGCAAGCCCAGCAACCTCATTCCCATAATCCCTCAGCGCCTGTCCTCTTTCTCCTGCGCCCTCTGGAACGCTCGCTCTGTGTGCAACAAACTCACAGCAATCCATGACCTCTTCCTTTCAAACTCCTTCAACCTCCTAGCTTTAACTGAAACCTGGCTAACTCCCTCTGACACGGCCTCCGTTGCTGCTCTCTCACATGGCGGTCTACACTTGAGCCATACCCCCAGACCGGGTGAGAGAAATGGTGGCGGGGTCGGACTCCTGCTCTCTCCCACCTGCACCTACCAGCATCTCCCTCCACCCCCATCCCTCTCCTTCGAGACACACTGCATTCGCCTGTTCTCTCCTCTGGCTCTCAGGGTGGCAGTCATCTACCGCCCACCGGGACCAACCTCCCAGTTCTTTGACCACTTTGCTACCTGGCTTTCTCACTTCCTGTCTTCTAATCTTCCATGCCTAATTCTCGGGGACTTCAACATTCCCATTGACGATCCTTCCGCTCCTGCTGCCTCCAAACTTCTTTCACTCACGTCCTCCCTTGGACCCACACAATCCTCCCTCCTCCCTACCCACCGCGATGGTCACGCTATTGACCTGGTCTTTTCCAACCTCTGCTCCATTTCTGAGTTCAAATGTCACCCTTTCCCCATCTCTGACCACCACCTTCTCTCTTTCAACCTATCTGGACTTCCTAAACACCCTGCTCCCCCACCCCACACACACACTCGCAGAAATCTACATGCTGTGGACCCCCATCAATTCTCCAACCTACTTCACCACCTCCCTCATACCTCATCCTTCACCTGCCCTGATGCTGCCACTAATCACTACAACACTACGCTTATCTCTGCTCTAGACACTCTTGCTCCTCTTCGACTCTGTAAGGCCCCACGCCGCCAGCTTCAGCCCTGGCACACCCTCCAGACTCGCTACCTGCAAAGATGCTCCCGCACCGCAGAGCGTGCCTGGAGGAAATCCCGCTCTGAAGCTGATTTTGTTCACTTCAAGTTTATTCTCCGGTCATACACCTCTGCCCTCCACTTGGCCAAACAATCCTTCTTCTCATCTCTTATATCTACGCTGTCCTCCAACCCTAAACGGCTCTGGTCCACCTTCAACACCCTCCTCTACCCACCTGCACCTCCCCCCACAGCTACCTTCAGCGCTCAAGACCTGGCAGACTACTTCCTCAGTAAAACTTTAACTATCAGAAGCAACATCCCAACACAAGATAGTTATCTGCCACCTCCACTCCCACAGGTCCCCTCTGCCGCTTCCTCCCAGCCACTGAGGAGGAAGTCCATTCCTTATTATCCTCCTCACATCTCACCACGTGCCCGCTCGACCCCATTCCCTCACATCTAATTCCTCCCCGCTCCTCCTCCCTCACCCCTGCTCTCACACACCTCTTCAACCTATCTCTCTCCACTGGCTCCTTTCCATCCGCCTTCAAACACGCGCTAGTTACCCCTTTACTAAAGAAACCATCCCTAGATCCCAACTCTCCATCCAACTACCGCCCTGTATCCCTGCTTCCCTTTACCTCTAAGCTCTTAGAAAAACTAGTCTTCAACCGCCTCTCCCTCTTCCTGTCCTCCAATTCCCTACTTGACCCCCTGCAATCTGGCTTCCGTCCACTACACTCAACTGAAACTGCCCTCACCAAAGTCACCAACGACCTCCTAACTGCTAAAAAACACGGCCACTATTCTATTCTCATCCTGCTTGACCTCTCGGCTGCTTTTGACACTGTTGACCACCCCCTCCTTCTACAGACCCTCAACTCTCTGGGTCTCGGTGACACTGCACTTGCTTGGGTTGACTCCTATTTATCCAACAGGTCCTTCTGTGTGTCCTTTGCTGGTAACTCCTCCTCCTCATTGCCTCTATCTGTTGGTGTACCTCAAGGCTCCGTCCTTGGTCCTCTGCTCTTTTCCATCTACACCTCCTCCCTGGGCAAAATCATCAACAGCTTTGGCTTTAATTACCACCTCTACGCTGATGACACTCAGATCTACCTCTCTACCCCTGATCTCTCTCCCCCTGTCCTCTCAAAAGTCAGTGACTGTTTATCTGGCATCTCCTCCTGGATGGCCTCCCACCACCTAAAGATCAACATGTCAAAGACTGAACTCCTACTTATTCCTCCCTCCAATGCCTCCCCACCTCCTGACTTCTCTATCACGGTGGAGGGTATCACCATCTCTCCATCTAACCAAGTTCGCTGCCTTGGAGTTACACTTGACTCTGCTCTTTCCTTCATCCCCCACATCAAGTCTCTTTCCTCCTCCTGCCGATACCAACTGCGTAATATTTCCAGAATTCGACCATTTCTTACCGGCGCCGCTGTCACCACAAAACAACTCATACACGCCCTGGTAATCTCCCGACTCGACTATTGCAATAATCTCTATCTGGCCTCCCTCTGTCCCGCCTCTCCCCCCTACAATCCATCCTGAACGCCTCCGCCAGGCTAATTCACCTCACCCGCCGCTCTGTCTCTGCCGCTCCCCTCTGCGAGTCCCTTCACTGGCTCCCCATCCACTGCAGAATTAAGTTCAAAATCCTTATCCTTACCTACAAAACCCTCACTAACTCAGCTCCCCACTACCTGTCCTCACTAATCACCAAATACACACCAGCCCGCTCCCTAAGGTCAAACAGTGACCTGCGCTTAGTTTCTCCCCGCATCACCTCTTCCCATGATAGACTGCAGGATTTCTCACACGCAGCCCCCACTCTCTGGAACGCTCTCCCTCGTACTGTCAGACTTTCCCCTAACTTCTCTTCCTTCAAACGCTCCCTGAAAACATTCCTATTTAGGGAAGCCTACCACCCAACTCACTGACGCAACCATCAATCACTCTCACCTTACAGTCCTCTCCTCCTGTTTCCATCCCCAACCCTCCCAGATTGTGAGTTCCTACGGGAATAGGGCCCTCATCTCCTCCTGTACTGTTTGTCAAATGTTGTTCAATGTATTGTAACCCTGTCTATACTGTGCTTATTGTACAGCGCTGCGGAATATGCTGGCGCTTTATAAATAAAGAATAATAATAATAATAATTGAATCTCTCTCACTATTGATGCAGTCATCAATAGTGAGAAAGTAAAAGTTCAAGCAAAAAACAAAAATATAACCACTACCAGCGCTGCTAAGAAGGTGCACTCGTGCTACCCAATTTATTTAGATGAGGAACACAAAAACAACGCAGATGTTTCGGGTCACAGCCCCTTCTTCAGTGAGCAAAAATGGAGCAGAATGTTAGAGCTAAGCCCAACCGTAATTTCTAAGACTAACCCTAATTTCTAACCCCAGCTATGAAAAATGAGGATTCATTTCAGGCCACAACACCCGAAACTCAGCATCAAAATACGGCCACGACTAAGGGTCTTGTTTTTACCAATGCATTTCTTGATGCTGCTTTATTTTACGTAATTTTTTGATAGGATATCAAAACTTGCTTTGCTTTAAAACAAAAAGGGGAGGAGTCTTTTTACATGGTCATATTTGGTATGATTAGACAGGCCAAACTCTGACCTGTCCAATCACATCTAACTGGAACTTGTGGGGTGTAAAGAATGAAGATACAGGTGTCCTCGCAGCAGAGATTGTGCTTTAGGCTAATGTCAGATGAGCGCATTCTGACCGCACTGTGCGTCCGTGCACAACAGATGGACGTACTGACGGAAGGTACTGCAGACACCACATGATCTGTTTTTCTTGACGGATGTAGAATAAAAAAGGGAACTATGGGAAATAAAATTAATATGAAAAATTATAAAAATTTGAAAAGGATATGAAAAGGAAATTGTGTGCATCAAGGTGCTGGACATTGCAAATGCGGTCCGTCTGACATCTCATCACTCACACAGAACGCTACGCGGACGTCGCACACTCTGTGCGTCTGTTCTAGAGGTTTGACGTTCTGGCCTAACTTGCATCTGTTTGCCACGTGCGTTGTGCGTGCGCTGTTCGGTGCAGACGCACTTAGTGTGTGGGTCTCTATTGCTCTACGACAGAGGTTAAACTTTGCGGCAACACGGACGTGATCACTGCGTTCGTCTGACACAGGCCTGAGATCAGTGGTTCTGAACCACGGTCCTCAAGTACCCCTAACAGGTCAGGTTTTCCAGATAGCTGAAGCACAGCACAGGTGATATGATTTTCTGCTCAGTGATTGCAGGATTCAGTCTGAATTTCCGCAAGGTGATCTGCAAAATCTGATGGGGGTACTTGAGGATCGTGGTTGGAAACCATTGCTTTAGATGAACCAATGTGTATTAACACATTGCACCATCACCTCCAGATTTGGTCACGGTGTGGAAAATGAGAGGTGAGTTAGCGCAGTGGCATTGTTTGCTTTAAAAATAAAAGCACATTATGTCTCTGCCTTAGAGCAGAGAGAAAAGTACATTTTGCATAAATTTTTTTTTATTTTTACATATTAAATGGTCATATTTGATATCGCTGATAAAGACAGACTCTGACCTTTCCAATGACATCTCAATTGATGGTGCATGGAGTAAAAATCAGAGATGCAGGATTCCAAAGTCGCCCTGTCCCTCCTCACCCCAATGCCACAGTCTAGGTGGTCGATGAAACAATGCATTTGGCCATCATCTCCACACGTGCTGGCAGTGCGAGTAATGAGAAGGTGAGATAGTGCAGCATCAATAACACAGTACAAGGTGAACAAGAGTACTGCTTTCGAAAAGAAAACATATTTTTATTCATTTATTATATTTTTACATAAACCAAATGTTTGGCCATAATCTGGCCACTCCAATGAGTTCTTCTGTGTCAGTCTAGCCTGTAAGGTTCCAGAGATACAAAGGTCTAAATGAATGTAAATTGTAATTTTTATAAAAAAAATTACTTTCTTTTCAGAGCAAGGCCCCCTTGTGGCAGGCGCCTGTAGACACATGCCTACGCTGCCTAATTATAAATCCGGCCCTGGTCCCTTGTTAGAATAGGGGTCTAAATGATTTTTATTCAGGCCTGGATTGATCCTTAGTTAAAGGATGTACATACCCTGAAGTGTGATTGCTTGAATTCAGAAACGTCTTAGAAACATAGAAAAATGTCGGCAGATAAGAACCTTTCGGCCCATCTAGTCTGCCCAATTACATGGATACTTAACCTTAATTTATCTTTTGTTTAGGATAGCCTTATGCCTATCCCATGCTTGCTTAAATTCAATTACTGTTTTGGCCTCTACCACTTCTACTGGAAGACTGTTCCATGTATCCACCACCCTCTCAGTAAAATAATGCTTCCTGATGTTACTTTTAAACCTTTGCCCCTCTAATCTAAGACTATGTCCTCTTGTTTTGCTATTTTGTTTCCTTTTAAATATACTCCCTTCCTCTACCTTGCGGATTCCCTTTAAGTATTTAAATGTTTCTATCATATCTCCTCTGTCTCGTCTTTTTTCCAAGCTGTACATGTTAAGATCATTAAGCCTTTCCTGGTAACTTTTCTCCTTCAAGCCGTACACCATTTTAGTAGCCCTTCTCTGAACTCTCTCTAAGATGTCTATATCCTTCTGGAGATACGGTCTCCAGTACTGCACACAGTACTCCAAGTGAGGTCTCACCAGTGCTCTGTACAGTGGCATGAGCACTTCCCTTTTCCTACTGCTAAAACCTCTCCCTACACAACCAAGCATTCTGCTAGCATTTCCTGCTGCTCTATTACATTGACTACTTACCCTTAGATCCTCTGAAATAATAACCCCTAAATCCCTTTCGTCAGATGTTGAGGTTAGGACTGTATCAAATATTCTATATTCAGCCCTTGGGTTTTTACGTCCCAGGTGCATTATCTTGCACTTATCCACATTTAAATTAAAAGTTTTGTCCAAGCAAAATACATATGTGTGATGTTATCAAACAGACGTGTGGGCTGGTGTCTGAATACCAGGGTCATAGAGTGATAGCTTGTCCACCGCCGCTTATGTTGCATTTCATTTGTTCAAGTTGCTCTTCTGTGTTTTTCTTCAAGCAAACGTAAGCTTAATTAAGTAAAGAAAGTGAAGCAAGTGTCTGAATTCCATCACAGGAACCGTTTTCACTTTCCACTTTCCTTTATCTGCATGAGGTTTTCCTTCTTAGGCCTCAAAAACACACACCCTGTGACCTCTTTCATACATCCCGCAGCCAGGCCAGATCCTGAGATCACATTTTAATGGCTTTTCTCACTTGACGCTTTCCAAAAGAGTAGGAGGAAGAGCCCAGAGACTCACAAACACCAGACTTTACTCTCCAGACTTTATTTTCCAAGGTTTTTTTTTTTTCGGCCCAGCTGATCTTTTGGAAAAAAATATAGGAAAAAGAGAAAGCCTCCCTTTGTTGTTCTTTTTTTTTTTTTTCCTTTCCTACAGCGGAGAATTTGAGGGCTGTGCCAAATGAGAAAGGAGAAGTGGTGGATGGGGAGGGAGGGGGATCTAGGAGTCTTTAATCAGAGGCTTTGATAAATAGAAAACTTTCTAGTCATAATAAAGGGTAGTTTACATCTTGGGGGCAGACAGGAGGGGGAGTGGGGAGGTGCTGGATTGTACAGATTGCCTCAAGTCCAAACAATGAGGTTAAGAAACATAACTGTAACACATTAGTAAATTGACAATGAAATTGCAGTTACTTCACCGACTCTTTATTAAATAAACACAGGCTGAATTGGACCAGTCTGCCCTGGTTATTTGCAGAGAGCTCAGATTACTAACTCAACACTGCTGAATATCACACTTCTGAGGCTCCCTCCAGCCCCTGAATCCAAACACATTCCAAGTTCTTTGGCCCCCAACTCAAAGCAGTTTACCTATGCCCACCAGTTCCCATTGGACTAAGACCTATCTATAAACCCAGTTTCAGGTGTGTCCACAATTACTGTCCTGTTTAACAGGGTTATTCAAAGGGCACCGGAATGTCAGTGCTCTTTAGTTCCCCGCACTTCGGGGAATCAAATTCCACGACCCTGCAGTGAATTCAGCATTCACCACAGGGTCCCCGAAGTGCAGGGAAAATTTGATGCAAAACCGCCGAATCGAGGAAAAAAAAAAAGCCGCAAACCCACCGAAATTATTGGATCCGATAAGTCGCGGAAAAACCGCCGAACATGTCCGAAAAATGCAGACGAGCCGCCAAACACAGGGCTGACCAACCGCCAGAAAAAGCCAACAAGCTGGGTAAAAAAAAGATTGAAACTTTCAAACTTTTAAACGCTGTTTGTAAAGCAACTACTGGAGGAAAATGTTTGGAATTAACATATAAGATCCTATGAATAATAATAAATAGGTCTGTTACATAAAAAAAAAATATTTAAAAAAAAAAAAAACAGAAAAAAGATTTTGACGAAAAAAATCCCAAAAATGCCTAAAAGGCCTAAAAAAAATAAGTAAAGAAACTTTTTGCTGCAAATTTAACAAATAAATGGTTTAATAGATATTTAATAAAAAGGGAAATATTTTTTCAATGAAACCTATCGGATTCACCTGACTAAACCTGAAAAAATGAAAACACCGAAAAGCAGAGCATGTCACTGACATTTCACTGCTGTTCGGTGTTCTCTTAATAGATTAACCATTGCATCTCTGTGGGGAGTTCACTGCCGTCAAACAGGCACTGTATTTTGCTGGCAATTCGCCAATATTTGGTGAATTTCCAGCTTTTTAATAGGCGAATGGCCACAAAATTGCACCGTATGGGGAAATTCACCAATTGGTGCAATTTCGGGGCCAGTTCTTTGAATAACCCCTTAAGAGCCACGAAATATACCATTTCAATACTTTTTAAAACTAAATATTGCTGCATCACATAAATGAATATAACAAAAATATAAACAATGTTAACAACAAACTTCGAAGCGTATCAGTGATATAAGTGCTATCCATGAGCAAATGGAATGGACGATCTACGAAAAGGTTTTTAAGGTGGCAAATAATTTCACTTTTAAAATAACTTAACTGATAATGGATGAAAAAGGAGAAAGCACCCGAACAGTTCCACGTATAAGGAATCGTAAGTGGCACGGGAGGTATTTAGGCTTGGTGCTGCCAAAGGCACTGGAAATGCTGCTCCCCGCTCCCCTCCCCTTGGTAATGGTATCAAATGCACTTGTTAATATGAACTTAAAACAAAAATTCATGACTTAGGCTGGGGTCAGACGAGCGTGATTTCTACGGACTGTACGTCCGTGCAGTACGGACATCGTCAGTACGGATGACGCAGTAGTGGTCACACAGTCCGTTTTTTCACTGAAGTTATTTTTTGACGGATGTAGGAGGGGAAAATAAATTACAATGAAAAAACATTCTGTCCGTCAAAAATGCTGGACGTATAAATGCAGTCCGTCTGACCATGCTCCATCACTCACACACAAAGCTATGCGGACGTTGTGGACGTGGCGCACTCTGCACGTCCGTTCTAGCAGTATTACGTTCTTGCCTAACCTGCGTCCGTTTGCAGCGTCCGTCAGCCCCCGCACTTCTGTGCGGACGTACTTCGTGTGTGGGGCTCCATTTAACACAATTGTATGCTATCACGGACGTACTTATGTGCGGCAACACGGACGTTAACACTGCGCTCGTCTGACCCCAGCCTTATGAGGGCCATTTATGTAGATAAAAATAAATTTAGAACAACAGCAAAGTATCTTTATACATTAAAAAATATTTCTTATAGTTTAGAGACTTTTTGAAGGGGGTTTATTGTTGTGCAGCTCTGTTAGACACCTGCACATCTAAAATAATGGACATCTAAAAGTGACATTGGGAAGAAAAGAGGGAATTAGATTTTCTCTAAGTCTGCCTCTTACTTTCTGGCCTTTCTTTCACTCAGCAGGTATTAAACATATGCTGCCACCCCCCACCACCCATCCCTCTCTGCTGCTGTAGACCCTGGCCTAGTTGGTTTGGACAATAATACACCGCCGAAGTGACAATACAGACTAAAAGATTTCTGTCATGATAAAGTGATAAGAAAAAACGAGAGGGAGGAATTTGTGGAAAGTTCACTAAAATAATGCCCATTGTTACTGGGACCAATTATCAGGTCATGGTGGGACTGCAGACAGATTGCAGCGGCAGCCACCTCAGTATAAAGCATGTGGGCTTGCACTTGGTGTTGGTGGTGGGCAGTTGGGAGTATGGAAAGCTGCATTGATTAGGTGGGTCTTTGCTAGAACTGACCTTGTAATGGCTTTCTGGGAGGTTTGGCTTACCAGTAAACCCATTGACCATTTACACTGTGGTCACTTGCCAGGTTTGTCCAACAGCCGGCTGTGCCAAACCAGAATGATTATTTGTTTGTCTTGATCTGTTTGTCTGGAAATTCCAGTCTTAATTTTTTTCACAGGGTTCCTTCCTGTATCCAGTATAATTTGCAGATGCATTGCATTAAATCAGAGTGGGTGAGCTGCTTTTTGGCACACTCACTACCTACCCCCATGCCCCAACTATAGCTAGCCGGTGAGGGATTAAGCCAACACACGTGGGCTCCATGACCTCCTCTGATTAACCACTCAATCAGGGGCCTTGTGTGGCAATTTTAGGTAGGACAGGCGGCCCCATATCATTGTGGGACATCGGGGTCAATAATGAGTGACTGACAATGGGTGAGAGTTTAATTAAATAATTACTAATGTGGTAACGAGCCTGTGCACATTCAAACTGCATGCTCATTGTACACATGTAAAGAAGAATTGCACAAGCCCTCATGTAAATCCATGTTGCAGGAGTCTATCTTTTGCCACTGCATTAATTGTTTGATAAACGTACTATGAAGAAACTGACAGATTTTCTAAATGTAAATTTTAAAGGATATACTTTCTAATTTTTTATATTACAAATATATATGCACGTCATGTTTCAAATCCAAATTTCGTACACGAGATTTTTCGTTGGCTTTTCTCCGATCATAAAATTGTATATTTAGTAGCTCAGTCCCATTCTTCCTCCCTGCACGGCCATGTCTGGAGAAGGTGAATGTGTTTGGTGTTTATGGTTCCACTATAAATGTGCAGCCACGTCCAAATTCAGAATGTTACCGGCGTCCGTTAATCCAGGAATTTCTTTTTGCCTCTTTCTGGCACTTCCTATTCCTATTGGGATGGTAATATTTAAGTGCTTTCTTTTAATTCCAGCATTTGCAGTAATGTAGCCTGGTTTCCCGCAGTGTAAAGTCCATCTTCTAACAAGCCAATGAAAATACGTATTTTGTCATTTTCTCCACGGTCCAATGCAGACATGGAACTCTGATATATTTCACAGACTGCCTCTCACTCATCCACATAACCTTCCTTTATATGTATTTCACCTGAGTCTGGGTCTGGCTCGGATTTGGCAACAAAAAGTTAAAATTCCATCTAGCTGGCAAACGGCTGATCCCCGTTTCCTGACGTTCACTTTCAAATTACTTTTTTTTTATAGCTTTTGCTATTTTTATATTAAATATTACTTAAACGTTCTGTATTTTTTCTGGTTTGGACAAGTTGACACTTACCACAAATTTTTCTTTTGTAAAATTTTCCAGCATTATTGTGTCATTTGTTTATTTAACTTGTACACCAAATTAACTTGCAGTGTAAGTGAGACAGAGGTATATTAACTCAGATATTTAACAATTTAACCCAGGTCCAATTCATACTATTCTTAGAATTTTTTTTTAAGATGTATAGAACAAGGGCAACTTAGCACCAAATTATGTACAACACAAAATAAATCTCAACTCAAAAGAAAATTAAACTGTGCTATCTACTAGTATGGTTTTCATATATATACTTCATACTCGTGCAAATGGCCCAATAATGCCCCCAATACCCGGAAGCCAGCACTGGACTGGCTTGCCGGGATCCGAGGGGCTGGAGCTGCTAGCGGAATGCATTAAGAGCATTCTGCTAGCATTCCCCTCCGGCTGTCCTCGTAGTGCGAGCGCCAGCTGGCCAACGTCACTTGGTCCTCCGAGTGGTCTCCGGGCTGGGACATGGCCTCCAGCCATGAGCCTCCAGCAGTGAGGTCTGTGTGGGGTATACAGTAGACATGTGCACAACAACAAAAAAATGTTTTGTTTAATTTCAGATCGATTTTTGATCAATTTGTTTTTATTAGTTATTTTGGAATATGAAATGGATGAATTAATTAATTAGATTAGGGTAAAAAGAAAAAAAAAGATACCTAATCCTCGTGTCTTTGGTGCTAAAACCTATTCAGTACCAAGGACAGAAGCTAATCCTGGTGCTGAAACCTACTCAGCACCATGGATAGCAGCTTTGCGGGGCTCTGGAGGTGCTGAGTAGGTTTCAGCACCATAGGCAGCTCCCGCTGAACGCAGCCAGACTGAAGGAAAGAGAAAAAATGCTGTGTTCAGCATGGAAAAAAAAGCCTCGTTGTTTTAAAATAAGTTAGGAATCCACAAATTTCACAAAAAAAATCCCGAAGAATGCCTAACATGTACTAGACTTTTTGCTGCAAGTGAAAAGAATAAACGGTTGAATAAAAATGGGAAATTTTTTTACATTGAAACTTAGGAGATTCGCCTGTTTAATGAACGAACCGCAGAAAATCAGGGCATTTGAAACACATTTCAGTGATGTTTGGTGTTCTCAGATTTACCATTACTTCTCCATGGGGAATTTCACTGCCACCGAATCACACCGAATGGGACCAATGCGCTGTCTATGGCCTGTGGTGCTGAATACGACAGATTCAGCACCACAGCCAATGGACAGTGACATGGTGCCGAGTTTAAGTGAAATTTTGTAACAAATTGATCAGTACAAACTAAATCAATTTGTGTTTTCCCGTTTCATTTTCGTTTCGGTCCATTTCGGACACAACTGATTCGTATTTCGAAAGTACTTCTGAAATAGGATTCGGGAAAATTTTGTCTGAATTTTGATTCGGAACTATACGAAATGCACATCTCTAGTATATAGTGAGGTCTGTGTGGGTATACATGTATCTGAGGTTTTTGTGGGGTATACATGTATCTGAGGTCTGTGTGGGGTATACATGTGTCTGAGGTGAGGTCTGGTGTGTGTAGGCATGTGCAGTGGGTAAATGGGGTGTCTGGCCATACATTCCAATATTAACATAAACTGGACAGGCTTTCAGAAAAAATCCTAAATTATTTATTAGCATGCGGTCACATGACATTACATAAAAGTATCGGTACTCGGTGAGTAACTGAAAAAAAGTATCGGTACTTGTACTCGGTCTTAAAAAAGTGGTATTGGTGCATCCCTACTTTGCTTCCAAGCTTCTAGAATGTCTGATCTGTAGTCGGCTAACCAATTTCCTCAACTCTTTATTTGACTCGCATTAGTCTGACTTCCACTCACAACAAGTGACAATATGACCAAAGTGACAAATTATTTAGTTGCTGCTAAATCCAAAGATTACAGTTGACCACCCAGTTCTCCTCACCTTTCGCAACCTTGACTAGCTTCCGTCAAAGTACCATAGACAACCCCAGACAGAAGAGCAGCATTATTTCCCTAGGTAGAGAGCTTATCTCAGCCAGATGGAAGACTTGATGATCCACCACATTTTCCCCAAATCCAACTTACAAATCCAAACAGTGGGCAACACAGGTACTGTCCAAGAATGAAGGTTCTTATTACACAGTTAGAGAATGAAAATTTGATGTTTTGCTCTATGTAGCCTTAGTCATACATTTCTAACCCTAATTTCTAACCCCATCCTCAATTTCTATCCTTATACCTAATTTCTAAACCTAATGCCTAAAACTAATTTCTAACCCTAATTTGTATACCTAGCTAAGAAAATAATGATGCTCCTTTTTGGACCTGAGCATTAAATTTAGGAAGACCTCAATATGTAGAGAAACAAATCCTGCCTGAGCCTCACGGTAAGAAAGCAGATTGTACAACAAATGCTTATGCTGGCTATTGAATACGGAGATGTAGTGGATGCAGCTGCCCGCAAACACACCTTCATAAACTTACTACATTGTATAACTCATTCTGCTGCTTTGTGCTACAATGTAACTACATGACCCACCATTGTGACATGTTAAAAGAGCTATACTGGCCGTCGCTGGAATCTAGATGCACCCTTCACCTTTCCAAACTGGTGTTTAAGAGCTTTTCTGGGAAGCTACTACCCTACCTGATTAGACTGCTTCTCCCAGCAGTTCCCTCATCCTATAACCTCCGATCCAGGACCAGCACCTTACTTGCAATACCACAATGCAAAAAGAAAGTGTCTCGATCCTCGTTTTCCTACAGAGCACCGGAATTATGGAATAGCCTCACAGACGCCATCAAATCTTTCCCCAGTCTAAAGTCACTTAAGTGCTCTCTTTTGACATACCATGATACAGAATGCACCTGTAAACATGTAACATAGTAAATATATTTCCTACATATTTACTTTCTGTGTTAATCTGTATATTTGTTGAGATTTTTTTAATATCGTGCATTTTATTACTTTCTGTAACAACTGTAACAATTCAATGTTCTTGAACCCAGGACATACTTGAAAACGTGAGAAATTTCAATGTATCCTTCCTGGTTAAATACTTTATAAATAAATATGATAAAGTGTGTTCTGATTGGTACCTCTCCTGCCCTAGACCCCAGCTCTGATTCTGGTTTACGTGTACCTCTCCTACCCTAGACTGCAGTTCTGTTTTATGTTTTTCCTGTTTTCTCTGCTTGGTATTCCTTTACTGTGTTTTCCCTCACTGTTTAGTTACCTGGCCATATTTAGGATCATATCTTTCTAGGGTTTCCACCTTTTCTGTCCTAAAGTTCTAAGTGCTGGGTATAGCAATCCCCACACTCTGTTAAAGAGACACTACCACTTACATAAGCTGTCACTAGATTACTTGTGCATTACAAATAAAAAACACTTTACAAAACACATGCTGCTGTTTTTATTCTTTCAAAATAATTGCGTGTAAAAAGGAAAAATAAAGTTAAATTTTTTTATCTCCTGTTTCCATTTTGTTGATTTTTACGATGATGCAACATTTACCAAAATCGATGCAAACATTTTACTTTACTACCGTGGTTTATCTTTTACAGTATTTAGCACTTAAAGAGGTGTGGGAGGGATTACTTAGATAAGGCTGCAGGAAGTCTATTGTCCTGCCTCTGCTAGGTGAGCTAGGAAATGGCAGCTGAATGAGATAAGACATGGCGCTTAAAAGACTTCTAATCTACGCTCTGGTGTTCTCCTTTGAATACTTCCCACACTTGTATGTGATGACGGAAGTTGGTGATTGACCCATCCACTCCATTCTATGGACATTGCCACAGAGTGTCAATGTTAAGAAAATATTTTCTTAACTAAACATACAAGAGAAAAACAAAGTACATGTAAGATATCAACAACATAAAATAAACAAAACAGAACATTACATTTTTTGGTGGTAGCAGCCCTTTGATTTGTGTTACTGCATGTCTGCCTGCTGTTTCTAATTCAATGACTATTTGCATCTTAAAACTTAACAAGCTCTACTACATTCTTTGCGCGTACGTTTGCGCCCGCGCAAAAACGCATTAACGCGAGGGGCAAAACCCTTTGCGCAGAACATCGTATTACAATCTCAGTGCAACAAACGTGAGTATACGTCTACCGCGGGTGAACCTGCGCGAACGCTGTGCGAGCTTACTGTACTTAGCGAGCTTACTGTACTTTGTGCGTCCTATACTTAACATTGTGAGCGCAAATGCGTTTGTGCGCTGGTACGTGGATGGTATTACAATCTATGCACGGTTTGTAACGCACAGCCTTTGCGCGCATAATTTTAGCAACTCCTAAAAGCTGGTGTTAATGGCAAATTCTATCAACCTGGCAGAACCCAAATACACCAGCCCAAAAAAAATACGCAGCAAAGTATAGTTACACACGTTAAGAATAAATTTACGAAGTTGTGCATGTTCTTTTTATTGATGCAGCATATAAGCGCAGATTCACTTTGACAGGCGCAAAAACTTAACGTGAGACAATTGTGGTTCTTAATTCTGATTGGCTGAATCGTGTAAAAAAACAGTCCGCACACTGATTTCTGCGTGCAACGTTGCTGCGTGCGCATTTTTGCGCTTCCGTTTTACGCACGTTATTTTTTGAGGGATGAAAAAATGCACAAGGATTGTAATACCAGCGTTGTTTCACGCGCGTTAATGTTTAACGCTTCGTGCAAAAATTCACACGTTCTGCGTGCGTTTTTGCGTGAACAATGTAATAGAGCCCAACGTTTTCAAAACTCAGCTCCTGGGGCACTATTTTTACCCTGCTGTTCGGTAAATGGCTTGAGTCAATTTCTTGACCGTACTGCAAGCTTTGCATATGGCTCAAAATTAGCAGCCCCTTACTGTATATTACTAGTTCCTATACTATGCCTGTACCTGTCTTATTTCCCAGTCTGGCCCTGTCCATTAGATTGTAAGGCCACTTCAACTTCGTTCTCTGTTTGTCAAACTTTTGTTCATTTATATTTACTTTTATTTTCTTTCTAGAGTGCTGCAAAATGTGTTGGTGCCATTTGAATAGCTAAGTAGTCTGGACCTTCCTAAAGAAATGAAAACCTAATCAGGGTATTCTTGGTTCCTAGTTTAGTAGCCCTATACTCCTGCCACCCCTACTATCTTAATAAGACCAGACTACTGACTCCAGAGGAGCTCCCATCCTCCTCCTTCCTTTTGACTAGGAGCTCATGCAGTCAAAACCCCCACTATCACTATGATCCCCACAATTAATAACATCCCAACCCCATCCAATATGTTGAAGAAGCGGTGTGTTGATGCAATCCAATATACAATCAGGTAATTATAAGTAGCCTGAGCTGGATCTCATACATTTTTGAAATTTATGCATGGTACCAAAAGATGTATATGCCAGATATTCGTCTTTAATCCATTTTGTCATCCAGTAAAGGCTAACTGTGTTTCACTTTCTAAACTTCCCTGTGGAGCAATGTCACTGTATCTGGAAAAAACTTTCTGCTGACATTTGCCAGCTAGTTAATCACATTATTATGCATGTTTGCTGTGACAGCTGAATCAACTGATTACTCAAGCTAGTAAATTGTCCTGTTCTCCAAGAAGAGGTTCTGCTGCTGCTGCTGTGAAGCTGAGTCTTGAGACCAGAGGCCTGTTCAATACCTCAGCAGCTGCTGAATTGCTGCAGCGCAGCAATTCAGTTTGCTGCAGCAGTGTCGTTGAACCCTTTGGATGCGAATTTTGAATCCAAAATGGCCGACGATTTCTTAATGAAAAATTCAGATTGTTTTTCGGATCACTCGGACAAAAAATATAATAAAGAAAAGCAGTCAGCACAATTCCGTTTTGTATGCACACACCACAAATGATAGTTTTTAATGAATAAACGTTATGTTTACTTCTGAAACAATATATAAATTGAACTGTAATATATGTCTATGTGCAGGGGGAAATAATAAATAAATATTTTGTGCTTTGGTGAACAAAAACCTCAAAATTAACATTGCTGTACGGAATTATTACTTGCTTCGAGGCGGCGGCCATCTTGCTGTAGGGCATTGTTACTGCTTAATGGCGGCGGCCATCTTTAACCCTTTCGCTGCTGAGGCTTTTCCCGCCCCTGTGCTGAGGTCATTTTTTACCTGTTTTGCGCATCATGTTTAAACGTGTTTTTAAGGCTTATTTTAGTATATGACACCGACATATTATATATCGTTCTTTCCGTCAGACTCGGTAGATTCATAATATGTCATTATTATATGTATACGTTATGTCATGTCTGTATATTATAACAAAAAATGCAATAAAATATGTATTTTCAATAATTTACAATGTGTAAAGTGTTTTTTTTCACATTTTAACATGCGAGCAATTGCGGCTATATTTTGTATGGGGTGCGCTTGTTAAAAAAATTAGAGATGGGGTCTCGTTACATTTTTTTTTGGGGAAAATGACACTATTTTTTAAACAAACGCACCGCATACAAAATCGTTAGTGCAGCATCATTGTTCACATTATAATTGAAATGGGAACAATATTGCTACACTAACAAACCAAAAAAAATTAAAAAAAAGTGTTTATTTTTTTTTTTTTTATTATTTTTTTTTACAAAATTTTTAACTTTCATGTTTGGTATCGTTGGAACGGCCATGCTCTGGCCGATCCAACGATACCAAAATTAACCCCTAACTGCCACTGGTGGCAGTTAGGGGTTAACTGTAGGACTGGCGTAATCGTGCTACGCACGATGACGCCAGTCCTCTGGGGGAGTTCCCGGAAGCTTGGCCGACATCCAAGATGTCGGCCAGCTCCCGGGAAGGATCGCGAACCGGCGCTTTTCAGCGCCGATTCGCGATCCAGCTCCCCAGGGGTTAATGCCAGGCATCATTTGGAAGGGCAGGCTGTGCCCTTCCAAATGATGCCTGGGTTAAGCCCCTGTGCACCGCCGATCGGGAGGGAGAGAGGTCCGAAGGACCTCCCCCCCCTCCCTTTCAGGCGCCTCCTCCGCACATGCGGGGGGGCGCCTGAATTAGGTGTCATCGCGCCCCCGCGATGACACCTAATGTTGGCGGCTGCTGGTCCGGATGCCGGGCTGACATCCAGGATGTCAGCCCGCACCGGAGGGCCAGCGATCGGCGGAACCCGCCGAACGCCGAACGCTGACCCCGATGCGAGGACGCGCTCAGCGCGTCCTCCGCATACCAGCGGGAATGCTGAGGACGCGCTGAGCGCGTCCTTAGCATTCAAGTGGTTAAAACGTCACACTCAGCATCTTCTCGGATCGCTGCAAGTGCTAGGTTAGCACTGCTGAGCGCTGAGCGGTTGAACGGCGTTCAATGCAAGTTGCTAACTTAGCACTTGCAGCGGCTGAGGTATTGAACAGGCCTCTGCATGTTGGCTTGACAGAGTTCTCGGCTTCAAATTGGCAGAACTAGAGCGCTTCAGCCCCGATCCCTAGCTGATCTTACTTACAAACGGTCTGTTGTGACCTCTGCTTACAGATTAAAGCGATATGCATGGCTAGAAATATTTTTTTATAATTGACAGGCACTTTTATACCAAAAGACAAACTAGAATAAATTAAAAAAAATTAAGAATATGTAAAAAAAAAATATTTTCTTGCTTTAAACTCTGTCATTTCCTCTTCACTGGCATGCTCCTCAGCTAGGGGGGAGTTCTTCCGCTTCCACTTCCTGTATATTCCCCACCTCCTCCCCGCCAATTACTCTACCAAAAAGCTTCATATGAACTAGCACAAGCTGTGCATGTGAAACCCTGTGCATGCTCAGGCCCTGGAGAAACTGAAGAACTGAATATTAGCCATCTCTGCAGCTGTGAAAGCAAGACTCACCCACTGACACGCTCACTCACCCTCTGACACGCACACGCACCCGCTGACTCACGCATCCACTGACACACTCACTTGTGCTTTTTCATGGTTTACATACTCACTGTCTCACTCAAACTCCCTCACATGGACACTCACTCTCACACTCTTTCTTGTGCACTCTCACTTGCTGTCTCTTGCGTGCGCTCTGTATTTTTTAATGCTTTCTGTTGCTGCGTCTTTTCTTGCACTCTGTCTCGCAGTCTTGCTGCTTCTTTTCTTGCGGCCACTTGCTTTTTTTTACACTCTTATTTCTTGCACTCTCTGTAGCCCTTGCTTTTTCTTGCCAGCTCTTTGTTTGATTTTACTCTCTCTCTATGTACTTTTTCTTGCTGTGTCTCTCTGTGCTTTTTTTGTTGCTGTACCTCTCTCTGCTGTGTCTTTTTCTCCCTGTGTGTATTGCTTTCTCTTCTTCCTTGTCTCTGCAGTAGCTGGGAGTGAAAGCATTACAGATTGGAATGGCATTCAGCCCCGCCCTCCCCTCAGCTCACCATGCAGGAGGGAGGTGGAGCAACTAGTTGCACTTGCTCAGTGCATTTTTTATGCCTTCCATAGAATGCATACTGATTGGTTAGATCAGTGTGCCTCCTGCAGTGGGCGTGGAAAACACTAATAAAGAATAGCAGGTAAATATGAAAAATTATCATATTTACTTTTTATGCCTACCGAATGAGACTACTGACTAATTCAAAAGGCATAGCATGTTTTTAACCCCTTAAGGACCCCTTAAGAACAGGGGCAATTTTAAAATTTCGGAACGCTTCTACAAGTAGAATTTCAGCTATAGTTCAACCATAATTTACCTCTTTCATATTAAGTGCACCCACCCTTATTATATATCATTTTGTTCAGGAGAATTAGGGTAGGGAGGCGGGCCTTTTGCCGAGAGTTTGCAGAGCGTTTGCAGGCGTGCTATGCTGCTCCGTGGCATTAAAGCCTACTTCCTGCAGGACGGCATAGCACATCCGGCGTCGGCAAGAGGTTAAAGGCATCTGACAAAGCATCTGACAAGGCATCTGACAAACTTGTGCCTGGATTGGAATAGTGACTCCAAAAATTTAGGTAAGTTCTGTGGGTGGTGTGCTCTATGGCTTGAACACATAGCTTAAAATCACCCTTGGAATAGGGCCCCTAGTGTTTGAATGTGAAGAAGTTGTTCCTGTTCTTTTTTACTGTTATACTTCCTGTCCCACCCATAAGGTGACAACTACATGGTGATAAGCTGCCTTGTGGTGGTTTTGAAATCTGTACAACCCTTTCATGTTTCTTTGCTCATCCAACAATTCTATGTTTGTTTTTGAGCATATACTGTACACTAAACAATTACAGAGATCATTCAAATTCTCTTTGATTACCACTTTAATGAGAAACCTGTTGTAGATAGTGCTGATCTGTAGAATGAAATGATCTCATTAAAAGTAAATGTTTCAAAGGCAACAAGAAGTAGAATACTCATATATGGTATAAAAAGATATGCTGCAACAATTATGCATACTTAAACGTCTTTAGTTGCTGTTATAATATGTGTATTTGCCCATTCATAACATTTAGTTGAGTGTTTGAGTTATGCAGTGTAAATTGCATACTTGCAGCCTCCGTCATAGATGCCTCACACAGCAGTGAAAAGGCAAAATAACATTAACCATTCCACTTTAACATGATGTGTTACCCTAGAGAATTGTTTAGTCTTTATTCTATTATCTTTATAAGCAGACGTGGCCAATGAAAGCAGCAGCAACAGTGCACAATCACAGCAATATACCTCTCACAAAGCTCTATTCACCCATTGTGTGACTGCAAATTAACACGATTAATTTAATTAAGTTTGAGATTAATTACTGTTGATGAGCTTTGCATGTCAGGGCAAAATGATCCATTTTGGAGATGAAAATCGCTTAATTGTTACATGGCAGCATAGCAATAAAATGGTAAAAAAAATAGATTTTTTAATTATTATAAAGGAAATTGATTTCATTAGTGAAGACTAAGGCAATGTTTATAGATAAATATGGATTTAGGTCAATAAATGAACAGATGAGAAAGTACTTCCACTGCTGCATCTTTATTTATATGAATAATTCCCAGAATGAGGAGGGACACTTGACAAAAGTAATTTCAGTGCTCTATCAGTATGTGTTGGTAACAGATTAAAGAAAGGGCTATTGGGGGGCTTGTCCAGACCTCGAGGGGAGCAGTCGCCATGTTACTAAGCTCCACGCCAAGCCATATAATATTGGGTGGCTACGGCTGCTTTACCTGACTGAACTGGCGCACTCTCCTCGGGTCGATTGCTTAGTGCTCCAGGACCTATCTGTAAACTTTTGTGGCCACAGAAGCAAAGTGGCTTGTGGTTTTTTGCTCCCCTGTGTCCTGGCTGGCTGGACGCGGCAGCCATCTTGTGGCCTGTGCAGGACTTGCGGCCTGATTCCTCGTTGTGACATTTCTTTGGTGGAATGGGGAAGAAGTCGAGGAAATCGGGTGAGTTGGAGGGCCCACGCCTCCCTGACATTAGAGTCTCGTTGGTTGTTGGGCGCGATGGAGTAATGCTGTACCGCCACTATAGAGCACCAGCCTGCTCGAATTCTTCGGACGACGTTACCTAACCCCCCACTCCTGGGATTCGGTGCCGGAAGTGCAGCACCGCTGAGTCGGGCCCCACCGCTCACTATGTCTGATCTCCAGAAGGTCATGGAGGACTTCAGAGATTTGTGGTGCAACAACCTCTGTGAAATTTGATTGGCTGTAGAAACTATGCAGACCAGGATTACTGAGGCTCGCACGCACTCCATGGAAATGGCGGCAGACCTGTCTGTCACAGATGCCAGGGTGGCTGATCTACAGTCTCAGGTCACTCGCCTCAGAACAGCGGTTCTGGCTCAACTCGACACCGCCACCGGAATATTAGATTGAGGGGGATTCAGGAGGATGTCCACGCTGAAAATCTTCTCACCTTTCTCCACGGCCTGGCAAACCACCTCCTGACGAAAGCTGAGGCTTCTTGGAACTCCCCTTTTGTGTCGGCTATACGGGTCAGGAAGGATGCCACTGTGCCGGTAGAGGCCCCCTGCAATGTTATTGCACTCACCCAGTCCCAGCTTCTGGCAACGGCTGGCCCTACCTACCAGGTTGCTTCTGCCTCTACCTGTGTCACCCTTTATCAGGACTTACCTTTCCTGGCATTAGCTGCACATCGACGTTTTTGTGTAGTCACCACTTTGCTACGAGATCGTAAGGTTCATTACAGCTGGGGAGTCTCGGATGCTCTGGTTCTTACCTGGGAAGGCAGAACCTACTTTGCGGTGACCCTGGAGGAGGCACGGGCCATTGTGGCCACTTTGGGACTCTCGACTGCTCCACCGGGCCCTCTGAGTTCACTCTCTGATCCCGGATGAAAATCCCCCCCACACCCCTCACTTTCATATCTTTGTATTTTTGTACTCGTGAATACCTGCTGGGACTGTTCGCCCCAATTTTTCTGAGGCACACCGCCTGGTTTGCTGTACTTATGTTTTTTGTGTTTGCTATTGGCTTCTCAGCCTTGTTTTCATGCGGACACTGGGACAATGGGATTTTTCACCCCCCCCCCTTTTTTTTCTTGTTGTACAAGTGTAGCGGGTGCCTCTCAGCCTGCCTGTGGCCTTGTGTTTCTCACTGCAGCTTCATAGGGACACAAACAGTCTATCAGCCAGCAGCTGCGGGGGAATCCCCCCTCCCTCCCCTGTCTCCTCATTGGCAGGGGAAGCTGTCTAATACAGGGAGAACAGCAAGGAATTCTGGGACGTGTAGTCCCCATCACAGACTGCTCACTATAATCCCTAAAGGGGAAAACTACACATCCCAGCAGCCCAGAGGCAGAGGAGGAGATCTTACAGAGTGACTGCCCATCCCTTCCTGCTGGAGGAGGATGAGCACGTGACTGGGGATGTGAGGAGAAGAGGAGCCAGGCCCAGGAGCTTCCCTGACACACTGAAAACGCTGCTATGCTGGATCTGCAGAGAGGCAGTGAAGGGAACGGGACCACCAGACTCCTTACACTGACCGATGGCAAGGATGTATATATATTGTGTCATTTAGATTAATATGGGAGATGTATATGCTAAATCTCCAAGAGTTAAGTTTCATTTACTGTAGATGAAGAAATAGGTTTCGTTTCTTTGTAGGTTGCAAGTACTAAAGCAGTACCGTTTCCTGTCTTAGGTGCATGATCTCTATCTAACTGCAAGATAGTTCCGTTTCCCTGGGCAACCACCTGAAGATCTGTTGTGAAATATTATGTGAAATATTATGTGAAATATTACTGAATTTCCCGAAGTGATGTTTGCACACATCATGGGACTTTACAGCCACCGCCTCTCACTTCTCTATGCAGAAAAGTATAAATAATGTGAGATGGCAAGTGAAAAATAGAGAAGTTGGTTATCTGATACTCGACTGTGTCTTATTTCATTCATTTAACCGCTTCTCTCCCGACGTCGTGAAACCTTAACCCAAGGAGTCATCGAGATAGGATCTCGGGGAGAAGGAGCGGGCAAGTGGGGCCATAAAAAGCCCACAGATTCTGGAGGCACTGCTGAGATCATCTGTCACCCCTCGTCTATCAGGGTTATCCAAAGAGATTCGAATTGCTTGAGAAAGGTAACCGAACGCTGAAAATCAGCATTCGGTTACCTTTCCTGGCCATTCGGCTATCCAGAGAGCAGGCAATTCTCCAAATCCTGGCGAATTGCCTGCACATACGGTGCCTGTTCGGTCCCTGTTCGAGGGCAGTGAAATCCCCATCAAAAAGCACTGCTTCGGCTATTCAGAGAACACAAACCAGCAGTGAAAGGTTCCCCTAATGCCCTGCCATTCGGTGGTTTAATTCGGCAAATTTATTCAGGAGGAATCCCATAGGCTTCAATGTTAAAAATATTCCCGTTTTAATTCAATATCTAATAAACCGTTCATTATAAAATTCTGCAGCAAAAAGTCTCTTTATTTATAGATTTTTTAGGATACTTTAAGCATTTTTCTGAATTTTTTAAAAAAAATTAAAAGTCCGATTTTTTTTTTTTTTTTTTTTCAGTTTGCTTATTTTTTTTTGTAACAGCCCTCTTTATTATCATTCCCTGGACCTCCTGTGAAAATTTCAGACATTTTCGCTCAGTAGTTTCTTTGCAAACAGCGTTCTTTTTCCCAGATTCATACAAATGGTTTTTCTAATTTATTCACTGCCTCCTCTACGTCACAGCTGCTTCGGCTCTGTGTGATTCGGCTCCTTTTCGGCTCCTGTTCGGCTCTTTCGAAGGTTAATCCAGATGTTTTTTGCTTGTTTTCAGCGTGCATTCGGTTAGTTTTCGGTGAGTTTACGGCAGCTTTTCCCTGCAATTCGGGGACCCTGTGCTCTTTGCTGAATACACCGCAGGGTCACCGAAATGCAATCGGCAAAAGGAACCGAATTGAAGAGAACGAAAAGTCACCGAACGTGCGGTGACTTTTCGAATCTCTTTGGATAACCCTGTTGGTGAGTATTGTCTTGTCCGGACGAGGGCAATGACACTGATCTGCGAACTAAATTAATGCCCAGGCTCCTTATTTTTGTTGTATCAGGGATACAAATAGACAAAAGAGTGTATGTCAGGGACCACTCTTTGAGGATAGAGTAGAGGCATCGGGGTATGCCTCAGACTACCTTGGGTTAACGTTTGCAGAAACATATGCATATGGTTTAGAGTATATATATATATTTTATAGAGTTATAAGTTAAAATAACGAACAATCCGCAAGGTGAGGCGGAAAAGTCGTTATATATATATATATATATCTGTATATGTATAGATGTTATAAGTATATAAAGTATTCTATAGAAGTTTTGTTTTCCTTTTCTGAGCATTCTTAAGACAGTATTGGTCATGCCTGTCTGAACCCGTGGACGCTCGGGCCAGTGACTTTCTCACGTTTTGGGAAGACGCGCAGATTTATCTGCGGCAGTCGAGCACTGTGAGAAGCCTTCTTTGTCCTCCTCTTCCTATTTCTCTTGTGTACTGTTTTCAATTGTATTGTTAAAATGGGTACTCAAAATACAAAGTTTAAAGAATATCCCTTACCAAAAATAGGAGAGTCTTGTAAAGATTATGTAGTACGAGTAGGGGGCACAGATTGCTATTTAATTAACCCATGGATAGATAATCTGGCGGGATGGACAGAAGCAGTGGGAGTTGTGATCCTTTCCTCAGACAGGGAGACAACAGCCCATTCCATATGGATATAGTGAAAGGATTATGCCTCGACGACACCGAGGCATGGCCCTATTATCAGGGAGACCCTCAGTGGGACATGCAGTATATGAAATTGGGGGGGGGAACAATGGTTAATAGTGACAGAATACTAGTTTAACAGGCAAAGTAAACAATGTAGAAGAGGGACCCCATTGTCCTCTGACAGCGCCAGACTGCATAAAATAGAACAGAGTATACCACGGAATAAACAAGAAATACCCCATGCCAGCTGGGAACCACGACCCCCTCCGTTTTATAGACAATCCATATATCCGTCCCTTTACTGATACAGAGGTCTTGGGTGCGGTAGGGACAATGGAGGATTTGAAACCTTCGGCCCCATCCACATCCAAAGACGACACTGAAAAAAAAAAAAAAGAGGAAGTAAAAGAGGAAAAAGCAGAAGAATATATACTGGCTTTCGTTATTATGGCCACTCGCACACAACAAAGGATTCCCATTAATAAGCCCCTAAGATATGAGAATAACACCAACAAAACCCATTTTCCATTTATGACCGTGGGGAATAAGTTATTTAAAAAGGCGATAGAAATAGAGGATATTAATAAGATTTTAAAACACTGTCCAAAACCAAGAGAAGCCCCATTAGGAGCTATTACATATTTAAAAAAGGCATGTAATGGTCGCAATTTTACACAGGAAGATATGAAACTTATAATATTAACGGGGTATCTACCAAAACCTTTTCCACCCGCCCTTTAGCACTCACCACCCCTGATGGTAAACCACTACTGCATCATGCGTTTACAATCATAGAAGACTGTCCGATTAGTCTACTAGGTAGGGATCTCTTAGGGAAATTAGAGGTCACCATATACTCACGACTGGGGGGGTTAATTGTTGACTCGCCATCCTTACCCCTTTTTTTTTGATAAACACCATTTTTTTAATGACTACTGAAACGCTCCCCACTGAACTCCAAGGCTTAGACCAACTGTGGTCCAAAGGCCCTTATGACACTGGACTGGTTAGCTGCACTCCATATAAAGCCAGGCTACATGACAATTGTAACCCTGTGTATCAAAGGCAGTATCCTTTGTCCAAAGAGAAAGAGGACGGATTGCGCCCCATGATTGACCAATTCCTACGAGACGGCATTTTACAACCAGTAGTGTCCCCATACAGCACCCCAATCAACCCTGTGAACAAAGCTGACGGGACTGTCAGGTTCGTTCAAGACTTGCGCGCAGTTAATTCCCTAGTGATTCCAATTGCGCCAATTGTCCCAGATGTCACGTCACTTCTGTCATCAATACCAGCGACACATACACATTTTTCTGTGATTGATCTCAAGAATGCATTTTTTAGCATCCCTGTACACCCTGACACAGCACTACTTTTTGCATTTTCATTCGAAGGCACACAGCTTACCTGGTCTAGAATGCCCCAGGGGTACGTTGATTCCCCGGTGGTCTATAGCATTGTGTTACAGGCCACTCTGAAATCCTGGCACCCCAGCCATGGTTCTGTCCTGCTGCAGTACGTGGATGATCTCCTCGTGTGCAGTCCTTCGGAGGAGGCCAGCCGGGAGGATGGTGTATCTTTATTAAAATGGTTACAAGAATGTGGGCACAAGGTTTCTCTAAAAAAACTGCAATGGTGTAAAAAGCAAGTCGAATATTTAGGGTTTGTTCTCAGACAGGGGGAACGGAGCATCAGTCAGAAGCGAGTCCAGTCTGTCACGGGCCTGGTCACCCGAAAACCAAGAAGGACATGCTGTCATTCTTAGGTATGATAAATTATTGTCGACAGTGGATCCCTGACTGCTCCTATTACGATAACATTCTGAGACAAGCCACCCTGTTGGGTCAATCCAATATGATAAAATGGACAAATGAAATGTTAAATGCCTTTAGGGTTCTCAGAAATGCAATGATGACAAGCCCCGCGCTTGGCCTCCCCGATTATGTTCTTTCATTTCATTTGTTTGCAAGGGACAACTGTAAAACTATGGCCGGGGTACTGACACAAGAACATGGTGGCCGATTGCGCCCAGTCGCCTTTTTTTCCAAAATACTGCCGGTCACTGTTCAGGGAATGCCAGCATGTTTGAGGGCTCTCGCTGCATGCGCAATGGCTGTTAGTATGGCAGGTCAATACACCCTAGGCTGCGAAACCTACCTACACACGACACATGATGTCTTGGCTTTACTGAAAGGCATACACACCCAACATATGTCCTCCCAGCGCTTCAGCGGCTATGAGGTCACTCTGCTCAGCAACCCTGCCTTCCACATAGAGTACAGCTCCAGCATTTCTGGCCCGGCTCCCATTCTTAATGCGTTGCTAGGCCTCAAAGAACCCTCTGACTCCATTCCTGAGCCACATGACTGTGTTTTAACTATTGAGTCTGAGACAGCACCCCGCTCTGACCTTATGTCTATTCCAGTACCAGATGCTGACGTAGTGTTTGTTGACGGATCCTGCACGCGACCAAATGACCAGACATACCATGCCGGATATGCAGTGGTTCAGCTCCCTGACAAGATCCTCGAGGCCAAGTCTGTACCCTACCAATCAGCCCAGGCAGCAGAACTTATAGCCCTTACTAGAGCTTGCCAACTGTATGAAGGAAAGCCTGTCACTATTTACACTGACTCCAAATATGCTTATGGGGTTGTCCATGGCCATGGATGATGGGAAAAGAGGGGATTTATGAGCAGCAGATGGGAAGAAGATTTCCCATTCATCCCTGGTCATGGACCTCCTAGCAGGCATCCTTTTGCCATCCCAGATAGCAGTACTACACTGCAGGGCACACACTGGATCATTCAAGGACAGGTTACGTAAGGCCACAGGGGGGACATTCAAGAAATGGAAAATAGTGCTCCCAATAGTCCAAGCAGAAATCAGGATGTCAGTAAATAGGAACACAGATTATTCCCCTTTTGAGATACTGATGGGGCGCCCATTTCCTTTGCCATGGTCACGGATACCCCTGGCACTGGAGACAGGGGACCTAGAACAGATAAGGGATGAGTATATCAGGCAGCTAATAACCACTCTCGAGGAAACCAGAGATGAAGTTACTTTTAGGTCTTCTCTTTCAGACACACCAACCCACCCGTTCAATCCAGGAGACAGAGTACTGGTAAAAAGGCTTCAAAAGGGGAAAAGGCCAGAGGACTTCACATATGGACCAGAGACCACGGTAGTAGCAGTTACCCGCACAGCCGTACTGACAGAGGACAGCCCAGTGTGGATCCACGCATCTCGGATCAAGAAAATTCCAGGAGAGGTACTAACGGAGGCAGCTCATAGCCTTGGCCTCCAACAGGACGAAGGGGTACTAATGGAGGCAGCTCATAGCCTTGGCCTCCAACAGGACGAAGGGGTACTAACGGAGGCAGCTCATAGCCTTGGCCTCCAACAAGGAGAAGACCAGAACCCTGAATCCGTCCAAGAGCAAACAGAGTCTCAAACGGGAGAACACATGGACTAAAAGCAATGAATATGCAGTCCTGGCCCCGCCAGGCCCAGATCCACCTTTTCCCTGTAGTTTTAATCCTCTTGGGACTTGGACTCGGAGGAACAACTGGTTCCCAGGATGTGGCAATTACCCGCAAAGGCAGGTTAACGACTTTCTGGTATAATTCATCCAGCACAAACACAGCAGTGTACACTTTTGATTTTTGTAGTATAGGCTCCTTCTGCTCTACTGGCGGTATACTTTTTCAATGTACAATGTATAGAGCGCCAAAGTATATATGTGTTACTGATGATTATTGGGGGAATAACTGTGATTACTGGGGTGTAGCAGGGATGGGCGCACACTATTAGACAGAATGACACTGATAAAAGGAGGGCAATGCTCAGAAAATGGAAAAGCATTCCAGAGCATGAAGCTAATTTTAACCATTCATCACCCTAGCCCCTCTGACTCAGGTGAATACATAATGGGATATTGGTTGGGATCAACTATAAGCACCCCGCGATATAAGTTCAGACTGCAAGATGTGTCTAACATAAATAAAGGGGAGGATAACCCATTCCTCCCATTGAAACAGGGTAAATTAGTATTGACTCCCTTATCAAACGCACGAGCATACTCCAATCCCACGTATGAAGACAGTTTAGCTATGGAAACAGGTTTTTCAGATGTAAATGTTTGGCTTGAATGGGTAAAATTTAGTGCCCTGGATAACAACCGCACCAATTGTTATGTATGTGGTGCTGCTAGGCCTCATTTAGGCACTGTACCTTTTAATATTCCGCAAGATGTAGAAGAATGTTTTCTTACTCTGTATACTAACACCTCAACTAAGCAGGAATTGTGTGAGTATTGGAAGAATAGATAACCCATACTAACTCGCCTTCCTCAGCTAGGAGAAGGGATACATATTTACCCAGGTGAATATACTTGCTATCGGTCTGTTGAGAGGGGTAGGAACCTTACCTTCTTCCGAGGGTTATTGTGCTAATTATAGCACTATCAACAGTACTAAGTTACAGAATCAGGTTTTCCTAATTGGGGATCTCTACTGGATATGTGGAGACCTCAAGATTAGGGCGCACCTGCCCCTTCAGTGGTCCGGTGAGTGTGCCCTATCCAAAGCAGTTATGGGATTCCATATTGTTTCAGACCCCGAGGAAATCTCATCCTTTTCCACTCGGCGAGCAAAGCGAGAGGCTCCAAGCCCCCAGGGAAGTCTCGACCCACACGTCTATATTGACGCAATTGGGGTTCCAAGGGGGGTCCCTAATGAGTTTAAAGCAAGGGACCAAGTCAAGGCGGGCTTTGAGTCCTTCCTAGCCCCCCTGGTTACTATTAATAAGAATGTAGATTGGATTAATTATTTGTACTATAAATCAACAAAGATTTGTCAATTACACCAGGGATGCGCTCCAAGGCCTAGCAGAACAGCTCCAATCAACCTCTATCATGACCTTCCAGAACCGGATGGCTCTGGACATGATATTGGCCGAAAAGGGAGGCATGTGTAAAATGATAGAAGGGACAGGTACATGTTGCACCTACATCCCTGATAATGTAGGCCCCAATGGCAAGGTTACTCGCGCCATAAAGAAATTAACAGAACTCTCAGAAGAGATGAAACGTAACTCAGGGGTTGACAATCCCTGGGACCAATATTTTTGATGGTTCAAGGGATGGCGCCAGGCCTTAACCCAACTAGGCATAATTCTACTGTTAATCATCCTTTGCATTGCCATCATTGTTTATTGTTTAATGCCCTGTTTAAAACAGATGGCAAATAAAGCCACCTCATCCAATATGATGCTTAGCCTCCCCTCTAACACCCCTGAGGATTATAACCAGTATGTGCAACTGCGCCGTATAAATCATGCTAGGCAGCAGAATGATATTATATAAGGATAATGGGGAAACCTGGGATTGGGAGACTGTCATGTGTTATCAGTTCCGTGACAGGTATTACCCCCCTGGTCCTAAGGTTTTTTAGGTGAGTAATGAGGGATCCGTTCCCCTGCTCACATGGATTCATATATATATATATTCAGAGAATCATATGTTGAAACAGAATGATTCTAAGAGGGGATTGAAGGGAACGGGACCACCAGGCTCCTTACACTGACCGATGGCAAGGATATATATATATTGTGTCATTTAGATTAATATGGGAGATGTATATGCTAAATCTCCAAGAGTTAAGTTTCATTTACTGTAGATGAAGAAATAGGTTTCGTTTCTTTGTAGGTTGCAAGTACTAAAGCAGTACCGTTTCCTGTCTTAGGTGCATGATCTCTATCTAACTGCAAGATAGTTCCGTTTCCCTGGGCAACCACCTGAAGATCTGTTGTGAAATATTATGTGAAATATTATGTGAAATATTACTGAATTTCCCGAAGTGATGTTTGCACACATCATGGGACTTTACAGCCACCGCCTCTCACTTCTCTATGCAGAAAAGTATAAATAATGTGAGATGGCAAGTGAAAAATAGAGAAGTTGGTTATCTGATACTCGACTGTGTCTTATTTCATTCATTTAACCGCTTCTCTCCCGACGTCGAGAAACCTTAACCCAAGGAGTCATCGAGATAGGATCTCGGGGAGAAGGAGCGGGCAAGTGGGGCCATAAAAAGCCCACAGGCAGCTTCAAGGTCGCTGACAGACATCCTGCTGGAGGAAGGACCCCAGGTGCATCTCTGAGAAGTGTGTGGTGACCCAGTAAAGGGGTTGGTCAGTCAGGCAACCTGAAGAATCGGTCCCAGGAATCCAGGATATCTCCCCTTTGGGCCTCTGGACACAGGATTGGTGAGAGGGCACTTGCCCAATCCTCCCTAAGCCAGAACACTGAATGGCTGCTGTTGCTCTGCCTCACTTAGTCACGGGAACCTGTGATTGCTCTCACAATCGCCGGCCTTATCTGGATACAGACAGTATACTCTGAATACTGCGTCCCCTCTACATAAAGTACATCAAGTGCACCAACGCCAAGTCATTTAAAAGACAGAAGGGCCCCATCTATACTCAGGACTCTAGTCCCCGCGTGGGGTGGGGGTTTAGGTCTCCGGGGTTAATTCAGTGCACTGAATCAGGTATTTTGTGTAACAGATCGTTTGGGACTGTGGTGCTGGGACGCAGGGGGGAGAGGACTGGCACAAGAAGAGAAAGGTCGTTCCTCTGCCCACCTTCTGCCTAGATTCATAGAACCCAACTAAGTAGAGTTGCTGATTAATCTATGGAAGTGCTGACACATATATATACTGTATATTGTAATAAGAAATTGCTGTGTAGTTACTGCTGCTCTCTGGGTTATTCACTTGAGGGGTTACCGGTGAGCAGTAGAATATTCTCTTTGAATTCCTGTTCCTATATCCAATCATTACCGCAGATTGATTTGTCATTTATCATTATATTTGCCTATTGTTTTATTACTGTTTTAACTGTCCCTCCCATTTTTTTGGGCAAACTTAAAGCAAAAGAAATAATTCCCACATTCACTACAAATCAGTGTCCATTTATTGTGGTATTCACTAACATCATTGCCAGGTTTGCCTGTGGGGTTGATATTGTTTTTGGGGTTAAAAGACAGGGTAAGGAACCAGATCTTATTCAAGCGGCTCCTGCGGGGGTAGCACTACACGAGGAACACTGGGTTGCCCTGGGCAAGCCTTTTAGACCGGTCACCTAGGTCCTGTCCATTTCTAATGGCCCCAGGACTCCCAGCCTTGTGGCCTCTTCCACAACTCCCGGTTCTCCATTGGGACACAGGGGTGAGCCAGGGATACTACTTATCCTGTGCAGTTCCCCACCTTTTTTCCCTTTCCCTGCCCCTCCCGATGGTCTCCTGAGCCCACCGCTGTTTTTATTGTTCTTATTGCCTAGATCCTTTTAATACTTTTTTATTTCTGATCTAATTGATATTGTTGATTGATGGTGGTGCTACTTGGTGCACCCTTGTTTCCTTATGGAAAATTATATTTCTGTACTGTCTTTGAATAAAAAATATTAAATACAAAAAAAAGAAGGGGCTATTGGAACTGCAGATCTTCGTATATTCTCCCACGTAGGCCTGAGAAAAGTTACCAATGTGTTCTTCAACTGCTGTCAGCATACTAACTGGGTTATTCAGAGAAACGTGAAACTCTGGAGAACTTTTGGAGAAGTGAAAATTCGAGCAGGGCTATTCAGAAAGAGGTGAAAACCTTAAGAATGACTGGAGAATTGAAAATTCTAGGTCAAAATAGCCAAACCAGAAAAATTCTCCCATTTATCTCACTTTCCAAATTGGCTATTTGGTCTAGATTGTTCATTCTACTGGCAATTCTCAAGGTTTTCACCTCTTTCTGAATAGCCCTGTAAGTCAAAATAGCCAATTTGGAAAGTGAGATAAATGGGAGAATTTTTCTGGTTTGGCTATTTTGACCTAGAATTTCACTTTTCCAAAAGTTCCCCAGAGTTTCACCTTTCACTAACAGGGTAATTCAAAGAGATTCGAAAAGTCACCGCACGTTCGGTGACTTTTCGTTCTCTTCAATTCGGTACCTTTTGCCGATCCCATTTCGGTGACCCTGCGGTGTATTCAGCAACTCAAGCACCACAGGGCCCCCGAATTGCAGGGAAAAGCTGCCGCAAACCTGACGAAAACTAACCGCAAAACTCGGCGAATGCACACCGAAAACCCGCAAAAACATCTGGATTAACCTGCCGAAAACCACAGAAAAACCCGAGCAGGAGCCGATCACAGCCTCTGCAGCCTTGGAAAATGCTGACACCGCAGAAGAGGCAGTGAATAAATTAGGAAAACAGTTTGCATGAATGTTTGAAAAGTGAAATGCAGTTTGCAAAGAAACTACTGAGCGAAAATGTCTGAAATTTACATATGAGGTCCAGGGAATGATAATAAAAAGGGCTGTTACAGAAAAAATAAGTAAACTTAAAATAAAAAAAAAAAATCAGAAAAATGCTTAAAATATCCTAAAAAATCTTTAAATAAAGAGACTCTTTATTGCAGAATTTTATAATGAACGGTTTATCAGATATTGAATTAAAACAGGAATATTTTTAACATTGAAGCCTATGGGATTCTCCTGAATAAACTTGCCGAATTAAACCACCGAATGGCAAGGCATTTCGGGAACCTTTCACTGCTGGTTTGTGTTCTCTGAATAGCCAAAGCAGTGCTTTTTCATGGGGATTTCACTGCTCTCGAACAGGCACCGTATGTGCAGGCAATTCGCCAGGATTTGGCGAATTGCCTGCTCTCTGGATAGCCGAATGGCCAAGAAAGGTAACCGAACGCTGATTTTCAGCGTTCGGTTACCTTTCTCAAGCAATTCGGATCTCTTTGAATTACCCTATAAATAACCCAGTAAGAGAGGAGGAAAGACACAGTTCATTGTGGGTCAGCGGGACATGACAGAGGAACAATTGTTCTATAGGTTGTACTCATGGTTAGAGACACATTGGCAGGTGAGAGGGATAGAGCTGATGTATAATGGGGATGAGAAGAAATGGACAAATGCGCAATGGAGATGGACTGATGTAGCAAAGGCTCGAAGTATGACATAGGGATAGGGTAGGTTTACGCCAAATCTTTAACCCAAAGCCTATGAATCTCATGATCCAGCACTGTTTTGTTGTTATTTAAGTTTGACCAATGGTAGCAGGACTCTGGGCATTTTCATAGATCAATTAATTGTATGACTGCATATCCGTTCACACTCAGCCCTCCAGATTTCTTGCTGATTTAATGTTCATTTTTATTTATGTTTTATATTTATGTACATTTTTTGACACTTGGCAGAAAGATATTATGTATTTTCACTTTATTATACGCTGAATCCCATATTTGCTGTGCCATATATATTTTTTCAGTTTATCATAGATACCTTATTGCATTAGATTATTTTTCTTTACATGCATCTCAAGCTATTAGAAGTGAAATTTTTAAACTGTTACATTTATCCATTTTACCAATGTTTTCAAAAATGTATGTAATGATAGTACTTGTTTTCGGCACTACTAATATTGATTTTTTTTAGATGGAGGAGCTTGTTCGAGTTTACAGTAATTTGGTTATCATGCTAGATAAAGTATCTTATAGCTAGAGTTCAGTTAGTTAATGGTAAAAAAGTGTTATACAGTATAAGAAAATGCTAATTTTAGCTTCTTAACTTGATGAAGGCAACACTGTAGTACAGAAAAAACAAATGAAATACTTTAATACAAACACAGTAGACAGTGCTCAAAATTTCAGGTCCTGAGCTACTAACCAGACCTTATAAGTTACTCGCCATCAGTTAACCTACCTAACCCAGTCACATACTGCGCATTTTCAGTGGCAGAGTGGTGACCCTATGTAAAGTACAGTCAGGTCCAGAAATATTGGGACATCGACACAATTCTAACATCTTTGGCTCTATACACCACCACAATGGAGTTGGAATGAAACAAACACAATGTGCTTTAACTGCAGACTGTCAGCTTTAATTTGAGGGTATGTACATCCAACTCAGGTGAACGGTGTAGGACGTACAGTTGTTTGCAGATGTGCCTCCCACTTGTTAAGGGACCAAAGGTAATGGGACAGAATAATAATCATAAATCAAACTTTCCCTTCTTGGTGATGCTCTGCCAGGCCTCTACTGCAACTGTCTTCAGTTCCTGCTTGTTCTCGGGGCATTTTCCCTTCAGTTTTGTCTTCAGCAAGTGAAATGTATGCTCAATGAGATTCAGGTCAGGTGATTGACTTGGCCATTGCATAACATTCCACTTCTGTCCCTTCAAAAACTCTTTGGTTGCTTTTGCAGTATGCTTTGGGTCATTGTACATCTGCACTGTGAAGCGCTGTCCAATGAGTTTGGCAACATTTGGCTGAATGTGAGCAGATAATATTGCCCGAAACACTTCAGAATTCATCCTGCTGCTTTTGTCAGCAGTCACATCATCAATAAATACTAGCGAACCAGTTCCATTGGCAGCCATACATGCCCACGCCATGACACTACCACCACCATGCTTCACTGATGAGGTGGTATGCTTAGGATCATGAGCAGTTCCTTTCCTTCTCCATACTCTTCTCTTCCCATCACTCTGGTACAAGTTAATCTTGGTCTCATCTGTCCATAGGATCTTGTTCCAGAACTGTGAAGGCTTTGTTAGGTGTTGTTTGGCAAACTCTAATCTGGCCTTCCTGTTTTTGAGGCTCACCAATGGTTTACATCTTGTGGTGAAACCTCTGTATTCACTCTGGTGAAGTCTTCTCTTGATTGTTGACTTTGACACACATACACCTACCTCTTGGAGAGTGTTCTTGATCTGGCCAACTGTTGTGAAGGGTGTTTTCTTCACCAGGGAAAGAATTCTTCGGTCATCCACCACAGTTGTTTTCTGTGGTCTCCCGGGTCTTTTGGTGTTGCTGAGATCACCGATGCGTTCCTTCTTTTTGAGAATGTTCCAAACAGTTGTTTTGGCCATGCCTAATGTTCTTGCTATCTCTCTGATGGGTTTGTTTTGTTTCTTCAGCCTAATGATGGCTTGCTTCACTGATAGTGACAGCTCTTTGGATCTCATCTTGAGAGTTGACAGCAACTGATTCCAAATGCAAATAGCACACTTGAAATTAACTCTGGGCCTTTTATCTGCACAGTGTAATTGGGGTAATGAGGGAATATCACACACCTGGCCATGGAACAGCTGAGAAGCCAATTGTCCCATTACCTTTGGTCCCTTAACAAGTGGGAGGCACATCTGCAAACTGCTGTAAGTCCTACACCGTTCACCTGAGTTGGATGTACATACCCTCAAATTAAAGCTGACAGTCTGCAGTTAAATCACATTGTGTTTGTTTCATTCCAACTCCATTGTGGTGGTGTATAGAGCCAAAGATGTTAGAATTGTGTCGATGTCCCAATATTTCCGGACCTGACTGTATATATGGCACTGAAAGGGTGTTTGTTTCAGTAAATCCCATCATCTGCTGAAACCATTCAGTGGATGATGGCTATTCTACAGAGGGGGTCTGTATTAGAGACCCACTCTGATTCCGATTAACCCCTTGTTACTGAACCCAGTGCTCAGATACTGTGGACTGTATTAAAACCCTCGCTCCTCCGCTATTCCCCTCATTTATGCTATTGGTCTATTTATCTGGTTATGTTTAAAGTGGTATTCTTGTGACTCTTCACCCCCATCAGACCATAATCCAAATGCCTTTAAGCCTGTCCCTCGTGTTCCCTGATCACCAATCACCACCCAGGAGTCAGACGTGCCAAGCAATTCCATTCAAGGACCGCACGGCATTCACTTTAATGGAAACATCTGCAGAAACTTTAACCCCCGGCGCCCCTAAAACTCTTTGCCCCAGCAGGGTGATCTTTTAGGGTAATGGTCCCCCTCATGGGAGCTGCAGTTGGGGTGATTTTCAGAAAGGAGCTCCATCGGGAACCCGAGATTCTGTTTCTAATCCCCTCACCCCTCGAGATTGTAAATTCCCATGGGAATAGGGCCCTCATGTTCTCCTGTATTGGCTGGCAGGAATACTGACCGGCCTCCTGTATGCATAATAAACAATACATACAGGAGGCCGGTCAGTATTCCTGCCAGCCAATACAAGAGGGCCCTACTCCTGTGGGAATTGTCCTGTCTTCACCCATTATATCTTTTGTACATCACTGCGGAATGTGTTGGCGCTTAATTAATAATAATAAACAGGGAGCTTAAAAGACTTCTAATCTACCCCCTGGTGAGGTCTTTTGAATACAACCAAAACAATACCATTAGATTTGAGACAGTGATCCATCCATAGACTTCATTGTATGACCAATTCATTTTTGGTGGTAGTGGCCCTTTAAAGTATGCATGCAAAAGTGTAAGAAAATATTACTTTTTTATTTATGTACACTGATAATAAATGTTCTCCTTCTAAACAAAATTCTGTTTTCTCATGTTGTTGCGCATATATATTTTTTATAGTAGTCAGACGTCACATTTGAAACAAAGTGTTATTACGTGGATACCTAAACAATCATACGTTATGAATCTTTCACCCAGAAGAGGTCTTTGTTGCACTCTATTCCTGACCTAGTGATATTTTCATTGAAGTGATGGGATGTTGTTGGTGTGAGAGAAAGGAAGAAATTAAGGAAAGAGGAAATGGAAAGTCATGTTGCATCCTTTCCAGAAGGAAGACAGTCCTATGGGAATGGAGAAAGCAATATATCCTTCCTGTGTGGAAACAAACTATTATCCCATATAACCAAGGGAGACTTTTATTGTTACAGATTGTTGTCTCAAACCAGAGGGCAGTTTGCAGATGAAGAAGAGACCCATGTGTCCCTGTGCACTTGTATAATAGAGTACAATGCCAGCTAGATCAACGGATTCCCTGATACACTTCCATCACAACCTAAAGCAGCATCAGAAGGGTAGCTTCCTGTGACTGTCCTGGACATCTTTTCTATCAATTTCCCTCATTTTCAGAAATACCTGCACACCCATATACTGCTGGAAAATTATTTTTTAACAATATTTTAGGAAATATCTTGTTTTTCATATTTACCAAGATTTTGCAGAGCGCAAAGTAATCACTAGGCGTAGGAAATTACTCGGTTATGAATTAAAAACACAACATATTATGTACATGTAATATAATAATTGTTTGCACAGCTCTGCGAGACAATAATACTTCCTGGTATATGGATGCAGAATATGTATGCTGGTTGTATGGTAATATTAAAAGTAACCGATTTCAGTATAACACCTACTGTTAAGGTGCATTGTAGATTAATATTAAGACAGCAGAATGTTGTACTGGTCACAAAACGTGTCTCTTAAATGTCCATTGAGTAATATTAAAGTCATAACATTTGCGGGCCCTTATACTGGCCCAATCGGTAAGACATATCGGTAGTCGTAAAATTCATACAGGTCTATTCAAAGAAAGGTGAAAATCAGGAGAACTGGCAGGAGAAGAGAACAATCTAGACCAAATAGCTGATTTGGAAAGTGAGATAAATGGGAGAATTGTTCTGGTTTGGCTATTTTGACCTAGAATTTTCACTTCTCCTGCCAGGTCTCCTGAGTTTCACCTTTCTTTGAAAGACCTGATAGTAATTTCCTATTACAGGCCCAGTTATGTGCCAGATTCTTTATTAGTGATCCAGGTTATGGATTTAGGAAATCACAAATCGGATTTCCAAGTAGAGTCATACAAGCTGTTGTGATGACAGAATTTACATAGACTACTTGGCTTTTCTTCCACTCCAACATATTTATTCTCCTGTCACCTTCACCATTGTTTTTGATTCTCCTTCACAATTTTTTCTCCCTTTAGCTGATAATCCCATGTATCCTGGAACTACTACACCCTCTAGTTTTGCCCCACATTATACCTCTACTTTTGCAATATCCCACCATATTTCCCCTACTGCCTACACAGGGGACTTGTTCAACACCAGTTCCCCACCACCAGATGCGGCTCTTTCTTATCCTACAATGCATGCTCTACCTTTAGATACAGATGAATAGTATTACATAAGTTTTGGAGACGTCTGATTTATATCTTCCAACTGGGCCCATCCCACCCAGACATAAGGATCCATAGCTTCTCAACTATTCATCTGTGGCTTCATCTTAAGGAGAGTGGGAATATCTCCACGAGGAGCGGACCCAAAGTACCTTGTACCAAATATCTTTTCTCTACCTTTAGATAGTCAGCTTATGGGCCATATTGCAGAGCACTTTTAAAATGTGCTGCAATTGCTAGATTGTATTCCCTTGGGCAAAGTCCTGTGTTCCTTCTGTATCAGTACGTTTCTTCATTTGATCTTTCCTAATTGTTGACGCTATATAAATGATAAGAAGTCTTGATGGCGTTTTTTTGGATTTTGAGGGGGGTTTAAATAAAACTATTATGTAATATTTTCTGCAGCTGAGATGTACCTTACTGTGAGCACAGAGCCTCCCGCGATATTTCTTGAAATACAATCGAATATGTCACATTAATGAATGATGGCACATTATAATGAATACCCTACTACAGGGCTCAAAATTTAAAGTCCCAAGCTACTAGCCAGGCCTTAAGAGTTACTCGCCACTAGTTGCCCTGCCTCTGCATTCCCACTCGCCCTCATGTAATTTCCACTCGCCAAATGCGAGCAGGCGAGTGGAAATTTTGAGGCCTGCCCTACTATAACTAATGAGAAAATGCTTTAGGCATACAGTGTGCACCTAGAGTAACCTTCGACTCTTACATTGAATTCCAGCAAAGAAGAAGCAAATACTTTCTCACACTTCAAACCGTCTTTACTTTTTCGAAGAACTATGAAAACGCAGATAAAAAGATGGAAGGAGGGGGAAGGTTAATGTTCTTATACTATAGAAACATGCTATCATTTACTGTAAAAAAAAAAATGCTTATAAATATTCCATTGCCAGGCAGTTAAGGTATTTGAATAATAATAAAAAAAAGCTCAGAAAGAAAAGTATGTGATTGCTAATGATCTAATTTCAATATAATAGGATCTTTCTATTGCAAAGAGCAAGACAGGTTAAGAGATATAATTATGACTTAGCAGACTCTCCCAAGTGCACGGAGATGGTCTGACAGTTGTGATCCTGCTCTCCCAGAGAAGAACCTTTGTCTTGTTACCATGCTAAAGATGCAAGATCCCTCTCCTATGCTCAGCCTACATCGCAATTTAACTGTCAGGGTACATTTCATACCAAACCCTCTCATTTCAAAACACTGGGGGGAAGCAGGAGCGGTTTGAAACTGACCTGCCATGAGCAACCCAATTTAAAATGCAGGAGACATTAGCTAAAAGTCCGTAGAAAGGGGAGACAGAGGTTATTAAAGCAATTTTTTTTTATCTAACTGGTTAGCATTGAGACGTAGACCAAATCGTCCTTCAAATTGCATGAATATTCACATTTTGCTATTATTACAAAGTTACACAAGACAAAGGATTACAAGCAAATGATCTTTCCTTACTTTAGGGGACTTTACAAAGGGAAATACAATTTATGTGATGAATTTATGAATTTTAAAAATGGTCTTTGAAGATGAAATATAGTTTTGCTGTTAATTTACGCTCACCTAATAAATCAATCAAGCAAGCATTAAATTCCATTTGGGTAATATTTACTGCCTTCCTAATACAGGATTACCTCTGCTTACATATCATGCTCTTACGTGGCTTTATGAAGCATGAGATAAAGCCATGCTATGCAATCGCAGCTTTGTATTACGCTGGCCATTGCTTCCTGGAAATTAACCAAGGAACCGTCCTAAATTATATGGATCTAGATGCTGGTAATCTGAACTAAAGGACAGAATTTAGAGATTTCTGAAATTGTAGTGTACTTACTGGCTGGGTGGAGTAGAGGTAACATGCTCTATAACCATGGAGACACAAGTTCTAATCCTGGCAAGAGCACCTCTCCAGTAAGTGTCCTTGGGCAAGACACCTAACGGTACATACTCGCCACCTAGGACATACTTGAAAACAAGAGACATCTCAATGTATCCTTCCTGGTAAAATACTTTCTCAAAAAAATGATGAGCTGTGATGATTTGACAAAGGGATATTTTCCCAAATTGGGTATTATTGAGACTGTATTAGAAGCTCACTTGAGCAGGGTCCTCTTTTCCTATCAATGTCTCTGGCCCCTATTACACACTTCGCGCAGCGCATTTGCGTGCGCGCAAATGCGCTTTTGCGCGAGGACAAAACCATTTGCGTGGAACGTCGTATTAGGAAGTTCGCGCAAACGATGCGCGGTATCGTCTACTGCGATTGACCCTGCGCTAATCCAGCGTGAGCGCAAGTGCGTTCGCACATCTCATACTTACCATTGTCAGCGTGAATGCGTTGGAGCGGATGGTATTACGATCTTCGCGCAACGTCGTACGAACGACGTTTGCGTGAAGTATCGTAATGTCTTTGAAAACCTGGTGTTAACTTACAATCTGAACGTTCTGGCCGAAACGAAATGAACCTGCACAAAAAAAATAAAAATACAGCACAGTACAGTTACACATTCTACACATACCCAAACAATAAAATTAATAAATTGTTTAATTTTTTGTTGCAGCACATATACGCAGATTGACTTTGACAGGCGCAACAACCGAAACCTTGCAAATGGTGGTTCTTAATTCTGATTGGCCACCGATTCCTGCACGCAACGGTCATTTGCGCCCAGCTTTGCACGTCGGATTTGCAGTCGAAAAAAGTTGAAGGCTGAAAAACTGCGCTCGGATCGTAATACCGCATCAATTTGCGCGTGCTAAAGTTTTTTTCTGTGCGCAAAAAAATTCCGCTTTGCGAGCGCATTTCTAATAGGGGACTCTGTGTTTAACTTGTTTCTTCATTTTAGGTTTGTTTTGTCCTACTCAGGATATGTTGGTGCTTTAAAAATAATTGTAATAGTTCCACGTATTATGGGACCCTGAGCAACAGGTGGTTTCAGAAGCCTACAATATTAACATCAACAAGGAGACTTTTTGGTTAATGGCTGCAGGAGATGGGGAGAGATGGGGATCCCAGGAGCAACACAAACTGAACTCCTTTCTTGCTGCTAAATATCTGTACAAAGAAAGAAAATAAATAATAATCCCCAAAGTGATCAAGCTAAGAAGAAGCCTACTTATTGTAAGCCACAATTAAAGAGCTCTTGTTTTAGTTGTTGAAACGTTTTATGTGATTGTCCACTTACTCTACCCCTGAAGAAGTCACATTACTATTAGAAGAAATGAACGCAGATGCAGAGGCCGCTATAACTTTTTATGCTTTTAGTATATTTGATTATACTTCTATGAAATATTTATACTATCGGCTTCCTGTTTGGAGAGATATTTTCTGCTCAAGAATACACCACCATCAAGGAGTACTATTCTAGACAGTGCTGGTTGTGACACTTTCAGATGGTAACATATTTCTCTTGGTGTGAGCGTCTCTCTGAATCAACCTGTCCCTTGACAGTCTGCATGATTATTTGATATATTTTTTTTATATTCCAGGAGGTGGCTTTCCTCTATATTATTATGTTTAAAAAATATAATGATAATTGATAGGGAGATTTCCTCCATTGTGACAATTTTGAGGTAAAATTTGCTCTTCCTATAATAATCCCGATTTATTCATTACAGTAAACTATCAAAAATTTTACACTGTATTGCCAGCATTTAGCGCCCACCAGAGTATGTATTCCTGTAAGTATTATTACTATTATTATCATAATTTATACAGCATCAACAGTTTACTCATCGCTTTACAATAAAAAAAATAGGGTAATTGAGTAGCAAACAAACATAGGACAACCAGAGACAAGAGGTGTAAAGGGTCCTGGTCAGATGAGCTTACAATTTAGAGGATTTGGAGTGGAAGAGAACAAGAGGAGTAACATAGAGACATAGAAAATGTCGGCAGATAAGAACCTTTCGGCCCATCTAGTCTGCCCAATTACATGGATACTTTACCTGGATTTATCTTTTGTTTAGGATAGCCTTATGCCTATCCCATGCCTGCTTAAATTCAATTACTGTTTTGGCCTCTACCACTTCAACGGGAAGGCTGTTCCATGTATCCACCATCACCACCAACTACCAAGTAGCCATCTTATTAGTGGTCAGGATCCCTAGTACTAACATTTATATCAGAAATTGTGGTTCTTATGGTAGTAAAGCAAGATATAAAACAATTAAGGATGTAGGTGTATGAGATGTCTGATGAAGTTGGGTGTGGAGAGGGATGTGATCCACTAATCTGAAAAAATGGGTTTGGGAGGATTTTTATGAATGACCAGAGAATATGGGAGAGTTGAATATGATGAGATAGGTCATTCCAGAATACTGATGGCACTGCTCTTGGGATGTCTTGAAGTGGAGTAGTCTAGAAAAGGTATACAGTACTTGTGGAGCAAAAGGAGGTGATGGCTAAATGCATTATTACACAAAATCTAAACTGACGCAGTGCAATGGCAAAACCGGTGCTGCCGCACTCTGAACCTCGTTGGGCAGTACAGGAAAGGTGCTGCCCAGGATAAACTGACTCCTCAGCCGGCTCTGTGAGAACTCTCAGGTGCACCTAATCATTCAGCCTGAATGCTCCTACTTTAGGAAGCCGCACCCCTGCCATAGTGCTTCAGCATCAGTTTACACTCCAGAGTGGAGCTTGTACAGCCAGGAGCCTGTCCTGTTTAAACCAGCATTCAGTTTAACCGTGTACCAGACCCCTTGCTTGCATACTGGATTGCTGCCGTCTATATCCCTGGACCTATGGACCTCATTTGACAACTCTTTTGGATCATCCCTTTGTTACCTCTCAAGAATCACCCACCGCTTCATCTGGAACCCCGCTTCATCTGTGAACACTGCTTCATCTAAGAACTCCATCCCGTATTACAGGCTCTCTCCATTTGTCTATCCTTTATCTACTTGCCTGACTCCCTGCATACTGGACTTATACTTTTCAGTGAACCCTGCTCTCAGCCCCGTTCCTGTGTTGTCCCTCTGTCTGTAAGTTAACCCCTTCCCTCTCCTGTCCTCTCTCAGTTCCCCCTTTTGTATCCATTATCAGTCCTGTTCATTCTGTCTTTAGTTTACTCCCTTTCTGCCCCTGAACCTGTACATTACATGGTTAATTCCTTCCTGTCTATTCTCAGCTCTCCCTTTGTATATGTTAACCACTTGGCTGTTAAGGGCGCGCTGAGCGCATCCAGCCAAGTGGTTCCCCTGTGCTGCGGAAACGCTGAGCGTGTCCTAGCACAGGAAGCAGCGATCGTCCGGTATTTCGGCTGATCGCTGCAGCCCCCTGGGGTTGATGTCAGCCCATAGTTAGAGAAAGGGGGGTTTGTGAGGGTCTTGAGGACGAGCAACAGCACTAGTGGCCTGCTCTACGGTGGGGCCCGCTCAGGTCTCACAAGGTTTTAGCTTGATGTCAGCCCAGCCTCTGGGACCCCGTCAGGCTGGAATAGCATCATCGCGCCGGGCGCGATGATGTCTATTCCAGGCACACACACCCTGCCAGTGCGGGAAAGGTGCCTGAACGGGAGGGGGGAGGTCCTTTGGACCTCTCTCCCTCCCCATCCGTACAGGGCACAGCAAAAAGACAAGCACCGCTTGGAAGGGCACAGCCTGCCCTTCCAAGCGGTGGCTGCCTTTAACCACTTGGGGGCTGGATGGCGATTCGGTCCCAACAGGCGCTGGATCGCAGTCCCCTCCCGGAGCTGGTCGACATCTTGGATGTTGGCCAAGCTTCCGGGATCTCCCCCTAGCGCGATGACGTCGGTTCAGGAGTTAACCCCTAGCTGCCACCTTGGGAAGCCTTCTAAGTGAAGTCTTCAAAGTGAGCACGTACAGGAGATCTTCTGGTGAGTGATTTAGCTTTTTGTTTCAAACAGATCTTTTCTATTCATCTTAAGGTTTCAAGTTAGGTCTGGTGAGTAAATTAGGTTAGGCTGGTGACTCATTTTCATACTGATTAGCATACAATTGGAATCAATTGGGTGGTATTTGCTTCAGGTTTAGCTTGTCCACTCCTTGCTGGGGGAGGTGTTCTTAGGTGATTATATAAAGCTTGTGGAATATTAGCTTGGTCTAATTGAGCTTGGGAAGCCTTCTAAGTGAAGTCTTCAAAGTGAGCACGTACAGGAGATCTTCTGGAGATACTCTGGAGGTAGTCTGAGGTTAGACAGGAGGTAGAAAACCTACAAAAAGGTAAGATTTGCTGGTTTTAAATCCATTCTTTTATAATGGCAGGCTTGGTCCAGTGTAAGAGCTGTCATGCATTTGTTTTTAGATCCAATTTTTGGAGGTTTGGAGGTGTGCCTGATATGTAGGCAGCTCTCTTTATTGCAGCAGGAAATGACTGTTTGAAGTCTGAGATTTGTAAATTATCTGTTAGAGAAACTCAGGCTATGACTGTTACTAAGCCACTGCCACAGAGGCCTCCTAGGAGCGGCAGATGGACTACTGTAGGATCTGGTAGACTTAGAGTTGTGGATAGAAGGCATGTCCCACAATCTGTGGCTCTTCTTAATTCTTTTGAGGCACTTTCAGAGTGTAGTGATAAGACGGATGTAGGCTCAGACACCATAGTTGAGAACCACCATCCACTATGCCTAAGGTATGCAGCACTGCAACAAGGACAAAAATTGAAAAGGTGGGACTTAATAGAAGGCAATTGTTGGGGTGATTCTATCATAAGAGGTGTTGAGCTGGAGAGTAGTGGTTTGGTGAGATGTCTTCCTGGGGCTACTGCTCGTAGAGACAAGAGACGTATTCTCAATATTGTCAAACAAGCAAAGCAACAAGGGGAAGTGGACGTTCTAGTCCATCTAGGGACAAATGACTTGGCTAGCAATGAGGTTTCTGAGATTAAGGAAGATTTTTGTGTTCTTGGAGGTGAAATACAGCAGATTGCGTCCACTGTGTCATTCTCTGAAGTTTTGCCTGTGCATAACATTCAAGATAGGCAGATGTGCAATAGGGAATTCAATTTGTGGCTTCGGGAATGGTGTCGGGAGCAAGGATTTGGCTTTGTGTCCCATGATAGCTCTAATTGGAGCAGAAAGGAACTGTATAAAAAAGATGGTTTGCATCTTACTCATAGGGGAACATATGTTCTCAGTGAGAAGTTAAAAGTTTCGCAAAGAAATATTTAAACTAGGAGGGGGGGACAAAAGGGTAAAAAACAATCTGCCCGATTGTCCCCCAAAACTAAATCGGAGGGTGCAAGCAACATGCGATGTAAAAAATGACAAGCTCAGAGTCGTGTCTACAAATGCTCGCAGTTTGGTCAATAAAATCAATGAACTAGAGGCAATGATGGCAGCTGAAAAGTAGATTTAGTGGCGGTTACTGAGACATGGTTTAGTGAGAAAAATAACTGGGACATAACAATACCGGGGTACACTTTATATAGAAAAGACAGAGAAGGTAGGAAAGGAGGAGGAGTGGCCCTGTATGTGAAAAACAACATAAAAACGAACCAAATAAAAGTGAGCGAGGTGAACATAGAGTCAGTTTGGGTTACGCTAACATTTGGCAATCATACAGTAGCTCGTGTAGGTGTGATCTATAGACCAAGACAAAGAGATAAACAACACCATACGGCGCATGAATTAGTATAGCAATAGTGAACAGTTGATTGATAGACAACTGGTTAATATTGAATAAAATGTAAAGTTATGAATGAATAAAAGTGTCCTTTAAAAATGCCAAATAGAAAAAGAGTAAAAATGTGCAAAAAATACGAAATAGAAAATGAGTCAATTAGTGCAAATGAGTGTTCAAAAAGCAGCAATTCAATACTCAAAAGAGTGTTGTTGATTGAAGACAAGTGTATCAATCCTCTCTGTGGTATGTATACCAGATCTTCTCTTTAAGGTGTCCCTCAAAAGGAATAAAACATAAAGGCAATAATAGTGCAGATGGTCGTACTGAACATGGAGTAATTCAATAGAATCGATGTATGTACCACTCACATTTATTGGAGCCTAAGGGAAATCCAGGCTCAAGGAAGATAGCTTGCGGCCAAATATAGGGTGGCACGTCCCTCCTTTCGTCTATGGTGGTTACTAGATAAAACAGAGAGAATCGGGAGACGGCACTCCCATAGCGTAACTCTGTGCGTATATTTGGAAAATTGAAATAAAATTGGTCACACTCACCGAGTGTAGAGCCTCTCAATACCAGGCTCAAGGAATGTCGCCTTGGGCTCTCTTGAGGTGGAGGCCCAAAACCCTTTGGTGTGGCAGCAGTTGATCCAGATGTCCAAAAAAGTAGGGAGATGGAGAAAAAGTGGCGAATGCAAGATATAAAATAATAAATTTATTGGAAATAATAAAATCCTGGACAAGTTATACCGAGACGCGTTTCGGCTAAAAAGCCTTCCTCAGTCGGTGTATTTTAGTGTCCAAAAGTGCAATAAAATGCAATAAAAAAGTCTTTATTGCACTTTATGGACACTAAATACACCGACTGAGGAAGGCTTTTTAGCCGAAACGCGTCTCGGTATAACTTGTCCAGGATTTTATTATTTCCAATAAATTTATTATTATATCTTTCATTCGCCACTTTTTCTCCATCTCCCTACTTTTTTGGACATCTGGATCAACTGCTGCCACACCAAAGGGGTTTGGGCCTCCACCTCAAGAGAGCCCAAGGCGACATTCCTTGAGCCTGGTATTGAGAGGCTCTACACTCGGTGAGTGTGACCAATTTTATTTCAATTTTCCAAATATACGCACAGAGTTACGCTATGGGAGTGCCGTCTCCCGATTCTCTCTGTTTTATCTAGTAACCACCATAGACGAAAGGAGGGACGTGCCACCCTATATTTGGCCGCAAGCTATCTTCCTTGAGCCTGGATTTCCCTTAGGCTCCAATAAATGTGAGTGGTACATACATCGATTCTATTGAATTACTCCATGTTCAGTACGACCATCTGCACTATTATTGCCTTTATGTTTTATTCCTTTTGAGGGACACCTTAAAGAGAAGATCTGGTATACATACCACAGAGAGGATTGATACACTTGTCTTCAATCAACAACACTCTTTTGAGTATTGAATTGCTGCACTTTTGAACACTCATTTGCACTAATTGACTCATTTTCATATTCGTATTTTTTGCACATTTTTACTCTTTTTCTATTTGGCATTTTTAAAGGACACTTTTATTCATTCATAACTTTACATTTTATTCAAATTAACCAGTTGTCTATCAATCAACTGTTCACTATTGCTATACTAATTCATGCGCCGTATGGTGGTGTTTATCTCTGTCTTAGTCTTGACACATATTTGGTTGTTTTATGTGTTCTTACCATACTTTAGGCTGCACTTAACTATTTATTAGTGATCCACATAGCACTTTAATTAATTCCTTAAATCAATAAGCGCCCACACTGTATAGTGTATATCCGTATACACATTTTCTAATCGTGATCTATAGACCCCCTGGACAAGCAGAAGAACTAGATAATCTGCTGGTTGAGGAAATAGCCAAAATGGCAATGAAGGGGGAAGTTATTATCATGGGGGACTTTAATCTTCCTGATGTGAACTGGAAAACCAAAACAACTGGGTGCACCAGGAGTACAAATATTCTAAACTCCCTACTGGGATTATCTCTAACACAAGTAGTTGAGGAGCCGACCCGTAAAGAGGCCATATTGGATTTAATACTCACAAATGGAGGTTTGGTATCAGACGTTGTTGTAGGTGAAAATTTGGGATCTAGTGATCACCAGTCAGTATGGTTTAATATAACAACAGGGATGGAGCCGCACCACACAAGAACGAAAGTTTTAGACTTTAAAAAAACAGATTTTTCTAAAATGAGATTTTGTGTGAAGGAGTCATTATCAGACTGGAGGAGTTTAAAGGAGTCCAGGAGAAATGGGATTATTTAAAGGAAGCATTATTGAAGGCCACAGGAAATTGCATTCGGCTTGTTAGCAAAAACAAAAAAGGGAAGAAACCACTGTGGTACTCTGCAGAAGTGGCCAAAATAGTGAAGAACAAAAAGATAGCATTCAATAATTTAAAACAACTCAGAGTGAAGAAGATAGGCAAACCTATAAGATTAGGCAGAAAGAGGCAAAGCAATTTATAAGAGCTTCCAAAGCACACACAGAAGAGAAAATAGCTCAGTCAGTAAAAAAGGGGGACAAAACATTTTTTAGATACATAAACGAGAAAAGAAAAGTAAAACAAGGATTAGTTAGATTAAAAACAAAGGAAGGAAGGTATGTAGAAGAGGATAAAGGTCTCGCTGACTGCCTCAATGAATATTTTTGTTCAGTCTTTGCAGAAGAAAAGGAAGGAAAGGGACCTCAGTTAGGAGAGAACACTAAAGAGACATTTACATATCAGTTTACAGAGGAGGAGGTTCTACAGCAGCTGTCTAAAGTAAAGACAAATAAGTCAATGGGGCCTGATGGGATCCACCCTAAATTATTAAAAGAGGTCAGTGATGTAATAGCAAAACCATTAACAGATTTATTTAACCAATCCTTGTTAACGGGAGTCGTCCCAGAAGACTGGAAATTAGCAAATGTTGTGCCCATTTACAAGAAGGGTAGTAGGGAGGAATCGGGGAACTATAGGCCAGTTAGTCTTACGTCAGTAGTGGGAAATTAATGGAAACCATGTTAAAGGAAAGGATTGTTGAACATCTAAAAACACATAGATTACAGGATCAGAAACAACATGGGTTTACCTCAGGGAGATCATGCCAAACTAATCTTATTGATTTTTTTGATTGGGTAACAAAAATAATAGACACAGGTGGTGCAGTAGACATTGCTTATTTAGATTTCAGTAAGGCTTTTGATACTGTTCCGCATAGAAGGCTTATCAATAAATTGCAATCTTTGAGTTTAGATTCCAATATTGTTGACTGGATTAGGCAGTGGCTGAGTGACAGACAACAGAGGGTTGTGGTAAATGGAGTTTATTCGGCACAAGGTCTTGTTACCAGTGGGGTACCTCAGGGGTCAGTACTTGGACCCATTCTCTTTAATATTTTTATTAGTGATATTGCAGAAGGTATTAATGGAAAAGTATCTCTTTTTGCTGATGACACAAAAGATTTGCAACAGGGTTGACGTTCCTGGAGGGATCAGCCAAATGACAAATGATTTAGGTAAACTAAAAAAATGGTCGGAGTTGTGGCAATTGAGTTTTAATGTGGATAAGTGCAAGATAATGCACCTGGGACGTAAAAACACAAGGGCTGAATATAGAATATTTGATACAGTCCTAACCTCAACATCTGAGGAAAGGGATTTAGGGGTCATTATTTCAGAGGATCTAAGGGTAAGTAGTCAATGTAATAGAGCAGCAGGAAATGCTAGCAGAATGCTTGGTTGTGTAGGGAGAGGTATTAGCAGTAGGAAAAGGGAAGTGCTCATGCCACTGTACAGAGCACTGGTGAGACCTCACTTGGAGTACTGTGTGCAGTACTGGAGACCGTATCTCCAGAAGGATGTAGACATCTTAGAGAGAGTTCAGAGAAGGGCTACTAAAATGGTGTACGGCTTGAAGGAGAAAAGTTACCAGGAAAGGCTTAATGATCTTAACATGTACAGCTTGGAAAAAAGACGAGACAGAGGAGATATGATAGAAACATTTAAATACGTAAAGGGAATCCACAAGGTAGAGGAAGGGAGTATATTTAAAAGGAAACAAAATAGCAAAACAAGAGGACATAGTCTTAGATTAGAGGGGCAAAGGTTTAAAAGTAACATCAGGAAGCATTATTTTACTGAGAGGGTGGTGGATACATGGAACAGTCTTCCAGTTGAAGTGGTAGAGGCCAAAACAGTGATTGAATTTAAGCAAGCATGGGATAGGCATAAGGCTATCCTAAACAAAAGATAAATCCAGGTAAAGTATCCATGTAATTGGGCAGACTAGATGGGCCGAAAGGTTCTTATCTGCGAACATTTTTCTATGTTTCTATGTTTCTATGGTGGAGATAGGGTTCATTGGAACAGCCTATCTCCCGACCAGTGGCTGCTAGGGAATAATGTTTGGTATTGTTGGAACGGCCAGAGCATGCCTTTCTAATGATACCAAACATGACCATGTTAAGTGAAAAGAAAAAAGTGTAAAAATAAAAATACTGTATGAATAAAAAATAAAATAAATTGCCAGGGTTATTCAAAGAGCTCCGAATTGGGGCCGAAAGGTAACCGACGCTGAAATTCAGTGTACGGTTACCTTTCCTGGCCATTCGGCTATTCAGAGAGCAGGCAGTTCGCCAAATGTTGGCGAATTGCCTGCACATAAGGTGGCTGTTCGTTACCTGTTCGAGGGCAGTGAAATCCCCATAGAGAAGCAATGCTTCGTCTATTCAGAGAACACAAAACATTTGAATTTTTTATTAACAAGCTTCTATGAATTTATTGTGAATATGTTATCAATTTCATTATTCTTATAATTTTCTAACAATTATTTCATTCTATTTGATCAATTTGTATGAATTATATGACGTTATGATTTATATTAGTCTCATGGATTACTGCAAGTATTTATATAGTAGTCTGCATTAATTATTGTTGATTCATTGGAAGATTTGCACATATCCGCATGGTTTAACTATCCGCAATACCCAAAAAATTTATATCTCCATATTTTCCAAGTATATCTTTGAACAGGGTACAATACTTTGTCTCCAAATAATGGAAACATTCCGTCTTCAAATAAGGGAAGGGCTACACCCCCAATTCCCGATTTTTACCTGCAGGCAGCGCCCAATCAAGGACAAACCCCAACTTTGCACTTTACCCTAAGGTGGGAACAAAGCACCACCATAAGTCCTTGATAGGCAGCAGCACGCAGAATAAAACTCAATGAAAGGGGCACTAACAAAGGGTCCACCCCCATTTTCTCATATACTTGGAACTGGCTTACACTGGTCTTTCCGATGATACCTTATTTGACCCTCTAGCAGGTATGGTTCGGAAGATATGGGAGTCCAAATGATTTTACATTTTTAAATTGTAAAAAAATATATATATACATTTTTTTTATTATTATTAGGTTTTTTTTACACAGAGAAAGGCGCCCCCCTGTGGAACGCATCTGTAGGCACATGCTTACTTTGCCTAATTATAGAGCCAGCCCTGGCTGAACTTGCCACCGAATTGCCCGAACGGTGAATGTCACCATACAGTGCAATTTCATGGCAATTCGTCTATTCACCTCTCAATTCGCCAAATACTGAAAAATTTACGGCGAAATACGGTGCAGTTCGCCGCTCTTCAGCAATCTTCGGCGGCAGCGAACTTGTCATATAGAGAAGTATTGGTTCATCTATACACAGACCTCTGAAGTGTCAGCAAAATGCCCTGATTTTCGGTGATTCAGGTCGACAGATTTAAACAGGCGACTCCCATAAGCAATATAATTTTTAATTAAAAAATCATTTTCAGAAAAGTCTTTATTATTTTGAACACCTTTTTGTATATTTTGTTTTAAAAAAAAATTATTTCAGTTTTTTTAAAAAGTTGTTTATTTTCTAGGACCTTTTTCATTATTTAGACACATTTTTATAAGTTTAAACACCTGGGGCTAAATTACAATCTTCGAGCCGGTACAAAAAACCATTAACGTGAAGGGTAAAACCATTTGCGCCGAATCCCATATTACATAGTCAGCGCAACAACTGCGCACAATCATCTACCGCGGGTGAACCTGTGCGAACCCTGCGCGAGCTTACTGTACTTTGCGCGTCCTATACTTAACATTGTGAGCGTAAATGTGTATGTGCGCTGGTACAAGTATGGTATTACAATCTATTTTGCGGTAATTACCGCATGGCCGTTGCGCGCATAATTTTAGCAACTCCTGAAAGCTGGTGTTAATGGCAAATCTGAACAATCTGGCCAAAACCAAATACACCAGCCCAAAAAAAATAATGCAGCAAAGTATAGTTGCCCATTCAACTCATACCAAACCAATAAGGCTGGGGTCAGACGAGCGTAGTGTTCACGTCTGTGATTGCGCCTAAAAGTACGTCCGTGATAGCATGACAGAAAGCCCATTGGAGCCTGACACATGAAGTACGTCCGCACTGAACTGCGGACGCACAACGGCCGCGGCCCACGGACGCAAGGCAGGCAAGAGCGTACAACCCCCTAGAACGGCCGCACAAAGTGCGCTGCGTCCGCAACGTCTGCATAGCTTTGTGTGTGAGTGATGGAACGTGGTCAGACGGACTGCATTTATACGTCCAGCAATTTTCACGGACAAAATGGTTTTGCTTTTTAATTTATTTTCCCTCCTACATCCGTCAAAATATACGTCAGTGAATAAACGGACTGTGTGGCCACTATTGTGTCTTCCGTACTAACGTACGTCCGTGTGCACGGACGTACAGTCTGTAGAAATCACGTTCGTCTGACCCTAGCCTAAAATGGAGAAGTTGTGTGTGCACTGTAACACTTCAATGTTTTTGAACCCAGGACATACTTGAAAACGAGAGAAATCTCAATGTATCCTTCCTGGTTAAATCCTTTATAAATAAAATAAATAAATTTATTATCGCTGCAGCATATATGCTCAGATTGACTGTGGCAGGCTCAATTTCTTAACGTGAGATAATTGTGGTTCTTTATTCTGATTGGCTGAATCGCGACAAAAAAACAGTGTGCACACTGATTTTTGCATGCGACGGTACTGCGCGAGCATTTGGGCGTGTCCTGTTTGCGCACGTTATTAATCGGCGGATGAGAAGACGCGCGAGGATTGTAATACCAGCGGTGATTTGCGCGCGCAAAACTGTTACGCTAGATTTTTGCTTTGCGCGAGGGTTTTTGCGCGAAGATTGTAATATAGCCCCTAGTAGGAGAATAGGAAAGTTAAGTTTTTTTATTTATTTCTTAGTTCAGTGGATTTCGCCATGGCCAGTTTGCCACTCTTCAGCTGTCTTTGGTGCTCTTCTGCGACATTCTTCAACTTTTTTTGTGGGGCTCCGGCGACTACAGCTTCAGCACACTGTAGTGACCCTACAGTGAATAGTGAATTCACTGTAGTTTTGGCGAAATGGAAGCACCGAAGTGCAAAGCAATGAAATTTTGTAGAAATTCCAGTGCTTTGTGAATAACCTCTTTAATGTACATAAGACATGTTTGTCTATGAAGAGAAACTGAATGAAGATCTTAGGGTGGCAATAACATTTCCTGTGTCATTCTTAAATTAAGCTCTAAAGCCATTGAGTTACTGGGCTAGGTCACAATTGAGGCTAGGGTCAGACGAGCACATTCTGTGCGGATTGTGCGTCCGTGCACAACGGACGTACTTTCTGACTGACGACAAGGTAGTGGCCACACAGTCTGTTTTTGTGACTGATGCTTTTTTTTACCGATGTAGAAGGGAAAATAAATTAATATGAAAAACATTTTGTCTGTCAAAATGCTGGACGTCAAAAATGCAGTCCGTCTGACCACGTTCCATCACTCACACACAAAGCTATGCGGACGCAACGCACTTTGTGCGTCAGTTGTAGCGGATTTATGTTCTTGCCTAACCTGCGTCCGTTTGCCGTCTCCGTTATGCATCCACAGTTCGGTGCGGACGTACTTCATGTGTGGGGCTCCATTGGTCATAATTATATGCTATAAAGGACGTACAAATGTGCGGCAACACGGACATGATCAGTGTGCTCGTCTGCAACGAACCATAGTGTGTCCCCAGTGGAGAAACAAAATCCTTTGTTTTATTTCTGTCCAAGCACCCTAGAGACCTTAAAACCAGTTGCAAATAGCAGCCCTAAACCTCACTGTAACAAAATGTTCAAATAGATCACTGCTGCGTTACAACTGCCAGTGAGAGGGCAGTATACATGGATTAGATTCAGGGGGTTATAATGAGTGGAAATCCCTGTACAGTACAGATACAAGGTGTTACTATAATTTCCTTATGCAGCCATTATGTCACATACAGATATCATTTTTATATTCTATTGGTATTTTTTGGAAGCTGCATTGCTAGTAATCTCATTATGATCACTACAAATCCCCATAGGCAGGAGATCAGGCCATTTTTATTATTTTATCACAGTTACTGTATCTAACTCAAAGGTCTTTTCTGCCTGTATGATTAATAATGCAGACCCCATTTGAGATTGTGTAAGAAAAAGGACACCATCTAGAGCTCAGAATCTTACATTTCAACAAGATTCCTGTAAAGGATAAAGGAATACATGAACAATTAAAAATGAGCAAATTAACATTATTTAAATTTTTAATCTCAGAATAACAATTTCTGTCCGAAACTATTTACCCTATATTTAATTGTTAACTTTACATCCCATGTTTCAAATAAATGTTATTATTGCTTGGTAGTGAAGGGGTTAATGGAGAGCTGCAAACGGGAAAAATCTACGTTGAGCCTTTTTTCACTTGCGGCTCACCTTTAACAGCTATATTCCAGCCGAACCGCTGTACCAGTAGATTGAGCCAGAATATTTTCCAGTCAGAACTGGAACTTTTTTTCCAGTGAGATGTGGATTTTTCAATCCTTTTAACCCCTTCACTACCGATGTCGCGATATCTCGATATGCTGATCTGCAGCCCAAAAGCTAATGAAATTTGTTTGCTGTAAACATATTACATCTGCTTTTGAGCTGCAGAAGGTGCTCCCAAAGTTTTAGCCTTGTGGGCATAATGCCCAAAGAGCTAAAACTGTAAAATCAGCTGCTCAAAGCTATGAAATATCGGGCTGTCAGCAGCCGATGCAGGGAGAAAATAGACCAGCTGCTCAAAACGCTAACTCAATTTGGCAGTAAAGGCCGCCATCTACTGGCCACAAATAGGTTATTTACAGTCAGAAATAAAATAGAAGCTCAAATATTTCTTTAATTAATTAAAAATGATTTTACAAAAAACCACTGGTTACTGACAATGGTTTTTTGGAACTCCAGTGAAGAAGAATGAAGAGAATAGCTTGTTCTTCTCCATACAGCTGCAATTTAACAACTGCTATACAAAGTATAGGAGCCACTAATTTACAGTAACCTTTCTTAATTGCGCTGTAGCCCCTGGCTTCCAAAAAGACAGTTTCAACCAGATCGCATAGTTAAATACCCATGAGATAACAAAGCTAAATACTGATGTAATAATGATAGAAGAAAATCAAGCTAATCAAAGTTATATGTATATGTTCTTGATGGTGAGTAGGGATGAGCCGAACACTCCCCGAGTTCGGTTCGAAGCCGAACCCGAACTTTCCAAATGTTCTGGTCTGAACCCGAACCCGAACTCGGACCCCATACAAGTCAATGGGGCTGAAAATTCAGTTTTTAGAGTGCCCTCCAAGAGGGCATATATGCTAGATATTTGCCATAAAAAGTGTATGGGGGTCCGGGTAGTGCCCTGGGGGACAGGAAACAAGGACAAAAAGTAAAAAAAAAAGTTTTTAAAGGGACAGTGATTTTTCCATGAAATAAGGGTTAAAAATAAAAATGAAAAATTCCTTCAAATATCGTGCCTAGGAGGTCCCCATAACCTGCCCGTGAAGTGGCAGATTTCTAGGATGTATAGAAATATGTAAAAACCAAAAAATGACATTTCAAATGACGGTAAATGCTTTTCCTTTAATCTATCCATAAACAACTGCTTGGGGCGGCAGTCTGTATGAAAAGAGGAGACATTTTCGGACACGCAGAAAAAGTTTACTGATTTTTTGGCGGTGAAAAGCAGGAGAATGACTGGAGAATGGAAAATTCTAGGTCAAAATAGCCAAACCAGAAAAATTCTCCCATTTAGGCTAGGGTCAGACTAGCGAATTTTTAACATGCGTTTAGGCGCACTTAATCACGGCCGCACTAGCATCAAATGACGGGCAATGACAGCCAATATACGAAGTACGGTCGCACGAAAGTCTGGCTGCGCAACGCAAGTGGAAAATGAACGCATTTTTTCGAGAACGCAGAACCGCTAGTATGGACGTACAGAGTGCGCTGCGTCCACTAGCGGCGTGTGTGCGTGATTTGGAGACGTCAGACCCTGCTCATGTCCGGCCAACATAATGTCCAGACACCCAAAGTTTCCTGGTTTGGATCCGTAAAAAATCACGCACAAAAATGCGCATCGTATGACCGTTTTTGCGCATTCCATGAAAAAATAAGGCAATGCGTTCGGACGCACTTTTTGACGGTCGCTGTGAAAAATGCATTAATCTGACCCTAGACTTATCTCACTTTCCAAATCGGCTATTTGGTCCAGATTGTTCTCTTTTCCTGCCATTCTCCTGGTTTTCACCTTTCTCTGAACAACCCTGAGAGAGAGGTGAAAGCCAGGAGAACTGGCAGGAGAAGAGAACAATCTAGACCAAATAGCCAATTTGGAAAGTGAGTTAAATGGGAGAATTTTTCTGGTTTGGCTATTTTGACCTAGAATTTTCACTTCTCCAGTTATTCTCCTGCTTTTCACTGCTCTCTGAATAACCCTGTGAATGTTTAATCCCGAGGTGAAAAATAACATTGCTTAAGGCTGGGGTCAGACGAGCGCAGTTATCACGTCCGTGTTGCCGCACATTTGTACGTCCGTGGCAGCATAGCATTCTGACCAATGGACCCCCACACACGAAGTACGTCCACACGGAAGTGCGGATGCATGGCGGACGCAGCAAACGGACGCAGGTTAGGCAAGAACGTAATACTGCTAGAACGGACGTGCGGAGTCCACCACGTCCGCAACGTCCGTGTAGCTTTGTATGTGAGTGATGAAACGAGGTCAGATGGACTGCATTTATACGTCCAGCATTTTTGACCGACAGAATGTTGTTTCATTTTAATTTATTTTCCCTGCTACATCAGTCAAAAAATACGTCAGTGAAAAAAACGGCCAAAAAAAAAAACTGGCCACTACCTTGTTGTCAGTCAGTAAGTACGTCCGTACAAAATGCGCTCATCTGACCCTAGCCTTAGATGTTATTTTGAATTTTTTTCAAACACAAGTTAAACACTTGGCTGCTATGGACGCGCTCAGCGCGTCCAGCCAAGTGGTTCTCCTGTGCTATGGACGCGCTGATTCCGGCGGATTGCTGTGCCCCCCGGTGCGGGCTGACATCTTGGATGTCAGCCCAGCACTCCGGGACCCCGGCGGAGCAATTAGATGTCATCGCGGCAGCGCGATGACATCTAATTCAGGCGCCCCCCCCCCGCATGTGCGGAGGAAGCGCCTGAAAGGGAGGGGGGAGGTCCTTCGGACCTCTCTCCCTCCCGATCGCCGGGGGCAGGGGGTTAATCCAGGCACCGTTTGGAAGGGCACAGCCTGCCCTTCCAAACGGTGGCTGTGATTAACCCCTGGGGAGCCGGATCACGAATCGGTGCTGAAAAGCGCCGGATCGTGATCCTCTCCTGGAGCTGGCCGACATCTTGGATGTCGGCCAAGCCTCCAGGAACTCCCCCTGAGGACTGGCGTGCACGATGACGCCAGTCCTGGAGTTAACTCCTAGCTGCCACCAATGGTGGAAATAGGGGGTTCCAATGAACCCCCTATCTCCCGATCCGTGGCAGCTAGGGGTAATAAAAATTAAATAAATAAATAAATAAATAAAAGTATTTGAAAAAAAATTCTAAAAAAAAAATAAACAAGTTTTTTTTTTTTGTTTTGTTAATGCAGCAATATTGTTCCCATTTCAATTATAATGTGAACAATGATGCTGCACTAACGATTTTTGTATGCGGTGCGTTTGTTAAAAAAAGCGAAATTTTCCCCAAAAAAAAAGTAACGAGACCCCATTTCTAATTTTTTTAACAAGCGCACCCCATACAAAATATAACCGCAAACGATCGCATGTTAAAATGTGAAAAAAAACACTTTACACATAATAAATTATTGAAAATTCTAATTTTATTGCATTTTTGTTCTAATATACAGAGATGACATAACGTATACATATAATAATGACATATTATGAATCTGCCAAGTCTGCCGGAAAGAACGATATATAATATGTCTGGGTCATATATCAAAATATGGCTACAAAATGCGGTTAATCATGATGAGCAAAAGCGGTAAAAATGACCTCAGCACAGAGGCGTGAAAAGCCTCAGCAGCGAAAGGGTTAAATGCAGCATATTAGGACGTTTTAGGGAAATTAATTCTCAAATCTCAATCAGAAGCAGACACCACCCCACCCTCAGTATGTTGTACAATGTATCAAATTGATTACCAGACTAAAAACACCTGGTGTTATGCCCGTTTGTGAACAGAGGTCATTTAGAGTTGATAATCTTTCCACGTACACATTAGTTTTTAATTCAATATCTAATAAACCGTTTCTTATAATATTCTGCAATAAAGAGTCTCTTTAGTTCTAGATTTTTTTAGTATTTTTTTAAGCATTTTTTATACTTTTTTCAAAATTTCTTTTTTTTTTTCGAACTCGAACCGATCAGACCCAAAAAGGTCGAAATTCGCGAACTTTCGAACTGCCAAAGTTCGGGTCGAACTCCGAACCGTCCGAACACGAACAGCTCATCCCTAATGGTGAGACACAGAAAGGAAAAAATCTTGCTTATTGTTAAAATCTGTTTTCTTTTTTTGTCTTCTAGCTTGTGCTTCTTATCTGTTTAACCTATGTTTTCACTCATTAACATGACCTAAATCTTCCTTCCCCTCATTCTCCTTGCAGCCCACAACCAAGAAACTCTATCCTTTCTGCTGCCAACAAAGAAGATAATGAGCACAGAGCTGTGGTAGGTCCCTAGAGGCTGCTAAAGCAATTGCATAAAATCTGCATACGCAGATAAGTAAATAGTATAAAATACTACGATGCTTCTTTTAGCACAAGCATTTTTCCTTGTTTTGCTTTTGAAAACTACAATGACCCATAAGTCTTGGTTAATGAACAGGTCACTTATGGCCTATCTGGCCCTGAATTTGTGCAATTATTGTTAAATTAACACAATGATGTCTTATATTAGGCAGGTCAATTACTGTCTGTTGACATGTTGAACCCAGCTTCTTTTTATTGCACAGAGCTCCCATTCTAGTCCCCACAATTCCCAGAAATCTTTGAATGCAATAGATGGACAAGAATCATGGGAGCAGTAGTTCCGATTTATTATTATTATTATTATTGTTTATTTATAAATCGCCAGCATATTCCGCAGCGTTGTACAATGGGCACAATATACACAGGGTTACAGTACATTGAACAACATTTTGACAAACCAGTACAGGAGGAAAGAAGGCCCTATTCCCGTGGGAATTTACAATCTAGAAGGGTTGGGGGTGGAAATAGGAGGAGAGGACTGCAAGGTGAGAGTGATAGACTGGTGGGAGTGATGGACTGGTTGCGTCAGGTAGGCTTCCCTAAATATGAATGTCTTAAGGGAGCATTTGAAGGAAGGGAAACTGGGGAGAGTCTGACAGTACGAGGTAGAGCATTCCCAGGCCATACTTGAAAGCGAGAAAAATCTCAATGTATCTTTCATGGCAAAATACTTTGCAAATAAATAAATTTCAGATGAGGGCAGCATGTGAGAAATCCTGCAGTCTATCATGGGGTGGGGTGATGCGGGGAGAAGCTAGGCCAAGTCACTGTTTGATCCTAGGGAGCGGGCTTAGGTGTATTTGGTGATTAGTGAGGACAGGTAGTGGGGAGGTGAGTTAGTGAGAGCTTTGTAGGTCAGGATAAGGATTTAAAATTTTAGTGGATGGGTAGCCAGTGAAGGGACTCGCAGAGAGGAGCGGCAGAGACAGAGCGGCAGGTAAGGTGGATGAGCCTGGCAGAGGCATTTAGAATGGATTGTAGAGGGGAGAGGTGGGAGAGAGGGAGGCAAGCTAGAAGATAATTACAATAGTCGTCGGGAGATTACAAGGGTGTGGATGAGTTGCTTTGTGGTGTCCGCGGTAAGAAATGGCCGAGTTCTGGAAATATTACGTAGTTGGTAGCGGCAATAGAAGGAAAGAGACTAAATATGGGGGGTGAAGGAATGAGCAGAGTCAAGTGTAACTCTGCGACAGCGAACCTGGCTTGATGGGGAGATGGTGATACCATCAACCATGGTAAAGAATTAAGGAGGTGGGGAGACATTAGAGGGAGGAATTAGTAGGAGCTCAGTCTTCAACATGTTAATCTTTAGGTGGTGAAAAGTTTAGCAGATGAAAAACGTGGTTGTTTACGAAATATAGGTAAAACTAGCAATATTGTTATACTTATTTTAATAAATATAAACTATTCACAAGCTCAGAAATTAGACGGAACAAAAAACACAGACCCTCTCAGACTGAGCTGGTTGTTTTAAAAATAATATTATCATGGAGATCATATTTCCAAGACTTACCACATGTGGGTAGCAGTCTGGACTGTAGGAGGAACCACAGACAATGTATAGTGAGCAGGATAAGCAAATGTACAGTATATCTGTATACAGATTGTTTATTCCCAACATTGTGTATTTTCTGCTAAATTTTGTACGCATAAAAAAGTAATTAATAATTGCTCCATGAGTGCACACCCTGATATAACAAGTGTAGCGCTCACTCCTGGAGGAGCTGCTGAATTTAACCTTGGGTTAGTCTCTCCGCACTAGGGAATAAATATACACCAGCACTGTTGTGGATTTTATAAATTATATACTTTACTGGTCTCAATAAAGCGGCATATATAATGTAAGCACGGTATATAATAAACAGGATTTCGTAATGCGAGAAACGCGCAGTGGTAAAATAAAGGTTTAACCCCTTAGTTTCTGGAGTGTAAGTCCCGTGCAGTTTGTGTCCCAAAAAGGTGTGTGTGTGTGTATGAGCTCGGGTACCCGGGTACTATATTTCAACTGGCCAGTGAATGTATTTAGTAAATCTTTGACTAGTCACGTTGGGGCACTGTAGATTTAAGCAATACTGCAGCGTGCTTCGTTAAACTTTGTCTGGCGGATGGGTGAGAGGCCTTCGAGGCCACAGTCAATCTGTTCCGCTGCCCGATCAAGGACGTCTCTCCGCTGGATTTTCCTGGGACTCTGTGCTACCGGATCCACTTCTCCTGCTTGTCCGTCTTTACAACAAGGTCTACAGCCTGCACTCCCAGTGGATCATCGCGGTCTCCTTACTCGGGGTCCAATCTGCTACTCTGTGTCTGTGCAAAACCTCTCAGCGGTGGATTACTAGGTCTCCGGCAAGTCACTGTATCGATCCCCAGTGTCGGCAAGGCAGCACCTGCTCTCCGGCCTGGTAACAATCGCTCACAGTCTCACGTGCGTCTTACTCTGTTCACCCCTCGGCTCACACTGGCCCTCCTTCCACGAGGCTGCGGATGTCCTTTCCTCCTTCCCCACCCACTTCCTGTCTCTGCCCCAAAGAATGCTGGAAAACGTAGTCCCATTGTCCAGTATAGTTTACATGCGCTTGACTCCCTCTGGTGGCCAAAACGGAACACTACAGCAACAGAGTTTTAAACCGCGCTACACTAGCATTGAATAATAATGCCCCAACATTTTGTAATGCCAAAATGCTGGGATACCAGGGAAAGAATCTTAGTTTCCATGCCACCAATTGGGATTGATTCTCATAAAAAATTGGAACCCTCTGCTACTCCATAGATGCTGCCTTGACAAAAATTGAGGATTGTGCCAAAATGAGGAAATGTCGTGGCACAAATGATATCACTGATAATACTTATGGGGTCTTCCCCGTGCTTATTTATCGTAAGAACATTATATAATACTTTTGCATTATACGGACGGCACGCCAGTTGCCTAAAACCAAGATTGTTCTGTCAAATAAGGTACAGTGTGGACATGATGGTGAAGAGGCCAAGAAATCATTTATGATGACACAGCACTCAAACTCATATTTTCCATAACTTCATTTTTAAACAGAGCTTACGGGTTACACATTTTTGCGAAAAATGTGTAATGGGTTAAAAGTTGTTGATCTTGAAAGGGTTAAGAGTTATTGGAGTCTTTGAAATCTATACAATCTTTAAGTGTGTGAGCTACTGTTGAAGTTGTTGAATATATGAGTTGGAGTGCTCTCCTCCTGGTTTGTTGTATTTTTTGTCTTGAGAAGTAACCGCCCATTATGCGTAGTAAAGGTTGAGTGCTGCCCTCCTGGTGTATTTTGTATGAGAAGATCTGAAAACCCTCTCGCATGCATCTCTCTGTGTCACAGGTGTTTCATCGTCAGGTTTTATTTAACCTTGAATCGCAGAGACCTCCAGGAAGGATTCTGTCTTCAGTAAGTGAGTCAATCAGTGATGTGCGGTGAGGTCAGTGGCTGGTGAGGCACTGACTAGTATCAGAGCCATATATACACGGGTTACGTAGGTTCAGGTTCAGTGCTCCCCAGGATCTGGCTGCTGTAAGTGCTCCCCAGGATCTGGCTGCTATCAGTGCACCCCAGGATCTGGCTGTTCAGTGCTCCCCAGGAACTGGCTGCTCTCAGTGCTCCCCAAGACCAGGCTGCTGTCAGTGCTCCCCAGGACCAGGCTGCTGTCAGTGCACCCCAGGAACTGAATTTTTTTTGGGTGCTTTCCCATTGGTACAAGCAATTCCATTGCTCTCAGTGCCTCTCTGAGGCACTGATGAGCGTAGATTCAGGAAGTAGGAGGCGCCAGACGTGCGCTGCAGACTTCAGTGAATCTATTAGCCAGCTTGAGCTGCGCAAATTGCATAGGCTCAGAGAAGGCTGCCGCTGCTGTGTGATGGTTCACACACACACAGCAGCCGGTGAACTAAAAGAAAAAGCGAAGGAGCAGAGACAGACGATGGGGGAGCAGGTGAGTATGTGAACTTTTTTAATTTAAATAGCAGCAGGTTTTATTTTAAAAATTTACAGTCCTCACTTAATGGATTTATGGCAGGTGAGGCCCTGCCTCACTTGCCGCCCCTGACTGCATGTCCCTGGAGTCAATCCCACAATGGCGGTCATTAGGTGACAAGGATAGGACCTGTCATCGATGGGCTACATTAGCGCTGTGACAGGCTTAAGCAATTTATGGCCATATATTGTGAACTAGATTCCCATCATTTTTAAACAGAGCTTAGAGTGATACATTTCTGAAAATACCTTAATGACTAAAAATTTGTTGGTCTTGAAAGGGTTAAGAGTTTTTGGAGACTTTAAATGGTTGAGCTACTGTTGATGTGGTTCAATATATGAGTTGGAGTGCTCTCCTCCTGGTTTGTTATATGATATACTGTATATATATTGTGATCCAGCACTGTCATAGGGCGCCATAGCACAGTCCCCTAGGGCAATCACATCAGTCAAACTCTTTGACGTGTGGAAGCTTCCAGGTTTTATTTAAATAGCAGAAAAGAAAACATAATACAAAACAAAATACTTGCTCACCTGAGCACTAGCTAACTCACTTAAGGGGTTATTCAAAGAGCACCAAAATTCCAGTGGAATTTCGGTGCTCTTTTGTTCCCAGCGCTTCGGGGAATCAAAATCCCCGACCCTGCAGTTAATTCAGCATTCACTGCAGGGTCCCCGAAGTGCAGGGAAAAGCTGCCGAAAAACCACAGAACCGAAAGTAAAAACCGCCCCAGGTGTCTATAATTAAAGTTCACCTATTCCAAGCACTCTACAGCAAAAACAACTTATCGGATTGTCATCAAATTTGCACAACGTCTTATTGACGCCATGGGACATTCATGCAAAAAAAATTCAAAATTTCACCGCCAGGGGGCAGTTGTAGGTTGTTATGGTATGGGAAATTGTTTTACCAAAACACAAATTCTGTTCCAGAAGCTTTGTGGAGGTTTCGATTGCTTAAAATGTCTTTAAAGAGGTCCAATCACTGTGAATGGATTCCAGAAAATGATCCTGAAATTTGAAGAAAGGAATGTGAAAGTTAAATGTGAAAGGCAGAAGAGGACGAAAGCCTGTTGCCATGCAGGTGGTTGAAGACGTAGTGACCAAAGTTGATGAGGACAGGATGTCAAATGTCAGGGCCAGCATCAGTGTTTCGTTGTGTTGTTCAAGTGTTGGGCCAGCCTATTGCCACAGTCCACAAAATTGTTCGTGAACGTTGTACGGTACTATCCTTACAAAATGTCTACAGTTCAACAACTCCTGCCACCTGATCCATTTCAACGACAGACCTTTACGCTACAGTTCTTAGTGCGGATCGAGGTTGACCCTGATTGGCCCTGGAACATTCTCTGGATGGACGAGGCACATTTCCATCTGCATGGTGCTGTTAACACACATAATTGTTGCATTGGGCTAGGAAAAATCCCAGTGCGAGTCTGGAAATTCAGTTTCCCAAAAGTGACATTTTGGTGTGGCCACCAGGGAAGGATTAACATAGGGGCTGATGGAGCAGCAGCTCCAGGCCTATGCCCCAGGATAGGCCCAGAGAAAGGACAACTATCAGGGTTATTCAGAGAGAGGTGAAAAGGAGGAGAATGACTGGAGAATGGAAAATTCTAGGTCAAAATATCCAAACCAGAAAAATTCTCTCATTCATCTCACTTTCCAAATCGGCTATTTTGACCTGGAATTTTCCATTCTCCAGTCATTCTCCTGCTTTTCACCGCTCTCTGAATAACCCTGTATGTCTGCATTGGTGGGCATTTGGACCCCTGTATTCTCCACCTGCATAGCTGCTAAAGGGTCAAGTATCACTGGAAAGGCCAGAGCATGACCTTTCCAATGATACCAAACATGACCAGATTTTATGTAACAATAAAAATAAAATAATAAATTTTTTTTATTTTTTTTTTGTTTCTGACACAGCAATAATTTTCACTTCACAATTATAAAGTGAACAACGATGCTGCACTAACTCACCACCTCATTTCTCATATCACCAACAAGTGTGGAGGTGATGGCACAATCTGTTATTACGAATTGTTACATCAAAAACCTAAACTGCCGCACTGCAGCGAAAAGCACTGGGGGGTACTTCAGAATAGGGATGAGCATTCGGTTCGGATCAGTTCGGAGTTCAATTTGAACATCGCCCGTTCGTCGAACTCTGAACATTTCCGCGTGTTCGCCGCATGTTCACCCACAATGCACCACAATGGACCACAATGCACTTTTCCACTGGCCTGGAGCTTGTAATTGGCTACAGCCTTGCACCTGACCACAGGTCAGGTGCAAGACTATGCCAATCACGGCTCAGAGTCCTGACTGGGCAAATTTTGCCCAATCATGGGCTCACAGAGCTAAGTCCCGCAGCACACTATATAAGGCTTCCCTGCCTGCAGCCCCAGCGTGTGTGTTTGCAGGAGTGAATCAGAGAGGAGAGGAGATTGTTCTGTCAGGGTGTATCAGTGACATTGTAGGAGATTTCTGGGAATTAGAATCTGTGTTGGCACTGCCAGGCTATCAGGGACAGTGTGTTTCAGTGAGTTGTAGGAGATTTCTGGGAATTTGAATCTGTCTTGGCACTGCCAGGCTATCAGTGAGTTCTACCAGAGTTCAGCAAATTTGAATCTGTCTTGGCACAGCCTGTTATCAGTGTATATCAGTGAGTCAAAGGCACAATATTTGGGTGCACTGCCACTGACACCTATACCAGATTTATATCATTTTAATATTGGACCGCAGGGTCCATCACTGCACTCTTCCACAATACCATGGGCCGGGGCAGGGGGGCGGTATGCCCCAGGTACCCGGTGTGACAGTGTTGGGGGGGTGCCACACAGCTTCTGCTCCGCACCCTGGAATGTGGGGAAGCAGATGCCCGCCGCCGCAATGCATACAGCGGCTGGTCGTCGGGCAGCCTCACTACAGGGCACACACACACTCAGTGTAAGGCCGAGGCAAGCGCTGGATCCGGACAAGGCAGCCAACCACCGCCAAATCCGGCCCGCCTGTCTGGCCATGTGTGTGTGAGGCTGGCTGCGCCGTGCGGCCGCGGTCATGTGATAGGCCTCCCATTCGCCGCCTGGCAAGTCATGCGCCCTGCCTACACGTGCCGGGCCACCGCGCGTTAATGAACGGAGAGTGCACTGCGCAGGTCTGCGGATGAATCCACTCAGCCTTCGCTGCACTGCGGCACCTGTTTGTCTGCCAAGCTGGCCCCGCCCAGTATATCGGTCGCTGCACGACAATAGCAGGGCGAGGGGTGAGCAGCCAGAGTGAGAGCCAGACTGTGCCACGCAACGAAGAGCAGGCAGCAGCCGCAGGGGGGTCCCAGCCAAGACCAGTGCCACATCTACTACCAACTAACCTGAACCAGGCAACCAACTGACCGCAAATTCGGGTCACACACCACCTGCAGCTGGTAAATATGTTTATGGGGGTAGGGTATATATGTATATCAATATACTGCATGAGGTCTGTCTGCTCTGCTGGTCTTTAATGTTTATATTTTGTTGCATGAGGTCTGCTGGTCTTTAATGGAGGTATATATCAATATGCTGCATGAGGTCTGCTGGTCTTTAATGGGGGTATATATCAATATGCTGCATGAGGTCTGCTGGTCTTTAATGGAGGTATATATCAATATGCTGCATGAGGTCTGCTGGTCTTTAATAGGGGTATATATCAATTTGCTGCATGAGGTCTTCTGGTCTTTAATGGGGGTATATATATCAATATGAAGCATGCGGTCTGCTGGTCTTTAATGGGGGTATATATCAATATGCTGCGTGAGGTCTGCTGGTCTTTAATGGGGGTATATATATCAATATGAAGCATTCGGTCTGCTGGTCTTTAATGGGGGTATATATCAATATGCTGCATGAGGTCTGCTGGTCTTTAATGGAGGTATATATCAATATGCTGCGTGAGGTCTGCTGGTCTTTAATGGAGGTATATACCAATATGCTGCATGCGGTCTGCTGGTCTAATGGGGGTATATATCAATATGCTGCATGCGGTCTACTGGTCTTTAATGGGGGTATATATCAATATGCTGCATGCGGTCTGCTGGTCTTTAATGGGGTATATATCAATATGCTGCATGAGGTCTGCTGGTCTTTAATGGGGTTATATATCAATATGCTGCATGAGGTCGGCTGGTCTTTAATGGGGGGGTGCCAAATATAAGATCCGCCCGGGTGCCAAATGTTCTAGGTACGCCCCTGCTGACGCTTATACCAGATTTATATCATTTTAATATTGGACTGCAGGGTCCACCACTGCACTCTTCCACAATACCACAGAGGGGTTACGGTGTGAAGGCACTTGCTGCCACCAAAGGTGAAATATTTGGGTGCACTGCCACTGACGCCTATACCAGATTCATATCATTTTAATATTTGACCGCAGAGTCCAACCCTGCACTCTTCCACAATACCACAGAAGGGTTACGGTGTGACGGCACTGTTGCTGACACTAAATGCCCAATTTTAAAGGACCTATTGTTACTTTCATCCAAAGCCTGCATACGTTTCACCATAATTTAGCCCAAAAAATCACTAAACTTGTTCTGCGTGTCCTAAAAGGTCTCCTCTTTTCATACAGGCTGCCACCCCAAGCAGTTGTTTATGAATAGCTTAAAGGAAAACCATTTACCGTCATTTGAAATGTCATTTTTTTTTTTTTAAATGTTTCTATACATCCTACAAATCCGCCACTTCACAGGCAGGTTATGGGGACCTCCTAGGCACGATATTTGAAGGAATTTTTCGTTTTTATTCTTAACCTTTATTTCATGGAAAACTCACTGTTCCTTTAAAAACATTTTTTTTTTTAACTTTTTGTCCTTGTTTCCTGTCCCCCAGGGCACTACCCGGACCCCCATACACCTTTTATGGCAAATATCTAGCATATATATGCCCTCTTGGAGGGCACTCTAAAAATCGAACATTCGGGTCCCATTGATTTACATTGAGTTCGGATCATGTTCGAGCTCGAACTCGAACTTTTGAAATTGTTCGAGTTCGAAGTCGAACCGAACACGGAGGGGTTCGGCTCATCCCTACTTTGGAACCCGCATCTCTAATCTTTTAATCTTTACACCTCACTAGGTCAAGTGAGGTGTCCTTGAACAGGTAAGAGTCTGGCTTTTGCATTGATACCAAACATAACCATGCAAACTCTAGAAGAAAAGAAAACAAACAAAACTTTATTTTTAGTTCCAACGCAACGGTATTGTCCATTTCTCACGTATAAAATTAGCAATACCACTCAGAGATGTGCACGCATTTTTTTTTCGTTTTGTTTTGTTTCGGCTCATTCGGTTTTTAAAATTTTCGTTTCAGATCGTTTTGGCCGATTTTCATTTCGGCTAGTTTCGGCTCGTTGTTTCGTATCGACTTTCATTTTGTGGTATCGGAAATTTTCGGTCTTTCGTATCGTCTGTTCTCATAGTTTCAAAGGGTCTATTTCGTTTTGGCTTAGACGAATGGTATTTTGGATGCTCCATTATTTCGGTCGATACAGTAATTCTGCCGATTCGTTCCTTCGGACGTATTGATTTTTATGAAAGATCCTTTTTTCTTATGAATATGCATTGCACAGCTTTATTTAATCATATTAAAATGGTATGAAAAGGAAAAAAAGTAACAAAACAATTTACCTCCACAGAATAATGCAGCATATGAATCCGCACACTGCCAGGCACACCTCTACAGTATAATAATCCAGCATATGAATTCTCACACTGCCAGGCAGCACCTCTACAGTATAATAATGCAGCATATGAATCCGCACACTGCCGGGCAGCACCTCTACAGTATAATTAATGCAGCATATGAATCCGCACACTGCCGGGCAGCACCTCTACAATATAATAATGCAGCATATGATTCCGCACATTGCCGGGCAGCACCTCTACAGCATAATAATGCAGCATATGAATCTGCACACTGCCGGCAGCACCTCTACAGTATAATAATGCAGCACATGAATTTGCACACTGCCGGGCAGCACCTCTATAGTATAATAATGCAGCATATGAATCCGCACACTGCCGGGCAGCACTTCTACAGTATAATAATGCAGCACATGAATTTGCACACTGCCGGGCAGCACCTCTATAGTATAATAATGCAGCATATGAATCCGCACACTGCCGGGCAGCACTTCTACAGTATAATAATGCAGCATATGATTCCGCACACTGCCGGGCAGCACTTCTACAGTATAATAGTGCAGCACATGAATTTGCACACTGCCGGGCAGCACCTCTACAGTATAATAATGCAGCATATGATTCCGCACATTGCCGGGCAGCACCTCTACAGCATAATAATGCAGCATAGGAATCCGCACACTGCCGGCAGCACCTCTACAGTATAATAATGCAGCACATGAATTTGCACACTGCCGGGCAGCACCTCTATAGTATAATAATGCAGCATATGAATCCGCACACTGCCGGGCAGCACTTCTACAGTATAATAATGCAGCATATGATTCCGCACATTGCCGGGCAGCACCTCTACAGCATAATAATGCAGCATATGAATCCGCACACTGCCGGCAGCACCTCTACAGTATAATAATGCAGCACATGAATTTGCACACTGCCGGGCAGCACCTCTATAGTATAATAATGCAGCATATGAATCCGCACACTGCCAGGCAGCACTTCTACAGTATAATAATGCAGCATATGATTCCGCACATTGCCGGTCAGCACCTCTACAGAATAATAATGCAGCATAAAACGAAAAAACAACTGAACCGAATGGCCCGAAATGATCCGAATCACCGAAATGATCCAAACCCTGAAATGACCCCAATCATCGAATCGACCCGATTATCGAATCGACCCGAAATTTCGAATCATCCGAAATATGGAATCGAATTACTCGAAATTTCAAATCGATCCGGAAATTTCGTGTGGTCGACATTTCAGATTCGGGATGCCCTCGGAAGCACGAAAATAGTAAATTTCATACGAAAATCGATTCGGTACGAAACGAATTGCACATCCCTAATACCACTGCCATTACTCACCTTCTCATTTCCCGTGCTGTGAGCAAAGTCAGTGTTTTATACAAACAGGGTTATTCAAAGAGAATCGAAAAGTCACCGTGAGTTCGCTTCAATTCGGCGCGATTCGGCGATCCTATTTTGGCGACCCTGCGCTGTATTCAGCAAGCACCACAGGGTTCCCGAAGTGCAAGGAAAACCTGCCTCAAACCCGTCGAACACTCACCGCCAACCCGCCGAACACTCACTGCAAAACCCACCAAACACTCACTAAAACCCACAAAACAGCTGGATTAACCCCGCTGAACACGCCGGAGGAACCCGAGCAGCCACCGTTCAGCCGCTGGAAAAAGCCGACACCGCAGACGAATGGAGTGAAGAAAAAAAAACCGTACGCTTGAATGTTTGAAAAGTGAAATTCTGTTTCCATACAAACTACGGAACGAAAATGTCTGAAATTTACATATAAGGTCCAATGAATGATAATTAAAAGGGCTGTTACAGAAAAAAGTAAAAACGATTAAAAAAAAACGGAAAAAAAAAAATTCGCGACAAAAATACATAAAAGATCTATAAAGAAAGAGACTTTATACTGCAGAATATTATAATCAACGATTTATTAGATATTGGATTAAACGGGATTATTTTCAACATTAAATATGGGATTAAAGACAAAAGAAAAGGGCGCAAGATAGGTGGAAATTGAAAAAATACCTCTGGAGCACCCCAGATACAGTTAGGCCCCATTCACACCTAACCGTTTTAACGCGCGTTCGTGCACGCTTTAAAATGCATGAATGGGGAAATCCCATGCTTTGCTATGGGCCCCATTCAGACCTAAGCGTTTTAGAGCGCACAGGAACGCACTTTAAAACGGCCGACCCAAAAAGAAGTTCGGGAGCTTCTTTTCGGGCATACAGCAGCGCGTTCGCAGCCATAACATAGCCGCGAACGCGCTGCAACGCGAACGCGCGTAAAAAAAACGCGCGCATTGCGCGACGCAGCGCTACGCCCAGGTGTGAACCCAGCCTTAGGGTACTCCTAGGGTTCACAGTAGATTGATTTCTTTAAAGAGCGCTTTTGCTTCTTAGTTGGTTAATATAGCATGCACTGAAAAATCAAAAGAGAATATATATTGTGCAGTATATTTAATATTTTTTTTTTTAAAAATCACAGTGTTAAAGGAAACTCACAAAAATAGAGCACAAATAAATGTGCAAAACAGCATTTGCCACAATGGCCAGAACCTCCCAATTTCTGTACTCCAAACCTCCGGTCTGCAGTCCATCAACATATAGATCGAAGCCCGTTGGAATGGAATGGAACGCTGGCTCAGCATCAACTGGAGTTCGTTAGAATGGAACACTTGCTCAGCATGGATGTTCGGCTTGGTCTCTGGCTTAATTTCTGGCGTACAGAACTTTGCTCAATGCATTTCGTGGGGCATACCCACTTCCTCAGGAGCTAGTTCACAAATGTCCTAATACCCTTTTTATACATTCCCACATGAGCAGTGATTAAACAATCATTGAAAAATGCAAAACCGCTGATCTAATTTGCTTAGAGGATGGTAATTTGAAAAAAAGAAGAAAAAAAAAAGAAAACCTCCACCAGCTTTCGGAATAATTCCTTCTCTGCGCAGCCGCGATATACCATGCACGCACTCGACTTCTCCCAGCGTTGGTGCGCACATCTTCTACCACCCAGAAGGGACAGAGCTCAACTGCGCATGCGCCTTGTTTGGCATGCTCTAATAGATTTTCTGTAATGCGCTTGGTGAACGTTCTCTCGTCTGCATCCTAATTTTCTCATTGTTACAGCTTTGCCAATGTTATAAAAATCCAATTTTAAAACTTGCAATATTACTTTACTGACACCTACAAATAAATATAGTATATAAAATACAGAGAATACGAAATGTTTGTTTTTGCAACTTGAATTTACTAAAATACAGATGTTACTTCTAAACCCAAGACCACAATATGGCTGATTGCCTAAAAAGAAGAAAAACAGGGATAAAAAAAAAAGAGACAAATTTATATTCAATCCATAAATGCCAATATATCAATATCATTATTAAGTCCCTTTCCACCAAGAGTTCCCAATTTATAAATCCATTCAGTCACTTTCTGTTAGTTTAGGCTAGGGACAGATGAGCGCATTTTCTGCGGCCACCGTCAAAATGTACGTCGATGCGTGCGCACGCATTTTTTCACGGAATACGCTTAAGTGGTCAGACGATGCGCAATTCTGGACGTATTTCATGACGGTGGGGTAAAAAGAAGTCTAGGGAAATCCGGCTGTTTGAACGTTATGTAGGCCGCACACTAGCAGCGTCTGACGTCTCCTAATCACGCACACACGCTGCCATGCGGCCGCAGCGCACTCTGTACGTCAGTAGCAGCGGTTTCACGTTCTGAGAAAAATGCGTTCATTTGCTGGTTGCGTGGTGTCGGCGCACTTTCGTACGCACGTACTGCGTATATTGGCCGTCATTGGCCGTTATGTGCTGCTACTGCCGCCGTGATTTAGTGCGTCTGCACGCGCGTTCCGACTGCCCCACTCTGACCCTAGCCTTAACCGTAACATCCCCTCCTCTCCAATCTGGTTCAACTAAATCTATCCCAATACTGAGGAATTCTTCAAATCTAAAAACTGAACATTTATTACAATGGAATGGAACGCTATGTTTCAATTTCTTAGTGCGGATCCCAGAATAATGCTCCATGAATCTTTCGTGTAGGGTTCGAGATGTCCTACTCACATATTGGGCTCCACATTTACATTCCAAAAGATATACAGCATTTTTGCTTTTACAATTGATAAAATGATCAATCTTAAATACTTTTCCTGTTACAGTACTTTTAAATTCCAATGTTTTTCTAGCCTGATTTTTACACGTTGAACATCGACCACACTTAAAAAAACCTTTTGGTTTGACTATCATATCTGTCCTTTTTTCTTTCCCTTTAAACCAAATACTTGGAGCAATTTTAGATTTTAAATTTTCTGCTCTTCTAAATACTGTGACAGGATGTTCAAGTAAAATTTGTTTCAAATACGGGTCCTGTTGTAGGATGGGCCAATGTTTATTAAAAATCTTTTTAATTGATGGTACATCATTATTATATTTAGTTATGAAAGCTAGTCTAAAATTACCATTCTCATTCTTATTTTTATGTTCAGTTAGGAGATCCCTCCTATTCAGAGCTTTAACTTCTCAATTAATTCTACTGGAAAATTTCTCTTTTTTAGTTTATCTTCAATTATTTCTGCCTGTTTGACATATTCATCAATTTTTGAACAATTTCTACGTACTCTTGCCACCTGATTTTTAGGGATGTTGTCCTTCCATTTATTGTAATGACAACTGTCATACTTAATATAACTGTTACCATCTCTTGGTTTAAAGAGTTCTGCTCTCAATTTCTCCCTCTTTAATGAAAAAGGTTAAGTCCAAAAAATTAGTGGTCTCCAAGTTGATTTCTGCTGTGAACTTCAGGTTGTATGTATTATCATTGACATAAACAATGAATTTATCCAAAGACTCTCTATCTCCCCTCCAAACTACAATGACATCATCAATTAAGCTTTTCCAGAGGACAAGGTTTGCCCCAAACGAATTATCTTCCCAAATAAATTTTGCTTCCCAATCCGCTACAAATAAATTCGCATAATTTGGGGCAAACCTTGTGCCCATTGGAGTCCCAGTACGTTGAAGAAAAAATACGCCATCTACAAAAAAATAATTATGGACCAAAATAAATTCAATGCAGTTTATTAGAAACTCCCTTTGTTCTGGATCAATATCCTGATCTTTTTCTAAGAGTTCTAAGAGTCAGTTCTTATTGCCGCTACTCCTTTAACATGATTAATTACAGTGTATATGGAAGTCACATCCAATGTTAACCAAATTAATTCTCTCTGCCATTTGATCTTTTCTACTTCTCTGATGATATGTCCTGAATCTTTCAGATATGAAGGAATTACCTTCACATATTTTTGCAGAAAAAAATCAACATAATGGGACATGTTGCAGGTCATTGATCCAATGCCACTAATTATAGGCCTTCCTAGGGGGTTGTCTATTCTTTTATGTATCTTAGGTAAATGATACATGGTGGGAATCCTTGGATATTCTACGTAAAGATAGTCAAATTCATTTTTATTTAAAACACCGGTATCTAAACCTTTTTTCAGAAGCTCCAATATTTCTTTTTGAAATTCCTTCGTTGGATCTTTACTTAATCTTTCATAAGTTTCCAAATCTCCTAAAATATTATTAGCTTCTTTTTTATATTGTTCTCTATCTTGAATTACTATCCCACCCCCCTTATCTGCACCCCCTTTTTTTGAATATGGGATTCACCAGAATAAATCTGGCGAATGAAACCACCGAACAGCAGGGCAATTCGGCAACTTTTCACTGCTGGTTTTTATCTGAATAGATGAAGCATTGCTTCTCTATGGGGATTTCACTGCCCTCGAACAGGCAACGAACAGGCACCAAATGTGCAGGCAATTCGCCAACATTTGGCGAACTGCCTGCTCTCTGGAACGCCGAATGGCCAGGAAAGGTAACCGCATGCTGAATTTCAGTGTTCTTTTACCTTTCGGCCACAATTCGGATCTCTTTGAATGACCCTGACTGTCATATTATTCATAAAACACCATCCTCTAAGACCCAAGGGAAATATAAAAATGTTTTGTTAAAATTGTATATTTTCTCAGAAAAATGCAGTAACAGGTTTCCATTTCATTTTTTTTTCCAAATATAAATTTTATTATGTTTTCAGGAAAAAACACAAAATAATTAGGGATACAAAAAAGAAAAAGGGGGAGTGGGGCAACAAAAAACGTATGCAGCAGAAACAATAATTATTGTCAGGGTATAAAGAGCAACAAGGCATAGAAACCAGGGTAACAGGAGCCTCAGATCTTCACAGTGTAAATGTCCCATATAGACCAATGATCTTTCCCAACCCCAGGCAAACTTATTAGAGACCTGGCCATTGCATCTAAGAATCGTAGTTCCCCCAGCCTGGTTTTAACAGCGCCACGGTCGGCACCACAGCTGATTTCCAGTTAGCGGCTAGAAGACTGGTGGCAATGGACAGCAAATGGGACAGAAGTTGTTTCTGGAAGTTAGTGAGGGAGTCGGGAAACAGGTGAAGGAGGAACAGGGCAGGGGACAGGACAATGTCCGAACCCAAGATTTCTGAACTAAGGATGGCTATCTGATCCCAAAAGGAGATAAGGTGTGAACACGACCACCAAATGTGAAAAAAAGTGCCGTCTGCCTCCCCACACCTCCAGCAGCTAGTAGGAACACATGGGTTATAATGGTGTTCTTTATCCGGGTGATATTCCATCGATATAAAACTTTTTCCTGAGCTTCCATGAGAGACACATATCTGAATTTCCCACAGTCAAGTAGAAAGTAATCCGTCCACTGCTCTTGCGTAATTGGGCACCCTAAATCACGCTCCCAGTTCAGCTGGAATCTCCAAGTGCCAATCGGGGGTCTGGTTAGTAGCAGGTGATAAATTGGAGACAGTAGGCGAGTATTAGGCATAGGGGACACACAGTATCGCTCAAACAAAGTCATCGTGTCAGAGTTTGAAGGGAGGTGCAGTAAATCATATTGAGAGAGGCAGGATCGCAGCTGTAGGAAGCGAAAGCAGAATGTGTGTGTTACGTACCGCGCTACAGTCCACAGGTACCCGGCAGCGTCGTCCTCGCTACTCGCTGGCCGGGCACCGAATAATGAAAGGAGTCCAGGCGGCCACGTGAGATGCCGGGGGCGGAGCCAAGTGTGATGACACAGACCCGCCGGTTTTAAAGCCACAGGCAATGCAGTCACACATTGCCCTATCGTGGTTTAACATCCCTTAGAGCTGTTCCTGTTTATATTGCTATTTCTTGGTATACTGACCCCTGGTAAAGGCTTCCGATATTCTCTGGCATACTGACCCCTGGCAATGACTTCCGATATTCTCTGGCATACTGACCCCTGGAAACGGCTTCCAATATTCTCTGGCATACTGACCCCTGGCAACGGCTTCCGATATTATCTGGCATATTGACCCCTGGCAACGGCTTATGATATTCTCTGGCATTTCTGGTTTGGCTATATGGTCTCACGCTTGGCTTCTTCAGTGTCAGTCTAGGGATATATATATATATAGACCGACCATTATAAGGATCAGAGGGAAAGGATAGGTGCTGCGTACAAAGCATCATATTCTCCTCCTGGTGGGGATTTGTAACAGTGTGGCTCAGGGAATATTTCAACTGTAGTTGCGAGAAGGGCAGGAGGTCGTGAGGTGAGTAGAAGCACATCAATCTATCGAGTGTCTTTCCATACCATGATCGGGAGTCAAAGTCTGGGATCGAAAAGGAAAGCACTGAGATTGGGGACACTAAAGAGAGGGGGTGGGTTGCAGTCAAGATTGAATGAGATGCGTCCCAGAGACGTAAAAATAGTTTGGAGAGGTCAGGGAGGTTATCAAGCTTCGGTCGTCGGAATTTAGCCGTCCACAGTATCCCCATAAAGTCATAGGGTAACATCCATGGCAGGATCAAGGAGGCCCACTAAGGGGAAGAAATAGTTGTCAAAAGGCGACCAAGATTCGCCAGCAGTGCAGCCCTATAGAACAGTAGCAGATTAGGCAAACCCAGACCTCCCCTCACAATAGGTTGGTGTAGGGTATTCAGCTTAATACGAGGTTTCCTCCCTCACCAAATAAATGTTGTGACAATCGAGAGCAGGGCTGTAAAGAAGGATAAAGGGGCTGGTAATGGTACAGCCCTAAAGACATATAGCAGTTTAGGTAGGAGCATCATCTTAATCACATGTATTCTCCCTGCTAGAAAAAATATCTCCACTTTAGACCATTGTTGGCAAAGGGTAGACGAAAGAGAGAGCAATGGTTTATAATTGAGGTCAAAAAGGCGAGGCATGGTGAAAGTCAATTTAACCCCTAGATAAATCAGGGAGTGGGAGCGAAAGTCATAAAAAAAGCGACGCTTGAGAGTAGATAGGTCCGAGTCTGGGATAGCATATGGTAGAGCCTGAGTTTTATGCACATTAATCTTGTGATAGGCGAGCCGTCCGTATTCGTCCAGGATAGAGTGTAGGGCGGGTAAAGAGGTGAGGGGATTGGTCAGCGTCAGAAGAATATCATCGGCAAATAAACTAAGCTTACAGATAGAGGGACCAGCCAAAAACCCTTCAATCGCATCAGTCTGTTGTATTGCTTGGGCAAGCGGTTCAAGCGCTAGCGCATACCGATGAGGGGAGAGAGGGCATCCCTATCTAGTGCCATTCGTGATAGGCAGCGCATTAGATTGGAAACCTGTATTCAGCACCCGCGCATTAGGATTAGAATAGAGCGCCAAGATAGGCCCAATAAATTCCCGGGGAAAGTTAAATTTCAGTAACGTATGTTCCAGAAATAGACAATGAAGGCGGTCAAATGCCTTCTCGGCATCAAGGGAGAGAAATAGGGATGGCGTTCCAGAACGCACTGCCGAGTCCATCAAGGCCATAGCTTTAATAGTGTTGTCGAGGTCTTGCCTTGACTTAATGAATCCCACCTGGTCATCAACTATAAGCAAGGGCATAATATCGACCAATCTAGTAGCCAGAATCTTGGTGTAAAGTTTGGTGTCGGTATTGAAGAGGGAGATGGGTCTGTAGTTAGGGCAGGCGTCGGCTGGGCCGGTTCGTCTTTGGAATGGTAAGTATAGTGGCATATAACCAGTCAGGGGGAGCGTTTCCCTAGGTATATATTTGGTCGAACACAGAGAGAAGAGGGGGTTCAGTAGGGTAGGAAAGGATTTATAATAAGCGCCCGTAAAGCCATCAGGGCCAGGAGCTTTGTTAGCCTTAAGGGAGGACAGGGCTGAGGTGAGTTCAGCAAGGGAGGGTGGAGAGAGTAGTTGTAGACTTTGTGACTCAGACAAGGCAGGAAGGTTAAGGCATTGTAGGAATGGGAAGATCTCACTGAGAAAGGACTGATGAAGTGAGGTGTCATAACGCAAACTGTAAAGGCCAGAGTAGTATGACGCAAAACAGTCTGCTATTTGCTGGGGTTTATAGCAGGAGGTCCCATAAGCAGCGATCAAGCTGTGAATTCTAGACTTAGCCACCCGTTTGCGGAGTCTGTTGGCCATAAGCTTACTTGCTTTTTATTATCAAGCTACATCTTAGTGCGAAGTCTACGAGTTGCCCATACAAAATCGCACTTATCCAGTTCAGCTAATTGCAGTTGGAGCCCCACCAGAGTAGAGCGGGCAAGGGGGTCATTCCGTTTCTTATGGAGAGATGTAGCTTGGTGGATCTGCTGAAGAAGGGCCAATCTATGGGGTAAATTCTCTTTCTTAAAGTGGGATCCCCATTTAAGAAAGGCTCCACGTATTACAGGTTTATGAGCCTGTCACAGTGTAAGGGGAGTCACCTCAGGTGTTGCATTTTCCCGAAAGTAATCTTCTAGAGTTTTTTTGACGTCAGCCACCACTTCTGGATGGGACAGAAAGGATTCATTCAATCGCCAATGGGAGCGACCTATAGGGGCCTGATAATCAGGGAGGAACAACGATATGGGGGCATGGTCGGACCAGGTCATGGAGCCAATCACATATTTAGAAACAGAATTTAACATATCAGCAGGAACCAAAAAGTAATCTATCCTAGAGTATGTTTTATGCCAGGGGTGGGCAAACTACGGCCCGCGGGCCACATGCGGCCCGCCACCGAATTTTTTGCGGCCCGACAACCAGCAGCGTTCTTCTACTCCCGAGGCGAGCGGCCGCTGACATGCAGCTTGGCCGCTCGCCTTGGATGGGAACCACCTGACCAGCGTGCGATCTCGCGAGAACACGGCTGGTCAGGTGCTTCCCATCCCCGGCGAGCAGGCAAAGCTGCATGTCAGCGGCCACTCGCCTCGGGAGTAGAAGAACGCCGGTGGACGCAGAGCCTGGGGCCACAAAGGAGGTGAGAGCTGGGGGCAATATATACCCATATGAGCTGGGAGCAGTATATATCCATATGAGCTGGGGGCAATACATACCCATGTGAGCTGGGGGCAATATATATCCATATGAGCTGGGGGCAGTATATATCCATATGAGCTGGGGGCAATACATACCCATATGAGCTGGGGCAATACATACCCATGTGAGCTGGGAGCAGTATATATCCATATGAGCTGGGGCAATATATATACATATAAGCTGGGAGGCAATATATATCCATATGAGCTGGGGGCAGTATATATCCATATGAGCTGGGGGCAATACATACCCATGTGAACTGGGGGCACTATATACCCATATGAGCTGGGGGCAATATATACCCATATGAGCTGGGGGCAATATATATCCATATGAGCTGGGGCAACCTTATCCATAATAAATGACCAGGAAAAAGTTCAAAAAGGACCAGGACAATTTGCTATATTGTCATTAATATTCTTAAGAAAAAATTCAAATTTTTGACCAATGTTAAGCAAAGAATTAAATAAAGTGGCATTGTTTGGTGAGGGGTTTTCTCTTGGAAATTGAGCCCTAGCAACTGATTCTCTGCACACTCTTTCTCATTGGAGGGGGTGTTATTGATAATGGCTTTAACGGCCAGGAATCATAAGAATGCAATATTGTTTATATGCGGCCCCGGATAACAATAAAGTTTTCAATGTGGTCCTCCATAGAAAATGTTTGCCCACCCCTGCCCTAGGCTGTGCTAAAATCTGGAGGCTAACAGGGAAAATCTGCACCTGAAGGTTTCCCCATAGCAGCCCCAATTACTGTGATATTCCAAGGCAGGCGCTAGTTGAGCAGCTTGCCCCTGGAAGGCAACGCTAACTACTGGGATACTCATGGTAGCACTTCCACGCCACCACAATGTCATGTGGTTATAAATGCTTTTAACACGTACCACGCCTTCTGCGTTGCTTGGCAGCTGGTGGCGCCTTCTATGCTGCTGGCTTTCCTGATAATGCGCTCTGGTAAGCGACCCTTGGCTTTCCTTCTGACGTTCCATATTGTGTTAACCCTTATTCTATTACTGGTTACATACTCTTCTTGTTCTCTCTCTTGTTCTCTCTCTTGTTATAGGTAGACGCACCGACCACTCGAAGGATCGGAAGAGTAGGATAGTTATGCTGCGTATAGGGATCAGATATAGAGATATCGGGGAGGAACGTGACACATGAGAATCCCCTCTGGGAGTCCATAGGGCCTCGTGAGATCGCACAGCCCCATGGAGTGATCACGGAGGGTTCAAATAGTTCCCAGTCTCACTCTGCTCCCAAGGACGAGAAGCAGCGCATTAGGCCACAGTTCTCGTCGCAAGATGAGAGGTGAGTATCGGATTAATTGGGGGGGGCTTAGGGGGTGCTAAATGATTCTGCAAAAGTGGAATCATTTAGCACCAGCTTTTAGGAGTAGCTAAAATTTTGCCTTGCACGTCCAGAAGGTAATTAGCACTAATGCTTTGTAATACGTGACTTATCAAAACTCTAATTAAATATGTTTTTGCCAAGGGTGGGGGGGGCTTCATGGATTCCCACACCTGGGCCCAAGGATTTTAGTTAAGCCACTGATGTGGGGCATGCATTAAAGTCACTTATCCCGTTGATAACGCTTACCTATCCGAACGCTAACGATCACTAGGGAATAGTGCCCCTGGAGGACCATGGTTGCCTACCCTTGTGTTAATTTGTTAGGTTTAGTGCCCGGGTTATATATGTGGTATTTTAACATGAACTTTGACATAAAAGTCACTCAAAGTGTGTCTTTTGAAGAAGAGAGCATGTGCCTAAAGAGAGCTTAAAACAATGATCAAGCATTTAATATGATATATTAGATACTACATAATTTGAAAATATACAGCAATAAAGAAAAACTAACTAGCTTTCCAGTGCAGTTTACCCTAATTTTCTGGAGGCTGCCTGATATTAGACTCATTGGACTGTAGTCACCTTACTCTTCCACAAGCAGTAAAGTGGTACTTGATTCGCAATTATCCAATCATCTGGAATTACTCCTGTTGAAAGTAAGCAGCTAAGCATTTTGTTAAGGTTTCATAAGCTGAGCCCACATGATCTCTCGATATATCCCATCTGGCCTCAATAACTTATCTATAAAGCACTCCTCTATAAATAAACACGACTTGGCTCCATTACAGTTTATATTTATTTAAGTAACTATTTGGTCCTCCCCTTCTCCATCAACACTAAAAATCAAGAGCCTTCGTTAATTATGTGATGCCCGTCCCTTGCAGTTTCTTTCTTCCCTTTAGCTTATTCTATTTTTTTTTCTGTATCCTTGGTGTCAGACACTTAAGAGCCATGTGAATCTGATTATTAAGTATCTCTCCAGTCTTTCTCACTCACGTTGCAGGTTATTAATGAGAGGCAAGACAGGGAGAGAGGGGAAGCCTAGTGTTTTACAGGCTCAAGAGAGGCCCAGACTAGTAGGTCACAGGTCAAGGGCCAAACAGAGGCCAGCGGTCTCCATTGCTGAATGGGGAGGGGTAAACTTCACCACATTAAAAGCTGTGCATATATGTGTGTATGCATAGACCCCATAGCAACATCTAATAATACCAGCAACACCAGACACAACCTGCAGACTTCTCTCAAATTAAACAAAAAATCACAACTGGATTAAAAGTACAATATGAGATAATACTGATTATATATGAAATATCAACTATAACATTATGGTTTTACTTTAGGCTTGTGAGTTTGAGTTGTCTGTGATTTAGTGTCTCAGATTTAGCTAGGAAGTCTCATTTTGGTGCCTTATCTTAAATTATTTTCTGATGTTCAGTAAATTTAAATATACATTCAAAGCTCTGTACTTTCAATATTTTGCTTTTGTGACTATATATATATATTGCTTGGAGGCTTTTTATCTCATGTTTTGCCCTCCACCACAACCCAAATAAGTGTATATATATAAATATATATATATATATATATAACACACACATTTATTTAGTTTACATTAAGGAAAATATATAATTAAAGACAATAGAGATCCACTTGTCAATTAGTAAGTAAAGCACATACAGGGATATTCAAAGAGAGATTGAAATTCCCTGTATGGTGCAATTTCGGAACCAGTCGGCTACTCAAAAAGCAGGCAGTTCAGCAAATATTGGTGAATTGCAGGCAAAATACGGTGCTGTTTGAGGCAGTGGAATCCCCATAGAGAAGCAATGATTAATCTATTCAGAGAACACTGAACAGCAGTGACATGACAGTGGAATGCCCTGATTTTCGACACTTTCATTCAGCAGGTTTAATCAGGAGAATCCCATAGGTTTCAATGTCAAAAAGTGTTCCCCTGTCTTATTAAATATTTATTAAACCGTTTATTCTTTTAATCTGCAGCAAATCTTTTAGAATTTTATAGGCTTGTTTTGGCAAGTTGGGTTTTTTCCAGATCTTTTTTTTACCTCTTCACTGCTGGCCCATTTCACTCCTTTTTTTGTTAACATATTCAGTTTTATTGAAAGTCAGATGACAAAAAATGTGCATATGCGGTTACAGAATGAAATCAAACTGAACTGAATATAGTCCAGCATAGTATATAAACATAACAATGTAGTTACAACAGTAGGTTTCAGGGAATCACATCCACCTAACATACTCAGGGGGCTATCTTGAAGTTCAGAGGCATATAGGGGTCGGCAATGGAACCAATGTGGGCGACGAATTCAAGAACCCTGATTCAGAACTGGACGGCTCATTCTGGGCAGGCATGTCGTTAACCAATAGTACCATTTTAAACTATTCTCAGCAGCTTTTCCCTGCGTAAAGGCCAACCGCTCCTCAGAGGAGCGGATAGTGTCACGTACCCCCGTTCCGGCGGCGCCTGGCAGCAGCGTCCTCGCTGCTCGCTGGCCAGGCGCCGAGTAAATAGCGCCGGTCGCTTCCGCACACGTGGGACGCCGGGAGGCGGGGCCTCGCGTGATGACGCGGACCCGCCAGGTTTAAAACCCAGCTTCTCCACTATGCCAGTGCCCTGACGTGGTAGTTACTTCCCGCAGAGCTCTTGTGCGTTTCTGGCTAAGAATTATTCTGTGTATCGAACCCTGGCATTGGCAAAACGACTATTCTGTGTATCGACCCCTGGCATTGGCAAAACGACTATTCTGTGTATCGACCCCTGGCATTCGCAAGCGACCATTCTGTGTCTCGACCCCTGGCATTTGTATCACTCCTCTATTCTGGTACGGAGGTCAGTCTGTGTGGCACCCTAAGCACATCAGACCACCCCTTGTATTTTGTATGTGCTCTGTACTGCCATCCTAGCAATCTGTCTAGACGTGCCGACCACTCTAAGGATCGGAAGGGTAGAGAGTGTCCTGTCTCAAGGGACTACTAGTCAGAGAGTAGAGGGATTCGTGACGTCTCTTTTTGTATGTGCTCTGTACTGCCATCCTAGTAGTCTGTCTAGACGTGCCGACCACTCTAAGGATCGGAAGGTTAGAGAGAGACCTGCGTATAGGGACCAACACTATAGTAATCAGGGGGATCCGTGACATTACGTCAGGGCCCATGGATCCCGCAGACCTCTCTTCTCAGTTAACAAGAATTGCAGCCCGACAAGAAGAGCAGGACCACAGGATGGACCAGATTGCTCTTGCTCTGCAAACCCTGTTGAATCGATCCACTGCTGGTAATGCAAGTCCTCCAGAACCAGTATTGCCTAGGGCCAGTTCGGCCTCACCCGAGGGGTGTAGGCTCAGTATGAAGGCACCCGTACGCTATGATGGTACGCCTAACTTGTGTCGGGGTTTTTTGACCCAACTGGAGATTCTATTCGAGAACAATCCGGGGTCCTGTGTATCCGATAAAGCCAAAGTAGGCTACCTAATTAACCATTTAACTGATAAAGCGTTACTGTGGGCCACACCATTGTGGGAAAACAAAAAGCCCATCATATATGACTATGAGGGCTTTACCTCTGAACTAAAACGTACGTTTGACCCCTCTAGAAGGGCCACCAATGCAGGCAGGTCCTTATTCCACATTAAGCAAGGTAATAGGAGAGTCTCTGACTATGCCATAGAATTTAAGACCTTGACTTCTGAGGTACACTGGCCTAACGACGTTTTAACCTTGGCGTTTACCGAAGGCCTGAACGAGGCTTTGATGTTTGAGCTGGCTCCCTTGAAGTTGCCCGAACATCTGGACCATTTGGTTGATTTCTGTATTGCCATGGACGACCAAATTAGGGACAGGAGGCATTCTAGAGACAGACCCAGAAGGGTTTTGCCTCCTTTACCCTTAGTACCCAGACACACCAGTACGTCAGGTACTCCAGAGCCAGAAAGAACCGATCTATCGGTCGTGGAACCCATGCAGATAGGTAGAACAGGTATTTCGGAGGCTGAGAGAGCTCACAGAAGGGAAAGGGGGCTCTGTTTTTACTGTGCCGGGGCAGGGCATTTTCGTCTTCAATGTCCTCAAAGACCCAGGGGTGGCAGGGGTGACACTGGCAAGCCGGGCCAGAGAACACCTACTAGCCAGGTAATCGGTTCACTCTATGCCTCTTTTGTTGATAACGAAAAAAAAAAAACCCGGATTCTGGTGCCCATCTCCTTAACCTGGGGGGGGGTGCACCTCGAGACTGAGGCGTTCCTAGACTCTGGAGCCTCAGGTAACTTTATGGATAGAGTGTTTGCCTCCAAGAACCTCATGCCTCTAGTTCTCAAAGAAAGACCTCTAATGGTGGAGGCCATAGACGGGAAACCCTTGTCATGTCCCCATATCACCCACGACACTATAGAGGTATGCATGAAAACAGGAGTTTTGCACCGGGAAACCATACGATTCCAGATTATTGACTCTCCCTCATGCCCCGTCGTCCTAGGGTTTCCATGGTTGACTGAGCATAACCCGGTGATTGATTGGGCCCAGAGAGACATAAAATGTTGGGGTCCCAGTTGTCAGTCGAAATGTATGGGCAGGGTCACTGTTATTGGTAGCCTTAATATCGCCACAGCACCTCCTTTATCCACAGTAGTCCCTGACTGTTATCAGGCATTAAAAGAGGTTTTTTCGAAGGCCAGGACTGAGGTTTTACCACCACATCGCCCGTATGACTGTGCCATAGAGTTACTCCCCGGTACTATGCCTCCCAGAGGACATGTATACCCCTTGTCGCAAAAGGAGAACGATATTATGGAGGAATATATAAAAGAGAATCTTGAGCGTGGATTCATTAGACGGTCCTCCTCCCCAGCAGGAGCTGGTTTCTTTTTCGTCTCCAAGAAAGAGGGAGACTTGCGACCATGCATAGATTATAGAGGTTTAAACAGAATAACCATAAGAAATGCATATCCCATACCCCTTATAACAGAGTTGTTCGACCGACTGAAAGGGGCCCGTATATACACGAAGCTCGATTTACGCGGAGCCTACAATCTGATAAGGGTGAAAAAGGGGCACGAGTGGAAGACGGCTTTTAATACGCGTAGCGGGCATTACGAATACCTGGTAATGCCCTTTGGGTTATGTAACGCGCCAGCTGTGTTTCAGGATCTCATAAATGACACCCTAAGGGATTTTCTGCAAACATTCGTCATAGTGTATCTCGATGACATCCTGATATACTCTCCAGATAAGGAGACCCATCACGCCCATGTGCAACAAGTGTTAAGGAGACTATTGAAGGCCGGGTTATACTGCAAATTAGAAAAGTGCCTATTTGATATAGAGATGGTGCACTTCCTTGGGTATATCATAACCCCTGAGGGGTTTCAGATGGATCCGGGTAAATTGTCGGCAATCCTCGACTGGCCCCTACCCCAAGGGCTTAAAGCCATCCAGAGGTTTCTAGGTTTTACCAACTATTATCGAAGGTTCATTAAAGACTTTTCGGCCTTGGTAGCTCCTCTCACGGCCATGACTAAGAAAGGGGTGGGAAATCAGAAGTGGACACCCCAGGCCAGGCAAGCCTTCGAGGCCCTCAAACAGGCATTCACGACTGCCCCTGTTCTCCGACATCCTGATCCAGCTCTGCCCTTCCAACTCGAGGTTGACGCCTCCGAACTCGGTCTTGGAGCAGTCTTGTCCCAAAGGCGGGCACCCGATAAACCTTTGCATCCATGCGGTTTCTATTCCCGGAAGTTGTCTCCGGCCGAGAGAAACTATGATATCGGTAATAGAGAGTTGTTAGCAGTTATTGCAGCCTTGGCAGAGTGGAGATACTTATTAGAGGGATCTACAGACCCAATCGTTATCATAACCGATCATAAGAATCTCACGTACATTGGAGACGCGAAACGATTGAACGCCAGACAAGCGAGATGGTCTTTGTTTCTTTCAAGTTTTAATTTCGTCCTCACGTATAGACCTGGGTCAAGAAACATTAAAGCAGATGCGTTATCTAGACAGTATGAATCCTATGAACATAACATTCAGGATCAACATCCCATTGTACCTCAGGAGAGGATTATAGCCTCTACCACGATTAGTGTCTCGTCCCCTCTGATGATCCGATTGCAGACTGTGCAAGATAAGGCTCCGGGGGGAGGCCTCCCGCGAAGCTCTTTGTACCTGAGAAGGAAAGAGAAGAAGTCCTTAAGATTTACCATGACAATAAAACCTCTGGGCACATGGGGATCACCAAAACAGTGGCTAGCATCCGAAAACTGCTATGGTGGCCCACGATGCGCCGGGATATTAAAGATTACGTAGCCGTGTGCGAGGTATGCACAAGAAATAAGAGTCCTAAGACAGCGCCCATTGGTTTACTCCAGCCCCTGCCTATCCCCGAACGACCATGGTCGCAGATAGCCATGGATTTTATAGTAGAGTTACCCGAGTCCAAAGGGAATACTGTTATACTCACGATTATAGATCGCTTTTCCAAAATGGGTCACTATGTTCCTCTTAGGAAACTACCGTCAGCAGCCGAGCTGGTGCCCATTTTCATCGCCAATGTGGTCCGCATACACGGTATCCCCCTTGGGATTGTTTCTGATAGGGGGACCCAGTTTGTCTCCAGATTCTGGAGGGGGTTCTGCAAGAATGTGGGAATAGACCTGTCCTTCTCCTCGGCCTATCACCCCCAAACGAACGGAGCAGCAGAAAGGGCCAATCAAAATGTTGAGAAGTATCTCAGGTGTTTCATATCTGAACGACAGGATAATTGGTCAGACCTGCTACCTTGGGCCGAGTATGCCCTAAACAGTGCCGTGAGTGAAGCCAGTGGTCATTCCCCTTTCTTCACGGTTTACGGATTTGATCCTCCCGTGCTTCCCACTGCATTTCCTGATACCGCGATTCCTGCTCTGGATGAGCACTTGGCGTCATTGACTGAGACCTGGGGGAGGGTTAAACAGGCACTGGAGAGGAGCAGTATTGTCCAGAAAACGAAGGCCGATAGACGTAGGGGACCAGCACCTGTGTATCAAGTCGGGGACAGGGTTTGGCTTTCTTCGCGGAACGTTAAGCTCTTAGTACCATCGATGAAACTAGCCCCCAGATACATAGGCCCTTACAAGATACTGCGGCGACTCAGCCCGGTTTCCTATGCCTTGGCACTGCCCTCCCATATCAGGATACACAACGTTTTCCACGTGAGTCTGTTGAAGCCACTGTTGTGTAATCGTTACTCCAGGGTCCGTGCTCCTCCGCCTCCTGTCTCTGTGGAGGGCGAAGAGGAGTTTGAGGTGCAGGCCATTCTGGACGCCAGGAGGTCTAGGGGGGGCCTGTACTACTTGGTTGACTGGGTGGGCTACGGTCCTGAGGATCGCTCCTGGCTTCCGGCTGCCGAGGTCCATGCCCCTCGGTTAGTGAAGGCCTTCTATTTGGCTCATCCCCATGCCCCTGGGGGTCGTCCAGTGGCCGCCCGTTGAGGGGGGGTTCTGTCACGTACCCCCGTTCCGGCGGCGCCTGGCAGCAGCGTCCTCGCTGCTCGCTGGCCAGGCGCCGAGTAAATAGCGCCGGTCGCTTCCGCACACGTGGGACGCCGGGAGGCGGGGCCTCGCGTGATGACGCGGACCCGCCGGTTTAAAACCCAGCTTCTCCACTATGCCAGTGCCCTGACGTGGTAGTTACTTCCCGCAGAGCTCTTGTGCGTTTCTGGCTAAGAATTATTCTGTGTATCGAACCCTGGCATTGGCAAAACGACTATTCTGTGTATCGACCCCTGGCATTGGCAAAACGACTATTCTGTGTATCGACCCCTGGCATTCGCAAGCGACCATTCTGTGTCTCGACCCCTGGCATTTGTATCACTCCTCTATTCTGGTACGGAGGTCAGTCTGTGTGGCACCCTAAGCACATCAGACCACCCCTTGTATTTTGTATGTGCTCTGTACTGCCATCCTAGCAATCTGTCTAGACGTGCCGACCACTCTAAGGATCGGAAGGGTAGAGAGTGTCCTGTCTCAAGGGACTACTAGTCAGAGAGTAGAGGGATTCGTGACGTCTCTTTTTGTATGTGCTCTGTACTGCCATCCTAGTAGTCTGTCTAGACGTGCCGACCACTCTAAGGATCGGAAGGTTAGAGAGAGACCTGCGTATAGGGACCAACACTATAGTAATCAGGGGGATCCGTGACAGATAGACTCCACCTCATGGAGCCACATTGTAAGAGGGGTTGGCTCAGGCCGTTTCCAATACATGGGAATCACCAAACGTGCCACTTGTGTCAAACGGACCTTTTAAACGACTCAGGTGCGATGTCTGTGTGGCTGAGAAGGTAAAACTCCAGCAAAAATGAGGGCTGGGGTTATTATTATTATTATTCTTTATTTATAAAGCGCCAGCATATTCCGCAGCGCTGTACAATAAGCACAGTATAGACAGGGTTACAATACATTGAACAACATTTGACAAACAGTACAGGAGGAGATGAGGGCCCTATTCCCGTAGGAACTCACAATCTAGGAGGGTTGGGGTTGGAAACAGGAGGAGAGGACTGTAAGGTGAGAGTGATTGATGGTTGCGTCAGTGAGTTGGGTGGTAGGCTTCCCTAAATAGGAACGTTTTAAGGGAGCGTTTGAAGGAAGAGAAGTTAGGTGAAAGTCTGACAGTACGAGGGAGAGCGTTCCAGAGAGTGGGGGCTGCGCATGAGAAATCCTGCAGTCTATCATGGGAAGAGGTGATGCGGGGAGAAGCTAGTCGCAGGTCACTGTTTGACCTTAGGGAGCGGGCCGGGGTGTATTTGGTGATTAGTGAGGACAGGTAGTGGGGAGCTGAGTTAGTGAGGGTTTTGTAGGTAAGGATAAGGATTTTGAACTTAATTCTGCAGTGGATGGGGAGCCAGTGAAGGGACTCGCAGAGGGGAGCGTCAGAGACAGAGTGGCGGGTGAGGTGAATTAGCCTGGCGGAGTCGTTCAGGATGGATTGTAGGGGTGAGAGGCGGGACAGAGGGAGGCCAGATAAGAGATTATTGCAATAGTCGAGTCGGGAGATTACCAGGGCGTGTATGAGTTGTTTTGTGGTGACAGCGGTAAGAAATGGCCGAATTCGGGAAATATTACGCAGTTGGTATCGGCAGGAGGAGGAAAGAGACTTGATGTGGGGGATGAAGGAAAGAGCAGAGTCAAGTGTAACTCCAAGACAGCGAACTTGGTTTGATGGGGAAATGGTGATACCCTCCACCGTGATAGAGAAGTCAGGAGGTGGGGAGGCATTGGAGGGAGGAAAAAGTAGGAGTTCAGTCTTTGACATGTTGATCTTTAGGTGGTGGGAGGCCATCCAGGAGGAGATGCCAGATAAACAGTCACTGACTTTTGAAAGGACAGGGGGAGAGAGATCAGGGGTAGAGAGGTAGATCTGAGTGTCATCAGCGTAGAGGTGGTAATTGAAGCCAAAGCTGTTGATGATTTTGCCCAGGGAGGAGGTGTAGATGGAAAAGAGCAGAGGACCAAGGACAGAGCCTTGAGGTACACCAACAGATAGAGGCAATGAGGAGGAGGAGTTTCCAGCAAAGGACACACAGAAGGACCTGTTGGATAAATAGGATTCGACCCAAGCGAGTGCTGTGTCACCGAGACCCAGAGAGTTGAGGGTCTGTAGAAGGAGGGGGTGGTCAACAGTGTCAAAAGCAGCCGAGAGGTCGAGCAGGATGAGAATAGAATAGTGGCCGTGTTTTTTAGCAGTTAGGAGGTCGTTGGTGACTTTGGTGAGGGCAGTTTCAGTTGAGTGTAGGGGACTGAAGCCAGATTGCAGGGGGTCAAGTAGGGAATTGGAGGACAGGAAGAGGGAGAGGCGGTTGAAGACTAGTTTTTCTAAGAGCTTTGATGTGAAGGGAAGCAGGGATACAGGGCGGTAGTTGGATGGAGAGTTGGGATCGAGGGATGGTTTCTTTAGTAAAGGGGTAACTAGCGCGTGTTTGAAGGCGGATGGAAAGGAGCCAGTGGAGAGAGATAGGTTGAAGATGTGTGTGAGAGCAGGGGTGAGGGAGGAGGAGAGGGGAGGAATTAGATGTGAGGGAATGGGGTCGAGCGGGCATGTGGTGAGATGTGAGGAGGACAATAAGGAATTGACTTCCTCCTCAGTGGCTGGGAGGAAGCGACAGAGGGTGGCAGAGGGGACCTGTGGGAGTGGAGGTGGCAGATAACTATCTTGTGTTGGGATGTTGCTTCTGATAGTTAGAGTTTTACTGAGGAAGTAGTCTGCCAGGTCTTGAGCGCTGAAGGCAGCTGTGGGGGGAGGTGCAGGTGGGTAGAGGAGGGTGTTGAAGGTGGACCAGAGCCGTTTAGGGTTGGAGGACAGCGTAGATATAAGAGATGAGAAGAAGGATTGTTTGGCCAAGTGGAGGGCAGAGGTGTATGACCGGAGAATAAACTTGAAGTGAACAAAATCAGCTTCAGAGCGGGATTTCCTCCAGGCACGCTCTGCAGTGCGGGAGCATCTTTGCAGGTAGCGTGTCTGGAGGGTGTATCCAGTACCTCGCTAACACGTTCGTGGATAGTGCTTCAGAAATGGTGCATTCCCATTTCACTTCTGTGTGCTGAGCTCTTTTTACCATTTTTTTTTTAGAAAGGATTTTACCAGGAAGGATACATTGAGATTTCTCTCGTTTTCAAGTATGTCCTGGGTGGGGTGGATGTACCGTTAGGTGTCTTGCCCAAGGACACTTACTGGAGAGGTTGCTCGCTGGGATCGAACCCATGACTCCACAGGCTCTCTCCATGCAGAGCAGTGGGTCTGACTTCAAGGAAGTCAGACCATCGCGGGACCGCAGAGGGACAGGTAAGTATAGGGCAGGAGAGCCCCTGTAGCGGATGACGTTTGGGGAACGTCCTCCACATATAGAGGGGAATCCCCATGATGTTCCCCACACATCTTCCACAGTGAAGGGGTTAAATAGGAGGGTTTTTTTCTGTAACAGTCTTTTTTATTATTATTCATATGACCTTATATGTCATTTTCAGGCATGTTCGTGCATTAGTTCTTTTGCAAACAGCAAAAGCTTGCTGTTTGCAAAAAGCAAAAATTTATTTGCAAACAGCAAAAAGTAGTTCTTTTGCAAACAGGTTTTAAAAGTTGCAATGGTTTTTTTTTTACCCATTCATTGGCTTGTTGGCTTTTTCCGGTTGCGTTTCGGCACGCTGTTTGGCGGATCGCCGGCTTTTTTCAGATGTGTTAGGTGGTTTTGCGGAAGATCGTCCGATACGTTCAGCTTTTTTTTGGCAGCTTATCGGATCGATCCGATGTTTTTTCGGTGGTTTTTCTGTTCCATTCGGCGGTTTTGCTGTGGTTTTTCAAATGCGTTTAGCAGATTTTCCCCGCCCTTTCAGGACCCTGCGGTGAATGCTGAATTCACGGCAGGGTCAGCAAATTCAACTCCCCAAAGTGCAGGGAACAAAATAGCACTGAAATTCCATCGCTCTTTTTAATAACCCTGTTTGTATTAAGTAATTTAAAAAAAATTTAATATATATAAAATATATATAAATTCATATTTTTCTTCATAAATCAGTGAGAAGATCCAGATTGAACTAGAGCAGTGCAGTTTTGGAGAATGGACCGTTAAAAAAAATCGGAACTTTTATTAGATAGCGAAACTAAAAGAATAGTGAGAAAAAAATGTCTAAAAAGGCAGCAGGTGATTAAAAATATAAATATTACAGACTAGAATTTGCGATGATATCATGGTGACACATTGACAATCAGTTACAGATCAACCTATCAGGCTCAAAGATAAAAAAAAATTCTGTCTTAGCAGGATAACACATATATACAGGAATTAATGGCTAATATAGGTTGTAGTATCAAATGAAAAAACTCTTTAAATGGCACAATATTCATTTACACAAAACATGGGTAAACAAAATTGATTACTAATATAATTAAACTGGCTTATAAAAAAATCAACCTTAAGAGATAATTAAAGAGGATTTTTTTGGCTTTTTTATGTGTTTTCGGATCAAAAGCAACAAAGGAATGCGTGAAAAGTTGAATTTGATGGGCTTCAGTCCTTTTTTTTTTTTTACCCCAGACCACTTTGCTATGTTGTTAAATATCAGCACATAGGTTTTCATTCCTACTCAAGGAATCTAAAGCTAGACACTGCCACCTAGGGGTTAATAAGTAAAATGCTGTTTTTTTCTCAAGATTTGCCCTGTATGAAAATACTGACACAAGTAAAAATACATTCCATTAGTGTTGATGACCTTGGGGTCTGGGCCTTGGGGTCTGGGCCCTGGGGAGTGGGCCCTGGGTCTAGGCTGGGCCTGGTCCCTGGGGTCTGGACCCTGGGTCTGGCCTGGGCCCTGGGTCCTGGTCCTTGGGTCTGGTCCCTGGGGTCTGGGGTCTGGCCCTTGGGTCTGGGCCTTGGAGTCTGGGCCCAGGGGTCTGGGGTCTGGGCCCAGGGTCTGGGCCTTGGGGTCTGGGCCCTGGGGTCTGGGCCCTGGGTCTGGGCCCAGGGTCTGGGCCTTGGGGTCTGGGCCCTGGGGTCTGGGCCCTGGGTCTGGGCCTTGGGGTCTGGGCACTGGGGTTTGGGCCTTGGGGTCTGGGCCCTGGGACTGGGCCCTGGGGTCTGGGCCTTGGTATGGGCCCTGGGTCTTGGGGTCTGGGCACAGGGTCTTGGGGTCTGGAGGTCTGGGCCCTGGGGTCTGGGCCTTGGGGTCTGGGCCTTGGGGTCTGGGCCCTGGGGTTTGGGCCCTGGAGTCTGGGCCTTGGGGTCTGGGCCCAGGGGTCTGGGCCTTGGGGTTTGGGCCCTGCGGTCTGGGCCCTGGGGTTTGGGCCTTGGAGTCTGGGCCTTGGAGTCTGGGCCTTGGAGTCTGGGCCTTGGAGTCTGGGCCCTGGGCCTTGGGGTCTGGACCCTGGGGTCTGGGCCCAGGGTCTGGGCCTTAGGGTCTGGGCCCAGGGTCTGGGCCTTGGGGTCTGGGCCCTGGGGTCTGGGCCTTGGGGTCCGGGCCCAGGATCTGGGCCTTGGGGGTCTGGGCCTTGGGGGTTTGGGCCTTGGGGGTTTGGGCCTTGGGGTCTGGGCCTTGGGGTCTGGGCCCTGGGGTCTGGGCCTTGGAGTCTGGGCCTTGGAGTCTGGGCCCTGGGGTCTGGGCCCAGGGTCTGGGCCTTGGGGTCTGGACCCAGGATCTGGGCCTTGGGGGTCTGGGCCTTGGGGGTGTGGGCCTTGGGGTCTGGGCCTTGGGGGTTTGGGCCTTGGGGTCTGGGCCTTGGGGTCTGGGCCCTGGGGTCTGGGCCTTGGGGTCTGGGCCCAGGGTCTGGGCCTTAGGGTCTGGGCCCAGGGTCTGGGCCTTGGGGTCTGGGCCTTGGGGTCTGGGCCCTGGGGTCTGGGCCCTGGGGTCTGGGCCCAGGGTCTGGGCCCAGGGTCTGGGCCTAGGGGTCTGGGCCCTGGGGTCTGGGCCTTGGGGTCTGGGCCCTGGGGTCTTGGGTCTGGGCCCTGGGGTCTGGGCCTTGGGGTCTGGGCCTTGGGGTCTGGGCCTTGGGGGTTTGGGCCTTGGGGTCTGGGCCTTGGGGTCTGGGCCCTGGGGTCTGGGCCTTGGGGTCTGGGCCCAGGGTCTGGGCCTTAGGGTCTGGGCCCAGGGTCTGGGCCTTGGGGTCTGGGCCTTGGGGTCTGGGCCCTGGGGTCTGGGCCCTGGGGTCTGGGCCTTGGGGTCTGGGCCCTGGGGTCTGGCCCTGGGGTCTGGGCCCAGGGTCTGGGCCTTAGGGTCTGGGCCCAGGGTCTGGGCCTTGGGGTCTGGGCCCTGGGGTCTGGGCCTTGGGGTCTGGGCCCTGGGGTCTTGGGTCTGGGCCCTGGGGTCTGGGCCTTGGGGTCTGGGCCTTGGGGTCTGGGCCCTGGGGTTTGGGGTCTGGGCCTTGGGGTCTGGGCCCTGGGGTCTGGGCCCTGGGGTCTGGGCCCAGGGTCTGGGCCTTAGGGTCTGGGCCCAGGGTCTGGGCCTTGGGGTCTGGGCCTTGGGGTCTGGGCCCTGGGGTCTAGGCCCTGGGGTCTGGCCTTGGGTCTTGGGTCTGGGCCCTGGGATCTGGGCCTTGGGATCTGGGCCTTGGGGGTCTGGGCCTTGGGGGTTTGGGCCTTGGGGTCTGGGCCTTGGGTCTGGGCCCTGGGGTCTGGGCCCTGGGGTCTGGGCCTTGGGGTCTGGGCCCAGGGTCTGGGCCTTAGGGTCTGGGCCCAGGGTCTGGGCCTTGGGGTCTGGGCCTTGGGGTCTGGGCCCTGGGGTCTGGGCCCTGGGGTCTGGGCCTTGGGGTCTGGGGTCTGGGCCTTGGGTCTGGGGTCTGGGGTCTGGGCCTTGGGGTCTGGGCCCTGGGGTCTGGGCTTTGGGGTCCGGGCCCAGGATCTGGGCCTTGGGGGTTTGGGCCTTGAGGTCTGGGCCTTGGGGTCTGGGCCTTGGGGTCTGGGCCCTGGGGTCTGGGCCTTGGGGTCTGGGCCTTGGGGTCTGGGCCCTGGGGTCTGGGTCTGGGCCTTGGGGTCTGGGCCCTGGGTCTGGGCCTTGGCTCACCTCTCCGCTGTCTTCTTTTCTTCTATCTTCTTTTCATCTATCTTCTTTTCGTCTGTCTTCTTTTCTTCTATCTGTTTTTCTTCTGTCTTCTTTTCTTCTCTCTTCTGCTCTTCAGCCCGGGCCCTCCAGCTCAGGCGCGCAGCTTCACTGAGTGGAGGGGCAGAGCCAAAGCAACGTGCTTGGGAGGCCCCCACACGCTGCTTGGCCCCGCCCAGCCAGCCAGTGAAGCTGCCAGGAGCCGGAGGAGACACTGTGTCTCCTCCGGCTCCTGCAGCAGAGACACAGCTCCGGATTCGGACTCATCGAGTCCGATACTGGAGCTGTAAAAGGGCAACGCCACTGCCGATGGGGGCCCGGGCCCCACGGGCCCCTTACGGCAGCATGGGGCGTAATGCCCTGATGGCGGCCCTGTTTACAGATGTTCTATTGTGATAACCCATTTGTAAAGGTGACCTTCTGGAAACATACCCCTTATTATTTATTTTTTGCAATGTATTGAACTTTGATTATTACTGATTTCTGATATTTTTCACTTCTCTAGACTAGAATTAAATGCTTCTATTGTCCATGGCTTTTTTGGGATTTTTTGCTTTTGTTTTTTATCCATGTTTAAGTGTTTAAAATGAGGGATCCGGGGGGCGTGTCTGAACACCGAGGTGACTGGTCGCTTCCTGCTGAGCTCCGTGCCACTCTGCCCGATAATCAGGTGTTTGTGGCTGAATTGACACCCTGATTTAGACCATCTCACCTCGGCCTCAAAGTGCTTGACCCTGGTTTTCCGCCGGTGCCTCTGGTTACCTGCTCTTGCGTTTTCTCCCCAGCTTCGGACATTTTTCCCACCGGCGGCGGCCATCTTGCGGCCTGCAGTTTGATCCCGTCTCCTTCCCTGCCTCGCGGTCTGACTACCTGCCTACATGGGGAAGAAAACAAAGACCAGTGATGAGACAGCGGGCCCTCATCTCCCTGATATCGGCTTGTCACTGGGTGTGGGGAGCAGGCCCGTCTTTAATATTGATTGGACCCTGGGCAAACATTTTCTTGGGCCCACCTGAAAGCCCGACCACCGCATAATTTTGCTCCCCACCCCCAACATCCCAAAAAAAAATCAAAAACTCAAAGACATCATAGACTTGTCTCAAAAAGTTTTAATAATGTAAACAAAGAACTGCCTCACAAACAAGTCCTTAGATTGATCTGTAACAGTACATACAAGCTGCCATTTCTAGCCTCTTCTAGGCTCTTTCCCATCAAATTTTCTATTAAACAGTTATATGTTCTTGGGAGGAAAGGCATGTTAATATCTTAATAACTTTCAGTAATAAAATACAAATGAACATTATTATCTTTCAAGTGTAAAACAAATAGCTATATAGTCTAATAACACAAAAATAAGAATTACATGTACCCAGCACAGACCCCCCAGAAATATATGTACCCAGCACAGGCCCCTAGAATATATGTATCCAGCACAGACCCCCAGATTTATATGTACCCAGCACAGACCCCAGAATTATATGTACCCAGCAGAGGCCCCCAGAATTATATGTACCCAGAACAGACCCCCAGAATTATATGTATCCAGCACAGACCCCAGAATTATATGTATCCAGAACAGACCCCCAAATTATATGTACCCAGCACAGACCCCAGAATTATATGTACCCAGCACAGACCCATTCGTTCTTCCGAGCACCAGCATTTTCCTCCACGCGGCCGCCGTCTCCTGAAGGCTGTGACACGCTCTTTACGAGATCTCGCCTGTAGACCGTGTCACAGCCTTCACAGGACAGCGGTTGCGCAAGGGAGCACGCTGGTGCTCACGAGTAGACATGGCCAATCGAGGGGGCTGCTAGCGAAATGCTGTTAATGCATTCCGCTAGCACCCGCAGCCGGTTTATGCGGGCCCAAGGAGCAGCTGCTTTGGGCTCCTCAGCAATGACTGGGCCCGGGGCAACTGCCCCTTTTGCCCTGCATTAAAGACAGCCCTGGTGGGGAGTGATGGGGGAACGAAGATCCGCCGCGGCACTGCTACTACCCCTTCAGAAGTACCACATGAGAGTGACCTGCCACTGCCCTCCACTCCACATGAGGGGACTCTGGAACTGCAGCAGTCTGTCCCTTCTCTTACTGCCGTGGACTTCTATAAGGTGATGGATGAATTTCGTACCCTCTGGCGTCAGGACCTGCAGGAGGTACGCACTGCTACGGAGACTCTGCAGTCACGGATTGACGATGTTCACCGCCGCACGCTAGAGACGGAGTCTGCGCAAACGACTGCAGACACCCGAATTGCGGAGCTGCAGAAACAGGTCAACCCGGCTGGGCTCGGTTGTGATGTCCCTCGAGGCACGACACCGACGTCGTAATTTACGTCTGCGGGGGATCCCTGAGTCGGTGTCCAGTGAGGGGCTTCTCAGCTATGTTACAGGTCTGGTGGCACATCTTCTCCCAGACTGTGGGGACTCTGCGTTGGTCCTATCTGCGGTGCGTATTAGGAAGGCTGCCTCATGTAATGTAATCAAATGATGTAATCATTGTGACCAGAGTTGTGACCACTCACACTCATCTTCTCGCAGCTGCCGGCCCCACTGACGCAGTTACCTATGCCTCCACCCGCCTCACCATCTTTAGGGACTTGCCATTCCTGACACTTGTAGCCAGATGATGCTACAGGGAGGTCACCACTGTGCTCCACCAACATGGAGTCCGTTACAGATGGGGATCTGCTGGTTCTCTTAACGTGTCCTCAGATGGCAAAATCCATTCGACATCGACCCTGGAAGAGGCACATGCTATTCTGCTCCGACTGGGTCTTGTGGCGACGTCGCACGAGCCCCGTGCCTTGTTGTTGGAACCCGGTTGACATTCTCTGTCCCCCCCATTTTACGCCCCACTTCTCGCTGTGCATATCCTGCTCCCCCCATCGTCCTGCCATATTTTCCGTACACCTCTTCCTTGTGATTTAAACGGGGACCCTTCCCCCCCAAACCCCGTTAAAGCTGGCACTTGAGACATTTGGTCCCTTTACCGTCACTGACTTTACCGGCGATGATGTACCCTTCTTCCCCCTCCTTGTTTTTTTGTTTGTCATTGTATTGGGTGGCTTCGGGGTGCGCCATGATGGCAAATACCATGGCTCTGATTGCCATTCTTGGCCCTCGGGCCCCTGGGCCTTGTGACACTATCCTTCCACGGCCTCCTCTGGGAGCGAGCCGGGAACGTCACGATCTGGGCCTCTGCCGTTCCTTCTTTAATTCCCCCCCTTTTTTTTCTCTTTTCTTTCCTTCTCTCACTCTTCCCCTTTTTCTATCCTCCCCTCACATCGTTGCCGGTCTGAGATCAGTGTCACCTGCTTCTCCCCTCCCATGTTTTGTTATAGTTTTCTGTTATCAGAGGTTCTTTTTTGAAGTGGACTTATTTTTATTGCTATTACTGCCCTGCTGACGTAAGGTCTCCTATTGACAAACTCCCTCATTTCCTTTTTGTTTAGATGAGACCCCCCCTATTTGGGGACGTTTATTGTTTCTTTTCTGATACTCTTCTGCTGAACGCTTATACATATTGGTGTGTCTTCTATGTCTATATGGCCCTGCGAGGTCAACTTTGATGGTCGATCTGTGACCCTATGTTTGAAAATAAAGAATTGAAAATAAAAAAATAAGGGATCCAGTCTGGAGTAGCGTGTTACCCATGACCCAGCTATATGCTTTCATGTCCTATGACTGTGTGACGTTCATCCTATGTTTAAGCAATTCACATCATTTCCCAATCTTTTGGACATATGCTAGTTGCTTCCCCTTTCAAACTTCATTGTTCTCTGGGACAAGAAGACCAAAGGAATTGAGTCTCTTATTGCCTTCATATTGCACCACAATGATTACCTATCAGATCATCCTCCTCGTCGGCTTGCTGGGTAAGAACCTGCTTTCTATTAAAGGCCTGGACCTCAGGCTCAGAAGACCATATAGAAATTAAACAAACTGCAAACTCACTTTGCTATTTAAATTATTGACATATACCTCTTTTATGTAGAATAAAAAATAATCAGTCCAGCTGTCTGTTTCCATCACTAGCAAGTGGCAGCATATACAAATTATGCTTTTTAAAAAACTCTCTATGCATATTTATTGCACTTGACTTAAATTTGAGTCTTCTAGCAAGCAAACATGAGTTGAATTAAAAAATGTTATTCTACCTTTAATGATTTGCCTTGTTGTGGTCATTTGAGCTTAAAACCTGAATGGCTGTTTTAGTAAACCATAAACATTAGTTTTTGTTGCAGGAGAGCAAGGGGGATTGAAAGTGCAAATAACATGTTTGTGGCAAATACCTGGTTTATATATACTGTGGCAGTGTGATTAGGGGCAGTGTGGTAGACCATAGGTTTATCAGCTGGCGGATGGAGGACTCCCTTATCTCCTATAGGGTTGACCCTATAGGGGAAAAGGGAGTCCTCCATCCGCCAACTGATAAACCTATGGTCTACCACACTGCGCCTAATCACACTGATATAGATCTAGATATAGATATCTATATATTAGTATCAGAATGTAGCACACAGCAGAGACTTTGTATCAATCAGAACATTAATATTTATTACATCAGACCCATCACATTTTAATAGGAAAGTCCTTTGCGGACTGTAACATCAGTGCATCTGTTGTAATAAATATTATTGCACATATTGATAATAAGTCTCTGATTTGCGCTGCATGCTGCTGAATATCGTCAACAGCTGTAGGAGCACGTAAGTCAGGGTGCGAAGATTCTGAATTAGTGAATATATATGATTTATATTTACTATAATTTATAAAAGATTTATACATATATAACACATAAAAAGTTAATGTTGTATTTGGTGAGTCCTTCCTTTACCATAATATTTAATATTGCTTACTTCAATATTTATCTTACCCTTTATGTCTTCATAAAAACTCAAAAGGAGTCAAAACTTCAGTTTTAAATTTGTAAAAGAAATAAAGTTGTAGTTTTAAGGAAAATCCCTAGTGTGTCTAGGGTCTCCCGTAAATGTTTTCATGGAAGACAGGATCTATAGATATAACGAACATTTATATTATATAAAATATTTTATTATATTTATTGTAATTTCTGTTATGTACTCTTATATCATACACACAGTATATATGCAAAATAGACACACACACACTAGACTTCTTAGAAAAATAATGAAATTTATTCTGAAATCTGTGTCGTTTCAGTCCTTGCAGGAACTTTCATCGGGACAAATAACAAATGTGTGCAAAGCATTTATTCACCCTCCCAACAAGAAAGTGAGGATTGGCTTCCTCGTGGAACCCCATGATGTAACTACACCAACTCATAGAGTATTGTAGACCAATGGCCTATAAAAATAATGTAACAATAAGTGTATATCTCACACAAATCGCAAAATGAAGTGTACGAAAAAGCGCAATGTGATCATAGACCAGGGCCACATGATTAGAGTGTGATATTTACACTTTGTTACATTATTTGTATAGGCCATTGGTCTACAATATTCTATGAGTTGGTGTATATACCTTTAATTTGATCGTATAGGTTATGGCTTTTTTCTTTAGGATTTCTAACGTGAGGCTGTGACGTCACGGGTTCCACGAGGACGTCATCCCTCACTTTCATGTTGGGAGGGTATATGCTTTGCATGCTTTTGTTATTTGTCCTGATGAAAGTGCCTGCGAGGACTGAAACTTCAAAGATTTCAGAATATATTTTATTTTTCTAACAAGAAGTCTCGTGCGTGCGCATCTATTTCTCACTTATTTAAGAAGTACAGCAGATTCAGTACCTTGACATGAAATTTGCGAATCAAGAGTTCAAGCAGCTCGATTTTTATATATATACAGTTGTGTTCAAAATTATTCAACCCCCAATGCTGTAAAGGGTTTTAGGGAATTTAGTGTACATTTGTAATTGTATTCAGAATGAAATCCTACAAGGACTTTTTAAAGAACCATATGCAACTAAAATGACATCAATTGGTTTTGTAATACAGTAGTAAATGTTTCTTTTGTGAATTCTTCATTGACACAATTATTCAACCCCTTAAAGACTACCACTCTGAAGAACAGAGGTTCATTCAAGTGTTTTCAATCAGGTATTGACTTTAACTTATCAGCTGAGTGCTGGTGGAGAGTGTTAAAATCCAGAAGGGAGATGGTGGAAAGAAGCAGCAAGAGGGGGAAGAGAGGGAAAAACAATTCTAGAGAAAGGTGGTGTGGGAGAAGGGGAGGGAAAAAAAGGAAAGGTAGAAGACAGGCAGGGAATTGATAAGGAAAGCAGAAGATAGAAGGGAGTGTGGTAGGTGAAATTCCAGAGTGGTGTAGGTTGGTAGCTCAAAATATCACATGACCAAATTAGTTGGGTATAAATGAAATGAGAACTGTGGGGTGGGTGAGGGGAGGGAGGGTGGGAACTAAGTCCAGGTGGGAGCTATGAGGACACTGTGAATGAGGCTTGCCCTGTAAGCTGTATGGAGTTGAGTATGCTGAAAAGACAGAAATCCAGGATTACATTGCATCTTTGGGGGATGTTGGGGCAATAAATTCTCTAATGCAGTGAATCATGACGGGGGGGGGCAGAACACCAGGCCCATGGCTGAGTGGGAAAAAAAATATATAACTGGTAAAGATATGGCAATGTTGGAGTGCAAACAGGACTGGTAAAGAAATGGCAATTAAAGATATGGCAATTAATGATAGCAAACAGGTCTAGTTTAAAATATCTTAACAGTTAACGTGGGTAAATAACAAAAGAATGTAACTCTTTGTCCAAAACAAATACTGCAGGAACTGCCTGGAATTAATATACTGTATACGGTCCTATGAATAATAATAAAAAGGTCTGTTACAGGAAAAAAAAAAAACTATAAAAAAAAATATCGGAAAAATAAATTTGGCTGAAAAAAGCCTAATAAATCCGAAAAAATAGTAAATAAAAACAGGAATATTTTTTACATTGAAACCTATGGGATTTGCCTGACTAAACCTGACGAAGTAAACCACCGAACTTCAGGGCATTTCACTGAAATTTCGGTGCTGTTCAGTGTTCTCTGAATAAATTAACCATTACTTCTCTACGGGGGATTTCACTCCTGCTGAAGATCACCGTATTTCATTGTCAGTTCCCTAATATTTGGCGAAACGGCAGCGTTTTGAATAGCCGTATAACCATGAAATTGCACAGTACGGGGAAATTCACTGTTCAGTGCACTTTCGGGGGCAGTTTGGCTTTCTTGAATAACCCTGATTGTTCACACACAAAAACCACACACCTTTGCCTCAATACCCATAATATATCCACTTATTGACTGGAATAGAGGAAGAGCTGAAAAAGGAGAAGAGAACGTATGACAGATGCTCTGAAAAGACCAGAAAGAGACACACACACACACACACACAAAAGGGACTGGGAAACCAAAACCACATACAGTTGTGTTCAAAATGATTCAACCCCCACTGAAATTGAGTGTTTTGGCCAGTTTGACATTGATTTTGATCATTCAGTCATCTTGCTTACAATTAAATCAAAGAGGCACGTGTAGGTCAGACAAATATAACATAACATTTATAATGAAATAACCACAAATGTCTTTTCTGTGCTCACATCATTATCAGTTTTATTCAACCCCCAAGTGACATTCAATCTTAGTACTTAGTACAACATCCTTTTACAGTTATAACAGCTTTTAAACGTGAAGCATAGCTTGACACAAGTGTCTTGCAGCGATCTACGGGTATCTTCGCCCATTCGTCATGGGCAAAAGCCTCCAGTTCAGTCACATTCTTAGGCTTGCGCACTGCAACTGCTTTCTTTAAGTCCCACCAGAGGTTCTCAATCGGATTTAAGTCAGGTGACTGCGATGGCCACTCCAAAATGTTCCAGCCTTTAATCTGCAACCATGCTCTAGTGGACTTGGAGGTATGCTTGGGATCATTGTCCTGTTGAAAGGTCCAACGTCTCCCAAGCCTCAGGTTTGTGACGGACTGCATCACATTGTCATCCAATATCTCCTGGTACTGAAGAGAATTCATGGTACCTTGCACACGCTGAAGCTTCCCTGTACCTGCAGAAGCAAAACAGCCCCAAAACATGATTGACCCCCCGCCATGCTTCACAGTAGGCAAGGTGTTCTTTTCTTCATAGGCCTTGTTCTTCCTCCTCCAAACATAGCGTTGATCCATGGCCCAAACAGTTCTAATTTTGCTTCATCAGTCCACAGAACACTATCCCAAAACTTCTGTGGTTTGTCCACATGACTTTTGGCATACTGCAGTCGACTCTTCTTATTCTTTGGAGACAGCAAGGGGGTGCGCCTGGGAGTTCTGGCATGGAGGCCTTCGTTACACAGTGTGCGCCGTATTGTCTGAGCTGAAACTTTAGTACCCACATCTGACAAATCTTTTCTCAGTTCCTCAGCAGTCACACGGGGACTTTTCTCCACTCTACGCTTCAGGTAGCGCACAGCAGTCGAAGTCAGCATCTTCTTTCTGCCACGACCAGGTAGCGTTTCAACAGTGCCCTTTGCCTTGAATTTGCGAATCATGCTTCCTATGGTCTCTCTTGGTATGTTTAACATCTTTGCAATCTTCTTATAGCCATTGCCCTTCCTGTAAAGAGTAATCACCTCTTCTCTTGTCTTCCTGGACCATTCTCTTGACTTCACCATGTTTGTAACCACACCAGTAAATGTCTAGAAGGAGCTGAGTATCACAGTCCTTTTAAAGCTGCCTAATTGGTGCTTATTATGCTTTAGTGCTGCTCCGTGACATCCACAGGTGTTTTCAATACCTGATTGAAAACACTTTGAATGAACCTCTGTTCTTCAGAGTGGTAGTCTTTAAGGGGTTGAATAATTGTGTCAATGAAGAATTCACAAAAGAAACATTTACTACTGTATTACAAAACCAATTGATGTCATTTTAGTTGCATAAGGTTCTTTAAAAAGTCCTTGTAGGATTTCATTCTGAATACAATTACAAATGTACACTAAATTCCCTAAAACCCTTTACAGCATTGGGGGTTGAATAATTTTGAACACAACTGTAGCCCAGGGGGTTGAGCCTCAAGCAGAAACATTAGCAGTTTTATGAATGTAATGACAAATCAGGCGAATCCCATAGTTTTCAATGTAAAAAATATTCTTATTTTTATTAAATATTTGTTAAACTGTTTATTCTTTTAATTTGCAGCAAAACGTCTCTTCATTTATTTATTTTTTAGGCATTTTTCAGGATTTTTTCAGCCAAAAATGTTTTCAGATTTTTTTCTTTAGATAATGTATATATTTTTTCTGTAACAGACTTTTTTATTATTATGTATAGGACCTTATATGTAATTTTCAGGTATTTTCGTGCAGTAGTTTTTTTTTGCAAACAGCTTTTTAAAGTTACAGTGTTTTGTTTTTTAAATTTTTTCACCTTGTTCGTCGGCTTGTCGGCTTTATCCGACGGCTGTCGGCGCTCTGTTCAGCAGGTCGTTGGCTTGTTTAGATGCGTTTGGCGGTTTTGCGGCGGATCTTCTGGTGCGTTCGGCATTTTTTCGTCAGCTTATCGGTTCGGATCCGATGTTTTTTCGGCTGTGTGGTTGTGTTCGATTCGGCGGTTTTGCAGCATTTTTTCTGATGTGTTTGGCGGCTTTTCCCTGCACTTTGGAGACACAGCGGTGAATGCTGAATTCACCGCAGGGTCGGGGAATGTGACTCCCCAAAGTGCAAGGAACGAAAGAGCACAGAAATTCTGGTGGAATAACCCTGCTAATCCTTAATTTATACTTCAATATAAGTTTCAAACAATTTAAGAAACAGCAAGTCGATCTTTGATGACATGTCAGGGCACATACTGACTTATCTCTCTGCACTGGTACTAAAAATCCTGCTTGCAGGCATCTATGCTTTTCAAACATCTTCTCTTAGTTTATTAAATCAGTAGCCGTACTAACAACAAAATTTGCTAGCAAGCCTGCCTATTGTTTACACAAATTTACAGTCTACAGTATTTTAAAAACCTGTTGGAGACGAGGTCTCAACGGGTATACCTTAACCGGATACATGTTTGAACAGTGGCGACTCTAGGAACAATATTTAGGGGGGGCACAGAAGATACCGCAGTCAAAACTGGGGGGGGGCACTAATAATTTTCACCACTAAATCACACCACTGAATAAAACTAAGGGCCCTATCACCTGGTGTGAGCTAAAACACCATCACTAAAGGAAAAATTTAGTGCGAGTCGCTAAAACTTACAGGGTTATTCAGAGAGAGGTGAAAAGCAGGAGAATGACTGGAGAATGGAAAATTCTTGGTCAAAATAGCCAAACCAGAATAATTCTCCCATTCATCTCACTTTCCAAATCGGCTATTTTGACCTAGAATTTTCCATTCTCCAGTCATTCTCCTGCTTTTCACCGCTTTCTGAATAACCCTGTTAGTGCCTGACGACCTGCTAACAGATCACCTTGTCCGCGGTAGTCCATGAACAAGGTCGTTTGGCGCACGCTAGGGAAACTCTAAGACCCGGGCTGAGACCCGGCACTAATGCGGTTGTGTACAGGATCGAACTGTTTTTATTTTCCATACCTATCCCCCGCCCTCACAAGCTTGAATATGAACACATCCAGTGAATATCCTCACACCCCTGCATTATTAAAATCCTCCACGGTGGCCGCATCATCCATGTTTTGATGCACACATATATTAAGGCTGATGGACATTGCATGATCAATGCCACCCAACAGCATGTAGAATCATTACAATGCATTTAAGAGATCCGAAAGGAAGGCCAGGTGAGGGACAAAAATTTCCCTGCTACAACATATAAATAATACATGTTTCAGGGCAAGACTTATCCATGTGTCCACACAGTCACCCTAATAATCAACTGCTTACATACTATGAATAACCCCCAGCATAAAATGTTTAAAATTAGGCAATATATTAGAATTAGGATATATGTGGATAAAGGATACATTTATAATAGAGCCGACTGCAACAGCAGCGACATTGCTGGCCAGATCCATTACTATGGTGTATGGGGCCAAGAGAACATCTGTGCTGCATTCCTTTCAATTGCCCATTAATTTTGGACGAGGACCTGGTTTTTCAGTTTTTTTGGAATTAGCACCAGGGTTGAGCAGTAGGTAAAATGTTGCAATTAGTGCACCTCAAAAAATTTAGCGCTGGCACCAAGTGATCTGTTAGCTGCAAAAGCGCTAGAGATCTCTAGCGCTCCCCATGTTAAGTAAAGGACGCGGAAAGTACAGTAAGCTTGCGGTACAAATCGCTAATAGCAACGCGCTAAGTGATTTTTCCCGTTTGTAGCGGGAGGCAAACGATCTGTTGGTCAGGCGCTAGACTCCATTAACCTGGCGCTAATGCAAAATCACACCGACGCAAGGGTTAGCTCACACCACGTAATAGTGCCATAAATAAGTATATATAAATAAGATTCCAAAACCCCAGAGTAATGTGATGCGGTGAGTAATGTGATGCAATGATACCTTTTTGTTGTACTAACCTGATACTCAAATTCAATATTTTATTTGCCGCAATTCTGCAGTTTTTGCTGAATGTCTGATTGCTGCTTCAGCAACTCCACTTTTAGCAAATTACAGTGACCATTCGCTAAATAGGGAATTCACCTTATTTTCGGCAAAATAAATTCCCCGAAATGTGACGAAAAGCAGAGGATCTAAAGATGATTAGACCATTTAGATTCTAACTTCCATAATAACCCCTAAAATGCCATAAACCCATGGAAATGCAATAAAATTAATAAACAATGTGGCATTTAGCCTACCCATCAACCCGTAAAATGCCATTCATCAAGGGAAAACATGAAATGAATACACTGAGGCATGTAGCTAGCTGCCCATCAACCAGTAAAATGCCATTATTCAAGGAAAAACCAAATGTATACCGTAAGGGATGAAGCCTACCCATTAACCCTTAATATACAACTAAAACAAGGCATAAACTAACGTAATACACAATGTAGTGTATAGTCTGAACATTAACCATTTCACTGCTGAGCCATTTCAACCCTGTGAAAATGTTTAAGTTTAAGTACACGTTTTTATTTAATGTTTTATGACTTTTACTTCACACTGAATATGGTCATGTTGGGTATCATTGGAAAGGCCAGAATCTGCCCTAGTTTGTCCATATATGATGCATAGTGACGGAGATATGTTGGTCCGAAGAAGTGTGGGAAACTGGATGCTGATTTTTGGTGGGGGGGCAAGGAATAACCTAGGAGGGGCAATTGCCCCCCCTTCCCCCTCTGTAGAGTCGCCTATGCGTTTGAAACATTTTATAGTGCCACCTGTTGGACATCTCCAGTAAACACTACCACAAGGTTAGATGCATTTCCTATCTTACATTTCACTGCTTCTGTTTTAGAGGCAAACAGATCTAGTTCAGTGGTCATCGCCTTCACAATACAGCATCGGATGATCCTTGTGTTGCGTTGCATCTTTTTTTCCTGCCTTAGGCTCTGTACCATGGTGTATTAAACTTTGGCAGGGATAATCGATAAGCTTGTATTGCTATTCAAACTATTATCCCCTACATTGAGACTAGCAGGGTTATTCAGAGAACGTGAAAAGCAGGAGAATGACTGGAGAATGAAAAATTCTAGGTCAAAATAGCAAAACCAGAAAAATTCTCCCTTTCATCTCACTTTCCAAATCGGCTATTTTGACCTAGAATTTTTCATTCTCCAGCCATTCTCTTGCTTTTCACGCTCTCTGAATAACCCTGTAGACATTTAGGGTAATTCAAAGAGATTCGAAAAGTCACCGCACGTTCGGTGACTTTTCGTTCTCTTCAATTGGGTTCCTTTTGCCGATCCCATTTCGGTGACCCTGCTGTGTATTCAGCAAGCACCACAGAGTCCCCGAATTGCAGGGAAAAGCTACCGTAAACCCGTCGAAAACGAACTGCAAAACCCGGCGAATGCACGTCGAAAACCCGCAAAAACATCTGGATTAACCTGCTGAAAACCACAGAAAACCCCGAGCAGGAGCCGATCACACACAGCGAAGCCTCCGGAAAAAGCCGACACCGCAGAAGAGGGAGGTGAATAAATTAGGTAAACAGTTTGCATGAATGATTGAAAAGTGAAACGCTGTTTGCAAAGAAACTACTGAGCGAAAATGTCTGAAATTTACATATGAGGTCCAGGGAATGATAATAAAGAGGGCTGTTACAGAAAAAATAAGTAAACTTAAAAAAAAAAAAATCGGACTTTTTAAAAAAAAAAAAAAATTAGGAAAAATGATTAAAATATCCTAAAAAGTCTATAAATAAAGAGACTCGTTACTGCAGAATTTTATAATGAACGGTTTATTAGATATTGAATTAAAACCGGAAAATTTTTAACATTGAAGCCTATGGGATTCTCCTGAATAAACTTGGCGAATTAAACCACCGAATGGCAGGGCATTTCGGGAACCTTTCACTGCTGGTTTGTGTTCTCTGAATAGCCGAAGCAGTGCTTTTTCATGGGGTTTTCACTGCCCTCGAACAGGCACCGAACAGGCACCGTATGTTCAGGCAATTCGCCAGGATTTGGCAAATTGCCTGCTCTCTGGATAGCCGAATGGCCAAGAAAGGTAACCGAACGCTGAATTTCAGTGTTCGGTTACCTTTCTCAAGCAATTCGGATCTCTTTGAATTACCCTGTATAATAGGACCCATTGAAATTGGGGTATTTTGACTTATTAGTGGACGTATGATGATTTCATATGGTGTGACCAGTTCACCGCATTTTGCTCTGTACTTACTTCTTTTTTTTTCTCTTGAAAATGTATACTTAGCATTTGAGTGAGCGTCACAAACCAACTTTTTTTACTGTGGGTTCTCAGATTATACAAAAATTAACAGTCCACAGACCAGTATCTCTCACTCTGTAAAGTGCATGATTGAAGCTCAATGTTCAAAGATTATGTAATATGTAATATGATTCAGCAATTTTATTCTCCGATAGATTAGTCTAGGCTCTACTGCCCATGATTTTTATTAAGCTTCTGTTATTGCGGAGTGCACACCTTATTTAGCTGGCATTTAGGCTAGGGTCAAACGAACGCATTTTTCGCATCGACCGTCAAAAAGTGCGTCTGAACGCATTGACGTATTTTTTTATGGTGGACGCGAAAGCGGTCAAATGATGTGCATTTTCGTGCGTGCTTTTTTACGGATCGTCAATAAAACACTTTTTGCGTCTGGACGTTATGTAGGCCGGACATTAGCAGCGTCTGACGTCTCCTAATCACGCACACACGCCGCTATGCCGATGCTGCTCACTCTGTACGTCAGTGCTAGCGGTTCTACGTTCTCGAAAAAATGCATTCGTTTGCCGCTTGCGTTGCGTGGCCGAACTTTCGTGCGGCCGTACTTCGTATATTGGCCGTCATTGCCCATCATTTGCTGCTAATATGGCCGTGATTAAGTGCGCCTAAACGCACGTTAAAAATGCGTTAGTCTGACCCCAGTCTTAATCCACTTATATGTTTTTTAGCCTCATGTGTGGTATTGTTATTTTGCATGCTTGCAGAAGCGGCTCCAGTTTTGGTGAGGCCTTAGGCGAAGTTCAGTTATGAGGTCCCACAGGGCCAGAGACCACGCTATTAGCATATGCTTTAGAAGCAGCATGTATAGTATGAGAGTATCATAGAGTTCCACAGCAATAAAACTCACAGTAATGTGCAGTGTGTATGAGCATATCACAGAGCTCCACAGCAATGAAAGTTACAGTAATGTGCGGTGTGTATGAGCCTATCACAGTGCTGCACAGAAAAAAACTCACAATAATGAGCAGTGTTTATGAGCGTATCACAGAGCTCCATACCATTAAATCTCACAGTAGTGTGCATGAGCATATCACAGAAATCCACAGCAATAAAACTCACAGAAATGAAAGAAAAAAGGAATACTCACAGAGCGAAAGGGGAGAGAGCAAAATAGAGGAGACAGAGAGAGGAGGAGAGAGCTCGAGAAAGAGAGAGAGAAGGAGTGAGCCTGAGATTGAGAGAAGAGAGGAGAAAAAAATTAGCGAAGAGACACAGAAGGAGGGAGCTGGAGATAGAGGAATTAGGAGAGCGACTAGGAAAGCGCTAGAGAGGGTGCTGGAGAAAGATGGGAGAAGAGGGGGAGAAGAGAAGGGAGAAGAGAAGGGAGGAGAAAAAAGGAGCATGCTGAAGGCAGAGAGTGAGAGGCAGAGAGTTGGAGACAGAGAAAGAGAGCGCTGGAAACAGAGTGCTAGCGACAGAGAGATGTGGAGACATGGAGAAAGCGAGAGCTGGAGACGGAGACAGAGTGCTAGAACGAGAGCTAGAGAAAAAGATCTGGAGGTGGAGAAAAAAAGAGCTGGAGAACGAGAGAGAAAGCTGGAACCAGAGTGCTGGAAAAGAGAGAGATGGAGACAGAGAGCCCTGGAGACAGAGAGAGAGAGAGCGCTGGAGATGAAGAGCTGGAGACAGAGGGAGGGATAGCTGGAGATGGAGAGCTGGAGACAGGGAGAGACCAGGGACGTGCAGTCAGGGGCAGCAGGTGAGGCAGGGCCCCCACCTGCCATAATTCCATTAAGTGGGGACTGTAAATTTTTAAAATAAAACCTGCTGCTATTTAAAAAAAGTTCACATACTCACTGCACCACGCTCTCCCGCCATCTGTCTCTGCTCCTTCACTTTTTTTTTTTAGTTCGCCGGCTGCTGTGTGATGTGAATCATCACACAGCAGCGGCAGCCTGCTCTGAGCCTACGCAGTTTGCATAGCCCAAGCTGGCTAATAGATTCATTGAAGTCCGCAGCGCAAGTCTGGCACTGCCTACTTCCTGAATCTATGCTCTTCAGTGCCTCAGAGATGCACTGAGAGCAATTTAATTGCTTGGACCAGTGGAAAAGCACCATTGATCTCAAGTAATTAAAAAACCGCCTCCATGGGAGGCAGGCCTCCCATGCTTTCATTGACACAGGACAGTCATGTGACTGTCCTCGTCAGTCGTGTGACTGTCCTCGTCAGTCATGGGGGCATGCCGCAGGGCTGTGTGCCTGGAGAGCAGCAACAGATCCTGGGAAGCCTGAGAACAGCAAAAAGATCCTGGGGAGCCTGAGAGCAGCAAAAAAGATCCTGGGGAGCCCTGAGAGCAGCAGCAAGATCCTGGGGAGCCCAGAGAGAGCAGCTAGATCCTGGTAAGCACTGACAGCAGCCTGGTCCTGGGGAAGCAATCCTGGGGAGCACTGACAGCAACCAGATCCTGGGGAGCACTGACAGCCAGTTCCTAGGAAGCACTGACAGCAGCCAGGAACTGGGGAGCACTGAACCAGAACCTTCGTAACCTGTGTATACCTGGCTCTGGTACTAGTCAGTGACTCACCACCAGCCACTGACCTCACCGCACATTACTGGGAGAGACAGCTAGAGATGGCGAGAGCAAGATAGAGACAGAGGGAGAGACAGCTAGAAAGAGAGAGTTGAAGACAAAGGGAGAGATGGCTGGAGATAGAGACAGAGAGCCCTTGAGACAGAGGGAGAGAGCTCTGGAGAAGGAGGCAGAGGGAGAGACAGCTGGAGACATAGGGGGATACAGCTGGAACAGAGAGACTGCTGGATGGAGAGAGAGTGTCTGAGCCCTCTCAGGCCATCTCTGAGTCTCCCCTGGGCCCCCTCAGGCCATCTATGGCCCTCTCAGGACTTCTCTGGGCCCCCTCAGGGTGTCTCTGGGCCCTCTCTGGGTGTCTTTGGGCCCCCTCTGTGTGTCTATGGGCCTCCAAGTGCCTACGTGAAGCTTAATAATATGGAAAGCAAGCTTGTTGCATCACTCACGTTACAGTAGTCGCTTGATCCACCGAGAATGTATGTGAGTACCAACTCTCTGTCTGACTCTCTGGACTAACGGTCATTTCCCTCCACCTGTAGCCACTTTATTCTAACCAACCTGTGGCTTGCTATTCTCTCTTTAGCCACCAGATCCACACTCCCCAGCTCCCCTTCTGTTTCACTCACCCCTGTCCTTTAGATTGTAAAATCAAGGGATGTCTAGCTGAGCACTTGTGTAAAGTGCTGTATCAGTAAGGCAATTATCCTAAGGGCAGGGCCATCTGTTCCCTATGTGTTCTGATATGTATCATGTCTGCACTCCCCTATTGTACAGTGCTGCGGAATATGCTGGCACGTTATAAATACAGAATAATAATAATAATAGTGGTGGAGGCTGGAGCTAGCGAGGGTTCTCTTTCTGTTGTTCACACAGTGTTTGCGCTGCGTGCTGTGGCAGAGTGAGAGAGAAATCCTCCACGTGGTGCTGCGTGGCAGGCAGGCTGCGGCCAGATGACAACCATCGCCAGGACATGTCCAGACATCTGGCATGTCCTTTCTGATGTTATCAGAGGGGGCCGCCATCTTGTATTATGTGAGCGGCGGCCGGGCCTAACTAAAAACATGCCCACCGAGGTGGAATGCATAACGCAGGCACAGCAGAGCAGCACAAAATAATTTATTGTGCTGCCTGCTCCGTGGATCATGCAAATTACGGCGTTTCGACCAACCGGTCAAAGAGCGGTTGGTCGAAGCGTCGTCATTTTTGCTGGTGATGGAATAAATCCACTTGATTTAATTCTTTGGTCTACTGGAATTTTTTTTTTTTTTTTTTTTTGCAGTTACTAGGGTCGTGGAGCAAGGACCTTCTTCCTATTTATGCCATGATGGTGCCCAAGCTACACTTTTTTGTATGATCATATAAATTAGGCTGCCGCGAGGCCCTGTAAGTGCAAGGCCTTAGGCGGCCGCCTAATTTGCCTAATTAAAGAGCTGCCACTGCACCCTTGTGCTATTGCTTGTTTTGCTGTAGTAATTCTGGGTAAGGTCCGGTATTTTTGGTGATAGGACATTTATTGCCCTTATTACTCTATTGTGTGGTGTTGTTTTGTTATTCTCCAATAGTCCTGACATTTTGACATTGTAATTCAAGAGCTTACAGCATCCCTCACTCTAATTGCCTAGTAACAGTTATGTGCATGTACTACTATTAAGTATTATATTGTTACTGTCACACCGTGAAACTACCCCTACATTGGCTGAAACATGACTTTCTATCCATTAGGATTGTGTTTTACAAGCAACCTTACAATAATAGCTGGCCACCTTGGAGACACTTTGATCATTGACTGTCCATACCACCACCGTAATGACCGCTGGGGAAAGAAGTTGTGGTGCAAAGAGGCTGAAGATGGACGTTGCCGCGATGTGCTCTATACGAAAGGTTTCTGGCATTCATTCAAAAAGAACACAAACAACAGCACTTATATCTATGATGACATACGTGCAGGCATTGTCACAGTGAACATAACCCTGTTGGAGAAAGAACTTGCAGGAACATACCAATGCCAGTCTCTGTCTCTCTTTGAAAAAGAAGTTAACGTATTGCGGAGGGTCCTAGTGAAGGTCCTGATGGATCCTGAACTAAAAGATCTTTCTGATCTGGACAAAGTCAACTACAGCATATCTCGGTAGGAGATTAATTCTAAACTATTCAAATCATTTGTTTTTATAAGATTTGGATTGTGTCTCATCTTTGTGACTGTCACCAACTACGGCTAGCAATACTAATATTCATTAGACATGTGCATTCGTTTTAGTACTAAAATGATTTAGTCCGAATTTTGGGATAATTTAGTTTTCATATGACTCAAGAGAAACGAAACTGCTCAGTACAAAAAAACGAAAGAAACTAAAATAAAATGCACTACATTTTAGTTTCAGTCCTTTTTGTGATATTACATTGAGTGAAGGAGACCAGCAATGAAGAGCGCAACATCCGAAGTTCTGCACCCTCCACATGCCAATGCAGTAGGATGTTCTATACAGAGAGGGGCATTAATTTATGCAGGAGGATGTTCTATACATTATACAGAGAGGGGTATTAATGCAGGAGGATGTTATATACATTATTCAGAGAAAGGTATAAATTGAGGAGGATGTTCTATACAGAGAGGGACATTAATTAATTCAGGAGGATGTTCTATATATTATACAGAGAGGGGTATTAATTAATGCAGGAGGATGTTCTAAACATTATACAGAGAGGATCCTTTTTTCTCAGCCCTTTAAATCCAATGGCTGTGAGCGCTGAGATCGGCTGCTTGTTACATTATCTCTCAGTACAATGTATCAGGCTCTGCTGTTACAGTAACTGACTAACAGCGCTCAGAGTTTCAGTAAAACAAGGAAAGAATATTGTTCTAACCTGTTATATATAAAAATATTATTTACTAGTTTTACTGAAACTCTGAGCGCTGTGATGAGCAGCAGTCTGTTACTATAACAGCTTTGCCTGACACGGGGCAGTATTACAATGTAGGTGCTAACTTAACCAGAGCTGTTGTAAACTGAAAACCTCCATAGGCTCTAATGGCTCTGGGAAGTTTACAACAGCTCTGGTTTAGTTAGCACCAACTATGTAATATGGCCCACATTGTGCTGAGAGTGAGAGATACTGTAACAAGCAGCGATCTCAGCCCTCTGAGGAGCCACTACAATAGTAATTGTATCCACTGGTTTTCGGATGAATGAAATTAGTTTTCATACTAAAGAACTGAAAACGAATTTCTTTAGCAACTAAATAAATTGCATTTTAGGACTAATCCATTAGTTCAAAACGAAATTTTGTGCTGTGCACATGTCTAATATTCATAGCATACAAATGTATTTAATGGCTATTTCCTTACTATAGAAAACCATGAATGTGACCCTTCTTACATGTGTTTAATATTTCCTAGCTTGCCTGGGACATCACAGATCCCTTTGATGTGGGTCATTGTGGGGAGCAGTCTCCTGGCTTTTAAGCTAGTGATGATGGGACTGATTTGCAACTGGTTGAAAAACCGAAACAACCCAAGGTGAGAACCAGTTCCTGGTACAAGGTATCTCATATTTAGTTGTATTAATTAGTAGAATAACCTTATTTGGAAGAACCACTGCTCTGCATGGAGAAAGCCTGTGGAGACATGGGTTCGATCCCGGCAAGAGCACCTCTCCAGTAAGTGTCCTTGGACAAGACACTTAATGGTACATACTCGCCTCCCAGGACATACTTGAAAACGAGAGAAATCTCAATGTATCCTTCCTGGTAAAATACTTTCTCAAAAAAACCTCACAACACATACAGTCAGGTCCAGAAAAATTGTGACATCGACACAATTCTAACATCTTTGGCTCTATACACCACCACAGTGGAGTTGGAATGAAACAAACACAATGTGCTTTAACTGCAGACTGTCAGCTTTAATTTGAGGTTATGTACATGTAGCGCTCACTCCCGGAGGAGCCGCTGAAAATGAACCACGGGTCAGTCTCCCCGCACTAGGGAATAAATATACTCCAACACAGTTGTGAGTTTTTATCATTTAAATAGTTTACTAAAATATTTGAGCAGATGTTGAGACACGGTATTCACAAGTATTATTACAGTATTTTCGTATCACGGTAAAACGCGTAGCGGAAAAGAAACGAAACACGAGGCTTCGTATTTTGGAAAATAAAATATTCGCGACCGAACATAAAAGCAATGCAATTTCCCGATAGTTAAAAAAAAGGGGACACGTAGCAAACCCCAAACATACAATCCCTTCGTATTACGGTAAACGCGCAGCGGAAAAAGAAAAAAACATATTCGGAACGTATCTTTATCTTTAACCCCTGTTCCGATTCGTAAAAGGAAATGAGTCCTGCACAAGTTAAGTCCCAGAATGTGAAAGGTGTATATGTGTGTGTGGTACCCGGGTACTGTTCGACTGGCCAGTGAGTTTATTAAAGGAAGGTCTTCGACTAGTCAGTTGGGGCCCTGTGGACTTTAAAGAGAAAACAGCAGAGCGTCCTTTAATCATAAAACAGCCTTGGAGGCCTCTCACCCATCCGACGATTGCTTTAGGCTCCGCTGACCCAGGACGTCTCTCCACCAGATTTTGACTGGGGATACTAGCGGCCGGATCCGTTGTCTGACTCCATACAGCTTATCCAGCTCACCGCCTGCTCTCCGTTCGATTCCTCCGGTCTGCAGCAATGCCTGGATTCCGGCGAGTCTCCTTCTCCTCAGATTGGGTGATCCTCTCTGGACTAACAGGTCTCTCTTGTTCTCTGGCCTAGGCCCTCTCGTGATCTCTTCAATGCGTCTGCTCTCTTTCCTTCCCTGGCGCGCTCTGGCGCGTTCTCCACGAGGTGGAGGATGTAAGTGTCCAGTCCCCACCCACTTCCTGTCTCCTTGCAAAGCATGCCGGGAAATGTAGTTCCAATGTCCAGTGTCTCTAATCGTGACTGTCTCCATCTTGTGGCCAAAAATAGGTAACGCCACAGCACGATCTTTAACACAGCGCTACATACATACAGCAGTTTGCAGATGTGCCTCCCACTTGTTAAGGGACCAAAGGTAATGAGACAGAATAATAATCATAAATCAAACTTTCCCTTCTTAATACTTGGTTGCAAATCCTTTACAGTCAATCACAGCCTGAAGTCTGGAACGCATAGACATAACCAGACGCTGGGTTTCATCCCTGGTGATGCTCTGCCAGGCCTCTACTGCAACTATCTTCAGTTCCTGCTTGTTCTTGGGGCATTTTCCCTTCAGTTTTGTCTTCAACGAGTGAAATGCATGCTCAATGGGATTCAGGTCAGGTGATTGACTTGGCCATTGCATAACATTCCACTTCTGTCCCTTTGGTTGCTTTTGCAGTATGCTTTGGGTCATTGTCCATCTGCACTGTGAAGCGCCGTCCAATGAGTTCGGCAGCATTTGGCTGAATGTGAGCAGATAATATTGCCTGAAACACTTCAGAATTCATCCTGCTGCTTTTGTCAGCAGTCACATCATCAATAAATACAAGAGAACCAGTTCCATTGACAGCCATACATGCCCACGCCATGACACTACCACCACCATGCTTCACTGATAAGGTGGTATGCTTAGGATCATGAGCAGTTCCTCTCCTTCTCCATAATCTTCTCTTCCCATCACTCTGGTACAAGTTGATCTTGGTCTCATCTGTCCACAGGATCTTGTTCCAGAACTGTGAAGGCTTTGTTAGGTGTTGTTTGACAAACTCTAATCTGGCGTTCCTGTTTTTGAGGCTCACCAATGGTTTACATCTTGTGGCGAACCCTCTGTATTCACTCTGGTGAAGTCTTCTCTTGATTGTTGACTTTGACACACATACACCTACCTCCTGGAGAGTGTTCTTGATCTGGCCAACTGTTGTGAAGGTTGTTTTCTTCACCAGGGAAAGAATTCTTCGGTCATCCACCACAGTTGGTTTCCGTGGTCTCCCGGGTCTTTTGATGTTGCTGAGCTCACCGGTGCATTCCTTCATTTTGAGAATGTTCCAAACAGTTGTTTTGGCCACGCCTAATGTTCTTGCTATCTCTCTGATGGGTTTGTTTTGTTTCTTCAGCCTAATGATGGCTTGCTTCACTGATAGTGACAGCTCTTTGGATCTCATCAGTTGACAGCAACAGATTCCAAATGCAAATAGCACACTTGAAATTAACTCTGGGCCTTTTATCTGCTCACATTGTAATTGGGGTAATGAGGGAATATCACACACCTGGCCATGGAACAGCTGAGAAGCCAATTGTCCCATTACCTTTGGTCCCTTAACAAGTGGGAGGCACATCTGCAAACTGCTGTAAGGCCTACACCGTTCACCTGAGTTGGATGTACATACCCTCAAATTAAAGCCGACAGTCTGCAGTTAAAGCACATTGTGTTTGTTTCATTCCGACTTCATTGTGGTGGTGTATAGAGTCAAAGATGTTAGAATTGTGTCGATGTCCCAATATTTCTGGACCTGACTGTAAGAGGTTATTCAGAGAGCACCGAAATGTCGCCAACATTTTGGTGCTTTCTCGTTCCCTGCACTTCGGGGAATCAAAGTTCCCCACCCTGCAGTGTATTCAGCATGCACTGCAGGCTCCCCGGAGTGCAGGGAAAACCCGCCGCAAACCCGACGAACACCGTCAAACACCCGCCAAAAGCTCATCGAACACTCACCGAAAATCTGCAGAAACCGCCGCAAAAAACACGCCGAACACGTCAGAAAAAGCCGACGAGCCGCTGTTCACAGCACAAACCAGTCGCCGGAAAAAGCTGACAAGCTGATGAACGGGGTAAAAAACCCAAAAAACAATACACTTGAAAGTGTCAAAATTGAAACGCTGTTTGCAAAAAAAAACTACCAAATGAAAATGCCTGAAATTTACATATAAAGGTCCTATGAATGGTAATATATATAGTTTGCTGAAAAAATCCCCAAAAATTCCTAAAAGATCCTAAAAAAAATCTTTAACTAAAGAGACTTTTTCCTGCAGATTAAAAGAATAAACAGTTTTAGATATTGAATTAAAACGGGAATATTTTTAACATTGAAGTCTATTGGATTTGACTGAATAAACCTACCGAATGAAAACACAACAGCAGGGCACTTCAGGAACTTTTCACTGCTGTTCAGTGTTCTCTGAATAGATTAACCATTGCTTCTCTATGGGGGATTTCACTGCCGAACAGTCACCGTACAGGCAGTTTGCCAAAATTTGTCAAACTGCCTGCTGTCTGAATAGCCGAATGGCCCCGAAATGTTACCGTATGTTGAATTTCAGCGTCCGGTTACATTTCGCCGACATTTCGGACCTCTCTGAATAACCCCTATAGTGTAGGATTTGGACCACTGGTACAAGTGAACAATACTCTTTATTTAAAGTGAGATGTTGCAAATATTCTACTTTGACCCTCTGAACACATCCGAAAAAACACCGCAAAAAACGCTGATTCGAATCGGAAAACCGCCGCAATATCGATCCGAAAAAATTCGATGACCGACTGAACAGACCGTCAACCAGCCATCAGAAAAAGCAGACAAGCCCCAAACAAGGGTAAAAAAAAATAAAATAAAATAATTCTGGGGAAAAAAATCATAAAAAGTAAATAAGAGATTTTTCCTGCCAGCAGGTAGAATAATCAATAAACACCAGTCCTTGTATGGCTGGCAGTCAAAGACAGGAGGTAGGGAAAAAGGGTAACAGAACCAGGCAAAGCCTGGAAGTAAGAAGTCCTGCCCAGCAGGTAGAATAATCAATAGTCAAGAATAACAGAAATAAGTAATATGAAAGGATAAGGAATAAACAGGCACTAAAGGAAGGTCAGAACAAACTGAAATCGAAAATACTAAAACAAAAAACCAAGACAAAAATACACACAAACGACTATACAGGACCAAGACAGAACTAAGACAAGAGGGAGCTCACAAAACCTCTGACAGGTAAGGTAAGGAAAAAGAACAGAATGAAAGAGCATGGAGGAAGGGGAGAGGCCACAATAAATGGCTGGTCATCCAGGTGAGAAATCAGAAGACAGCCAGCCAAGGGGAAAACCAGAAATGGCAGGAGCCAAAAGATGGAGTGGGAGATGAAGGGGGAACAGGTAGGGATGTGCGTTTCGGGTTTCGGAATTTCGGAATTTTCACGAAATTTCCCGATTCGTGTTTTCGGATCTGGCCGATTTTCCGAAAATTTTTAGATCCGAAAATGGCAGATCCGAAAAGTTTTCCGAGCCGAAACGAAATATTTTCGGAATTTTCGAATGGACTTGAAATGTGTCAAATCTAAATTTATTTTTGCTCTATTCATGATTTCGGTTCCATTCGTGATTTCGGTTCCATTTCGGTAATTCTGGACATCGTATATTTAACTATTATCGGTTATATCGCTGATTCTGTAAATTTTGTATTTGTAAATGCGTGTCACTTGTTTCTTGTGGCATTCGGGTCAGTTTAGCGTTTTTTAAATCGTTTTGTTCATTTTTTTTGTTCCTTAGCTTTCATACCATTTTAATATGATTAAATAAAGTTGTGAAATGTATATTCAATTATTCATAAGAAAAAAAGGATCTTTATTTAATAAAAAAAAACATGATAGAATCGCCAGAATTATCGTAGACACTTTGAAACGAGGAGAACAGACGTTCTGAAAAAACGAAAATTTCCGAAATTTCCGAAAAGTCGATACAAAAAACGAGCAAAGTGACCCGAAAATACGAAAAATGGTCGATATTCCGAAAAAAATTGTACACGAAAAACGATCCGAACCGAACCGAATCGAAACAGCAATCGGTCGAAACGAGCCGAATCGAAAAGTTTAAACATCCGAACAAATCGAACCAAATCGAACCGAAAAAAAAATCGGTGCACAAGCCTAGGAAAAGGCGGAATGGAATATATCCAAAAGGTGGAACGGGACAAATGGGAGACTGAACAAACTGAGACAAACAGGAGAATAGAGGAGAGAAGGGGTGTAAGTCTCACACTTGTTCACTTTGGTTATTGTAAAGCGCTGCGGAAACTGTTGGCACTATATAAATTATGACAACAATAATAATATAAAATTTGAGATATTTGTGGGTACGAGCAAATGCAAAAGGCAGGAGGTGTAGACCTTTGCTTCTTATCACAAGATAGCTGCTGTGAAAATTCCTGCTGAAAATAACTGCAAGCTCATTAATGAATTTGCAGCTATATTTCAGCAGGAATGGCGTTCAGCATCCTGTAGGCCACAGATCAACATTTACAACAGCTATGATTTTTAAATTAACTGCAAAAAATCTCATACTGTAATGTCATTTTGCTTCTTTCATTCTAGAGTTCTTTCTGACGCCACACTAACGACCAACCCTGAATTATTTACTCCTGAAGAAAGAAGAGATGAGAATGTTGGTTATGAGACATTCTATGTGTGTACAGATGAGATACACAGCAATACACCTCTTTACTCCAATTATGTGCACATAAATCAACATCTCAACAATGCTTACTGGGAGAGATAACTCCAATCCATTCTTGGTACCAGCATGAAAATATAACAGACAGCTGGAAAAGTTATTGTTTCCCTAAAGAGTTTGTACAAGGACATTTAGATAATCTAGTATAGATTCGCTCCGCTCCGCTATTCCATGTTACAATATTAAGGCAATTTTAAGCTGATTTCAAAACTGCAGTAAGTTTTCTTCTATCACGTCAGATTTTTTTCTCTTCAGTTTATTTGTATGAGATTACTCCCACCCGGATGTATGGGAGCACGAGTGCTCTCCTATTGGCCGAGAGTGGACCTCCCTTGAGTGGAGAGGGATGGGTGGCAGCCTTGGGGATTGGATGTTACTTGTCTCTGCATTTCAGTTACATGTGAGATAGTGTGGTGAGAGGGTGTGTATAACTGTATTTAGTGAATCGTATTCTTAGATTGTAAGGGTCCTTGAGCAGGGTCCTCCCTCCTTCTGTTCCTTGTGTGTAACGTGTATGTATATTTGTTATTCTGTCTCTGTGTACAGCGCCAAGGAATTTATTGGCATTTTATAAATACTCGTAACTGTAACTGTTTTCCAAAAGTCTGTATACAAGGAGTTGGCAGAATTTATTATTTATTTGCATACGTATTTCCTTTCCTTCAGATCATTTCTGCCTCTGCTATTTCTCGTTCTAAGTGCCAAAACAGCCCTGATTCCTTTTGTTATATCTGTGGCAGTTTCACCGTTCCCAGTCAAAGGGCGAGCATCAGCACATTTGTCCGGCAAGCCTATGCTGCATATTTCAAAGTAAAACTTGGTGATCAAGATAAGTCTTGGGCCCCTCACAAGGTGTGCAAGCAGTGTGTCGAGAGTTTATGGATGTGGACGAAGGGAACATGTGATAAGTTGCCATTTGATATACCTTTGGTTTGGTGAGAGCCCACAGATCATTCCAGTGACTGTTACTTCTGTACGATTCCACCAAGATTTGAAGGTCATAGAGGAACGGTATCAGGGTAGATGGGATGAACATATGATGGCTGACTATTGTTGGAGAATCAGGCAAGATTGTCTACAGACTGAATACTCCAGGAAAAGCTATAAGCGTAAATTTGTACCTTAAGTGCTACCTAACGTGACTACTTGCACGCAGTTGTACTTTTAGGTTAAACTTGAATTTGACATTCAGGTAATTTTTTTCATTATTTTCCAATGTGTGCACATTTTGTATGGTTTTAGAGACAGAGAGGGTATCCTGTACCTTAAAAAATTGACATGTATTGACATCATTTTTGTATTCAGATGCCAGTTAGTCTAAAACACGTGTCAGATCTAACTCAACGAAAATGCTGTTCCCCAGTGTAATGTAATGAAGAGGTTCAAATTCGTACTTAAAGATTACAGAGCCTCTTTCTGGCTCTAGGTTCACGGGCAGAAGGGCGTTTGTTTCCAAATTTCTCAGGTGCCCCACACCTTCAATCTTTTTCTTTATCAGGTCTTCATAGAGGTGTCTTCGAAAACAGAAGGAGAGATTTTGGGGTTCTCTAGTATAATTCTGTGCAATTGTATATATTAAAAAGTAATAGCCAATTGTACACTTACTCTGTACAGATCCCTAGTAGGCTCATTCTGTCAGCATATGGATTTTTTATAGAGGGTCAATCCAAAATAAACACTCTGCTCGATCACCGATGCTTGTATCAGGAACTATAATTTATTAGAAGTAAAACGCAAAAACATCAATCACATATTAAAACTAACCTGACGCGTTTTGCCTAGATGAGGCTTCATCAGCTGGTGTATCAGCTGTATACATACTGTACCTTATATGTTTTTTGCTTCCTCCCCATATGTGATGAACAAAACCAAATACCCAGAGTATTAATCGCAGTTACACAAGCAGGTCTGTTAGATTTGCGCCATACCTTCTGTATTTTTTTATAACCTTGTCAAATATATAACATAAAGGTTTGGAAAATTATTGAAATCTGAATAGAAGTTTACATTTTTTTACATATCTGAAATGGAATTGTGATGTGACATATACACATTGTAATGAGATGTTGAATCAGCTACGTCTATTGAACAAAGAATGCACAATTTGTCTGGGTCCCACATTAAAGTATGATTTCAAATGATGAAGTAAAACTACAATGAATAACAAACCTAGTATAACCGACTGAAATCAATACATACGGGTTTTTATTGTCTCAATACTTTCGAGTGGAGGGATTATTAAGCCACGTGAGGTTACAAACATACCTGTGTGAAGGATTGAGATTACTCCTTTGCTTGCGGTCTTGTTTCCATTTTTGCTAAATAATCTATTTTGGTGTGCGTTTTGAAGCTTAGAAATCTACACCAGTAGGAAACGTGATTTTGTTACGCAAGGGGGTGTGGATATTTGGATATTGGTGTTTCTGTGAAGTAACATGGAGAAATAAATTGATTCTAAATTTTGCTCGGTAAAGTGGTGCTAAATTATGATTTTTTTGTGCAGGTGAAGCGATAACACTCTATCTTCAGTAGGAAGAATATACCACAGTTACAGCGGCTTTTTACTCACACCCTTCTATATTGCCTCAATACTTATTGAGCGGAGGGCTTATTATACCCTGTGATCACATCCATATGGCTTTTATGCCTTTTTATCCTTTGGTTTTAAATAGTTTTAAGATATGCCTTTTTTCACTATTTAATAAAGTTGTTTTGTTCTGCACATTAAGAATATTCCCCCTATATAATTTGTTATTTTTGTTGATGTTTAGTGGAGACACAGGTTCGAATCCCGGCAAGAACACCTCTCCAGTAAGTGTCCTTAGGCAAGACACCTAATGGTACATACTCACCACCCAGGACATACTTGAAAATGAGAGAAATCTCAATATATCCTTCCTGGTATAATACTTTCTCCAAAAAATTTTTTAGGGTTATCCCCTGGACGTGGCATGTGTTTGGGCATGCCTTGGTAGTCCCTAGGGTGAGTCCTTTGTTTCTTCTGAGGAATCTTCCTGATTTTTCTGTATTTTTTTCTGTATATATAAAATAGTAATTGAAGGTCTGGTATTAAAGTTCAACCATGAAAATATTTTGTTTGCAAATAAAAAAAAATCTGCTTATGCTTTCAATTTACATACAGGGCACATCTGTCTTTTTTCCTCTCTCTCTCTATAAAGCTGAATCAGCTCCTGACTGCCTGACTCACAACCGCAGAGAGAATGACTAGAACGGAAATAGATCCATCCATACAGTCCTTCAGAACAGACATAAATTAGTCAGGAGGTTTGTTGCACAAAAGGGTGGTATATATTTATGTTATGGCTACCCATAACAAGAGGAAGTAAGTCTAAACATCTTTACTACACCAGAAACCTTCTCTAAAAGTGAACTGAGGTTCAATAAGTATTGAAGGAGAAGGAGAGCAGTGTCCGATGGTTGGAATAAATCAAGGCTTTATAAAACCTTCTCATCTTTCTTTAATGTCCTCCTAACATGAGCACATACACTAAAATATACATAGACACAAATAAAGCTTCCTATATTTATAGGAAGGGTTATTTTACGGCGAGAATAATAAAGCTGTGGAATTCTCTGCCTGTTGAGGTGGTTGGGTCAGAGACTCTACAGACTTTTAAACAGCGACTGGATGATTTCCTGCAAAAACATAATATTAAGAGTAATAATATTTAATATGTGTGTAAAAGCTTCTTGATCGAAGAGAAATCTGACTGCAATTCTGTGGTCAAGAAGGATTTTTTTCCCAGTTTGTTGCATATTGGCGAGTGCTTCAGACTGGGTTTTTTGCTTCTTTTGGATCAACAGCAGTAGGTGATGTGTGAAAGGCTGAACCTGATGGACGCATGTCTTGTTTCAGCCCATGTAACTATGTAAAGCTACATTCCCCTAGATTCACCAAACATCACTATAGCTGGTTTCATCATAACCCAGACTTGTCAAATCTGACTATTTCACACCACTTTAGAATTTTTAAATAGTGACCCCAAGTCAGCTCATACACTTAAGCAGGGAGCACTAGGTCAGCAGCTGAGGGCTTTTCTCAGGTGTCCCTAAACATGGGATATGAAAAAGAAAAAAGCCAATGCAGCAGAAGCAATCTGTTATTAGTGTCTAGGCGCAGTGGTTCTCAACCTGTGGACCCTCAGGACCCACAATTGTCCTTGGTCATTAAGTCGCGACCCAAAAATAATTGAATTTTTGAAACATTATAATTTATTCCACAAAACCACGTGTGCAACATTCACAATGTACAGGGGCGGACTGACCCATCGGGCACTCGGGCACTGCCCGAGGGCCCGCGGGTCAGTAGGGGCCCGGTTCGGCTGGCACAGTGGGCCCTTAGCAAGAGGATGCCAGGCAGTCATGTCCCGACGGCACAGTTTGAAACCGGCGCTGCGGGGTGCCTGCATCCCTCCCTCTAAGGCCCCCGGCACACGAGCGTATAGGTACTGCGCACAGTGCGTCCGTTACGGACGTAATTTTTGACGGGAGATAAATGTGTTCAAACAGGGCCAAGTTAATAATTACGGACGTTGAAAAAAAAAGGAGGGAAAGTGAAAAAAAGAAGTATTTTGGTGTTTGGAGTTTGGAGCCCACAGGAAGCAGCACGTATTTCCCACGTCCGTCTAGCTTTTTTACGTCCATGCCATTTTGACGTCCGTTGCAGTACGCGAAATGCCGTGCGTTGGCGTGAAACAGTGCGCAGGTGCATCGTGTGGTGTTCAGATTAAACTTCTTTGCAAATCTATAACGGACGTCAAATTTTGCGCACAGACGGACGCAAAAATAACGCTCGTGTGCCGGGGGCCTAAATTGGAGCAGGCACTTTGCAGTGGCACCACCCCCTCACGTGATGCGCGCCGCCCCTCACGTGATGCGCGCCACCGCGCAGGGGACGCGCCAGTAGAGACCACAAGGATGCATCCAGCCAGCCATGCTTGGGCTGCGTCTGGATTTCTTAATAAATTCCGGTGAGAGATTGGGAGGGGGGGGGAACATAGCTACTTACAATTGATATACTGGGGGGGGATGAAATTGATATATACTGGGGGGGCATGAAATTGATATATACTGGGGGCATGATGAAATTGATAGATATATACTGCGGGGGGACATGAAATAGATATATACTGCTGGGGGGACATGAAATTAATAGATATATACTGCGGGGGGACATGAAATAGATATATACTGCTGGGGGACATGAAATTAATAGATATATACTGCGGGGGGGACATGAAATAGATATATACTGCGAGGGGGACATGAAATTAGTCAATATATACTGCGGGTGGACATGAAATAGATATATACTGTGGGGGACATAAAATAGATATATACTGTGGGGGGACATGAAATAAATTGATATATACTGCGGGGGGACATGAATTTAATAGATATATACTGCAGGGGGGACATGAAATAGACAGTATATACTGCGGGGGGACATGAAATAATAATATATACTGCAGGGGGGACATGAAATTAATAGATATATACTGCAGGGGGGACATGAAATAGATAGTATATACTGCGGGGGGGACATGAAAGATATATATACTGCGGGGACATGAAATGAATAGATATACTGCGGGCGGGGGGACATGAAATTAATAGATATATACTGCGGGGGGACATGAAATAGATATATACTGCGGGGGACATGAAATTAATAGATATATACTGCGGGGGGACATGAAATTAATAGATATATACTGCGGGGGGACATGAAATAAATAGATATATACTGCGGGGGGACATGAAATTAATTGATATATACTGCGGGGGGACATGGACATGAAATAAATTGATATATGCTGTGGGGGTAACATGACATAAATTGATATATACTGCAGGGGACATAGACATGAAATAAATTGATATATGCTGTGGGGGTAACATGACATAAATTGATATATACTGCGGGGGGGCATGAAATTAATTGATATATACTGCGGGGGGACATGGACATGAAATAAATTGATATATGCTGTGGGGGGTAACATGACATAAATTGATATATACTGGGGTAATATGAAATACAATTGATATATGGGGTAGTAAGATGACAATTGATATGCTGGGGGTTGAATAAACTATCAGTACGTTACAGTGAGGTTTATTGCTGTGGAGCTCTGTGATATGCTTATACACACCACACATTACTGTGAGTTTTATTGCTGTGGAGCTCTGCGATATGCTCATACACACTGCACAATACTGGGAGTTTTAGTGCTACATACCCCCGGGGTGTAGGGGATATATGGCTATGTCTGTGAACATATGGCTGTGTGTAAATGCATATATTTGTCTTTAAACAGGCTGCAGTGCGTAAAATTCTGCGCCTGTATCCTTGCCGCAGTCCGCCGTTGCCCCCTAGCCCTACATCCAAAAGGCCGGTATTGCTGCTAGAATTGCCACATTATCTGCTGCCTGCACTCCACAAAATAAGAATGACAGCGAGCATCTTGGCAGCATCGTGAGGTACAGGTAGGAGACTAAATATTGGTGCGGAGCAGCAAAGGGTTAAATGAGCACTCTACTCAAAGTTTACCCCCTTTTTTCCTTTTAATCTCTTTGCTGCTAGCGACGTGCTGAGCCTATGCTGCACATTACTGTGAGTTTTATTGCTGTGGAGCTCTGTGATACGGTCACACACACTGCACATTGCTGGGAGTATTATTGCTATGGAGCTCTGATACGGTCACACACACCGCACATTACTGTGAGTTTTATTGCTGTGGAGCTCTGTGATACACTCATACACATTGCACATTACTGTGAGTTTTATTGCTGTGGAGCTCTGTGATACGCTCATACACACTGCACGTTACTTGGAGTTTTATTGCTGTGGAGCTCTGTGATACGCTCATACACACTGCACATTACTGGGAGTTTTATTGCTGTGGAGCTCTGTGATACGCTCATACACACTGCACATTACTGGGAGTTTTATTGCTGTGGAGCTCTGTAATGTGCAGTGTGTCAGTAATGTACAGTATGTTTTAAAGTGATCAGCAGTTTCCCTCATTTGCCACAGGGACATTCTGTGCCAGGGTGCAGTCTTAGCTGTAGTGAGTTGATGATGGTTGCTGCAGCAGAGCGGTGGCCATCTCTAAGTCTGGAGGGGGCACAATGGATTCCCCAATTCGCTGTTGGGTCCAAGTGGATTTTCTTCAAAATTGCAAAAAGGTTATTTTAATGAGTTCAGAAATAAATCTTTTAGCACAATAATGTACATGTGGGTGTTGCGTTGTAGGGGAGGGGTTTAGTATGGGTGTGGCCTCCTGTGGGTGCGGGACAAGGGGGCCCCATGACCTCCTATTGCCCGTGGGCCCCATTAGTTGTCAGTCCGCCCCTGACAATGTATGCACTTTTTAAACTATTTTGTAAACAAACAGGGATTCTTTCCAAAATGGGTAGTGCAGTAATCACAGAACTAGTGAAAAGAAAGTGCTGTTGATGCAAAAACCCAATAAAATAAACTGTAATTGAAACATATGAAATTAATTAGAACTTATCCCGTTTTGTGGCCGGTAAGTCACCATCGGCCATCACGGTCGAAAGCCGTGGTATAGTAGGAGATGGGCCAGTTGTCTCAACATCCGGCGGCTCTGACTCACCGGAGTTCAGCAGTTGCCGCTGCGGTATTCTCCGGACTGAGGCACCACTTAGCGAAAGCCGAATGTCCAGAGTACTGGAGTCCTCCGCTGCCCCGCTGGCTTTAGATTTCTTTTTTTTTTTGCATGAAAAGTTTTTATTTTCAAAAAGGACAAAGAACAATATACAAAACATAAGAGGGAAAGCTTGACATAAAATATAAGGAACAAAAAAAAAACATGGAAAAGGTATCACAACTGAAGTATTCACTCTACATAACCATACATTAATATGATCTTCTCCGAGAGCCATGCAGAGTATTTATGATCGCAATAGAGAGGAACTCCCATGCAGGCAACGGCCGTGTCCCACCCCACCCTTGAAGAAAAAAGGGGGGGGAGCCTTGACAAATACTTCCCCTGCGCCCCACAGTATTGGGGTCTCTCTCCCAGACTCACACGGACCAGAAAACTTGAGTGTAGGGGCGAGGTTAGCGCAGAATTATGGGGAGCAAATAAATCGAACGACTAACAAAGACTAACTCCAATTAACAAGAAACCGGGACAGACATATATAGACAAATAGACAATAAAAGAAAAAAGTAAATGGGAAAGACCCATTAAAGAAAAAGTGAATGGAGAGGTCTTGAGAAAAGGAACCGAAGATACCAAGAAACAGAGAAACGAAGCGAAGATCAGAAAGAGGGAAGCAGAAGGAAAGTAAGCAGAGAGAGAGGGGAGAAAGGCCAGAAGAGAGGTAGACAAAGGACAGCGTACCAAGGCCCAGTCTACATCAGGGATAGGCCGAAAAACACTCCCACTCCGAAAAGGGAAGTCAAGAACACCCAGCTGAGAAGCCCATCCTTCTGTGCGCAGGAGTAGCCTACCCAGGATCGTGGGCCTCCTGAAGCCACTCCGCGCATTTAGAGGAAGATACAAACTCCGACCAATAATACCAGGTACGGCGGAAAATCTCGTCCCATCTGTCTGCAGGATGCAGCAGCTGCTCCGCCGACCTAATGAGCTCCATCCTCAATAGTACTTCTCGTAAAGGAGGGAGTGTGATCGGATTTCCAAAATAAAGGTGGCACTGACCTCGCCGCCAGTAACAGACGAGGCAAGATAGAACGTTTAAATGACTTATATGACAAATCCATCTGGCCAAGCAAAAACAACCTAGGATCCAAAGCCAAATCCAGGTTTGTCAAGTGACACGCCAGCTTCCGTATGGCTTCCCAGAAAGGACGAATGCGCGAGCAGGACCACCACATATGGAGGTATGTGCCTCTATCTAAGTTACATCTCCAGCAGTCATCAGTGGCTGAGGTACAGAAACGCGCCGTCTGCACCGGAGAAGTATACCACAGTGAAATCAATTTATAAGAGGACTCTCGGAATCTGGAAACCGGTGAGCCCGATGCAACAAAGTAGTAGAACGTCTTTGCCCAGTGTCTTTCAGGTAAATTGTCCCCTAACATGTCATCCCATTTTCCTACAAATGATGGCAGATCGGCCGAAAAAGCTTGTAGCATGGAGTATAAGGTGGAGAGGCTGCGTGTCAGAGTAATTCCCGACACACAATATTTTTCGAATTGAGTGAGCTGTCTCAGAAGACCGGCTCTATCAGGTAGAGAACATAAAAAGGAGCGCAATTGTGCATAGTTGAAGGACTCCGCAAACGTAGGCACTGGAGTCTCCTGTCCCGTCCCCCCAGCGGTATCCACTGCCCCTCTGCGAATAGATGATGCGCCCTGAGACATGACGAGGTAGTGAAGCGAAGGCGCACCGAGGCACAAACCCCACTCGGGAGCGCTGGGTTGTGTGACAAGGGAAGAAGAGGCGAGGGAGAGGGCGAAAGAGCAAAAAGGGGGCGGGCCCGAAGCCAATATCTGAGCGTACATCCCACCGCAGGGGCTCGTCTGGAAGACAAGGGCACATGTCGCTGGAGGAGCCACGGTAACGCCCAGAGGGGGCACTCTGCAAGTGCCCACTCCAGGTCCAGCCATCTACGGGTAGAACCCTGATCCATCCAATCCAGCAGTCTAGTTAGGTGGTTGGCAAACAGATAGGATCCTAGATCAGGTAATGCCAAGCCTCCGAGGAGGTAGGTTTACACATGGTCGTAAATTTAAGGCGGGCCGTTTACCAGCCCAAACAAAATTCAGGAACAACTTCCGCACCTCAGCGAGCCAGCCTCTAGGAACCTGCAGAGGGATGGTCTGGACAAGGTAGAGAAGGCGGGGCAAGACGTTCATCTTTAGAACCCCAACCCTACCTAGCCATGAGAGATATTTAGAGGACCATCCTCTCATGTCCTGGCGTATAACCGATAAAATAGGCAGGAAATTAAGGGAAGGGATCTTACTGACATCTGCATGAAGCCATATGCCCAAGTAACGTAGCTTTTCCGCACACCACCTGAATGGAAAACGGCGTTTAAGTGCAACCCTGTCAGCGCCCTGCAGGGAAAATTCAAGATTTCCGACTTATTCATATTGATTTTAAGTCCTGACAGTGCCCCATAAGTATCTAGCTCAGTTACCACCTCCTGAAGGGAGACCACTGGGTTTGTGAGCATAAAAAGTAGGTCATCCGCATAAGCTGAGACCTTGTGATGAAGGGAGTGGCCACGGATGCCAGTGATCAATGGATTAAGGCGAATAGAAGACAACAAGGGCTCCAGAGTGAGTGCAAAGAGCAGAGGCGAGAGCGGGCAACCTTGCCGGGTTCCATTCCGGACTTGGAAACTATCTGTAAGAGCACCATTTACCCTAACCCTTGCTGTTGGATCATCGTAAATAGCATCGATCCAGGAGAGAAAGGTGGCATCCAGTCCGAACTTAGCTAATGTCAGCTTCATGAATGGCCACAGCACTCGGTCGAAGGCCTTTTCAGCATCAGTTGACAGCAGAAGGACTGGGCTCGACCCTCGATGAGCTAGGCTAATAGCGTTAATTACCCGGGTGGTAGCATCCCTGGCCTCCCTACCAGGTATAAATCCTACCTGATCTGGGTCGATTAGGCGAGGCAAACAATCACTCAATCGAGTGGCCAAAATGCGCGTCAGGAGCTTCAGATCGCCATTCAACAAAGATATCGGGCGGTAACTGGCACAAAGTAACGGGTCCTTCTCCGGTTTGGGCAATAGTGAGATAGAGGCCGCTAAAGTGGCCCGATGGAGGCGAGCGCCATCAGTCACTGCATTGAAAGTGGAGAGCCAATGAGGGCCAGAGTATCTCTAAAGCTTTTATAATATTCCGAAGGAAATCCATCCGGCCCAGGGCTTTTATTGTTCTTGGACATCCTTATAGCCTCCTGAAGCTCCTCCATTGTAATGGGGTGGCTCATTGCTTCAGATTCCGCTCTGGTCAGGGTATGTGAGACAGTGCGGTCTAAATATTGCTGGATCAAGGATGTCTCCGGTGCCGACCCGGTATCTGCTCGAATGTTGTACAGGGCCTGGAAAAAGTTGCGAAATTCTGTAGCAATACGGGCTGGGTGTGAGGTAATCTCAGAGGCCGAGATACGGATGCGTGGAATGTACGCTCTCTGGCGACGTACCCTAAGCTGTTGTGCTAGGAGGCGGCCGGGTTGTTCTCATGGAGTGCAAAGAAGGCCCTAGATTTAATGGCCTGCAATTTAAGATCTGCGTTCAGGTGGTCTGCCAAAGATTGGCGGGCTTGCAAGAGGCGTTGAAAAGCCTCGGTTGCTCCCGAGGCAATATGTTCGTCTTGGAGCTGCTGAATATCAGCGAGCAAAGTCTGGAGATGTGCTTTATTCCGTCTCTTGAGTGCCGTACCACGACTAATGAAGAACCCACGGATGCAAGCCTTATGGGCTTCCCAAATTGTGGGGAGGGACACATCAGGCGTAACGTTGTCTTGAAAAAAGTTAGATAAGAGCGTTTGCGCATCTGAGAGAACCTGCGGGTCAGACAAAAGCGAGACATTGAGCCGCCAATTACGCTCTTTGGGCGCACACAATGGTGAGGAAATTGAGACAGAGACCGCAGCATGATCCGACCAGGTGCGAACCGCTATTCCCGAATCTCCGACCAAAGAGAGCACATGTGGGAGACATGAAAAAAATAGTCCAACCTGGAGTAAGAGGAGTGGGCTGCCGAATAAAACGAGAAGTCCCGTTCCCGACCGTGAAACGCTCTCCAAACATCCACCAGCTGATATGAATCCAATAAGCGGCGCATCTGGCGAAGCAAACTATCTGGGATAGATGAAACCCCGTTCGAGGTATCTAGGCGTGGATCCAAAGGGACGTTAAAGTCCCCTGCTAGAATCAGAAGACCCTCCTGGAAGGCTGCCAGTTTACGAAGAATGCCAGAAAGACAACGACATTGCGATTTATTTGGCAAGTACACGGAAGCGAACGTGTATGACTCCCCCGCTATCGTGCCCTTAGTAAAGAGGAACCGTCCCTCTTCATCTCGGCACGTCTCAGTCTCCACAAAAGGAACATCTCCGCAAAGATGATGGCTGTGCCCCTGGACTTTCCACCAGCGTAATTACTATAAAAACCCAAAGGAAAATTACGATCAGCTAGAGTAAGGGCAGAATCCCCGCGAAAATGTGTCTCCTGAATGAAAATCACCGAAGCTCGAAGAGCTCTCAGTTCTCGCAAGATCTGACGTCGCTTCTCAGGCGTATTCAAGCCCCGCACGTTGTAAGAAAGCAAGCTGAGCGGCCTATCCCTGTATGCAGCCATTGGGAAGGGCAGTTAGGGTAGGGAAAGAGAGAGAGGGAGCAAGATAAGGGATAAGGAGGAGATGAGAGAGAAGAAGAGAGGGAGAGAGAAAAAAGTGAAAAAGAGAGTAGAGAGCAGAAGGGGAGAGAAGAGAGAGAGAAAGAGGGGAAAGGAGTAAGAAGAAAAGAGAAGAAGAAGAGAGGGAGGAGAGTGAAAAGAAGAGAAAGAAGAGAAGAAAGAGAGAAAAAAAAAACACAACGCACAAACACAAAAATCTGAGGGAAGTGGTGATCCTAGAGGATAAAGGTTAGGTATGTGAAAAACACTACCCTAAATGGTCCTCTAGGGAGAAAGACACCAATCCTCGTGGGGGTGGATCAATCAACCGGTCTGCAGCCGCAGACTATCTAGGTGAATCAATCCCAGAACAATCCCACAATCCCAACCCAGGTTATTTAAAGATAGTAACATAACAAGGTAACAATGCAGTATCGTAAACCGAACAAGTCATCCCGACCCACAAATCAAAGAGCATGGAAAGATAAAATAAAAAAAAAAAAAAAAAAAAAACACACGAAATCAATTAAACAAAGCCGGCTGCTGAAGGACATAGGTATGCATAAAGGTCCCGTATATATTTCCGACGAGCGAGTGTTCCTTTTCTTCCCTTCCCCTCTTCTCCCCCTCCCCTCCCTCCCCTCATACACCCCCGCTACCGAGAAATTTCGAAAACAGTCTTCATAGGTTTACACCTTAACCTCCCGCTGAACTATCCCCTATTCTGCTACATGTAGGGAATAGTGGACATCAACATTAGGTGCCCCTACCCTGATTATACATCTTGTTCTCAGAGTGTTCATTCCTTTATCGATCCTGTCCCCCCCCTCCCCTTTTTTTACTTTTCTTTTTTTTTTTTTTTTCCTTTTCTTTCTTTTCCCTCTCCCCCTTTTCTTTTTTTTTTTTCCTCCCCTTTTTTTCCCCTTTTTTTTCTCTTTTCCCCTTTTTTTTTTTTTTCTCTTTTCCTCTTTTTTTTTTTTTTTTCAGTTTTTTTTTTCCCCCCCCTCCCTTCCCTGTTTTTTCTTTTTTTTTTCCCTTTTTCTTTTCCCTTCTTTCCCCTTTTTTTCCCCTTCTCCCTTTTTTTTTTCCCCTTTTTTTAAATAGTTTTTTGTTTTTCCCCCCCTCTCCCTTCCCTCCTCTTCCCTCTCCTCCCTCCCTCTTTCCCCCCCTATCCCTTCCACCTAAACCCGGCGGGTAGCTAGAGGCGACGTCAGAGGTGCAAGAAACATCCGGTAAATCAATAAGATGATGTCATATTGGCGGGATTTATAGTAACGATGAAAGAATCATTTTTGTCCGAAAGGAGTGGGGAAGTTGCAAGCTTCAGCGGCTATGGGGGATCATAAATAAAATAAAAACAATAATATACAAACATCATGCTTATTCTCCGTCATTCAAGGCTATAAACATGTTATAGCAACCTGCGAACAGCCCTCTGACATGGCCACGGAGCCGCAGAATATACAGACCAACGCCATGTTTCGTGTGTTGGCACAGAGACACCTGAAGGCGTAAAGGCAAAAGATACGGGACCCCCTCTTCTTCTGCCCAACCTAATGTCCAGCATATAACCCAAGCAGTACGCCTCATTTCCGGGATATGTGGGCGGGAGTCATGCGTAATAAGACAAGGTTAATTGAGAAGCTGAGGGCGCGAAAAGCAATCCCGCATGGCCAAACGTCTGCTTCCTCTACCAAACCCTGTACACCGTTCAGTGAAACCTGGCCTTGTGGCTGGATAGAGTAAACGTAAACAAAGTCAAGTAAGAAGGCCGCAAGGCATAATATGAAGAGAAAAAAAAAAAAAAAAACAACATAGAAGAGAATTTCCATGCCCAAAGTCCGTGTTCCGGGAACAAGATGTCCTTGGACTCAGGCCTCGACTCAGGCCTCCCGTAACCCGCCCTTGTGAGTGATAGTACTCCACGGCTTAGGAAGGGGCAACTTTCCTCGGGACCTACAGTGCCCCATCTTCTTGCGGGACAGGCGCGACCAAATGTCTACGTCGGCTCCGGGATCTCTGTGGCCTAGGCGCCATCTCCCTACCCTGGCCAGGGAGGGAGAACATTTCCCAATCAGGCACCCTCACATCCGGGAGGCCCAGAGCTGCGGTGAAACGTGGGACATCAGATGGCGTGCGTAGCAGGATGGGCAACGTTATCCACTCGGGCCGATAACGAGAACGGATAGCCCCATCTATATGGGATCTGTGCTTCTGATAAGGCTTGGGTCACGGGCCGCAATGCGCGCCTGGCTTGTAGCGTAGAGGGAGAGATATCATTAAAAATCTCAAAGTACCTCCAGTATCCATCCTGACGCGTCGCGTTCGAGCTCTTTCAAATAGATCGCCTCTTCAGGGAAAAGTCAGCGAAGTAGCATATCAGGCCCTCGGTGGCATCGTGGATGAAGTAGGGGGGGGCCGTAGTGCGCGGTGAGCGCGAGGCAGGTCCGCTGCCGTTACCCGTTCAGAGCCCAGGAGGTGATTAAAGAGGCCCGGTAGGTAGATGTGCGCATCCGATACCTCCTCCGGTACTCCGCGGATACGGAGATTCTGCCTTCTGGACCTGTTATCCAGGTCATCAATGCGGCGCCATACCTCTGAGTGCTGCAGTGAGATAGTCATAGCCGCCTCGTGCGGTGTATTTGCCGCCTGCTCCAAGCGAGTCAGCCGCGTGTCCATGGTCGACACCTCCCCCCTCACCTCAGCGATGTCCTGCTGCAGCTTCTCCCGCACCTCCGCTACCAGGGATTGTATGTCTGCCCGTGTGGGCATGTCTGCAAGCAGTCGCTCAATCCGCTGCGTGGCCGCACTGAGGTCCGGGAGTGAGTATTCCGAGGAGGAGGCCGAGGACGCCATGTCCGAGGAGTCGTCTCCTCCTTGTGTTGTCTGCGGCTGGGGTCCGAAGTAGGAGTCCAATCTTCCCGCGGCCGATCTGCGAGGGGTCCCAGGGCGAGACTCAACAGGTTGAGGCCGTTTGCCACGACCCATACCGGGGTTTACCTTGCTATGAAAAGCGGATTATTTGCGGGATTGTGAGGAGCTCACGTACTACGCAGCCATCTTGGTTGAGCAGCAGACCACGCCCCCGGCTTTAGATTTCTTCCCCATCGGGAATCAGCGCTCCACGAGGCCGGCGATAGGCCTCTCTTATCCACTAGGCCTCAAAGATGGCGCTCGGATACCGCTGGCCCAGCAATCTCGTGAATCGCAGGTCCGGAGAGGGGGGCAAAAAGGGGGTTCCGGAACACTACTCCCTGTGACCCTCTGCAGAGGAGCTGCCAAAATCCGGTCTCCTCTGCAAGAAATAAATCGGGAAAAGATCGAATTCGCAATGGTTATAGCAGAGCTCCTGCTCAACACGTCCGCTCTCCTCTGCAGCCGGCCACGCCCCTAATTAGAACTTATGGGAAAACTAGGGATGCTTCTTGCTCTTAAGTGTCTCAAAGTTTGGGGTGATGGTAGACAAAGCAACTCTATTTTAAATCACTACTGAATGAATAATAAGATATATTATAAAAAAAACATAACTTATCTGCTCCGCGCTCTCCCTGCGTCTGTCTCTGCCGCTGCGCACATTTTTTCGCGGCAGCCCGCCTTCAGTAAGTCTAGGCAATCTGCGTAGCTGAACTCTACATTAATCGCGTAAACTCAAGCAGGCAAAGAGATTGAGAAGTCTGCAACGCGCATCTGGCACTTCCTACTTCCTGAACCTACGCTCTTCAGTGCCTCATAGAGACACTGAAGAGCAATGGAATTGCTTGGCCCAAGCCATTCAAAAAATTCCTGCATGGGAGGCTGGCCTATATATAAATATACTTTACTTCACTAAGATGTGCATTGTGCACAGTGGCTCCTGGTGTTAGGAGTACAGAGCGTGCCACCAGTCACCGAGTCTCCCCCACACCTTGCCATTACAGAGTATCTTACCTGATGCAGCGGGTCCCAGGTGGACCCTGGGAACATTCAGAGGTAGCCACACCGCCTGGGATCCACTGCCGCAGGTAAGATGCATCAGCGGGTCCCAGGCATTAGAGAGGCCTGGGGGCACTTGCCCCACGACCCAGTCCGCCCCTGGTCGCGACCCACTTTTGGGTCACGACCCACCACTTGAGAAACACTGGCTAGAGTACATAATCCATTTCCGCAAAATGTCCTGACCAAAGATTTCATATCCAAACAGTCCATTCTAGAGTTGGTTAAAACTTGAGAGATTTCGGTGTTTTCAAAACTCTTGCCAGTGACTCTATTATTAAAGTCAAAAATAAAAATCTATCGCACAAATGAGGTTTAACTCTCATCACACACACATAGTCACCCCAAACACTACTATAATTTCACACAGCAACTATACACCACCCTGGAATGGTTGACATATAACTCAGACATAATCGAATAAATAATAATAATAACATACTTTAATTATACTTAGCCCCTCGTAAAGGGGTTCATCAGGATATTATATAGCAATGGTGTCCCCAACACCTTTGCGTCTGGGCAAAGTAAGTCCAGGGAAGAGAAAGCATAGAAATTTACAACTAAGCCATGAATGACAAAATAATAAAACAGTTTGTTATCAGAGCAATTTGTAACTAAAACATAAATTAATAGTAAACTAGAAACTTTCGGCTACGATACTCCCCCTTTTGTTCAGTAGACCCAGCTAGATCCTGATGGGTCAACTTGGGGTTGTCTAGTCATACACACAACCTTCTAAGTTTCCAAATCTGTTTGCCATAGCAACCCATCCTGGATCTGGGTGTAGTGTGGCATAGGCATTCTACCCCATTGTTGCAGAAAAGACAGAGGTTCATTGTATTAGATCATTGTCAGGCAGTACCTCAGCAGGGAGATTTATCAGAAGTCCAAGTCTGAGGATGGGAGATCAAGCCCCCCAGTCCAAGTTAATACAGTCAGTTGACAGTTGATAAATTACTCCTTCAGCTACCCACACCCTTATAGGACACCTATTCTTTCCTGTATTTGGGATGTTTGGGATGCGCTGCGGTTGAACCTTTGTGAGAGTGCTAGCTGTGTTCTGAAGTCCCTGAACTGGTTGTCTCTTCAGGTAAATCATTTGAATGTGGTGATGGTGGTTGTTGGCAACTGTTGCTTGAATGGGATCCACCTCACAAAGGATCTTCACCTCACCTCCATGAGAGGAACTTCACGGTCTCTTTCCATGAGACCATATACTGGGGCAACCTCGGTGCATACACAATGGGCCAATTCCGGGAATGGAGGATTATAAGTGGGCCATGTCCATTTGGATCTAGGTCTGCCATGTGGACAGCTACACCTAACATGTCCAATCAGATTGCTGCTGTAGCAGTGGGGACCAGTTCTCCTTTGTGGATCCTTTGTGACTGTCTCAGAAGATTTGGAGTGCTTTGTAATACTGTGTCTGCTATACACTCTTTTATCAGGAGTCTATGTTGGCTACCTCACAGGGATTACTCTCTGTACCTGATGTAGGGATGTGCACCGATTTTTTTTTCGGTTCGATTCGATTTTTCGAATTTTTTAACTTTTCGATTCGGCTCGTTTCGACCACTTTCTGTTTCGATTCGGTTCGGTTTGATTCGTTTTTCGGGTACATTTATTTTTCGTAATATCGACCATTTTTCGTAATTTCGGGTCACTTTACTAGGTTTCTGTATCGACTTTTCGTTATTTCGGAAATTTTCGTTTTTCGGAATTGTACATGGTTTTCGGCATATCGCCCATTTTTCGTTTTTCGGAACTTTTCGTTTTTCGGAACGTCTGTTCTCGTTTCAAAGCTGTCTAACTCTATTCGTTTTGATGAAAACTACTATGGTTTACTTTTTAATACTACTTTATATATTTTTTATAATAAATTTTTGGTTTGTTTTTCGGATCCGATTCATTCTGTCGATACGATAATTCTGGCGATTCTATCGTGTTTTTTTAATTAACCCTTTCGCTGCTGAGGCTTTTCCCGCCTCTGTGCTGAGCTCATTTTTACCGGTTTTGCTCATCATGTTTAAACGTGTTTTGAAGCTTATTTTAGTATATGACCCAGACATATTATATATCGTTCTTTCCGTCAGACTCGGCAGATTCATAATATGTCATTATTATATGTATACGTTATGTCATGTCTGTATATTATAACAAAAAATGCAATAAAATATGATTTTTCAATAATTTACAACGTGTAAAGTGTTTTTTTTTTCACATTTTAACATGCGAGCAATTGCGGTTATATTTTGTATGGGGTGCGCTTGTTAAAAAAATTAGAGATGGGGTCTCGTTACATTTTTTTTTGGGGAAAATTACAAAATTTTTAACAAACGCACCGCATACAAAAATCGTTAGTGCAGCATCATTGTTCACATTATAATTGAAATGGGAACAATATTGCTGCATTAACAAACCAAAAAAAAGAAAACAAAATTGTTTATTTTTTTTTATAAATTTTTTTAAATATTTTTTTATTTTTAATTTTTTTACAAACGTTTTTCACATTCGTGTTTGGTATCGTTGGAACGGCTATGCTCTGGCCGATCCAACAATACCAAACTTTAACCCCTAGCTGCCACGGATCGGGAGATAGGGGGTTCCAATGAACCCCCTATCTCCACCATTGGTGGCAGCTAGGGTTAACTCCAGGACTGGCGTCATCGTGCTATGCACGATGACGCCAGTCCTCAGGGGGAGTTCCGGAAGCTTGGCCGACATCCGACATCCTCATGGATATGCCCCAGCTCCTCATGGATATTGCCCCAGCACCTCATGGATATGCCCCAGCTCCTCGTGGACATGCCCCAGCTCCTCGTGGACATGCCCCAGCTCCTCGTAGACATGCCCCAGCTCCTCATGGATATGCCCCAGCTCCTCATGGATATGCCCCAGCTCACACATGGATTTGCCCCAGCTCCTCGTGGATATGCCCCAGCTCCTCCTGGATATGCCCCAGCACATGGAATGCCCCAGCTCCTCATGGATATGCCCCAGCTCCTCCTGGATATGCCCCAGCACATGGAATGCCCCAGCACATGGAATGCCCCAGCTCCTCATGGATATGCCCCAGCTCCTCATGGATTTGCCCCAGCACATGGAATGCCCCAGCACCTCATGATAATGGCACCAGCTCACCTCCGCCGCCTTTTTCGCTCCCTCAGAGCGTCCGGCGGCGCGCAGCTTGGGCGCTCGCCAGGGGGAGCCACGTGACCAGCTGCGATTGGCTGGTGACGTGTTTCCTCCAGGCGAGCGCCGAAGCTGCATGCTTCGGACGCTCGCAGGGAGCGAAAAACACGGCGGAGGGTGAGACACCCGCCCTTAGGGTGACGGTGTCACCCTAAAGGCGGGTGTCACCTGGTGCGGGCCGCACCCCCCGCCCCCACGTAGCGACGCCACTGGTATATACATTTAACGGCCGCACGCCCACGGACTTACTCTATCCAAACACAGTTCAGAATGATGTGAAACATTGGGACTTTTTGGATAGATTTCGATTTTCGACTATCCAGAAGTTAAAAAAATAAAAATGGTCGAAATCTAATGCAAAAGTCCTGATGTTTCACATCGGGATGTCAGATATTAATAGGCTTGTGCACCGATTTTTTTTCGGTTCGATTCGGTTCGATTTGTTCTGATGTTTAAAATTTTCGATTGTGTACATTTTTTTGGAATATCGACCATTTTTCGTATTTTCGGGTCACTTTGCTCGTTTTTTGTATCGACTTTTCGTGATTTCGGAAATTTTCTTTTTTTTCGGAACGTCTGTTCTCCTCGTTTCAAAGTGTCTAACTCTATTCGTTTTGATGTAAACTACTATGGTTTACTTTTTTATACTTTATATATTTTTTTATAATAAATTTTTGGTTTGTTTTTCGGATCCGATAATTCATTCTGTCGATACGATAATTCTGGCGATTCTATCGTGTTTTTTTTTTTATTAAATAAAGATCCTTTTTTCTTATGAATATACATTTCACAACTTTATTTATTTAATCACATTAAAAAAATGGTATGAAAGCCAAGGAACAAAAAAAAAAGAACAAAACGATTTAAAAGACGGTAAACTGACCCGAATGGTCTGACTTTAAAAATAAAAACCAGAACAAAAATGTTTTAAAACGGAAAAATAGTTGATCAAAATGATCTGAAATGAAAAAAAATAATAAAATAAAATGATTTAAAACAGACTAAAATATAAATTAACCCTTTCGCTGCTGAGGCATTTCACGGCTTCCCTTCACGCCTGTGTTCCTCACTGCGGTCTGCTGCTGAGCTAATTTTTAACAGTTTCGCTCCTCTTGTTTAAACGCGTTTTGAAGCCTTCTTTTATAATATGACCCAGACATGTTATATATCGTTCTTTCCGGCAGACTCGGCAGATGATTCATAATATATCATTATCATATGTATGCGTCATGTCCTGTCTGTATATTATAACAAAAAATGCAATAAAATTAGAATTTTCAATGTTTGTTTTACAAGGTGTAAAGTGTTTTTTTCACATTTTAACATGCGAGTGTTTGCGGTTATATTTTATGAGTTGCAATTCTTAGTGCAGCATCATTGTTCACATTATAATTGAAATGGCAACAATATTGCTGCATTAACTAAACAAAACAAAAAACCTGTATTTTTTTTTTTTATATTTTAATTTTTTTAAATTGTTAACATTGTCATGTTTGGTATTGTTGGAAAGGCCATGCTCTGGTCGATCCAAAGATACCAAACATTAACCAACCGATAGCTGCCGCGGATCGGGAGATAGGGGTTCCAATGAACCCCCTATCTCCACCATTGGTCACAGTTAGGGGTTAACTCCAGAACTGACGTCATTGTGACGAGGTCTTGGGACTGTCAGCAGCTGCTGTTCCCCCACGCTGTTGTCTTCCTGCAAAGACGTGACCATGTTGGCGGGCAGCGTCTTAGCGGGCAGCGGTGGGAGAGAGAGAGCTCATAGCTGGGAGGAGGTGTTGCGTGATGCTGCAAACAGGGACAAATAAACTAGACCTGAGCCGCACTAAGGATCTTTGGGTTGTGTCGGAGAAGACTTCACGCAGTGCTGCCATCAATATTTTTTGATAAATTCTTGGTTATACAATGAATGTGACTGTGGACAAAAATCCGTGTTGTTGTGACATCGCCTAAGCTTAACAAAACCAGGCCACGTCGGTAATCAAATCTCAAGGCAGTACAACAAGGTTGTGTTAGTGTGTGACATTTTTTGGCCAGGCAGGAAGTGTAGAATGTGCAGTCACATTCATGGCCACAAATATGTTGACAAATTTATGACAAAGGGTCCATAGAAATGTCAATACATTTATGTACATATAATTTTAACAGTGTGGAAACCAAGCAATACATATTAACTTATTAAGTAAGGAAAAGCAACGCACACAAACAGGAAAATAGTGAAATAGAAAATTTATTTACAACATATGAACGGGAATATATAATATGAATAGGGAAGGGAACATGCCAAGGATGGCAAACTGCCCAACAGTTACTGGCATTTGAGGAGATGTTGGAGCTGGTCCGCATCTTGGATTGCAAAGATTATGATTGCTGTAAGGGCCCTTACGGCAGGAAGAATAACACCCGCAAGGATCGTATCCTTGAAAAGCTACGCACCACCATCCTGGAGCTGTTCGGGAAGGACCGGACGAAGGACCATCTCCGAAAATGCTGGTCCGACCTCAAGGCACGCGAGCAGGAGCAGCTGAGGCACATTCTGGAGGAGGCTGCCACTGGTCTCACTGCTGCTCCAGGAGGTCTGCGGCATTGTTTATGTGCTCCCGCAGTTCCTGGAGCAGTTCCTGTAGGGCGTTGATGGAGGTAGCTGCCAGGCGAAGCTCACCGATCGCCTCCCGTCGGCGTCTGGCTTCTCCTTCTATATATCCAATAAATGAAAGAAGGAAAATACAGTAAGTAAAGCAGGTTTCTATTTTTGACTGAAAGTCTTGAAAAAATATAACAGTAGTATATACCAGTGCTGGCGGCCTCCTGATGCTCCGACTCCTCCGACTCCTCCCCCACCACCACCGTCAGCATATCCAGTGCTATATGTAAGAAATTAAAGAAATAAAAAATACAGTAAACAACAAAACTGATTTATTTTTGAACAAAAGTCGATGCAAAATACAACAGTAAAAAAAAAAAACCTGGACTGGCGGCCTCCTGCTGCACCGGCTCCCTCTCTCCATCATCGCCATCCTCCTCTTCCTCCTCTTCCTCCTCTTCCTCCTCCTGCTCCTCTTGTGCTATACATAAAAAAATTAAATTAAAATACAGTAAACAAAAAATGTTTCTGTTTTTGACCAAAAGTCGTTGCAAAATAAAACAGTATATACCAGCGCTGGTGGATGCCCGTGGCTCCTCCTCCTCCTCCACTGGGGCACTGGTCCCCGCCGGGGCAGATGCTGCTGCCTGTGCCTTCTTCTTCCTGTCTTCTGCCAAATCCAAAAAATAACACGTAAATAATGAAGACTGGAAAAAATGGTATATCTATACACTATATTGCCGAAAGTATTGCGACACCCCTCCACTACCCCACTACCAGCTTGACCCACCACTACTCCCATCTCATTGTTCTAAAGTCACAAAATATTTATTTATTTCCTCTGCACAGACATATATTGAAGTGGAAATAGGCTGGAAGACGGCCGCCATTGTACACAGGCGGCCATCTTGTTCAGAATATTGGTTCACTTGTATATAACTAGACAGGTTTGTAGCTGAAACTAGAATGAGGTATACGTAGAAATTCAGGAATGCGTTTAGATTAGCAGAAAAGCAATTAAAGCCTTATGAAAGATCTCTGCTGTTCCTGGCACGGAGGAGAAAAGCGAAGTAGATCCTCCAAGGTCGTTGGGGCCCGCAGAAAGACAAAGGAGTAGAGATCAGGCCAGGTGCCATCTGTAACAAGTGATTGTAGGCGCAAGGGAGGAGGGCGCAGCCCGGAACAGTAAGAGCAATTAATTTTGATTTACTGAAACTAACACAAAGTTTGCCAATTTACAGCCAATTAATGAAATGTCTTTGTATTAGCCAAAGGGAGGTATTAACCCACGTGGGGTGGAATAAAGTGTCATTGGGAGGTGGGCTAACTGGGATGTACCTAATTACGTATTTTTGGGTATAAGATCCCTTGCACGGGTGAAAGGGGGCTCACTCTTTGCGATTCAATCCTGTGTGGGCACTTGTGTGACGACACAATAAAGTTTGCCTTTCCTGAAGAGACTCGTGTTCTGACAATCCTTACTTGTGCCCGGTCCGGCGCCGTCTTGAAAGTGAATCTGTTTTTGTCCGCCTACATTTTTGGGGGCTCGTCCGGGATACGGGCCCTTTCCGGGCACACAGTAACGGGCTGCTGTGAACACAGTGCAGTGCTTGACTGCAGCGGGTGCGAGAATCCCGATGGTTGGGCGTCCGTTGAAGGTGAGCTGACATCTGCAGGCGCCAAGCAGGATTTCCTGTTCAGTGGACCTCGTCTCGTCCCAAACGGACCCCCGACCAGGGAACTGGGACACCACTGAGTCTGAGGAAACAGCAAGCAGCGCCGGCGATAGGTAACGTGTCTTCTATGTTTTGTATGTCTAAAGGAGATACCGGTATCTAAGGGAAACGTCCGACTGAGATAGACGGATAAGAGGATGCGATGGCCACCATCCTATTGGCATATCTAGCCCGCCGCTGATAGCACTGACATTGAAGGAGCCAGAGTGGCTAGCGGGTGTCTGGATTCGGGGGAATTGAATGCCAATCAAAGGGTAGTTCTGTAAGTGAGGGAGAAGGTAACCACGTGGAGTTGCATAAGTCAGTAGTCAGTGTTTGTAAATAGAGCTTCACCACGTGGGTAAAAGGGAAAGGAGGAGGGATTTTCTGTGACTGGGCTGAGAGCCTGAGTCAGTGCTAGTGTGCACGTCGTGTAGTGAAAAGGGCTCATAGTGGAGCCAGCGGTAGCTGCAGAGATAGTGGTGCCGGGTGGGTGAGATTACCCATAAGGCAAATTGGAATTGCAGACGGCAGAAGAGATATAGAACGGGGTGCACATAGTCACAAGCAGTCAAGAGTTAGAGTTCAAATTACGGGGTATAAGGAGCCACAGAGGAGGGACTGAGTACCCCTCGGCTAGTAAAAAAAAGAGTTGAAGTGTTTTATGTTCTGTTATGTGATGAAAGCATCTGATACGGTATGTGTTGTGAATGAATTGACTCGAGTGCTGTGAGTGAACGTGCGCCTACTCGCTCCGCGAGGAAGCAAATACGAGTTTTGACCCCGAACGTATGTTTCCGGCTCAGGCGACTGCAGACGGCTACTGAAGGGGGAAGCGCCTGCAGACACGAAGGAATTGTTGACTGAAGTATCAGACTGTAGATTTTAACTGTTGTTGAAATAATATATCTGTATTGCAAAGAGTACTGTTTTCAAGAGTAATAATGGGTAACGGGTCATCTAAGCCCAAGAAGGTGAAGGAGGGTGAGACGCCCCTAGAATATATGGTGCGGAATTTCGAAGTATTATATAAAACTCATGACTATGGTGTAGAATTAAAAAAAGAGAAGTTAAAAGTAATGTGTACAGTTGTGTGGCCGTTGTTAGTCCCAGGATGGCCAGAGCAGGGGTCAATGGACCCGGAGTTGGTACAGAAGGTACATTCCCAAGTCACAGAGCAGTACGGACATCCTGAACAATACCCGTATATAGATATATGGAGATATTGTATTAAAAACAAGAGTCATTTTATAATGATAGCGGGGAGAAATAAGAAGCAGGACCCCCAAAATAATGGAGAGAGAGAGGTGTTAGTAGAACAACCGGAAGAGAGTGATGTTTTACCCCCGTCCTATCCATCATGTTATGGGGCAGCTAGGAAAGTTTTGAGTGCCGCGGTTGCGCGGACGGAGAGGGGGGAGCGGGCAGCTGCTGTGTCTCGGTCAGCTCCCTCTGCTCCGTCCTGTGTGACTGAGGAAGAAGAGCAGGGCGAAGCGGGTGGAGGGGACAGAGAGGCTCCACCAGAGAAGATTGAGATGCCCGATGGGAGTATATATATATTAGTGCCCCACGGGAATGGTAATGATGAAAAGGAGGATGAGGACCAGGGAGTTACCACACGCGCAGCGAATAATATATATAAACACCGGGATCCGTACCAACACAATCCCTACAAAAGCGCTATGCAGATGCCTTTGCGGGAAGTGCCAGGCCCCCCTTTAGCGGATGGGAATCCAGGGCCAATGCAATACACATACGTCCCATTCACAACAACAGATCTTTTTAATTGGAAAACACACACACCACTGTATTCCACAAATCCCGCAGCAGTGGCCAGTATGATAGAGTCAGTTATGCTCACACATAACCCCACATGGGCAGATTGTCAGCAATTAATGTTGACAATGTTTACCACAGAGGAGAGAGCCCGAATAAATAGTAGCGCGCAAAAGATTTTACTCGCCCAAGCCGTAGCAGATGCTAAGCCTCATCCAGAAGCATGGGCGGAGGAGCATTACCCCAAAACAGATCCTAAATGGCCGTACAATACAGTTGAAGGAGTTGCCCATCTGCAGACATACAGAACAGCAGTAATAATGGGTGTTAAAGCGGGAGGAAAGAAGCCCACAAACATGGGAAAAAAGCAGATGTGATACAAGAGGTTAAGGAATCCCCAAGTGCGTTTCTAGAGAGATTGCTGGATGCGTACAGGATGTATAGTCCTATTGACCCAGAGGCAACGGAAAATCAGAGGTTAATTAACTCTTCGTTTGTGGGTCAGTCACAAAGGGATATACGGAACAAAATACAGAGAATAGATGGGTTTTGGGAAAAGGTATTAGCGAGTTAGTTGAGATCGCTAATAAGGTGTATCATAACCGGGATTTAGAGGAAATAAAGAAACAGAAGGGACATACCGGGGTTGGATACATGGGGAATGGTGGAGGACGAGGTGGCCCAGACAGAGGGAGGGCAAGGGGTAGGGGGGCTAGAGGAAGAGGAAGGGGAGCCCCTAGGGAACCCCTAGGACCCAATCAGTGCGCGTGGTGCCGGGGTGAAGGTCACTGGAAAAACGACTGTTCTGCATTTTTGGCTAAATTTGGGGAAAGGGTGAAGTTGGGGAGACGGGAGGTCAAGCCCCTAATGGCCAGGTAACAGACGGAAGGTATGAAAGAAGTGAAGGGAATGGAGCGGGTTTGTGGGACTGGCGGGGACATCATTTGAAGGACAGGATGTATATTGACGGGGACCTGGGCCCATCCGCTCGGTAGCCACGAGCCCACGGTCACAATGAGAGTGGGAGATAAAGATGAAGTTTTTATGGTTGATACCGGTGCCGAATATTCTGTTGTAACAAAGCAAATTGCACCTCCAATGGGAAATGAGGTTGATATTATGGGAGCAATGGGAGTGTCTGCTAAATATTTTTTTTTTGCTTCTAGAAAATGTAGTGTGGGTGGGCATAATGTTGAACATGAATTTTTGTATATGCCCGAATGTCCCATCCAACTCCTGGGGCGGGATATCTTTTGCAAATTGCAAGCCCAAATTATGTTTTTTCCCGGGGGTCACGCTCAATTAGACCTGCCGGAGAGTGGCGGCTCTGCTCGGCAGCATATTCCAGCCAGTCCGCACAATCCACAATCTGTGAAAATCGCAGTAGTTATGTCAAAGGAGGAAGAATGGCGCACGGCACCTACTCTGTCTGCCACGCCGGATCCGCACGCACTACTCCTTGGAATTCCTGAGGTGGGGGCGGAGGAAAACCCGCCCAGATGAGTTGAATCACAGCCCGGCGCAACACCGGTGGCTCTAAGACAATATTATATCCCACAGAAAGCCAAGCAGAATATACAGATATATTTACAGAGATTTAAAGATCACGGCATATTAAAATTCTGCGTGTCACCATGGAACACACCCCTATTGCCAGTCTTGAAAGAGAGGACACAAGAGTATCGCCCTGTCCAAGATTTATGAGCTGTCAACGAGGCCACAGTAACACTACACCCTGTGGTTCCTAATCCATACAATTTACTGGCGTTAATTCCCGGAGATACACAATATTACACAGTGCTTGATTTAAAAGACGCTTTCTTTTGCATCCGTCTGGCTCCAGCAAGCCAGCCCCTTTTTTGCATTTCAGTGAGAAAAGTCTACCACGGGGGCGCGCTATCAAATGACGTGGACGCGCCTCCCTCAAAGTTTCAAAAAAAAACTTTTCTCTTTCAGGTGCGCGCTTAGCCAAGATCTCCTCGCCTTCAACGCTCAGCCAGACAAAATAGTGTTACTACAATATGTTGATGATTTATTACTGGCTTCCCCCACAGAAAAAGACTGTTTATCCGCCACAAAAGCTTTGCTACATCTGCTAAGCCAAGCAGGTTACAGAGTTTCTAAAAAGAAAGCACAAATATGTTAACGCAGTGTAAAATATCTGAGCTTCCAGTTAACAGGTACCAAACGTACACTGGGGGCAGAAAGAAAAGAAGCAGTGTGCCGCATACCCCAACCAAAGACCAGAAGGCAAGTCCGTAAATTCCTGGGAGCTGCAGGCTTCTGCCGCCTGTGGATCCCCAACTTCGCAGATATTGCCAAGCCGCTTCATCAGGCCACGAAGGGGGGGGGCAAGATCCCTTTCATTGGAAACAAGAGCAAACAGCAACAGGAGTATTGGTCCAGACTTTTGGCTCATGACTGAGGCCTGTGGCCTACCTCTCCAAGCAACTCGACCCTGTGGCCTGCGGCCTACCCCCATGCCTGAAAGCAGTGGCTGCCACTGCAATGCTGATAGCAGAAGCAGACAAGCTGACCCTTGGACAGGTTCTTCATGTCAAGGTGCCCCACGCTGTCAAGGCTCTGCTGAATGTCAAAGGAGGTTACTGGTTCAGCAACAGCCGGATGACGAAGTACCAAGCCATGATGTGTGAAAATCCACGGGTTCATTTGGACCTCATCGCTACCTTAAACCCTGCTACTTTACTGCCTGACTGTGAAGAGGATCCAGATCATGAATGCCTCCAAGTTATGGAAGAAGTGTTCAGTAGCAGGCCAGATTTGAAAGACGTACCCCTAGACAAATACGACCTACAGCTATTCACTGATGGTAGCAGCTATATGGATGATGGGATGAAAGTCTCCGGCTATGCAGTAGTCTCAACAGAAGAAGTCATCGAAGCAAAGCCACTGCCAGGCCATACATCTGCACAATTGGCTGAAATAACAGCTTTAACCAGAGCCCTTGAAATTTCTGAAGGAAAAAAAGTAAATATCTATACAGATTCCAAGTACGCTTTCATGACAGTCCATGCACATGGTGCACTCTATAAAGAAAGAGGCCTACTCACGTCTTCACAACAAATTAAATATGCGGCTGAAATCGCGGCCCTCCTGGAAGCAGTGTGGAAACCAAGTGCTGTCAGCATCATGCACTGTCGTGGCCACCAAAAAGGCCGTGATGAAATTCCAAAAGGTAACAGACGCGCAGACCAAGCCGCAAAAGCAGCTGCAAAACCACCACCGCCAGCAGAAGACCAAGCTAAAGTATTGATCTGCAAGCAAGAACCGCAATCCTCTATGCCAAATTACGAGTTCTACATGAATTTGAGAAAGTTTGAACCCCACGGCAAGTTCATTGCAATAATATTGCACAAATGGCAAGATGATTATGAACTATTAGAACTCAATTATGATTACATTCAATGGCTTTTCCCAACTCGGACACAAGGCCGAAATTTCTACTCTACTTCCCTAAATCCGCAGGAGACACGCCTAATGGTTAACACCTCAGAAGTTCAGCAAAGACTGCGCAGAGCCTACAACATGATGCTGAAATTCTTCGGCGTAAAAATAGTGGGGAGGAGGAAGACAAAGAAATAACCGAAGTTGAATGAGCAGAAAAATTTCGCGTCACGTTTTGAAAATTTGACAATCAATCCTCACAATAATCTACGGATCACACGAATACTGCACAGTCTGGGAGAATTGGGAGCAGAAGAATATCAAGTCCCACTGGTGAGGTTCTTCCTCAAGGAGATCCTTATCAAGAACAGACTGCCAAGAATGAAGAAAAGTGCAATGAACTTTTTCATACCAGCAGTAAGAGATTCACAAGACAGACAAGATTTGTTATTTTTCGCATGGCGATACTATTTCCCAAAAGTATCCAGAACTGTTTGCAACAACTTGCCCGGCTACTGGGCATCACCTGGAAGCTACATACCGCCTACAGGCCCCAAAGTTCGGGAAAAGTTGAAAGAATGAACCGTACCCTAAAGACTTTGATGTCCAAACTGTGCCAAGAGACGTCACTAGGCTGGTTGGACTTGCTGCCGATAGTCCTTTTGCACATTAGGTGCAGACTAACCCCCCAATTGAAGCTAAGTCCGTACGAACTTATGTTTGGACGGCCAACCCCTCTAATTAATGGACTAAGGGGGGACCTTCGGGCATTGGGAGAAACTAAACTAAATGATCAGGTAGTAATGCTGGGTAAATCAATGCAGAAATTAAATACTTGGGTGGGGGATAATATACCGCATTTTCTGTATCCTTCACTGCATAAGTATTGTCCGGTTGACTCAGTGGATACATCACTCCAGAGTGAAAGCAGCTGCAGCCAGTCCTGAACCAGCATGGAAGGTCGTTACCAACGAGACCAACCCGCTGAGGCTGAAGCTGACAAAGACCACAGCCATGAGCACCTAAATGATCCTAACCCAGATAATACAGAGGATCAACAAGTGGGTGTTTTGATGGGCACAGGTCCTGACCACCCGCCAACGGGGGATACCCACAGGGTGCTTTTTAGGGGCCCGGCCCCCACCCTTGATCATCCAGAAATGTTTTTTACTTTTGAAATTCCGGTGGGGAGGGATTGGGTTTATGTGACTGTGAAAAGAATTGCCCAAGGAATTCTGACATTCGGGGCATTTGTGGTGCTGATTTTATATCTTGCTAATTTGATTTATGGACTCTCGCGTGGAGCAGGCCCTAATTGTACGGGCAATGTGGGGAAAGTGAATATTTCCCATATCTGGAATGGTACGCACCCGGTGATGGAGAACCGTACCATGTGGAGACAAAAACGAGAGGCGCTATCTGGAACCAACCCAAGAGGACATTTACTTGTGCAATTCAAATATGACTATGCTAAAAAGTCTGGGCAAACCGCATGCTGGGTGTGTAGTAGACTGCACCCAGAGACAATTCATATACCATTTGCCTCTGTTCCAATGAATTTGAGTATGTTTGTATCAGGGAATGTCACAATACATGCTGTCGATGCACCAAGGGAAAAGACAGAATCAGTTAGTCCCGGGTACCCCATAATAGGACCAGTGTATCCACCAGAATGGTGTTTTCAACTAGGACCAGATAAAGAAATAAATAACGAGGGTGGGTTATGTAACTCAAGTCAGTTCAACTGGACATCATACATTTACATATTCAAAACAGGACAAAAGGCGAATTATTTATACATACGATGCAGGCAATTCACTAGAGACCAAGAGGCGGTGATTGGGAATGTGACCAATGGGAGGCAGGGGGCAGTGGATATGATGAGACGGCTGAGACACCTTGCGATAGAGATATCAAAGGGAACACTACATTCATCACCATTTATAGTGAAAGGAGGGTACCAGGTGTGCTGTGAAAGGGTGTGTTACACATGGGTACCACCAACAATAACGGGAATGTGTTATTTGGCTAAGCTGGTCCCAATCCAGAGACTAAGGGGAGAAGACACAAACACAGACACAGAACTACACCCTAGGTACCCACTGGTGTTTGAAAGACCAAAGAGAGAGTTGTTCGCGAAGATGGATCGAATATGGACATGGTTGCCAGCATGGACTGGATGGGGAGGAGAGATGATGAGGAGATTGAATAGCTATGTCAATTTGATGGATGAGATTCTGAATAGAACCAGTATGGATATCCAGCTGCTGAATCTGGAAATGCGTGAGTTACGAAAGGTGCAGATGATACATGATATGGCGCTTGAGCAGATCAGTGCGGCCTTGAATGGATTGTGTGAAATGACAATGCACTATGAATGTTGCACCTTCATCAGAAACACTACACATGAAGTCCCAGATTATTACCAGGTAATTCAAGATCACCAAGAGAAGGTAGCACAGTTGCAGGGTATAGCCAGGAGGATTGCTGCCGAAGGCTGGAATCCGCTCCGTGGGTTTGGAGCAATGGGAGAATGGTTTGGTTCCATCTTGAGATTTATCTCACGGATTGGATCCATGATACTCATGATAGTGGTGATCTTGATCATAGGGATACTGATATACCGCATAGGGCTATGTTTATGGCCACTGTGCAAAACAGCACTGACACCTACACAAACACAGAAGATACCACTGATAATTCCACAGGGTATGTTCCCAGTGAAAGAAACCCCCCCCTTTTCAAGGAGTTTCAGAATAGTGGAGTGTAATGGCTACAAGTGCCAGGAAAAGATCCTGACACTTGAGCCAAGGGGGGAATGAAGTGGAAATAGGCTGGAAGACGGCCGCCATTGTACACAGGCGGCCATCTTGTTCAGAATATTGGTTCACTTGTATATAACTAGACAGGTTTGTAGCTGAAACTAGAATGAGGTATACGTAGAAATTTAGGAATGCGTTTAGATTAGCAGAAAAGCAATTAAAGCTTATGAAAGATCTCTGCTGTTCCTGGCACGGAGGAGAAAAGCGAAGTAGATCCTCCAAGGTCGTTGGGGCCCGCAGAAAGACAAAGGAGTAGAGATCAGGCCAGGTGCCATCTGTAACAAGTGATTGTAGGCGCAAGGGAGGAGGGCGCAGCCCGGAACAGTAAGAGCAATTAATTTTGATTTACTGAAACTAACACAAAGTTTGCCAATTTACAGCCAATTAATGAAATGTCTTTGTATTAGCCAAAGGGAGGTATTAACCCACGTGGGGTGGAATAAAGTGTCATTGGGAGGTGGGCTAACTGGGATGTACCTAATTACGTATTTTTGGGTATAAGATCCCTTGCACGGGTGAAAGGGGGGGCTCACTCTTTGCGATTCAATCCTGTGTGGGCACTTGTGTGACGACACAATAAAGTTTGCCTTTCCTGAAGAGACTCGTGTTCTGACAATCCTTACTTGTGCCCGGTCCGGCGCCGTCTTGAAAGTGAATCTGTTTTTGTCCGCCTACAATATTACCGTTCATTTATATATTTTTTTCAGAAGTAAACATTACGTTTATTCAATAAAAACTATTATTTGTGTTGTGTGCGTACAAAACGCATTGTGCTGACTGCTTTTAGTTATTTTATAGATGCCTCAGCCTCAGTTTCACTTTCAGTTTCTGCTAATAATAAAACTGGATATTGCAGAAACAACAACAGAAATCCACCATTTTGTTTTGAAATTTGCATCTAAAGCATTCAATGACACTGCTGCAGCAGCTGCTGAGGATGTATTGAACGCAGCTCTGTTTGGATGCACTTTCAGAAGAACTACATGTCCCATCCTATCACTTTAGCAGAGACGCAGAGATTTTTATTGATGCGCAGGTGGGACCTATATTGGGCAAGCTGCGGGTCTTCTCGTATGCATCACTCAATCACAACAACCCCCCCCCCAGCACACTACAGTACACACAGTGCCAAAAGAAATCCAGCATTGTAACTTCATCTACATACATCAAATGTCACAATTTTCACGAATACGTAAAATCACAAAAAGGCAGAGCTATGGCAAAAATGCATGTATGGCGAGTCGTGAAAACGCAAAGCTATACACAATCACATTGCATGAAAACAGGACTAGATAAATCAACGTATTTCTGTGCACATTAGCACATGCAAGCACATTATTATTATTATACAGGATTTATATAGCACCAACAGTCTGCGCAGCGCTTTACAATATAACATGACACTTACGTTTCGCTATGACGCGGCGGATGTGTCTCAGCTGCTCCTGCTCGCGTACTTTCAAATCAGACCAGCGTTTCCTGAGCTGGTCCTTCGTCCTGTCCTTCCCAAACAACTCCAAAATGGTGGTGCGTAGCTTGTCTAAGATACGATCCTTCCTAGAGTTAGACTTCCTGCGGTAAGGGCCCTTACTGCAATCATAATCCTTACTATCAAAGATCCGTACCAGCTCCAACATCTCTTCAAATGCCATATTGGGGGCCCATTTCTTCCTGGGTGGTGGTGGTTCATCATGGAGAGATGATGAGGTGCTTGAACGGCACTCATCTCTTGCAGCGGCCATGATGATGAATAATAAAAACAATATTTTGTTCAAAAAGTTGTCAATAAAACTGGCTCAAAAAAGTTACGACATTCGCGCACATGCGCGACCCACGGACGAATCGGATCTGACCCAAATACGAATATTCTTATCGGATCATTGGAAGCAAAAAAAAAAGTGATACGCATTTACAAATACAAAATTTACAGAATCAGCGATATAACCGATAATAGTTAAATATACGATGTCCAGACTTACCGAAATGGAACCGAAATCCCGAATGGAACTGAAATCATGAATAGAGGGAAAATAAATTTCGATTTGACACATTTCAAGTCCATTCGAAAATTCTGAAAAATGTTCGATTTGGCAAATTTTTCGTTTTTTTCGGAAAGTCTGTTCTCGTTTCAAAGCAATAGATTTCGATTTGACACATTTCAAGTCCATTCGAAAATTCCGAAAATTTTTCGATTCGGCTCGGAAAACAGTTCGGATTCGACTTTTTCGGATCTAAAAAATTTCGGAATTTCGGCCGCATCGAAAGACCCGAATCGGGAAATTTCGTGAAAATTCCGAAAATCCGAAACCCGAAACGCACATCCCTAACCTGATGTAAAAGTCAGCTGGTAATAGGAGTCAGCCATTTAGAAGGAGCTAATAGTTGTGATTTATGCCAGGAGAGAAGCTCTGAAGATATATATATATTTTTTTAATCTATGGTGGGGAAAAGGATACAGCAAGGACATGCTAGAAGGAGGAAAAGTATCATGGACCTGCTGGGGGAAGTGAGCGAGATGAAGTTCTGGCTGGAGGAGAACTATAGGTATGGGGGAGGGCAGAGCAAGGCGAGAGGTTAGCAGAAGAAGCTGTGCAGGACGTGGGTGGGGAGGAGTTCTGTTGTCTGCCAATCATCAGGGGGAACAGGAACACATTAAACAAGCAGGCCAGGGGGCCCATAATTTTAACCACATCTGGCCAACAAGAGAATTTGATAGCAGCTTTGTATACACATATCGCACATAACGTAACATAGCAAGTCTATCACAAAAAAACAATATTTATGAAAATGTAAAAAAATAAAGACCTAGGGCCACATTACATTTTTAATGCAGACATTTGCGCCGGCATAAGTAATTTTCATCGCGTGGGGTGAAACCATTTGCGCCGAATTCCGAATTACATACTAAGCACAACAAACGCACGCGCAATCGTCTACCGAGTGTGAACCTGCGCGAACCCTGTGCAAGCTTACTGTACTTCGCGCATCCTATACTTAACATTGTGAGCGCAATTGAGAATGTGCGCTGGGACAAGTAAGGTATTATAATCTATTTGTGGTAATTACCGCGCTTAATTTTAGCAATTCCTAAAAGCTGACGCTAATGGCAAATCTGAACAACCTGGCTAACCCCAAATATCCAAGCCCATAAAAAGGAATGCACCAAAGCACAGTGGCCCATTCAACTCATACCAAACCAATACAATGGATGAAGTTGTGTGTGCATGTATTATTGCTGCAGCATATATGCTCGGATTGACTGTGGCAGATGCAATTTATTATCGTGAGATAGGTGTGGTTCTTAATTCTGATTGGCTGAATCCCGAAAAACAACTGCACGCGCAAAAAAGTTTGTGCGAGACAGTACTGCTCGTGCATTTGGGTGCGTCCTGTTTGCGCGCGCTATTGATTGGCAGATGAAAACACGCGAGAATATTGTAATTCCAACGGTGATTTGCGCGCGCAAAACTTTAACATTTAGCGCAAAGATTTTCACTTTGCACAAGGATTTAAGCGTTAAGAATCTAATGTGGCCCCTAAATGGGCTTTTCTTAGTGCTCCTCAAAAGTGCATCCCCTCCAAGGCGTCCATAGGACTCCATGGAGGATCGTGCTGCCGGGTCACATGAAAGGCAGAATCTCGCCTCTTGCTAGATCTTGCTGGTTGGCGGAGTTACTTCGGAGGGAGACAAGGGACTTTCTTCCCTCAGTTTCCCTCTGCTCCCGGCGGCTAGAAGCAGCGGATTCGGCCGTCGCTCTCACTGCGGGATGAGAGGTGAGTCTTTGAGGGGGTTTTCGAGCTGCAGGTAACTGATTCTGCAGCAGCGGAAACCTGTTACCTACAGCCCTGAGCTGGTGGTAACTTTTTCAATTAGCGCCAGCTCTTAGTAACTAGCGTTAGGACCAAGTGATTCTAAAGTTAGTCAATCTTTCACTTGCGCTCCCCATGTTAGGTTTTGGGAGCGCAAAGTACAGGAAATGGCGCTACGAAAGGGCGGGTGTCACCTGGTGCGGGCCGCACCCCCCGCCCCCACCTAGCGACGCTAGTGAACATAACCACATATAAATCCCGGCAAGAGCGTCTCTCCAGTAAGTGTCCTTGGGCAAGACACCTAACGGTACCTACTTGCCTACCCAGAACAACAAGAGAAATGTCAATGTATTCTTCCAGATAAAATACTTTTAAGAAAATAAATAAATAATAAAAAAAATGACCTACCTTGTTTGTGTCTAGACGTCTCTGTCTAGAGATTCCTGGAACCTTATATCAAGATTGAACCTAAAAATCACAAAGGGATCTACCTCTATTTTATGACATCAAGGGTAGATTTTTAAATTCCTCAACTTGAGGAGGGGCAGAACTTAAAATATGCCAATGGTTCTTAGGAATCTGACTAAAATGCTGAGAATGTGTCCCAAATTGGCTTACAAAAGCAATTATCTTAACCAACTTTTTGGGCAAAGCATTGTTTTTATGTAAATGAGATGATTGCGTTATAAAGGACAGTCTGTCAATCACATGGAATAACAAACTTTGTGGATAGCCAAGCTGTAAAACGTGTCAACCATCTTTTTCATCTGTATCTCAGATTGTACAGGATCACTTACAATGCATTTAACACGATAAAACTGACTACAAGATAAAGCTCTCAAGAGACTGGTAGAATGGGCACTATCGTAACGGATCAAGGTATTTCTATATAGTCTGAGCCTATATAGTTTGAGCACCACTGTTATCAATGTTGGCAAAAATTTGAGCAGTAATCACACACATAAAATTCATACTCTTAACAAGCATTTCTATAGGTCAGTATATGGAGGGTTTCTCTAAAATCTGCAGGTAGACAAGGTAGGGGAGTTGGTCGCACCATTAAACATATGAGGCGTGTGGCAAGCTCCTGTGTTTGTGCCCCTTTTTACAGAGGAGGAACAGTTGTACTAACATAAACATAAGAGTTTAAGGGGACATTCTAGCCACTTTGGCCAAAATAACTTAATTGGTAATGGGGAGCTGAGTGTCATCGACCCACCCTTTTCAGCAACCCTGTGGGATGTGACAACTTTCCAAAGGAGATGACTCCGCTTGAAATGCAATCAATTCTCTTGCACCGCGACAGTCTCCTGGGGCTCCAATTTGCTTGGCACGGTAGCTTTGAGTGTCCTTTTAAATAACGTTTTGTCTTCCTTCTAACAAATTGACACAAATAAGAGCAATGTTTGTTGTCATAATCCTTCTTGTATATTCTGTAAGTCCTAATGAATTCTCATCCTGACAAACAATTTCCTTGCCATGGTTATCAGACAAATCCACACCTTCCTGCTCCATGGGACAAGGAAACTAGCATTGCTCATAGGGAAAGGATAGTGTCAGCGTGAGTGCTCGGTCATTCTATATTTACATGTTTATACTGTATAGCATAAACTATGTTGCTTCTGACCGACTACTCTGGAATCGTAACGGGTCCTGTTGTCCTCCAACTTATACTTATCACATGGATACCATGTAAGTCAAATTATTATTTGCCTGCAGTATATATGTATATATATATGTGACTTCATATTTAACACTAGAGACCTTTAAATCTTATGTGCATTAAATTAAAACTTTTAGAAATGCTTTCTACATAATTCTCCATTATCCTGAAGGGAAGTTACTTTTAATATTTTTGCTCATATTATTTTATCGTGTTCTATGCTTTGCAATCTCTACAATGAGTTGTCTGCATGATTGTGTCATGTTGTGGCTGCCTTGTTTTCATACCACGGGTTTTGACATAGTTATACCAAATTTAGAAGCCACTTAGAGACCAAAGAAGCAGCTACACAGTTGTAAAAGCCAGGCAATTTTTTAAAAGATTTGTGTAGAATTATCCAAACATTTAGGACGCAAAGGTAAAGCTGTGGGAAACCAACTGGGTCCTGGATTGGTCAAGGCCTGTCAAAAATTAATAAGGAGGTTATTCACTAACCTCCGGAATTGCCACAGAATTGCACCAAAAGGTGAATTTCACTGCAATTTCGGGACAATTCGTCACAAATTTGCCGGCACTGAAATTGTCCTGTTGTGAACTATCGATTTGTCTATTCACAGACCATTGAGTTGCACCAAAATTTTGTCTAAATTACCTCATTTTCTGTTTTAATCCGTCAGATTTAAACAGGTTTCAATGCAATATCTTTTTTTATTTATTTATTTAAGACCATTTATTCTTTTTATTTTTTTGCAAATCCCCTTTTTATCTTTTTACTTTTTACAAAACCTTTTTGTATTTTTTTAAAAAGACATTTGTATTTTTCTACTGTTTAAAATACTTTATTATTTTTAACAATCCTTTTTAATATTTTTTTAAAGGACCTTTTTTATTACTTAGGCACATTTTTACTACATTTTTATTGGGATAAATTCCTTTTCGGAGACTAGGAGAAGACTTCTTTTTTTTTTTTTACATGGTTGGAATTCGCTGTGGTGATAACTGCTTTGGCGATTCCATTTTCGGTGAAATATGGTGACCATTTGGTGAACAGTGAACACACCGTATTTTCAGTGAACTGGAAAAGCCTGCAAAGTACTGAAATTCCATTAAATTTTGGTGCTTTGTGAATAGTCCCCTAAATGTGATTCTCTGGAAGTAAAGTTTATTTTTTGGTATTATTTACCATCTGCCATGTACTCTGTATGTGCCCTCTAAGCATGTGTGTCTGACAATGCTAATGCTGATGCTCATTTTTAGGTTTTCCTAGTCAAATTGTACACAAAATCAATGCTGTACCTGGCCAATCACTGAACCTTACATGTCACTCTTGTATGGACCAAAGCATGCATACAAAGATCGACTGGTGCAGACAGATGTCTGGGACAGAATGCATTGATGTTTTTGGTTCAAAATGGATGAAGAGACACAAAGAAAAAAGGCTAATGTCCATGACACAGAAGATAGGGGGAACTGTTTTGTATACTGTGACTATGATGCAACTACAACATTATGACACTGGCCTGTATAAATGGCAGAAATGGACAGGACAAGATTACGAAGTCATAGAGAGCGTCCTGCTGCAAGTGGTGGAAGGTGAGAGCAAGTATTAATGAGTAAGTCTTTCACTAATGTTGAAACAACTCACCATATAGTGAATTTGCACCTTTTAGTTGTTTGAAAGAAACTCGTCACCCAAGTCTTCAGGAAAGAATAACAGCTCTTAAACCCTGGTGTTAAGTGATTTTGCAAAGCCACATAACACTTACATTTGAACATATCACAACAATCCCTTACTTACCCCTTATTCCATGCTGCACAGGGTATGCCATCGGACATGCAAGCAGCGGAAGACTGGGATCAAATAGTTCGAAGTGATCTTCCGTTGTACCTATCCGACCATATGTGCAACCAAAATTTAATACCAACTTGGATTAGGCATTATTTTTTGACTCATAACATTTTGTAGTCAGCATTTGATGCATATGAAACAGGGGTCATTGCTATAGGATGCCACATCATTTTGCATATTTTTCTATCTCAGACTTTCTTCCTGTTTGATGCTGGAACATTTGTCATAAATATCCAGTATCTTCTATAGAGACAGGAGAATAGCTAGATGGATATAAATAGATTCCCTTTTCCGGATTAAATCACAGGACCAGAAAGTAATGGGAAAAACCCAAGAAAAAGAGGTTGGAAAAATACTTTACAAGCACCAAAGATTTGTCCTATATCTGACGTGTCTCTTATTCCAAAAGACTTCCTGCTCTTAGAGGAAAAGAGTTCACCTAAAGATAACCACAGCATTAAAGTAAACGCTAAAACTTTGAGTTTGTCAAACAAATTCCATTAAAGACATTAGGAAGGCCATTCAAAGGAAGGATAGTATAAACACAATGGTGTCATACATACCATGCTATTTACACTTCCACTTCTATCTTCTATCACCATGATATAAGGCTTTGAAAATTTAAAAAAAAAATTAAAATTCAGGAAATGTTACCTATCATTTACTTGAACAATCAATTTAATTTTCAGTAAGCTGGTATTGGTAAAATTAGTCCAAACATGCTATTATGATATACGATGACAGAATATCCACGGAGAGTGAACTATCTTAGAGAAGGATTCTTTCTTCTTTAAGAATTTATTATTGGTTTATAGTGTATTAGAGTGTAAATTACAATCTATGATGTTTCTGCATATCTAAAATAATGTATGCTTAACCTATTACCCTATAAACCTGTCTATTTATTCATATTATCACAGACTTAAGTACTCCATGTAATATAGATTTATTATACACCCATAAATGGGCAAATGAGGCAGTTTATTTAATAGGACACTGTATGCACCCTTACCACTATAGCATATTAAAGTAGTCAGACTTTGTGGAGAGTCCAACCATTCCAACCAGAGTCCAACTTTCCTTCCTGCCCCTTTTTGCAGACATGGCTGTGGGAAGCAAATGGATTTCCTATGTCTACACAACTGTCACTCAACCGATGAGCTTTCGATATCCTGCCTGCTGGGGACCAACTTGGGGACTGATGATGTCAGCAAGCAAAGCACCATCTCCCCGAACGATCATAGTGGTGATGTTCTGGAAGACGAGAATCGGTGCTGTGCACGGATGCACAGCTTATTTTGCATAGAGAACGCTGTACACGTTATGTTCGCTATGCAAATTGAATAAGAAGCTTCAGAGACTTCTGCATTTCAGAAGTACTGACCTGAAGAGAAGGAGATTCCTGGCTCTGAGGGAGAAAAGCTTAGCATTTACACATAAAATAAAAAAGTAATTGGTCAGATGCTATCGGCAACAGCTCCCTTGTTATTTAACTAGAGAAAAAAAAGGGGTGGCTTTTTAATGGAGCGGCCCTTTAACAAAGATAATGCTAGTTTTAACAACAACTTCTTAATGGTTAATCCATAATAAATGTTGAATTTAAATTGCTTACAAAAGACCTGAGAGCCATGAAACTATGGTAATGGAAATATACCAGTACCAGAACAGCTACACCTAAATAGAGGAGTCAAATGCTAATCTATGGAAAAAATCAAAAATTTTACATTAAAGTGCCATTTTGGGAATCCACATTTCTAAAAATAGAAGCAGATTCTTTCCAAAAGCAGAATATATGAACATCTCTATACTGTAGTTTTTTTTCTTCTTGTATTTATATATTTAAAAATAGATTAGTTGTTCTTTTTTCTGGAATATTTATGATATCATTTCAGATAGAGGAATCTGTAATATTCCATAATCATATGAAAGCTACCTCTCTTAACATTTATTCAAAGGATGAATGAAAAAATGAAACCAGAATATAGATTAGTAAGTGAATATGCTATATTTTTAGTGTAGTGTTACACCGGGGAACAAATGTTTGTTGCATTGATACGAGCACTTCTTCTTACCTAATTTGAGTGTGCTGAATTCAAATATGAAGATAGCTTTTCTCTGTAAGCTATGGATTTTAATTAAATTCAACATTTTCATTTTTCACAAAATTTTGACACCTCTTGCTTGATGATATGGTCTATCTGAGTAATTTATGGTCTTGCGTTCATAAAATTGGGCTTAAACAACCGTCTTGGCAAATCTAAAATTTGCATATTCACAAAAACATGTAGGTGCATCACAGTATGTATTAAAGTCTGAAAGAAGGCAAAAAAATTACTTGTGTGGAGTAAAATATGTATCGCATTTAGTTCAATCAGAAACATTAATCCATTAATATAGTCAAATCTGAATATGCACAAATGCTTTTTACTTTAAATTAACATATATTTCGACATAGAGAAGATAGGTGATTCAGAACAGTTGATAAGGATTGGATACAAAGTTTAAATATGTCATATTCAGGCAAGAATGTGCGCTTGTAGCAGTGGTGTTTGTGGACTTTCTCAGGGAAATCGCGTCTGGTGCTCCAGCAGTAGTCTAATATCATATTTTTGTCCCATGGTCATTGATAGAGCTGTTCCATCATCATGAGGTCTTGGTGGAAGTGCTCTCCAGTTCATCACTAACAGCCCCAAGTTTTTTGGATAATTGATCAAGGTGACTATTCAGGAAATGGAGCTTGACACTCATGTTGCACCCAAGATCGTGAAAAGCCAACAGAAGTCTAGTAACGAGAACCTCATAATTACCTGCCTTTTTATGAGCAAGAAAGTTATGTATAACAGCCAAAAAAGACAGCCTTGCAGCCTTGTCCTTGTCATTAATGTACCTGACATATTCCTCTTCACGTACAAGTCCACACATTTGAGGTCCATCAAACACATCTGCTTTGATCTTTTCGAAAGACAAAGCAGGAAAAGCAGAAACTATGTTGAAAATATTCACCATAAGTACTTAATACCTTCGCGACCTGAACAAAGAAAAACAAGTGTTATTTTTTTGTGTAAAATCTTTTTATTAAGCCAAAATAGATGGTACAGAGTAAAGTACACCTAACAAAATCAGGAAACCATCGGGTCAAGCACAAAAAATACAATTTGCAGGGTTCCAGAACGGGGACCACCATACAATGGACACTATGCAAGTTTTTACCTTTTTGTTCATTTCAAGTCATAGCAGAAATTGCATAGTCAAGACAAATTTATATTCTTGTGTAAATCAGATAGATATCTATAATCCAAAATTAACAAAAAAGATGAATATTGAACTTGTAAAAAAATGTGCTTGATTATTCTAAGGTTAAGGTAGATGTAAGCCTAGTTCTCAAGCCATCCCTAGTGTTAATAGCAAAGGGTGTCCTTTTATTGCAAAAATCACAAGTTTTAAATTGCATGAAAACTAGAACATTTAGAGAAAAAACTATTTCATATTCAAAACCAGCTTTGACAAATCTCATGCAACAGAAAATAACAGAAAATGTGGTTACCTACCACAAGCTTTTTTAATCCTTTTTGTTCTACTGTCACGTGCTACCCAATCAATCAATTATTCTATAAAGGTGATGGACTTTATTATTTTTAACTTATTACTGTTAAGAGTATATGTCTTTAGTAATTATGTGAGAACAGACTTTTTTATATGTTATATGCTGTATACGTTTGTACATGTGGTTCCTCGTATTAACACTATATTTGTGTGGATAGAGTCGCCGACCAATTTGGAAGTGATCATAGCAACATCAGGAGACTCTGCAGAGATGCAATGTTCATATGGCCAACAACAGAGATGGTCCAAGATATGGTGCAAACTGGTTGGAAACACATGTGACTGGGTTGTTCATTCTGATGGAAAAATAAACAGCGATTACCGTCAGAGGCCTGTAATTTATAACAACCCCAATTACAGGATATGGAAAATGGAGTTGACAAGCCTTGAGCTATGGGATAGCGGGCTCTATTTATGCCAGGAATCTGGTGGGCAGACAGTCCTGAATAAAGTTCTCCTACTTGTAATTCCAGAAGAAGATAATAACCCTGGTAAGTACAGTAATAGGTTAAAGAAACTCATGCATGAGGTAGAGGAAGGAAATAGAGATAAGAAATTCCAGAAGGCAGGGTTTGTACATAGAGTTATGCAGGGCTTTTTTTTAGGGGGTACTCAGTACCGGCACCTCACCACTCAATACCGGCAACTCACCACCAGCCAGAACTAACAGGAGAGAGCATGATGCTCCTCCCTCCTCCTGCAGTGGCAGGCAGAGAATCGGAAGCACTCGGCAGCTCATGATGCTCCTGATGCTCCTGAAGCTTCCGATTGTCAGGAGTGTATGTAGGGACTGATAACCCTCCTCCCCCAGTAAGTGACAAGGGAGGGCTGCTCCCCCCTCTCTCTGCAGCCGCTGAAACTTTGAAAAGCATGGGGAGGGGGGTGCAGCATGTTTACACACATCTGCCAGAGCTGCGGATTGTCAGGCAAGAGGTGTGATCAGAGGAGCTGGCACTGTAAGGCGGTAGTGAGTTTTATTGCTGTGGAGCTCATACACACTGCGCATTACTGTGCGTTTTATTGCTGTGGAGTTCATACATACTCAGCAAAACTGTGAGTTTCATTGCTGTGGTGCTCACAAATGCTAGGGGATTATCCACTCAGTGCCATCGTTGCAAAAACCACCAAAAGAAACCCCAGCTAACTGCCCTGCAATACAGATTTTTCTTGCAACAGAGGCACTTAGTGGATAACCCCCATAGGGTTACAACAATAGTTGTAGTTCATTTAAAGGAACACAGTATTAAAAAATATGGTTCCCTTTTATAGTGTCTTCCTTTAAGTGAACTACAACTATTGTTTATTAGGACATGAAAATAGTCATAACAATCATTTTTTTCCCGGGCGTGAGAGTACCCCACCTATTTTTCCAGAAATAAGCACTGGAGTTATGTGATGCAAAATGGAAGCATGGGGTTCAGAGATGGAGCAATATGGAGTTCCTGGAGGCAGTGGAGATGCATAAATTTCTAAGAGGTAAAGGCGAACCATACGTTTCAAGATGGGAGAAAATAAAATAAATGAGATAAGTAAAAGAGACAAAGGTAATTTGAGGAAGTGGTGGGACCTCTTGCGGCAGAGAGAAAAGGACAGAAATATGAAGCTGGCACAATTGTTGGTTTGGAAAGACTGTAATGTAGGAAGAGAGATATGGTCTGTGTGAACAAGACTAGGGATGAGCCGAACACTCCCCGAGTTCGGTTCGGAGCCGAACCCGAACTTTCCAAATGTTCGGATCCGAACCCGAACCCGAACTTGAACTCAATGCAAGTCAATAAGGCTGAAAATTCGGTTTTTAGAGTGCCCTCCAAGAGGGCATATATGCTAGATATTTGCCATAAAAGGTGTATGGGGGTCCGGGTAGTGCCCTGGGGGACAGGAAACAAGGACAAAAAGTTAAAAAAAAAACTTTTTAAAGGGACAGTGAGTTTTCCATGAAATAAGGGTTAAAAATAAAAACGAAAAAATCCTTCAAATATCGTGCCTAGGAGGTCCCCATAACCTGCCCGTGAAGTGGCGGATTTCTAGGATGTATAGAAATATGTAAAAACCAAAAAATGACATTTCAAATGACGGTAAACCTTTAATCTATCCATAAACAACTGCTTGGGGCGGCAGTCTGTATGAAAAGAGGAGACATTTTCGGACACACAGAAAAAGTTTACTGATTTTTTGGCAGTGAAAAGCAGGAGAATGACTGGAGAATGGAAAATTCTAGACCAAATAGCCGATTTGGAAAGTGAGATAAATGGGAGAATTTTTCTGGTTTGGCTATTTTGACCTAGAATTTTCTCTTCAGTCATTCTCCTGAGTTTCACCTTTCTCTGAATAACCCTGTCAGGTTTATTCAGAGAGCGGTGAAGAGCAGGAGAATGACTGGAGAATGGAAAATTTTAGGTCAAAATAGCCAAACCAAAAAAATTCTCCCATTTAGGCTAGGGTCAGACTAGCGAATTTTTAACGTGCATTTAGGCACACTTAATCACAGCCGCACTAGCAGCAAATGACGGCCAATATACGAAGTACGGTCGCACAAAAGTCTGGCTGCGCAACGCAAGTGGAAAATGAACGAATTTTTTCGAGAACGCAGAACCGCTAGTACGGACGTACAGAGTGCGCTGCATCCACTAGCGGCGTGTGTGCGTGATTTGGAGACGTCAGACCCTGCTCATGTCCGGCCAACATAACGTCCAGACACCCAAAGTTTCCAGGTTTGGATCCGTAAAAAATCACGCACAAAAATGCACATCGTAGGACCGTTTTCGCGCATTCCGTGAAAAAATACGGCAATGCGTTCGGACGCACTTTCGGTCGCTGTGAAAAATGCGTTAGTCTGACCCTAGCCTTATCTCACTTTCCAAATCGGCTATTTGGTCCAGATTGTTCTCTTTTCCTGCCATTCTCCTGGTTTTCACCTTTCTCTGAACAACCCTGAGAGAGAGGTGAAAGCCAGGAGAACTGGCAGGAGAAGAGAACAATCTAGACCAAATAGCCAATTTGGAAAGTGAGTTAAATGGGAGAATATTTCTGGTTTGGCTATTTTGACCTAGAATTTTCACTTCTCCAGTTATTCTCCTGATTTTCACCGCTCTCTGAATAACCCTGTGAATGTTTAATCCCGAGGTGAAAAATAACATTGCTTTAGATGTTATTTTGAATTTTTTTCAAACATCAGTTAAATGCAGCATATTAGGATGTTTTAGGAGGGAAATTAATTCTCAAATCTCAATCAGAAGCAGACACCACCCCACCCCCTCAGTATAGTGTACAATGTATCAAATTGATTACCAGACTAAAAACACCTGGTGTTATGCCCGTTTGTGAACAGAGGTCATTTAGGCTAGGGTCAGACTAACGCATTTTTCACGTTGTCCGTGAAAATGTGCGTTCGAAGAATGGACGTATTTTTTCACGGAATACGCAATAGCGGTCATACTATGCGCAGTTTCATCCGTGATTTTGTACGGATCATCAATAAAACACTTCTTGCATCTGGACGTTATGTTGGCCGGACATTAGCAGCGTCTGATGTCTCCAATTCACGCACACACGCCGCTAGCGGAGCAGCGCACTCTGTACGTCAGTACTAGTGGTTTAACGTTCTCGAAAAAATGCGTTCATTTTCACTTGCGTTGCGCAGCCGGACTTTCGCGCGGCCGTACTTCGTATATTGGCTGTCATTGCCCGTCATTTGCTGCTAGTGCGGCCGTGATTAAGTGCGCCAGAACGCGCGTTCGCACTGCCTCAGTCTGACCCTAGCCTTAGAGTTGATAATCTTTCCACGTGCACATTCGTTTTTAATTCAATATCTAATAAACCGTTGCTTATAATATTCTGCAGTAAAGAGTCTCTTTATTTCTAGATTTTTTAGTATTTTTTTAAGCATTTTCTATACTTTTTTCAAAATTTCTTTTTTTTTTCGAACTCGAACCGACGCACCCAAAAAGTTCGAAGTTCAGGGGGCGTGGTTTGGTGCGGCATGAGAGCGGACGCGTGATCTGTTCTCTCCGTCCTGACGAGCACAGAACCCGCTATCTAAAGGAGCTGACAGACCCGCAAATCGACTCGAGGTACCGCTGACCCTACACCGATGTCCCCCGCCAAACTCACAAAGACGAAGGGGGCCCAGGGCGCCTCGGTGGCTCCGCTTTTTCGCCCGCTCTCTTCAGGGCCTAGCCGCCAAGATGGCGGCCGGACATCTCCGACAGCGTCCCCCACGTGCTCCAGTCCGGACGGACCCCCGGAGACGGCCACGAAGGGAGACGTCCAACAGATTCTCGGTCGGCTGATCGAGGTCCAGCATTTCCTAGCTGGCGAGCTGGATAAATCGGCGCGGGCCATCAGGGCAGAGGTGCAGGCTGTGGGTGCCCGGACTGCCGCGCTAGAAGACGCCGTGACGACCTTGTCCCGGGGACATAACGCTGTGGTGCACAGGTCCAACGGAATGGTGGAGCGGATCCTACAGCTAGAACAACAGGTAGAAGACCTCTCCAACCGCTCGAGGAGAAACAACCTACGGATACGGGGGCTCCCGGAATCCGTACCCTCCGCGGCCCTTAAAGACACAGTCGTCGGCATGCTGCTAACCCTTCTACCCGAATTTACGACGGAACAGCTGCTACTCGACCGCATACATCGGGCGCTGAGAGCTAGAGCGGCCCCCCCGGCAGGGCCCCGCGACGTGGTCTTCAGATTCCATTATTTTACCTCTAAAGCGGCTGCCCTGCGGGCCTTGCGGGACACCCCTCTGATGTACCAGGACATTGAGCTCCAGGTATTCCAGGATCTGGCACCCAGTACCTTGGCGAGACGGCGCCCCTGGAGACCTCTAGCAGACCACCTGAGGGGCCACGGTATACGCTTTGCCTGGGGCTTCCCCCTTAAGATGCTGGCCTTCCACAATGGCGCTACCATCATCTGTGCCTCCCTGGCGGGAGCTCCCGGGTTCCTGGCTCAGCTTGGCCTCCCGGCTTTGGAGTTGCCCAAGTCACCAGATTTGTTACAGCCCCTGGAGCCTGTGGAGGTTGAGTGGGAGGTTATCCTCCCCTGGGGTCTCCTCGCCCCCCACCATGAGGACTTTTGGCAGTAGATCTGGACCTAGCGGCACACCCGGTGGGTTGCCTTCGCTCTGGGGTATTTTCTTGCCATTCAGATTCATGGGGCGTCCCGGACCGGTGGTCACTCGGGGAACGATGCCCTGGGGGGTCCGTGTTATCGGCGGCCCTACCCCACGGTTATCTTACATTGCTAAAATTCTTTAAGTTTCGTATCTGGTTCCTATAGTTGAAAGCCGAATGTTCTAGTTCACCTGCTTATTATCTCTCCATGTAATTTTTCCTTCGGTTTTTCTTTTTTTTTTTTTTTTAAGGGTTCTGTTTCCTTTCATATACTTGCTGCTTCACGCGTCAATTGAGGAGGGTACATGTTAGTATTGCATGTCCTCCTTTTCCGTCCCACCTTTCGGGGACCACTCGAGACTCTCTTTGGATTGTCTCGGGCCTTCCCCCTTGGCTATGTTATTCTTTTCTTTCTCACTTTCCCCTTTTCCTTCCCTCTTCGTGTTGCTCCCTTGTTCGCCTTGTGTGTGTACGTGTTGTCTCGTCTTTGTCTTTTGTGTGCCGAGCTCTGTTATGACTGGGGCGCCGGAGGATATAATCACCTTTCCCCCCGTTTTCTAGATGGTACCTAATGCGGTGCATGTCCTTTCACTTAATGTGAAAGGCTTAAATTCCCCCCAGAAAAGGAGACTGTTGTTCCGGGATCTTCGACGGAAACACGTCGACATAGCTTTTCTCCAGGAGACCAGGCTGCCCAGGCAGGACTCTGGTCGGCTGCGGGACCCCCGCTTTCCCCAGGTGTTCTCCTCCTGCGCTCTTAACAAACATAATGGCGTGTCTATCCTTATTCATAAAAACTGCCTTTTTACGAAACGTGCTGTTCATACGGACCATGCGGGTCGATACGTCATACTGACCGGCATGCTGGGACAGAGACCGATTTCACTAGTTAATGTCTATGCTCCCAATGTGCCGGACAGGGGTTTTTGGAGACTCTCCATGGGGATCTGGATAGAACGGCCCCCGGGGAGATAGTCATGTGTGGAGACTTTAATGCGGTCCTGTGCCCTCCTCTCGATCGATCTCGCCCGACCACTGACCCTAACTTGAACACCGGTTCTAGACAGGATGCGTTGTTCAATTCTTTCGTAACTCAACGAGCCTTGGTGGATGTCTGGCGCATCACTAACCCTTCCACGAAAGACTATACTTTCTACTCTAACCCTCACAGATCCTACTCTAGGATTGACAATATTCTTCTTTCCCCTTCTCTGCTCTCCTGGGTGAGGACGGCCTCGATTGGGTCTATTAGTTGGTCGGACCACGCCGAGGTCGTCCTCGAACTTTGTCTCCCCGACTGCTCCCCGGTGTGGAACTGGCGGCTTGGCTCCTACACGTTGCAGGACGCTGGACTGGTGAGGGAACTAAAGAAGGAGCTAGAGGCGTACTTCCGCGAGAATGTTACGGGGGACGTCCCCTTCACCACCGTCTGGGCGGCGCATAAAGCAGTACTGCGGGGGGAGATCATCAAGAAAGTTTCCTATCGCAAGCGTCTTAAATTGCAGCAAATCCTGGATTTACAGAGCACGCTACATACACTAGAGCTCACACATAAACAGTCACCCTCACAAGAAAGCTTTGACCGTCTACAGGACACCCGTCATGCTCTGAACAGGTTGTTGCTCGAGGATGTAGCCAGATCAATGACCTGGACAAAGCGCAGATATTATGAGTCCGCTAATAAGATGGACACGTTGCTTGCGCGTCAGCTCCGCCCTCGCCCCCCCGCTGCGCGTATTGCCTCTCTGAAGGACGGCTCCGGAGGGCCCCTTAGTTCCCCACAAAGCATTAAACGGGCTTTTTCGGAATATTACTCTTCCCTTTATAACCACTCCCCGCTCCATTCGTCCTCCAATTCCGCACATATGGCAGATATCCATTCCTTTCTCTCCAGGTTCCAACTGCCCAAAATCTCATCGGCCCAAGGAGAGGCACTTGCAGCAGATTTTTCCCTGGAAGAAATCTCGGAGGCCGTTTCCTCCCTCAAACCTAATAAGGCGCCTGGGCCGGATGGCTTCACGGCTCAATATTATAAGGCTTTCTTCCCAATCCTGGGACCCCAACTGGTCACTTTGTTTAATTCGGTCAAGGGTGGATGTCCCTTCCCAAGCGATTCACTACTGGCTTCCCTGGTTGTGCTTCCGAAACAGGGCAAGGATCTCTCGTCTCCCTCGGGGTTTCGCCCCATCTCCCTGTTGAACCTGGATGTCAAGATCTATGCCAAGCTTTTGGCGACCAGGCTCAACCCTTTGCTACCATTTCTGGTCCATCCGGACCAGGTGGGATTTATTCCGGGCCGCCAGGCTTACGAGAACACCCGTAGGGCGGCGGGAGCAGTCTGGTACCTGGAAAAGGAGGGACGTCCTTCCCTGCTCCTCGCTTTGGACGCGGAGAAGGCGTTCGACCGCATAGAGTGGCCCTTTCCTTCTTTTTCTGCTGACACATGTCTTCTTCCTGCTTTCTGCTCTGCTGTCCAAGCTCTCTATACTAACCCTAGGGCGGACGTTTCCATCCCCGGCGCACCAACGAGTCCCTTCCCTATCCATAATGGCACCCGGCAGGGCTGCCCTCTTTCCCCTCTGCTCTTCGCCCTTACCCTGGAGCCTCTACTGACGCATATTCGTTCCTCACCAGACATCCAAGGCATAATGATTAACGACAAAACTTTTAAGGTGTCAGCTTATGCAGACGATGTACTCCTCACCCTGACTTCTCCTGAGTCCTCCCTAGAGGCCACTGCTGCCCTACTGTCGCGCTTCTCATTAATCTCAGGATACAAGGTAAATCTTGATAAATCGGTCCTACTGCCTTTCCATATCCCCAAGCCCGGACTCCGGGCACTGACCACCCGCTTTGGGTTTAGAATAGCACCCGCCTCGATTCAGTATCTGGGTATCCACCTACCGAATACGTATAAAGACTTGTATAATGTTAATTATCCACCTCTGTATGCTAAGCTCCGGCGGGAGATGGAGGCGTGGGGCAGGGGGAGCATATCATGGCTTGGAAGAGTCCATTCTATTAAAATGAATATATTACCGCGTCTGCTGTACCTGTTCCAGGCGCTTCCATCTCCCGTCGACCCGAGTGACCTCAGGTTTCTGCAGTCGAATATCGATGATTTTGTGTGGAGGGGGGGCAGGAGGAGGGTGGCCCGGTCGACGCTCTATCGGCCGCGGAACTGGGGGGGCTCGGTCTTCCAGACTTGACGGGCTACTTTCATGCCGCTCAACTTGCGCAACTGGTGGCTTTGCACTCGCCGCCCCTCACCCACCGATGGGTCGATTTTGAAACATCCTGCATGTGGCCGGTGGACCCCAGAACCTGGATGTGGCTTCCTAAACGCCTCAGGCCCCCTCCGCCCTTGCTCTGTCCTCCGTTACAGCACTCAATCGCCCTGTGGGACTCCCTGGCCTCCAAAAAGAACCTCCGTCACCGCTCAACCTCAATGCTCCCTTTGTGGGGGAACCCGCAATTCCCACCGGGGATGTCACCCGAACGTTTTGCTAAGTATGTCAAAGACGGAATCCTCAGGATAAGGGACATGTACGACCGCAATGGGTGCCTCTCTTATGACTCCATGTCTGCTCGCCTTGGACTTTTGCCGCAAGATCTCTTTTGTTATCTGCAGCTCCGCCACTTCGCTACCATTACCGAAAACAAGCTGGCTGGCTCCTCTCCCCTTACCTTCTTCGAGAGCCTCTGTCTAACCGGAGAATTGCCTCGGGGCCTGATCTCCCGCCTTTATGCACATCTGGCTAGAACCCCGGCACTGCCCACCATCACGTACATGGCCGCCTGGGAGAGGGAGCTGGGGTCGGCTCTCGAGGGTGACGAGTGGTTGGATATATGGGAGGCTGCCAGGAAAGTTTCGATCTGCACTACACTACAGGAACAGGCTTTGAAGACAATGATGAGATGGTACGTCACTCCGGTACTTCTACACAAGGCCAACGCCGCTGTGCCGGACGACTGTTGGAGGGGGTGTGGGGGCAGAGGCACTCAGACACATATGTGGTGGACATGCCCCTTGATATCGAGATACTGGGACTCTGTACAAGCCCTACTGGAACAAGTCTTCGGGCCCGGAATACCTAGAGACCCCTGGACCTACTTATTTGCCAACCCGGCCCCGGATTTGTCCCTACACCAAAATCGCCTCCTCTCCAAAATCTTGCTGGCGGCGAGAAAAGCGGTGGCGGAGACCTGGAGGTCTCCGCGGCTCCCCTCACAAAAGCGACTGTTCCGGATAATGGAGCACATTCAACTAATGGATGAACTGTCAGCAAAAATACATCACACGTCGTCGGCATATCGGAAGGTCTGGGACACCTGGGACTCCTTCGGGGACGGCAGTCCTCTGTGATCGCTGCTTTGGGGGTTGTGTCTGAAATTCAGACAGGCGGGTAAAGGTTATTACCATCTGATGTAACTCGCTCCATGGCCTCATATCGGCCCTTTCAGTGTCTTGGCATGTAGTTTAGTGCTGTCTTGTCCTGTCTTTGTGTTTGTGTTCTTTCCTCCTCCCTTCTGTCTCCTATCTCGTCTCCTTTCGCACTCTCTCTCTTTCCTTCCCCTCCCCTGCCCTATGCCCTTCTGGGCAATATGGGGCTCCTTTCTTCAAGATCACATAACGGGTTCGAGGTGGATCCTTTCGCCATTGGTACCGTGTATTGAATATCTGTTTGATCTGCTCTGACTGCCTTAAATAAAGTATTTAAAAAAAAAAAAAAGTTCGAAGTTCGCAAACTTTCGAACTGCCAAAGTTCGGGCCGAACTCCGAACCGTCCGAACCCAGCTCATCCCTAAACAAGACAAAAAGGGAGTCATGAAGTAGGGTGACATGTGAAAAATTAGGTACAATGTTCCCATTTGGCTCACATGGTAAGGAAAATATAAAAGCTGCCGCTGCCACTGGCCATTGCACATATACATTCTGTCACATTTCCACATTCCAGCGCTGCTCCCTGGTGGTGAGAGCGATCCAGGCCAGCTGTTATTTTGTAAGGGCAAGCCAATCCACCCGACTCCGCTTCTGAATTCCCTAGCAGCTGGTCTGGCCTGAGGACACATGGTCTGCCCTGTTCCCATAATTATGTTAGCTGTGCATTTGATCCTAGCTCTTAACATTGGTCTCTGTTCCTGAGAGTCTTTGTTGCTGAGGGTTATTGCTCCCTGTGTTTCTGATTCTGATATCTTTGTCCTGGTAATCCCGTGTATGATCTTGGCCTGGTTCTGATGATTCGTCTGTGTATCCCTGTATGCTATTCATCGCTATTCTATGTACCGAACTCTGCCTGTCTTAATTCTGTCTTTGGTTCCTGATTCCTGGCTAGTATGACTTCCTGCTCCAGTGTGTGATCTTGGCTTTGTATTCTGACTACTCTGGTAATCCATGTTTATATTTCTGTGTCTTTCGTCCCTTGGGTCCTGTATCCTGTTCTGTGTATCACCCAGCAGCATTGTATGTATTAGTATAGAAGGCCATTGCAATGACCTTATCCCAGAAATACAGTTACAAGCCAAAGTATGTGAACCCTTTGGGATTAGGTGGAGTTTTGCATGAATTGGTCATAAAATGTGCTTTGATCTTCACCTAAGTCACAACAATTTGAAAAACACAGTCTGCTTAAAATAATACAACACAAACATTATATGTTTTCATGTTTTTATTGAACAGAACTTGTAAACATTCACAGTGCGGGGTGGAAAAAGTATGTGAACCTTTGGACTTAATAACTGGTTGACCCTCCTTTGGCAGCAATAACCTCAACCAGACGTTTCCTGTAGTTGCAGATCAGACCTGCACAACAATCTGGAGTAATTTTGGACCACTCCTCTTCACAAAACTGTTTCAGTGTAGCAATATTCTTGGGATGTCTGGTGTGAATCGCTCTCTTAAGGTCATGCCACAGCATTTCAATCGGGTTGAGGTCAGGACTCTGACTGGGCCACTCCAGAAGGCGTATTTTGTTTTGTTGAAGCCATTCTTTTGTTGAATTACTTGTATGCTTTGGGTCATTGTCCTGTTGCATCACCCATCCTCTGCGGAGCTTCAGTTGGCGGACAGAAGGTCTTACGTTTTCCTGCAAAATGTCTTGATAAACTCTGGAATTCATTTTTCCATCAATGACAACAATCCGTCTAGGCCCTGAGGCAGCAAAGCAGCCCCAAACCATGATACTCCCTCCGCCATGTTTTACAGTGGGGATGAGGTTTTGATGTTGGTGTGCGGTGCCTTTTTTTCTCCACACATAGTGTTGTGTGTTTTTCCAAACAACTCAATTTTGGTTTCATCTGTCCACAGAATATTTTGCCAGTAGTGCTGTGGAACATCCAGGTGCTCTTTTGCAAACTTCAAACGTGCTGCAATATTCTTTTTGGACAGCAATGGCTTCCTCCGCGGTGTCCTCCCATGTACTCCATTCTTGTTTAATGTTTTCCTTATTGTAGATGTGTCAACAAAAATGTTAGCATGTGCCAGAGATTTCTGTAAACCTTTAGCTGACACTCTAGGATTCTTCTTTATTTCATTAAGCATTCTGCGATGTGCTCTTGCAGTCATCTTTACAGGACGACCACACCTAGGGAGAGTAGCAACAGTGGTGAACTTTCTCCATTTGTAGACAGTCTGTCTTACCATGGACACATGAACATCAAGCTTTTGGAGATACTTTTGTAACCCTTTCCAGCTTCATGCAAGTCAACAATTCTTGATCGTAGGTCTTCAGAGAGCTCTTTTCTGTGAGGCATGGTTCACATCAGGCAGTGCTTCTTGAAACCAGTAAACCTAAAACTGGTGTGTGTTTTTAAAGGGCAGGACAGCTTTCAACAACACATCCAATAATATCACACTGATTGGACTCAAGGTTGGCTAACTCCTGGCTCCAATTAGCTCTTGGAGAAGTCATTAGGCTAGGGGTTCACATACTTTTTCCACCCTGCACTGTGAATGTTTACATGTTATGTTCAATAAAAACATGAAAACATATAATGTTTGCGTTGTATTATTCTAAGCAGACTGTGTTTTTCAAATTGTTGTGACTTAGATGAAGATCAGAGCACATTTTATGACCAATTCATGCAAAACTCCACGTAATCCCAAAGGGTTCCCATACTTTTTCTTGCAACTGTAGGACTTCCCTGTGTGTGCTGCTGGGTGTGAGTATGTTGTTCTTTCTTAATATTCAAAATTGTTATTTTGAAGACATGTCTGCAGGACAATAAATCAGTGACAAACAATGGCCGTGCAGGGCCAACAAAAAGGAAGCACTGGTGTATACAGCAGTAAAGCCAGACAACGAAAGGTGGGAGCCGGAGACCAAAAAAAAAAAAGTAGGGGGGGAAATGGCAAAAGCCAACTACGTGACTCTCCTGGCTCACTCCGGAAGGTCCAAAGGACAAGGAGGCCATGGAGGACAAATGTCATGCGGCAACGGTTCTCGGGGGCCAATTATGGCAGGCAGAGCCATGGTAGCTGCCATAGTGGCTCACCTCGACGAAGCCCCGTTCTGGCAAAAAAATGGGGGGATGAAACTCTAACTCCACTAACACATGAGAAATACTCTATACACCACAGAAGTCATCAATAAGGACAAAAATATTTTTTTTCAGCCAGCCAACGAGGGGGGATCAGAAAAAACAAAAAACAAGGAATGTCCTCAGTGAGTGACTCAGTGGGGGGGAGGGGGTGCATGGTAACATAAGGGGGGCTACGGCCCACGCATACATCTATAATGTCAGCCGGTGTCCCAAAGTTCCAGAAAAATTAGGCCCCCAGCGTGGCACGGGAGAAGCTCATCTGAGGACGCGCCGGGTCCGCAAAGAAGGCCACCCTGACGGCAGAAAATTCCTATCTGCGTGGAATGCCAGGCATCAGTCCCACGACGGTGTCAGCAGCAAACCGGCTCCCGCATCTCCAGGAATCCAAGATCAGCTCGCAGCCACCAGACCATCTCAGCACCACAGAGGGCAGCGGATCTCCAGTGAGCCCCACCAAACCGTCGCATGCCGCGATCTGGCTGGCCTCCGCCACAGCAGGTAAGATCTCCGGGGGACCAAGGAGCGCAGCCGGAGCCTGCTCTTCCTGTGACCGGCCCAACCTTGTTGGAACTTCAGGATCTTCTCCGCATTCAGCAAGTACACTGCAGGGCCGTGTCTCCACTGGTTGTGCCTCAGGCTCACCGCTGGGGCCGTTTCAGGGAGCACCGTCCCTCCCCACCCAGCCTTCTGCCGGGCGTGGAGCCACGACTCCCGGAATTTCCTCAACAGCTCCATCAGCATCCCTTCGTGAGGGGCTGGAAATCAAGTGCAGCCATCTTAAGGAGCCGGAGGAGGAGTTGGTGCGAGGTAAACACCGCAAAGACGGCTCAGGCAGCCAATGGGGGTCAGGAAAGTCAAGGCGTCACGTCAGGTCTCAAAAATGGCTGTCGAGTTAGGCCACAGACATAGGCCCGAAATCAGGGTAGCCTGTAGCGGCACGTACGGTGGCATCAAGTGAGCTCAGCACCCCCTCCCCAAGTCCAGGGCAACAATACCCAAAATGGGGGTCTCAAAATAGACGAGGAGGACGCAAAAATTTTACGAAAATAATAAATCTGCAGGCGAGCTCAGCAACACGCGTTCGCTTCCGACAACAGTCTGCTCCGCCCCCCTGTTGTTGTTTCTAGATTCCTGTTTAACCCTCACTTTTCTTGTTCTCTTGTTTCTGTGTATTCTTGTGAGGTTCCCTTCACTAGTTAGACGGCCATTACAAGGACCATATCCAGAGTTAGGACTCCTTTCAGTATTCTGTTTTCTCCTTGTACTCCTGCCCTTCCTCTTGTCCAGTTGTTTCTCTTGTCTAGTATCTGTGCTGTGGTCTGTGTCTAAGTATGCAGCCAGCAGCAAACAAGGGCTGAACATCCAGTATAAAAGGCCCACCTTGGCTCACACCGGGTGCCCCGTGACACATTCCCACAAATGTCCACAGCTCCCATCACACACATAAAGCACCAAACATTTTCTATTAACTGCTGTCGTAGAAAATCCATCACATATATAAAACTCAACACATTATCTAACAACTCTGTGCACACGCTCTCACAAAAAGCAGTTTAGCATTAACCCTGCTGCCTGTGTGTCTTTTGCATTCCCATGATTTATATTTATCTAGCAGTTCAACCCTGATTACAAAAAAGATGGGGTGCATGAATTGGTATGATGGTTCTATTAAATTGAATTAATGGCTTCTTCCAACAGCTGATCGCACAGGAACGTTGGAATACAAGTCAGTCACTCACCCAAGTCATCCACTTACCACCAGTCCTTCGACACAGACGCCAAGGTTAGAGATCACAAATAAGTAAGAGAATGTTACTGTGCACTGGAGGTTTCAGTCCGGGATGCAGACGATACAGCATGAAACTGAAAACAAAGGCTATAGTAGAAAGGGTTCTATTTATTTATTTATTTATTTTTTTTTTAGAAAGGATTTTACCAGGAAGGATACATTGAGATTTCTCTCGTTTTCAGGTATGTCCTGGGTGGTGAGTGTGTGCCGTTGGGTGTCTTGCCCAGGGACACTTACTGGGGAGGTTGCTTGCTGGAATCGAGCCCATGACTCCACAGGCTCTCTCCATGCAGAGCGGTGACATTACCTCTACTCCACCCAGCCGGTACCTATTAAGGAACAAGACAAAAAAGTAAAAAAGCAAACAACTGGTGTAAACTAAATAACTGTAGGACCAAGACTAGATCGGGGCTGGTCACAGACAGCGGAACAGGGAGGGAGCGGGGCTGGACACAGCTGAACAGGCCAGGCGTGGGCCTGGACACAGACAGCTGAACAGGGTAGGAATGGGGCAGTACACAAACATTAGGAACTCACAGAAGGGCACAGGAGAAACTGAAGACAGAGAGGGCTGTGGTTACAGGACCGCAAATGGAGAGGCAAAGAGTCTTGGAGCAGCTGGAGAGGCAATGTTTTATAGGAAGCTGTTGGAACAGACTCGAGGCACAAGGAAACAAGGTCCAGGTTGCTTAGGAAGCAGGATACTTGGAGCACTGGCTTCAGGGTGCACTTCAATTGTGAATGAACACACTCAAGGCAGAAACCTGGATCTTAGGGTGTTTCTCCCATTTAAAGGGAAATCATCAGGCTGAGTATGTGCACCTGGAATAGTCTGAAGGGGCACCAGAAGATCGTGGGTTACAGAAAAACATCTGTGTTGAAATCCAGCAGGCCATGCAACAATGCCATGGAAAGGTGCTGTTGTGTCAGGTGCAGGCAAGGGTCTGTCTGTGGTTTTCCCGTGACGTCTGGCAGGGGGTATGAAGAAGAAAAACAGCTAACTACTTTTAAAAATACCTTCTTTCAAATTCTATTATATATTAGCTATTTTATATGATTTTAAAATATTTGCATTGGGTGTATGTACATACTTCTAGCAACTATTATGTATTATGAGACATTAAAGGGAATTTGTCAACTGTTGCTTAGTGATTACCTGAGAAAGTGACAGAGCAACTCTTCAATGATAGTAAATCTAAATTTTATACAAATTTCTGCTAATGCACATTCAGTAGATTTATTTATTTATAAAGTATTTTACCAGGATGGATGCACTGAGATTTCTCTCGTTTACAAGTATTTCCTCGGTTCTAAAACGTTGAAACTTTATAGTAGGTACAGAAATACAAAGTAATAAATTCAAGATTTTAAAAACAAAATACAAATATACAGATTAACACAGAAATAAATATGTAGGATATATAGTCACTATGTTACAAGTTTACAGGTGCATTCTGTATCGAGGTATGTTAATAGAGATCTCTTAAGTGACTTTAGACTGGGGAAAGATTTGATGGCATCTGGGAAGTTATTCCATATTTGTGGTGCTCTGTAGGAAAATGAGGATCGAGCCACTTTCTTTTGGTATTGTGGTATTGCAAGTAAGGTGCAGTTATTGGATGGAGTAGAGGTAACATCACTGCTATATAACCGTGGAGACTGTGGAGACACAGGCTCGAATTCCAGCAAAAGCAACTTCTGCAAGACACCTTTGGCAGTGTCCTTGGACAAGACACCTAATGGTACATAGTTGCCACACAGGACATACTTGAAAGCGGCCAGTTTAGTTCTTTTAAAATGACACAATGGTGGGTCATGTAGTTACATTGTAGCACCAAGCGGCAGATGAGTTATACAATGTAGTAAGTTTATGAAGGTGCGCTTGTGGGGCAGCTGCATACACTACATCTTTGTATTCAATGACCAGCATAAGCATTCATTGTACAATCTGCTTTCTTACCGTGGAATTTGTTTCTGTACAGAGCACCTAGTTTGGGGTAAAGTTTAGATGAGAGTTTTTCAATGTGGGGGCCAAAGGATAGATTTGGGTCTAACCACATACCTAGATATTTGAGAGAACTGACTGTGGTCAGCGTGCCATTTGATTTTGTCCTGACACATAGATGGGAAGGTGGTAATTTATGTTTTGTTATCTGCAATCCACTTTTCTACCTCTATGAAATCTGTATGAAATCTGTTTCCAGAGGTATCTTCAAAATTATGTTTCTTCAAATGCATTTTTGATTGCCATGGCCACAAAATTTCTTCAATAATCCTAACATATTCCTTTTTCGATGTAATTTAAATACTCCACTCCATACAAATTTGTTGCATGCCTTGATTAGGTTTTGGCCATTTGGCCATAGTTTTTTTTCCTTATCTGCCCTAAAATTATTGCTTATCTTTGCTTCAAATTTCTATCACAGGTTGACAGAGAGACAATATAGGTTTTGGGATATTCTGCGTTGGATCCTACTGGTTCCAATGGTCCTATGTCTTCTGTTTTTCGGCTGTTATGAAAGGATTATTGGTGAGTTTGGAGATGTTTCAATTCAATATATACGGATAAGAAGGCAGTAAGATCTTACTTCTCCCTCATCTTTTTTGTTCCAACAGGTACTTATCACATGTGTACCAAAAATTGTGAAGGTGGAAGAGCCCAGGGACATAAGAGGCATCTTTAAGATGAAGGTGTAAAAGAGAATTTAAAGTGCTGCATTTCCAGATATTTATTCATTGTTAAATAGATGTCCTTCATGGAGTTAGATAAGCGATAAAAAATGTGTAAAGGAGTTACAATCATGACATAGGATTGGGTGGCTTGGGGGGACAGATACCCCCAATTATCTTCATAGGCATGTGCACATGTGCATGCATTTGTTTCTAGGACAGAGAATTTATTGCATAGACACATGTTATGTTGTAGTTTACCACCCTAAAGTTACTCAAATAGCAAGGGCAAGGGTAGTAAAAAACTAATAAAGTGAGCAAGCCCACAGCAATATAATTATGTTATGTCTTTTTGCTGCTTCAGAGTGAGAATTCTGTCCCTCACAGTTTTTAATTGGTTTCTTATACTGATGGTTACATTATGAAATAAGAAAAAACGTTTTGTTGAACTCACTAGAACTTTTGTGTATTGTTTACTTTGCACCATGTTAATAAATTTTCACCTGGCAAACTAAGGAATTTTGATAATATCAAAGAATTAAGAAATAATTAACCTTTTTGCTGTGGATAACATGTGGGAAATATGTCTGGTTTCTCCTCTGTGTGTGAACGATGTCCCACACATGGTCTGATAAACGCACCTTTCTGCCAATCCACTGACAATCGGAGCTTTCTCCTACACTGAAATGGTCAACGGAGTGTCTGGCCAATCCAGGGGAATCCCAAGGAACTCATGACGTATGCTAAATCTTTTAACTCCAGCATAGCTTGACAGAAGTAAATAGTGGTGACAGGCGGTGGTGTATTTTGGCCTAGGCCAACAAGGCCTAGGGCGACACTTTCCAGGGGGGCGGCGGCCCGCACTGATGGCCCCACCCCTAAAAAAAATATATATTTTTTTTTTTTTTACTTTTGCAAAGTATATTGCCAGGAAGGATACATTGAGATTTCACTAATTTTCAAGTATGTCCTGGGTAGGCAAGGCCTAGGCTTTCACTTTCCAGGGGGCAGCAAAAAATCTCACCACTAAATGGGTTTCTCACAGAGCACCAAAATGACGCCAACATTTTGGTGTTCTGTAGTTCCCTGCACTTCGGGGAATAAAATTTCCCCACCCTGCAGTGAATTCACCATTCACCGCAGGGTCCCCAAAGTGCATGGAGTCGGCCGCCGAATGCTGCTACCGCAAACCCGTGGCCTGCTGTTTTCAAAACAACTACTGAACGAAAATGTCTGGAATTTACATATAAGATCCTATGATTGATAATAAAAAGTTCTGTTACAGAAAAAAGAAAAACCGCTATTCAAAAAAGGGGGGGGGGAATTTTGCTGAAAAATTACTAAAAGGTACTAAAAAAAAATCAATAAAGACTTTTTACTGCAGATTAAAATAATAAATGGTTTATTAGATATTGCATATACTGTAAACGGGAATATTTTTAACGTTGAAACTTATGGGATTCGCCTGAATAAACCTGCTGAATGAAACCACCGAACATCAGGGCATTTCACTGCCATTTCTCTGCTGTTTGGTGTTCTCTGAATAGATTAACCATTACTTCTCTATGGGTATTTTTGCAATGCCTTCAAACAGCACCGTACTTGCTGGCAGATCGCCAAACTTGTGTGTGAGCATATCACAGAGCAGTGGTGTACTTAGGGAAGTGGCGGAGGGCGGGCCGCCCCAGGTACCAGTGATTATTGGGGTGTCATTAGGGGGTACTAGGAGGTGCTGTGTGTCTGTGTGTCAGCTTTGAGCTGTGTCCTCAAACAACGAGCAGCGGAGCAGGGCGTTTGCATACGGAATAAAATCGAATAGAATAAAAATCTCCCTCTCCTCCCTCCATAGCTCCTCCCCTGCCCCGCAGCAGCTCTAGGAGAGGGGAGGGGGATGTGATTTGTGTGCAGAGAGAGAAGATGACAGTAAATGGCAGGTAAAGGGAGGGTATCAGCAGAATATGAAGCCCTGTTTGCTTACTGCTGTTTAAAGTGGACCTTTCCTTAACCAGCACTGCAGTAATAGAAATTTGTCATTGAGCTGCCTGGCTCCTGGTGAGGCTGCGTGCGCGCAGGTCACACGGTCCGGCCAGTCAGGTGGTACTGAGTCTCAGTACCACCTGACTGGCTGAACCACGTGACACGCATGCAGCTGCCCGCCCTTTCGTTAACACGGACTCTCACTCTATTCTGGACTGAACACCCACCGGGAAGGAAATCAAAGCCACGGTGCACTCTCTGGCAGTGGCACCCCACTGCTGACAAGATGGCTTCACGCACAGGCACAGCCGCGATCCTAACGTGGCCTGGAGGGACCTCCTGCTGAGTCTGTACACAGTCCCTGCTGACTCTGCACACAGCCCTTCCAGCGGACGGAGGCCGGTAAATATAGAATAAATAATTGCTGTGTGCTCATATTCACTCGGTTTGCTGGAAGTCTTATTGCAGTGGATTCTGATGCACTCATACACACCGCACATTGCATTGCTGGGAGTTTTATTGCTGTGAATTCTGATACGCTGACACACACCACACATTGCATTGCTGTGAGTTTTATTGCTGTGAATTCTGATACGCTGACACACACCACACACTGCATTGCTGGGAGTTTTATTGCTGTGGATTCTGATACACTCATACACACTGCACATTGCATTGCTGGGAGTTTTATTGCTGTGGATTCTGTTATACACACTGCATATTACTGTGAGTTTTATTGCCCTGGAGCTCTGGGATACACTCATACACACTGCACATTACTGTGAGTTTTATTGCTGTGCAGTTCTGATATGCTCATACACAGTGCCCATTTCTGTGGGTTTTATTGCTGTGCAGCTCTGTGATACACTCATATGCAGTACATGTTTCTGTGGATTTTATTGTTCAACCAATTAGAGCGGATGTGATCCAGTATACTTGACATGCGTGGCTGTTCTTTGTAAAAATGCTTGAATTTAAACATTTCATAATTTTATTTATCTCAATAGATACATTTGAAATGGTATACAAAATATACAAGTAGGCACTTGGTATCCACTTTTAATATAAAGAGAGGAAAACGCGGAGCTCTAAGAGGAAAAGGTGGAGCTTAAAGAGGAAGGGTGGGGATTAACCAGAAAGAGGTGTGCCCTTGACAGGAAGGGGTGCCTCAAATTTAAATTAGGGGGTGCACGAGTTTAGTCAGGCCTAGGGCAGCACAAGACCTAAATACACCACTGGTGACAGGTAGGGATGAGCTGTTCGGTTCGGAGTTCGATTCGAACATCGCCTGTTCGCGTACTACGAACATTTCCGCGTGTTTTCCGCATGATCGCCCACAATGCACCACAATGGACCACAATGCACTTTTCCACTGGCCTGAAGCTTGTAATTGGCTACAGCCTTGCACCTGACCACAGGTCAGGTGCAAGACAGGTTCAAGACTATGCCAATCATGGCTCAGAGTCCTGATTGGGCAAATTTTGCCCAATCATGGGCTCACAGAGCTAAGTCCCGCAGCACACTATATAAGGCTTCACACAGCGCTTCAGCACGTGTTTGAGAGGAGATTGTTCTTGTGTTAGTGTTAGGCTTGTGCACCGATTTTTTTTTCGGTTCGATTCGATTTTTCGGATTTTTAAACTTTTCGATTCGGCTCGTTTCGACCGATTTCTGTTTCGATTCGGTTCGGCTCGACTCGTTTTTCGTGCACATTTTTTTTTAGGAATTTCGACCATTTTTCGTATTTTCGTGTCACTTAGCTCGTTTTTTGTATCGACTTTTCGTATTTTCGGAAATTTTCGTTTTTCGGAATTGTAAATGGTTTCGGAATATCGACCATTTTTCGTATTTTCATGTCACTTAGCTCGTTTTTTGTATCGACTTTTCGTATTTTCGAAAATTTTCGTTTTTTCGGGACGTCTGTTCTCCTCGTTTCAAAGCAATAAATTTCGATTTGACACATTTCAAGTACATTCGAAAATTCCAAAAATATTTCGTTTCAGCTCGGAAAACTTTTCAGATCTGCCATTTTCGGATCTAAAAATTTTCAGAAAATCGGCCGCATCCGAAAACATGAATCGGGAAATTTCGTGAAAATTCCGAAATTCCGAAACCCGAAACGCACATCCCTAGTTAGTGTCTGTTCTCACTGCCAGTCTGCCACCAGCTACTGGGAGGGGTTTCATTTCTACAAAATATCTGGGAATTGTTCTAATCTGTGTGTTCTCACTGCCACCAAGTATTTTGGGGGTCAGTAATTTCTACAAAATATTTGGGAATTGTTATAATTCGTGTGTTCTCACTGCCACCAAGTATTTTGGGGGTCAGTAATTTCTACAAAATATTTGGGAATTGTTCTAATCCGTGTGTTCTCACTGCCACCCAGTATTTTGGGGGGTCAGTAATTTTTACAAAATATTTGGGAATTGTTATAATCCGTGTGTTCTCACTGCCACCAAGTATTTTGGGGGTCAGTAATTTCTACAAAATATTTGGGAATTGTTATAATCCGTGTGTTCTCACTGCCACCCAGTATTTTGGGGGTCAGTAATTTATACAAAATATTTGGGAATTGTTATAATCCGTGTGTTCTTACTGGCTGCCACCAAGTATTTTGGGGGGGTCAGTAATTTCTACAAAATATTTGGGAATTGTTATAATCCGTGTGTTCTCACTGCCACCCAGTATTTTGGGGGGTCAGTAATTTCTACAAAATATTTGGGAATTGTTATAATCCGTGTGTTCTCATTGGCTGCCACCAAGTATTTTGGGGGGTTAGTAATTTCTACAAAATATTTGGGAATTGTTATAATCCGTGTGTTCTCACTGGCTGCCACCAAGTATTTTGGGGGGTCAGTAATTTCTACAAAATATCTGGGAATTGTGGTAATCTGTGTCTTGTCACTGCCACCCATCAGGGGGTCTCACTGATTTATAGGAGGTTTCTGGAAATTGTAATCTGTGTCTTGTCACTGGCTGCCAGCTATCAGGGTGTCTCACTGAGTTATACCAGAGTTCTGGAAATCTTTAATTTTTATAACAGAGTTGAATCAGAGTTCTGTATATCTTTAATCTATATATCACTCACCATGTCAGAAAGACCAAACAGGACAGGCAGACACTACCAGGCACAGAAAAGAGTGCAAGCAGCCTCTGTGTCGGGAGGCTGTGCCTCTGGTCGTCGTGGATGTGGTGCATCCTCTGCAGGGGCACGCTTGTCCTTTCTAACTGGTGCTGGGCGTCTTAAGCAGCAGCAACATACAGAGGATTTGGTGGATTGGCTAACCAGGCCATCCTCATCCTCCGAGTCCTCTGCCAGCCAGGCTTGTAGTGCTTCACAGTCCACCTCAGCTGCCAAAGCATCTAATGCACCCTCCATGTCCACAGCTACTCCTGCCTTAGCCTCACTATCACACACGGAGGAGTCAGCTGAATTGTTTGACTACAATGACAGTGACATGCTGCTTGAGGATGCGCAGCAACTACAGTGCTCGATTCAATCTCTGAGGTTGAGGGGAATATAATCAACCTAGAGGAAGGGGGTGCCAGTGATGACACACAAATAACTGGCACTCATGTTGCCCCAGCAGCTGCAGCATACTGCCAAGTTGGCTCCAGTGACGAGGAGATAGGGGGTGATGACAATGATGATGAGGTCACTGACTCCACCTGGGTGCCTGATCGAACAGAGGAGTCAAGTGAGGAGGAGGAGGCACAACAAACACGAGGCACAACGTCCTCTATTACCAACCATAGCACTAGCCAGTCCAAGGCATCAGATGTCAGAGCTGCTCAGGTGCAGAGCGCTGGTGTCTCAAAGCACACATCTAGGAACTCTGCTGTCTGGCAGTTCTTTAAGAAATGTGCAGCAGACCCCACCGTTGCTATTTGTAATCTATGTCAGATGAGGCTCAAGCATGGGAAAGACACCAAACGCTTGGGTACCACGTGCTTGAAGCGACATATGACCACCTGCCACGCATCCCGTTGGAGCAAAACTTTCTGTAGGTCCTCCTCACCTGTCTCTACCCCCCACTATATGTCCTGCCATGTCATTGACTCCAACCTCCACTGACAGGGATGATGCTACAGTAATGAATGTACCTGGTCCTTCCTCACAATGTGACAGCATCCCATCAGCTGAAGATTTACGCAGTCAGATTACGTTGCCCCAGCTGCTGCAGCGTAAGAAAAAATATAGTCCCAGCCATCCCCAAGCACAGCGTCTAAATGCCAGCTTATCAAAATTACTCGCATTGCAGCTGCTGATTTCCAGCTGGTGGACCCTGCTCCCTTCCGTGAATTTGCTGAATGTGCTGTGCCACAGTGGCATGTTCCAAAACACCGTTACTTTTCACAGAAGGCCATTCCAGCACTATACCAGTACGTGGAAGACAATGTTATCGAGTCATTGGGAAAGGCAGTCAGCAACAAGGTGCATGTGACTTTAGACACGTGGTCCAGCAAGCATGGACAGGGCCGTTACATTTCCTTCACGGCACACTGGGTAACTCTGATTGCAGCTGAGAGGGATCCAAGACGGGCTCTGTGCTGGAGCTTGTTCATCCACCACGCCTCCAGAAAGCTGCTTGTATGTGGTCTGTCTGCTCCACCACCACCTCTCCCTCTTCCTCCTCCTCCTTCTCTGTCTCTGGCGAAGTGGCAGTTTAACCGAGTTTAAGTGGCAGGGCTACGCAATGGCTCAAGCAAAAAGATGCCATACTGTGTTTGAGCTGGTTTGTTTAGGGGACAGGAGCAACACCGGGCCAGAAATTCTGTCAGCTCTGCAGGGGCAGATGCCGAGATGGTTAACACCACGCCAGCTTCAGCTGGGAATGGTTGTCTGTGATAATGGCAGCAACCTTCTCTCTGGCCCTACGCCTGGGTAAGTTGACGCATGTACCATGCCTAGCATACGTCTTAAATCTGGTGGTACAGCATTTCCTAACTAGGTACCCAGGGCTGGCAGAGCTTCTCAGCCAGGCCAGAAAAGTCTGCAGCCACTTCAGACGGTCATTCCTGGCAAGTGTTCGCCTGGCAGAAATTCAAAGAGAATTCCACCTTCCCACAAACCGTCTGATCTATGACATGCCCACCAGGTGGAACTCTACAATAGCAATGCTGCAGCGTCTGTACAAGCAGCAGAGGGCCATCAATGAGTACCTGTGTGAGTATGGCACAAGGACAGGTTCAGGTCAACTTGGTTCCCCCCGCAGTGGCTGATGATCAAGGATGCATGCACTGTACTACCACCATTTGAGGAGGCAACGAGGATGGTGAGCAGGGACAGTGCATGCATCAGTGGCACAATTCATTTAGTGTTCCTGCTGGAGCACACTCTGCGGGGAATTATAAATGTGGCTCTAGAGGCAGAGCAGTGGGAGGAAGAGGAGGCCTTTCCTAGCTCTCAAGGCCACAGTCTTTCAGCAGACAACATTGCAGCGGGTCTTCCTCAGATCAGACAGGAGGAGGATGAGGAGGAGGAATATTTAAGTAGTGGGGGCATTGAAGGTGGGGATTCCTCAAGGAAGGTGTCGGATATAATCTCTGCACGTGAATACAACACATTATATATTGGATTTGGGGGCGTGGCCGGCTGCCGAGGAGAGAGGTTGCATGCTGCTGGAGCTCCGCGGCGTTCTCCCTTTCCTGGGCATGTTTTAAGAATTTAAATTGATGAGTATCCTCACCCGAGGACCCTGGGCGGCTGGCCAACAGGACTGAGCTGACCGGAGCCTGTTTCCCCCCCCTCCGGTCCAGAGAATCACCTGCTAGACGCCATCTCTGGCGGGAGCATGCCGTTGGCGGCCATTTTGCGGCCTGTCTCACAGATTTTACTGCCCCCCAGTTCTGCGATGGAGACCGTGTTAGCGGCTGGAGAGACGGAGGGCCCCCGTTTCCCGGCTGCGCTGGATGCCGCGCTGCAGCTGCTGGGGGACGACGAGAGCCCTGTGACGCGGGGCGATATGCGCCGCATCCTGGCGGTGCTACGCGCCTACCGGAGCACTGAAGACTCGGCCAGCGGCGTTCCTGGGTGCGAGCAGCCCACAGGGGTGCCACGAGGCGGTGAGTTGCCTGCGAGGGTGGAGGTCGAGGAACCGCGGGATGTGGAGGGGACGCCAGATCACCCGATGCTGCAGGATGTTCCCCCGACCGGCGGAGTTTCGGGCGGCGGGCGGCCCGCAGGAGGAGAACCACGTGCTGGTGTGTTATATGAGACGGAGGAGGCCGAGAAGCTGCGGGAAGAGGAGAGGGCACCTGAACGCCTGATTCCACAGCGTGTTCCCCAGAAGGGAGATATGACCACGTGGCGTGTTCCGGGGGTGCCTGCATATAGAGGGTCGTCAAGCCGGAGGAAGCTGGTGGGTGTGCTGGAGGCACCCGCTGGCACCGACCGGTACATGGAGACCGTTTATCCCCTACCTTTGAAGATGGGATTTTGCCTGGTCCCCCCCCGCGATCCCCTGCTTCGGAGCCACCTGCGGTCCTACCTGGCGCGGCCGGAAACACTGGTGGTGGTGCAGGCAAGGGTCTACTTGATTTGCCAGCCGTTTTTGTAGCCGGTGGGCTTCGCCTCTTCTCCCTGCCTGCGCAGCCAATATTACCCTTTCGAGACACTGGCTGAGAGTATACCTGCGGACCTCCGTGTGTTATTTACCCTGGTTGATGACCTCCTCGCTTTCGTTCTGGACTTTGCTTTTACCTTGAAACGCCTAAGATGACTTTGCTACTTTTAGGAATAAATGTGGGTTTATTCTATCTTTTTCGGAAGCACCTGCAGACTTTTGTTGTTGTCCCCCCCCTCCTAATTTTTATTTCCCCACCACCCCTTTCCCCCCCTATGACATATTGATATATTGAAGCCGAGATTCCCCCGTCCCTTAATATTGCCCTGTATATTGCTCTGTGTTCCCCTGAGACATCTCCCCCCCCCTTATTTCTTTTAAGCTGAGACCCCCCCTTTTTTGGGGGATGTTTGTTGTTTTTCACAAGTAATACTTATGCTGTGGTGGGCCCTGCGTGGCCCTTGCATTAATACGTTTGATTATATGCTGCCTTCTTTACAAAATAAAAATCTTGAATACAAAAAAATTATATATTGGATTTATCAGCCAAGCCTCCAATATATCAGGGATTATTATTTCATAAGAAATCTACACGAGACACAAATATCAATCGTTTATATTTCCTAGAAATTCTCCTAAATTCTTTTAATTGTCTGTGTTTTGCTTTGAAAAATACAATAATCAATAATCGGATAAAAATATATATATATTTATTACGTATACAAAAAAGTTTCAAATCTCATATCATAAACAAAAATTTATAAACCACAATCCATCAGCATATAAAAACTAGCTTCACAATATATGTATCTCCGGTTAGTAACTGTATATATGATTAATATCATTTACCTTATCAGTTAGTAACTAATACACAAATGGTTAATAAACATTTCTGCTTAATACAACATGCATTTCCCAGCAAACAATGTTTAACCAGCCAGCTCTTATAGATATATATATATACTGTATATTTCTATGCTACATGGATCAACAAAAGATGAGCTAATTTAATGATAAGTAATAAAAACTTATTTATTATTATTATTATTATTATTATTATTTTATAAAGCGCCAGCATATTCCGCAGCGCTGTACAATAAGCACAGTACAGACAGGGTTACAATACATTGAACAACATTTGACAAACAGTACAGGAGGAGATGAGGGCCCTATTCCCGTAGGAACTCACAATCTAGGAGGGTTGGGGTTGGAAACAGGAGGAGAGGACTGTAAGGTGAGAGTGATTGATGGTTGCGTCAGTGAGTTGGGTGGTAGGCTTCCCTAAATAGGAATGTTTTCAGGGAGCGTTTGAAGGAAGAGAAGTTAGGGGAAAGTCTGACAGTACGAGGGAGAGCGTTCCAGAGAGTGGGGGCTGCGCGTGAGAAATGCTGCAGTCTATCATGGGAAGAGGTGATGCGGGGAGAAGCTAGGCGCAGGTCACTGTTTGACCTTAGGGAGCGGGCTGGGGTGTATTTGGTGATTAGTGAGGACAGGTAGTGGGGAGCTGAGTTAGTGAGGGTTTTGTAGGTAAGGATAAGGATTTTGAACTTAATTCTGCAGTGGATGGGGAGCCAGTGAAGGGACTCGCAGAGGGGAGCGGCAGAGACAGAGCGGCGGGTGAGGTGAATTAGCCTGGCGGAGGCGTTCAGGATGGATTGTAGGGGGGAGAGGCGGGACAGAGGGAGGCCAGATAAGAGATTATTGCAATAGTCGAGTCGGGAGATTACCAGGGCGTGTATGAGTTGTTTTGGTGACAGCGGTAAGAAATGGCCGAATTCTGGAAATATTACGCAGTTGGTATCGGCAGGAGGAGGAAAGAGACTTGATGTGGGGGATGAAGGAAAGAGCAGAGTCAAGTGTAACTCCAAGACAGCGAACTTGGTTTGATGGGGAGATGGTGATACCCTCCACCGTGATAGAGAAGTCAGGAGGTGGGGAGGCATATCAGATAATATCAGATAATCAATGCATGTGAGTTAGAGATTTGGTGAGAATATTGATTGCCTCATGTCCTGGGATCTGCTATGTGTACTGGACATCTGAATGCATTGCGGTGTGAGTCTGAATTCTGGTGTCATACCCCACCTTTGGAAGACTGCTATTTCCCTGTATTGCACAGCCTGGCTCCAACAGCTTTGTCCTTGAATGCTTGTATATTGGGTTCCCATCCGGGTCTTACTTCAGCTCAGTGCCTTGTCCAGGCTCCTGGAGATCCAGCCTGGGTTTTCCTGTTCAGCCTTGGAGTTACAGCTGAAACCCATCTGCTATCAAGCCTCCATAAATAGCAGAGAGACCCAGCAAGGTTGGTTCTGCATTGAGGTCCTGACTGATGTGCTTGGCCTTCAAGTGTACCCTGTGCCTTCAAGTGTACCCTGTGCCTTCAAGTGTACCCTGTGCCTTCAAGTGTACCCTGTGCCTTCAAGTGACCCACAATTCTATGCTACTAGACTTTTACCTGTGCTGTCCAGAAGGGGCATCATCTGTTTATTCCAGTGCCTGCTGCCAAGTTCCATTTGTGTTCATTAAACCAATATTATTTGCTTGCTATCCTGTCTGGCCTCCCCTCTGTGTCGCCGCCTGCTGGGCTCACACCCGAACCGCACACGCCACCTGACAGCTGGAATCTCCGACTGATTTGCAACCAACACTGCCACTTCAATTATAGTAAATTTTGACGTCACTGGCAATATTATTAATACATCAAATCTAATATTTACTATCCTCTAGAGGGCAGTATTGCACTTCTTAATTAATTCCATTTCTTTTTAATATTCCTATCTCGGGTCAAAAGGTCAAAGACCTTCTCTTCTCCCAATGTATAGACATTATGTCTCTACCTGCTATATCTAATTTATATCCCTACTCCCTTTTTGGTTACTTATTGAATCTTTATCAGCTGGATTCTTTTCCAGTTAACTCAACAAAATTTTTTTAGTAAATTTTATTATTTACCAATTATATACTTTCTACAATATTTATTGGAGTATATATTTCCTATTGTAAATATAATAAAATATACCTTGATTATAAACATATATTTTGTGAATATAAATCTATATTACAGAGATATTAACTCTTATTCCTATACCCAAAAGACAAAATATCTTTTGTTTTAAAAACTTAAGACAGACCAATAAATTTAATTATGACACGTCTTAGCACTTATCACACAAAAACATTCTAGGTTCCTTCATGTCTGGCACTTCAAAAAAAAAAATATATATAAAAGACTTCACCCAGGAATGAACTCTGTTAAAGAAAAAAAAAAAAAAAAAAATCTCGTTCATTTCCAAACCTAGAGAAAATTGAAAGAAACTGTCTTTAAAAACAAAATGGCTACAGGCATCCATTTAAATTTTTCCTTTCTGTAATATACCCGACAGAGGGTTTTGTGTGCCCAGAAACCCAAGGACTAGTACGTGGCTGGGAGGAGGAAGTGCATTATGGGGTCATCCTCCTCATTGACCAGGAAGACTCGGAAGCTAATGCCACCTCCAACCTATGCTGCATGGGTGTAACGGTTAGCCCCTGCTTGGGCCATCATGGTGGCTTGGAACATGGGATGAAGGCCTTAAGGCAGGTGAGTTACTGACTGGACACAAGGATAGACTGATTTCTCCAAAAACAAGGAGCACCAAAAAACAGAACTGAATTGCCACTAAGCTCTGAAGGTTTCAAGACCGACAGACCACTTAGGACACACATGCTCAGAAACACAAAGATACGCCTGACAATCCGTGAATTGAGCAGGCTGCACGGCAGTCAACAAAACAGACTACACTAAAGAGGTCCTTATAAGCGGCCTCTGAATATATACTAGACTAAGAAAGACAAGGTACATGAAACATGAAACATTCAAGAATAGTCATACAGGAAGAGGTTGGCAACAGATCAGCATATACAGTACCAGGAGTGGGCAGAAGGGATAATCAGGAAACACAGCCGAGGTCAAAACCAGAATACAATGAGACAGGAATGCTTTGCAGCAACACAGGGAACATGAACTAAACAGAACCACCATGAAACTCCACAAACCGTCAATGAGGCTCTGTGCTGCTGGGATATTTATATGGGAGTGGATCTGTGTGATTGGGCCATGTGACCCCAGACCAGGAGATGACCTCAGAACCCCTGAACAGCCCCAAACAGCACGGCCAAACACATCACAAGGAAAAAACAGACATGAAGGCCCTTCACCACCAGGGAAAATGTTACGGCACGATATGGTCATCCTCATTGACCAGGAAGACTAGGAAGCTAATGCCACCTCCAACCTACGCTGCATGGGCTCCCTAATAATGCAAAGCCTGCTAAAGGACCCCAGGATTCGTGCTATCAAGGAGAGGGATCATTACTGGTTGGCAAGCCTTCTTGATCCACGATACAAGGGTAAAGTTGCAGAGCTCATCCTGCCCGCACAGAGGGAGCACAGGATGAAAAAACTTGAGGACGCTCTAAAGCGACACTTGTGTAACACCTTTCCAGGCACTGGTAGGTTACCAAGTGATGACACAGGTGCTTCTGAGGCTGCGGATGATCAGAGGAATAGAGGTGAAGGACGGGGCCGCTTGACTAATGCCTTTTTAAATTTTTTTAGTCCACAATGCCCAGGGACGTCAAATGTAGGCACCCATTGCCAGCGTCTTCACCATATGGTGCAGGACTACCTAGGGGCAAGGGCAGACCTGGATACCTTTCCAGCAGATGATCCACTGGCTTACTGGGTGTTGAGATTGGATCACTGGCCAGAACTTAGCCAATATGCTATGCAGCTACTAGGTTGCCCTTCATCCAGCGTGCTTTCTGAAAGGACGTTCAGTGCCGCTGGAGGTTTTGTCACAGATAAAAGAGTGCGTCTGTCCACCGACTCTGTGGACCGGCTGACATTTATAAAAATAAATCAGTCCTGGATCAGCAGCTATCACTCCCCTGATACTGAATGCTGATGTAACTGAATAGATGGGGGATCTCTTCTACATTCCCAAAACCTCCACTACATCACTCTTCCACAATACCACAGAGGGGTTACTGTATGATGGCACTTTCTGCCACCAAAGGCACAATATTTGGGTGCACTGACGCCTTTACCAGATTCATATCTTTTTAATATAGGACCGCATGGTCCACCCCTGCACTCTTCCACAATACCACAGATGGGTTACTGTATAATGGCACTTGCTGGCCTGCCACCAAAGGCACAATATTTGGGTGCACTGACGCCTTTACCGGATTTATATAATTTAAATTTTTTGGACCACAGGGTCCAACCCTGCACTCTTCCACAATACCACAAAAGGGTTACGTTGTGAAGGCACTTGCTGCCATGAAAGGCACAATATTTGGGTGCACTGATGCCTGTACCAGATTTATATAATTTTAATTATTTGGAACGCAGGGTCCAACCCTGCACTCTTTCACAATACCACAGAGGGGGTACGGTGTGACGGCACTGTTGCCGACACTAAAGGCATAATTTTAAAGCACCTATTGTTACTTTCATCCAAATCCTGCATAAGTTTCACCATAATTTAGCCAAAAAATCACTAAACTTGTTCTGTGCGTCCTAAAAGGTCTCCTCTTTTAATACAGACTGCCGCCCCAAGCAGTTGTTTATGAATAGATTAAAGGAAAACCGTTTACCGTCATTTGAAATGTGATTTTTTTTGTTTTTAAATGTTTCTATACATCCTACAAATCCGCCACTTCACGGGCAGGTTATGGGGACCTCCTAGGCACAATATTTGAAGGAATTTTTTGTTTTTATTTTTAACCACTATTTCATGGAAAACTCACTGTCCCTTTTAAAAACTTTTTTTTTAAAAACTTTTTGTCCTTGTTTCCTGTGCCCCAGGGCACTACCCGGACTCCCATACACCTTTTATTGCAAATATCTTGCATATATGCCCTCTTGGAGGGCACTCTAAAAACCGAACTTTTGACTCCCATTGATTTGCATTGAGTTCGGTTCGTGTTCGAACTCAAACTTTTAAAATTGCTCGAGTTCGAATGCGAACCGAACACGGGGGTGTTCGGCTCATCCCTAGTGACAGGGGTCCTTTGGAACCCTGTCTCTCACCTTCTCTATAACCCAAAGTCAAGCGAGTCAGAATATGGCCTTTGCAATGATTCTATACAGGACTAGGTTGAATCTAAAAATAAAAAGACAAAATAATGTAATAATTTTAGGGAAGTTTTTTTCTGTCCTGAAGCAGTGACATTGTCTATTTTACACTTATAAAGATATTAATGCCACTGCAATAACTCTTTTTCCTCATTTCCCACTCTGGGAGCAAGTGAAGAGGAGATCATAGAGTGTGTTATTATATACTGTGTCATTTAAAACTTAGCCTGCTGCAGCACTGGGAGGAGCGGCAGGGGTACCTTGGAACCCTATATCAGCAGTCTAAACATATACAGGATTATTCTTAGAGCGGTGAAAAGCAGGAGAATGACTGGAGAATGGAAAATTCTAGGTCAAAATAGCCAAATCAGAAAAATTCTCCCATTCATTTCACTTTCCAAATTGGCTATTATGACCTAGAATTTTCCATTTTCCATGCTTTCTCCAGCTTTTCACCGCTCTCTGAATAACCCTGATAGAAAAATCAAGTGAAGTGTCATTGTACAAGTCAGGGTTTGGTCTTTCCAATAATAACAAACATGATCATGTAATGTGTAAACTAACTAAAAAAGGTAAAAAAATATATTTTCTCATTTGTTCTAAGGCAGTGGCATTGTCTAATTTTCACATGTAAAGCAAACAGTGCTGCTGCCGTTACTCATCTTCTCATTTCCTGAGTCAGGAGCAAGTAGAGTGCTGTATAAGGCTAGGGTCAGACGAACGCAGTTTTAACGTGCGTATAGCCGTACGAAATCACGGCCGTGCTAGCAGCAAATGACGTCCAATGCCGGGGAACACACGACGAACGGCCGCACGAAGGTTCGTCCGTGCAACGCAAGTGGCAAACGAACGCATTTTTTCGAGAACGTCAAACCGCTACTACTGACGTACAGAGTGCGCTGTGTCCGCATAGCGGCGTGTTTGCGTGATTGGGAGACGTCAGACGCTGCTAATGTCTGGCTAACATAACGTCCAGACACAAAAAATGTTTTATTGATGATCCGTACGAAATCACGGACGAATATGCGCATCGTATGACCGCTAACGTGTATTTCGTGAAAAAATACGTCCGTTCGTTCGACCGCACTTTTCCACGGACGACGCGAAAAATGCGTTCATCTGACCCTAGCCTAAATAGTTATATTATTTGGGAAATGCAAAGTGCCAAATTAAAAAAGAAGATTTTTTTTTAATTTAGGCTAAAATTGCTTCTTTCTTTGAAAAATTACAGTAACAGGTTCTCCTCTTCTCATTTTGTTTTTAAAAAAAGAGTGCCATGTAAAATATATATCCACAAAGGTTTGGATGAAAAATGTGGGAAGATTAATTTATATGCTTTAAATGATTGAAATGATTTGAATTTTTTTTTTTATAACAGCATTCTAATATGCCATGACATATACACATAGTAATGATATATTTTAAATCTGCTGAAAAATCATATATACACTGACATACACTCACCTGCCACTTTATTAGGTACACCTGTTCAATTGCTTGTTAATACAAATCGTTAATCAGCCAATCACATGGCAGCAACTCCAATGCATTTAAGCATCTAGATGTGGTGAAGACAACATGCTGAAGTTCAAATCAAGCATCAGAATGGGGAAGAAAGGGGATTTAAGTGACTTTGAACGTGGCATGGTTGTTGGTGCCAGAAGGGCTGATCTGAGTATTTCAAAAACTGCTGATCTACCGGGATTTTCACACACAACCATCTCTAGAGTTTACAGAGAATGGTCCAAAAAAGAAAAAGTATCCAGTGAGCGGCAGTTGTGTCGACAAAAATGCCTTGTTCATTGTACTCCAACAGCCTTCACAGTCACCAGATCTCAATCCAATAGAGCAGCTTTGGGATGTGGTGGAACAGGAGATTTGCATCATAGATATGCAGCCGCAAAAATCTGCAGCAACTGCGTGATGTTATCATGTCAATATGGAGCAAAATCTATGAGGAATGTTTCCAACACCTTGTTGAAGCTATGACACGAAGAATTAAGGCAGTTCTGAAGGCAAAAGGAGGTCCAACCCGGTACTAGCAAGTAGGGATGAGCTGTTCGGGTTCGGACGGTTCGGAGTTCGACCCGAACTTTGGCAGTTCGAAAGTTCGCGAATTTCAAACTTTTTGGGCGTGATCGGTTCGGGTTCGAAAAAAAAAAAGAAATTTTGAAAAAAGTATAGAAAATGCTTAAAAAAATACTAAAAAATCTAGAAATAAAGAGACTCTTTACTGCAGAATATTATAAGCAACGGTTTATTAGATATTGAATTAAAACTAATGTGTACGTGGAAAGATTATCAACTCTAAGGCTAGGGTCAGACGAACGCATTTTTCGCGTCGTCCGTGGAAAAGTGCGGTCGAACACACGGACGTATTTTTTCACGAAATACGCGTTAGCGGTCATACGATGCACGTTTTCGTCCGTGATTTTGTACGGATCATCAATAAAACACTTTTTGTGTCTGGACGTTATGTTATCCGGTCATTAGCAGCATCTGACGTCTCCCAATCACGCAAACACGCCACTATGCGGCCGCAGCGCACTCTGTACGTCAGTAGTAGCGGTTTGACGTTCTTGAAAAAATGCGTTCGTTTGCCACTTGCGTTGCACGGACGAACGTTCGTGCGGCCGTTCGTCGTGTGTTCCCCGGCATTGGACGTCATTTGCTGCTAGCACGGCCGTGATTTCGTGCGGCTAAACGCACGTTAAAACTGCGTTCGTCTGACCCTAGCCTTAATGACCTCTGTTCACAAACGGGCATAACACCAGGTGTTTTTATTCTGGTAATCAATTTGATACATTGTACAATATACTGAGGGTGGGGTGGTGTCTGCTTGTGATTGAGATTTGAGAATTAATTTCCCTAAAACATCCTAATATGCTGCATTTAACTGGTGTTTGAAAAAAATCTAAAGCAATGTTATTTTTCACCTCGGGATTAAACATTCACAGGGTTAGTCAGAGAGCGGTGAAAAGCAGGAGAATAACTGGAGAAGTGAAAATTCTAGGTCAAAATAGCCAAACCAGAAAAATTCTCCCATTTATCTCACTTTCCAAATCGGCTATTTGGTCTAGATTGTTCTCTTCTCTTGCCAGTTCTCCTGGCTTTCACCTCTCTCTCAGGGTTGTTCAGAGAAAGGTGAAAACCAGGAGAATGGCAGGAAAAGAGAACAATCTGGACCAAATAGCCAACTTGGAAAGTGAGATAAGGCTAGGGTCAGTCTAACGCATTTTTCGCAGCGACCGTCAAAAAGTACGTCCGAATGCATTGCCGTATTTTTTCACGGATTGCGCGAAAACGGTCATACGATGCGCATTTTTGTGCGTGATTTCTTACGGATCCAAACCAGGAAACTTTGGGTGTCTGGACGTTATGTTGGCCGGACATGAGCAGGGTCTGACGTCTCCAAATCACGCACACACGCCGCTAGCGGACGCAGCGCACTCTGTACGTCCGTACTAGCGGTTCTGTGTTCTCGAAAAAATGCTTCATTTTCCACTTGCGTTGCGCAGCCGGACTTTTGTGCGACCGTACTTCGTATATTGGCCGTCATTGCCCGTCATTTGCTGCTAGTGCGGCCGTGATTAATTGCACCTAAACGCACGTTAAAAATTCGCTAGTCTGACCCTAGCCTAAATGGGAGAATTTTTCTGGTTTGGCTATTTTGACCTAGAATTTTCCATTATCCAGTCATTCTCCTGCTCTTCACCGCTCTCTGACTAACCCTGACAGGGTTATTCAGAGAAAGGTGAAACTCAGGAGAATGACTGGAGAATGGAAAATTCTAGGTCAAAATAGCCAAACCAGAAAATTCTCCCATTTATCTCACTTTCCAAATCGGCTTTTTAGTCTAGAAGTTTCCATTCTCCTGCTTTTCACCGCCAAAAAATCAGTAAACTTTTTCTGCGTGTCCGAAAATGTCTCCTCTTTTCATACAGACTGCCACCCCAAGCAGTTGTGTATGGATAGATTAAAGGAAAAGCATTTACCATCATTTGAAATGTCATTTTTTGGTTTTTACATATTTCTATACATCCTAGAAATCCGCCACGTCACGGGCAGGTTATGGGGACCTCCTAGGCACGATATTTGAAGGAATTTTTCATTTTTATTTTTAACCCTTATTTCATGGAAAACTCACTGTCCCTTTTAAAAACGTATTTTTTTTAAACTTTTTGTCCTTGTTTCCTGTCCCCCAGGGCACTACCCGGACCCCCATACACCTTTTATGGCAAATATGTACCATATATGCCCTCTTGGGGGGCACTCCAAAAAACCGAATTTTCAGCCCCATTGACTTGCATGGGGGTTCGGGTTTGGTCCCGAACAAATGGGAGGTTCGTGTTCGGTCCCGAACAAATGGGAAGTTCGGGTTCGGGCTCGAACCGAACTCGGGGAGTGTTCGGCTCATCCCTACTAGCAAGGTGTACCTAATAAAGTGGCAGGCGAGTGTATATATTTTTAATAATTTTTTTTTTTTTCTTAGTAATTCATTTAGAATGAATAAAGAGGTCTGAGCATTAAATATTCTACAAACTGAGGGTACTGTATCATATATAAATATAGTTCAGCTTGCAATGGTACCTTGCTGCATTATATTCACATAACTATGTGCAGGAGTGGTTTAGTATATGTGAAAGAGAAAAACACCTCTGGAGTGTTAAGAGTATTGGCGCTATAATTAATATATAGTAGCTGATCTATTGAAAACAGATGTTCACAAATGTGCAGCTCACCACCAGGTGTGTCTCTCACCCATATAAGTCAAAAATAAATACAAACGAATTTGTTGGGAGCGCAATAGGGTATGGAATAGGTGTTTCCTTCCACAGATAAATCTGATATTGGTCAGCAATATACTCTAGAATATATAAAAGACAAAAATAATCGCGCAATATTGTCACATACAGATGATAGATTGGAATATATATGTTGAACCACTCACAAACAAAGAGCCTACTGGCTCGAGGATATGCGCAGATAAGCCTCTAAGGGGGGCTTTGTCCCATCAAGCGGTTCACAAGGTCTGGTTGATCGTGTACCAACAGTCTGTCGTCAGACATATATACATGTATAATACAGCGTGTATTAAGGACACTTTGAGCACCAATCCCTGTGCGCTGCTGCCTAGTTTGACTTCTTTCTTTCCTGAAAAATACCGATAGGGGTAGGACCCCCCGTGGAGCCATAAGTGGTCCAAGGCTTACATACTGAACCACTCGCAAGGGAGGCTCAGGACCACGTGAGTAATTCAACTTATGGTGATATATATACTCCCTATATGAAAGATTTTGTGCTATGTCGATTTTCATGTCTTCTTGCGAGAATTTTCCTGTGACGACAGACTGTTGGTACACGATCAACCAGACCTTGTGAACCGCTTGATGGGACAAAGCCCCCCTTAGAGGCTTATCTGCGCATATCCTCGAGCCAGTAGGCTCTTTGTTTGTGAGTGGCTCAACATATATATTCCAATCTATCATTTATATGTGACAATATTGCGCGATTATTTTTGTCTTTTATATATTCTAGAGTATATTGCTGACCAATATCAGATTTATCTGTGGAAGGAAACACCTATTCCATACCCTATTGCGCTCCCAACAAATTCGTTTGTATTTATTTTTGGTTTAGTATATGTACTATACTGTTAAATACACATTGATATCATTGTGCCGTGCTCTGTAAATATATTTACTATATATAAAGTATCACGTCTTAAAGGGACACTCTAGGCAACATGACCACCTAAGCTATTTTAGGTGGTCATGATGCCCAGAGTATGCTGGCCTCTGTCCCCCCTCCCTCTGCTCAGCGGTTCAGCTGTAAATGCTGAAAACAGCTGAGAGAGGCGGAGAACTTTACTCCGCCCTCCCAGCTGTCAGTCAGCAGAGCGGGAATCATATTTCCCGCTTCTGCCGACTTTTGCCGAGTAGGAGACGTCATCGCGTTTTTAGCGCAATGACGTCTCCAACTCACCGCAGAAGCTGGCGGCTCCCTCTGAGGGTTAGTGTTGCGCGCATCCTCTTGCGCGCAACACTAATCCTCAAAGGGAGCCGGGAGGAAGCCTGCCGATTGGCTGGTTTACGTGAGAGGCGCGCATGCGTGCTTCTCACGTAAACCAGAAGGCAAGAAGAAGAAACAAGGACGGGAGCGTAAGAGGAGAGAGTGAGTATAAAAAAAAACAGCGCTGGAAACAAGAGGATTTTAGGGTAAATATTACAGTTAAAAACACAAAAACAAAAAATAACTATTTATTAAGGGGATAGGTTAGGATTAAAAAACGGGGGGGGTGATTTTTGTTAGAGTGTCCCTTTTAATGTTATGTTTAACAGAGAAAAAAACAGCAATGTTCAGTGTGTTAATTGGCTTTTTCAGCTGCATGATATGTATTTTACAGCTATATTCGTATTATGATTATTATTTACTATCTTTTGTCCGCGGCTTCGCTCGCGTGGGTTTTAGAATTTGTTAAAATTGTTTTTTAAAAGAAACTTGAGGTTTTTTTGGTAGAACCCCCCCCCCTTTCCCCCCCACTTGGGATTTTTGGAAAATTGTAAAACTCGTGTTTTTTTATTTTTCAAGAAGAATGTAAATGCCAAATTTCACACCTGTAACATCTTTGGTTTTTGAAATATAGGTATACTGATAAAAGTATTCACATCCTTTTCCCCCACCCCCCTTAACTGGATTATCAGAAAATGGTAAAACATGGGTTTTTTTTGCACGAAGATTGTAAATATCGAATTTCACACCTGTAACATCATTGATTTTTGAAATATAGGTATAGTGATAAAGGTATTCATCCCCCTTTTTGCCCCCCCCACTGGATTTTTGGAAAATGGTAAAATATGTGTTGTTTTATTTTCAAGACAAATCTAAATACCAATTTTCACATCTGTAACATCTTCTGTTTTTGAGATATAGGTATCCTGTTGAAAAGTATTCACCCCCTTTTTTCACCCACCACGTGGGATTCTTGGAAAATGGTAAAACATGTCAATCGCTACCAAAAAGGTAGAGTGTAACAAAGTAATACCAGAAAATTGAGGAATACAGAAAAAATGGGAACGGTGGTGAGAGACCAAAGGGTTTGCCCCTATATATTCCAGATTGAACTACAGTTACACTGATGTGAACATCAGGGTACTAGTGTCTCCCAGAGACCAAATTAATATTTAACTTTTATTGAACACTATTAAAAAAGAGAATCAAACATATAACATAAACATAAATTGACAAGGTTCACAAGACAATAATAAAACCAAATCTGCTGAAAAATTGTGTGTATATACCGGCAGGAGCAGTGATTGACAAGCGGTGCAGCAGGATCACTTAAAAATATTTGACAGTAAGGAATGTAGCTGCCTGCTTGTTGTCAATCAAAAATCATAAATACACTGCGGGTAAATAAGCAGAAAAGACAAATCTGCTAAGAAGAATATATATATGTGACAACAGAGGCAATAGTTGACAATAAACACAATAAGTGACCTTCAAGGATCACCTCAAAGTGTTATGGTATGAAAACGTACATATTAGCAATGTAGAATCACTGGACACTGCACATAAGAGGCAGAAGAACCAATTGGAAAGCAGAAGAAACGAAGGCAAGGATCTCCAATAAGGGGTTAACTCAAATAACCCAATACAACCATACAAAAAGATATGCTCAATTATATTGCCAAAGGCATAAGGAAGGCATAAGAAAGGATATAAGCAACAAATTGTTCGAGTCTCCAAGCATGTATTTTGAGGATAGAATTGGAGAATTCCTGCCAACGGAGTACACCCAAAAATATGAGCTGCTTGCTTGTTATCGATCGAAAATCACAAGTACTCTGCGGATTAATGAGCAGAAAAACAGATCTGCTATAGAGAATTATATGTATATGATAACGAAAGCAATAATTGACAATAAACACAATAAATGACCTTCGAGGATCATTTCAAAGTGTTATAGGGAAGAGTATAGAGAAGGTACGTATTGACAATGTTGAATCACAAAATGCTGCACATAAGAGGCAGAGAAAACAATTAGAGAGCAGAAGGAACGGAGGCAAGGATCTCCAATGGGGAGTTTTAACTCAAATAACCTAATGCAATCATGCCCAGAGATTTGCTCAATTATATATTGCCAAAGGCATAAAGATGGATGTAACCAACCAATTATTCGGGTCTCAAAGCATGTGTTTGGAAATTAGAATTGGGGAGTTCCTGCCGACGAAGTGCACCCGACGCGCGTTTCGCCGAGAATGGCTCGTCAAGAGTGCTTACGGGCTAAGAGAGATAGAGGCTATTTAAAACAGTCAGATTCCGCCCTGGTTGGTGAATCAACCAATAGGATAAAAAGGTGGCAAGTGGTCCAATCAACTGCCTGTCCTGAGGATTGGCAGGCAAAACAACCAATAGAAACCAATGTTTATGACGTCTGCCTGAACAGCTGGTAGCGCGAATGTTTGTTTTTCCCCCGCCTGATTGCAATGTAACTACAAGAGTTGGTCAGAATCGTATTACCAATGAATACAAAATTGCGAAGAGTAAAGATTTATAATCTTGGTGAAATTCACTAAGATGAAAAGGGTAATTAATTGCTGAAAATCGTGTGGAGTAATAGTAATAAAATATTAAAGAATGTAATGTTGTATAGAAGTTGCAACCAAGAATTTAGGCCACGCAGAAGCGCAATGATGATGATAAATTGACATATTGCCGAATACAATATTATGACACAATAGTTAACAAAGTACAGCAAGATATTAGACATAAATTAGTCCTCACGCTTTAACGCGCCGCCTAATCAAATATGTAGCAGAGTGGTTAATTAGTACAGATAACGATCTTGAGGGTGAGTTTTAACCTTACTGATTATTACTCAATATATAGATAGGTATAGCAGCCTGTATTGACCAATTAAAAAATTCAATATACGGCACAGTGATCGACAAAGTACACTAAAAGGTTAAGCGTGAATTAATCCTCACGCTTTTACGCGCTGCTAGATCAAATATACAGCAGAATAATTAATTAGTACACACAAAGATCTGATGGTGAAAAAAGTTTAGCCAAAAGCTACACATGTGAAAAATCAATTAATGGAATCCTCAATAAAAATATTGAAAGACAATAAAGCAATTAAAACCATTATATAATTACTACAGTAACTTAAATTGGAAAAAACGTTGTAAATATAAAGATAAATTAATGAATTAAATCTTAATTGATGGATATAACGAAAACTTGCTACTCAGCTGAGAATTATTGTCAATGGAGGCAGGAGACTGGCCATCAATGGACCAGGAGACAGGAATGATGACAAATTATAAATACGTCTATGAAACTAAAATATAATAATAATATTATGAATGTTTAAAGACTCATTATGATGAAGACTTAGACAAAAGATATATGAGTGTGAATGGATGATATTGAAAATTCTGGTTATAAAGTTAAATAGGCTAACGACGAAAAACAAAAAATGAGTGTCTGACAATAGGACAAAATGAATCCAAATAAATGAATAAATAAATTAAGAAACAACATGATGGTCAAATGAATGGCGTATAGTTGAAATCTTCATTTAAACCGTGTGGATACAGAGTTTTAAGCGTGTATATCCAATAAGACTCTCTCTGGCAAAGATTTTTGTCCAGGTTTCCTTTACGTGGTCCACAGACCATCCCCTCAATGGCTTGAAAAGACAAACATGAGGGATCAGAATTATGTTGGTGTCGAACATGTCTAGAGACCGAAGTCTCGAGGTTATTATAGACAGAATTAACGTGTTGAAGAATACGACGCTTAAATTGCTGAATCGTTTTACCAACGTACTGAATTCCACATTCACATGTGATGAGATAAACAAGTACCTGGCTGGAACAGTTCATAAATTGTCTGATGTCGTAATAACGCCCTGTGATGTTACTAGAGAATTGTTTAGATTTGTGAACAAATTTGCAAGCCTTACAATGAGTACATTGAAAAACTCCTTTGGGTTGTTGTAACCAAGTACGTGTAGTTTTTTCTGGTTGTAGAAAACTATGAACCAATTTGTCACTCAGATTTTTGGTCCTTCTTGCTGTAAATGAAGGAAAAGGGGGGAGAACTTTTTTTAAAGATTTTTCCATATGTAGAATAGGCCAATATTTTTCACAAATAGATTTTACTTGGGACCAGCCATTGTCATAATCAGCAATGAATCTTATAGATGTTGTATCATCTCTTTTTTTCGGGATCAAAAGTTCCTCCCTAGGGGTCAAAAGTGCTCTTTGGTATGCTTTTTTTAGGCATTTCCTTGGATAACCTTTGGATAGGAACATGTCTTTTAAAAGATTTGCTTCTAGTTGGAAATCTTTTAGAGACGTACAGTTGCGTCTGGCCCTCAAATATTGGCCTATTGGTATCCCTCTCTTGAGATTTTGTGGGTGATGAGAGGACCAATTTAGGAAATTGTTGGTTGCTGTTGTTTTACGATGAAGTACAGTAGTCAGTTCTAAATCTGAGTTGATAGTGATGTTAAGATCAAGAAATTCAATGCTGTTACCACCAATTACTAGGGTAAGACTGAGTCCAATCTCATTATTATTCAGAAGGGCCAACCATTCGTTTAACATCTCAATAGGGCCCTGCCAAAAGAACAGGATGTCGTCAATATAACGCATCCAGTTTTTCACGTACATAGTAAATCTCGTCATTTCCGAAGAGAAGACAAATAATTTTTCCCACCAAGCGAGATACAAATTTGCGTAACTCGGGGCACAAGATGTTCCCATGGTAGTGCCCCGAGTTTGTAAATAGAATTGGTTTTGGAATAAAAAATAATTATGATTTAATATGTATTCCAAAAGAGACAAAATAAATTCAGTTTCTTGGTCAGAATATTTACTGTTCAAAAAGTATTTTATAGCTCGTAGTCCCACAGAATGAGGAATGTTGTTATATAGTGAGACTACATCTAGGCTAACTAAAATATCCCCAGGAAGGGCATGTATCTCGGATAACTTCTGGAGCACATGTTGTGTATCTCTTACGTAAGAGGGAATGTCGAGTACTAGAGGTCGTAAATAACAGTCGACAAATTCACTGATACGTTCAGTCAATGAATTATTTCCCGAGACTATCGGACGACCAGGTGGAGAAATGAGAGATTTATGTGTCTTGGGAAGACAGTATAGGGTCGGTATGGTGGGATATTTTGGAAGAAGAAATTTATAATTGTCGTCAGAAATTAGACTCAGTTGTACACCCTGTGTTAATAACATTTGCAGATCTTTGATAAACAGCTGGGTGGGATCGCATCGCAATTTTCTATAACCATCACTATCATTTAGATGTACCATGCACATTGCAACATAGTCATTACGGTCCATAATTACCAAGTTACCCCCCTTGTCAGACTGTTTGATAACAATATTACGTACATCTTGTAGTTCATTAAGGGCTAGTTGTTCTGACTGGGATAAATTAGATTCCCACTGTAGATCTTTATTGCGAATAGATTCGATCTCAGAAGTGACAAGATTAACAAAAACCTCCAGATTAGAGAAATCAGAGAATGAAGGCGTAAATTTCGTTCTCTGTTTGAATTTTTTTGAAAAATTAGCTGAATCAGGAGGACATTCAGTTAGGAGAGCCAATACATTTTCAAGGTGCACATAGTCCTCACTGGACACACCTAGATTTTTAGCTTCTCTCTCTTTCTTTTTCTCCATAAAAAGAAGTAAAGCTAACCTCCTCGCAACCAAATTAAGGTCCTTGATCCACCCGAATTTGTTAAAGTGAGGGGTCGGAACAAAAGAAAGACCTTTTTCTAATAATGAGCAGTGTCTGGGGAGGAGATTAAAGCTAGAAAGGTTTATAATGGAGTTGAGAGAGAGATTGGTTACCACTTTTTTGAGGGGTAATCGTTTTGGCGCCTCCCTTTGTATCCCCATTTTTGTCGATCTCGTAATCTTGCTTCCGATGGAGGATCTGATTTCCAATCGTCCACCCGAAAAGAAACATGTTTGGGCTGATGTCTAGTCTGGGCTCTACCCCTGTTGTAACCAATGATAGGACGAGATGAGGCTATTTCAGTCTCGTTTTCATCAGGTGAGGTCTCGCAATCAGTAGTGGAGACCAAGTCATTGTTAGGAATATCAGAGGGGCGCCTACGGCGTATATGATTTTTTTTTTGAAAATATTTTTGGTTTTGAAATCATTAATGTCGCGTTGAAATTTAAAATGTTTCTTTTCTTTGATAGTTTTTTTGAAGTTATCAAGATTTTTTTGGAGTCGTGTTTCCATTTGATTAAATTGGGGATCAGATTTGAAAGCCTCTAGAGCAGTGATGTTCTCTGTAAGGGACTTATTGATTGTTTCTAGATGTTCTTTTTCTAAACGGTTTAAAATAGACATGAGTTTGAAAGAGCAATCTAATAGAAGAGAATTCCATTCATCAACCTGGTCATCAGTAGTGATACGATTAGGTAGAGATACTTCAGGACGTAAACCTCTGGGTACCAATTTACGTTCAATATATTGTTCTAGACTATTAATTTCCCACCAACTTTTGATTTGATTTTGATACAATTTTTGAATGTGATTAAAAGATTGACCAATATCACCATTTAATTTGTTAGTGGGTAAAGGTGAAGTGGAGAAAACAGCTGATAAATCATCATTCCACATAGCAGTATCACTTAATTTTTTCAAAAGGTCAGACATTTTGTTCAGAAGAAAGCCTATAAATATGAATATAGTGCACTAATTATAGATACACAATGAAAGTGTTACGATTTAGGTATTGAAACCATGAGACAGAACAATCGCTACCAAAAAGGTAGAGTGTACCAAAGTAATACCAGAAAATTGAGGAATACAGAAAAAATGGGAACGGTGGTGAGAGACCAAAGGGTTTGCCCCTATATATTCCAGATTGAACTACAGTTACACTGATGTGAACATCAGGGTACTAGTGTCTCCCAGAGACCAAATTAATATTTAACTTTTATTGAACACTATTAAAAAAGAGAATCAAACATATAACATAAACATAAATTGACAAGGTTCACAAGACAATAATAAAACCAAATCTGCTGAAAAATTGTGTGTATATACCGGCAGGAGCAGTGATTGACAAGCGGTGCAGCAGGATCACTTAAAAATATTTGACAGTAAGGAATGTAGCTGCCTGCTTGTTGTCAATCAAAAATCATAAATACACTGCGGGTAAATAAGCAGAAAAGACAAATCTGCTAAGAAGAATATATATATGTGACAACAGAGGCCATAGTTGACAATAAACACAATAAGTGACCTTCAAGGATCACCTCAAAGTGTTATGGTATGAAAACGTACATATTAGCAATGTAGAATCACTGGACACTGCACATAAGAGGCAGAAGAACCAATTGGAAAGCAGAAGAAACGAAGGCAAGGATCTCCAATAAGGGGTTAACTCAAATAACCCAATACAACCATACAAAAAGATATGCTCAATTATATTGCCAAAGGCATAAGGAAGGCATAAGAAAGGATATAAGCAACAAATTGTTCGAGTCTCCAAGCATGTATTTTGAGGATAGAATTGGAGAATTCCTGCCAACGGAGTACACCCAAAAATATGAGCTGCTTGCTTGTTATCGATCGAAAATCACAAGTACTCTGCGGATTAATGAGCAGAAAAACAGATCTGCTATAGAGAATTATATGTATATGATAACGAAAGCAATAATTGACAATAAACACAATAAATGACCTTCGAGGATCATTTCAAAGTGTTATAGGGAAGAGTATAGAGAAGGTACGTATTGACAATGTTGAATCACAAAATGCTGCACATAAGAGGCAGAGAAAACAATTAGAGAGCAGAAGGAACGGAGGCAAGGATCTCCAATGGGGAGTTTTAACTCAAATAACCTAATGCAATCATGCCCAGAGATTTGCTCAATTATATATTGCCAAAGGCATAAAGATGGATGTAACCAACCAATTATTCGGGTCTCAAAGCATGTGTTTGGAAATTAGAATTGGGGAGTTCCTGCCGACGAAGTGCACCCGACGCGCGTTTCGCCGAGAATGGCTCGTCAGGAGTGCTTACGGGCTAAGAGAGATAGAGGCTATTTAAAACAGTCAGATTCCGCCCTGGTTGGTGAATCAACCAATAGGATAAAAAGGTGGCAAGTGGTTCAATCAACTGCCTGTCCTGAGGATTGGCAGGCAAATCAACCAATAGAAACCAATGTTTATGACGTCTGCCTGAACAGCTGGTAGCGCGAATGTTTGTTTTTCCCCCGCCTGATTGCAATGTAACTACAAGAGTTGGTCAGAATCGTATTACCAATGAATACAAAATTGCGAAGAGTAAAGATTTATAATCTTGGTGAAATTCACTAAGATGAAAAGGGTAATTAATTGCTGAAAATCGTGTGGAGTAATAGTAATAAAATATTAAAGAATGTAATGTTGTATAGAAGTTGCAACCAAGAATTTAGGCCACGCAGAAGCGCAATGATGATGATAAATTGACATATTGCCGAATACAATATTATGACACAATAGTTAACAAAGTACAGCAAGATATTAGACATAAATTAGTCCTCACGCTTTAACGCGCCACCTAATCAAATATGTAGCAGAGTGGTTAATTAGTACAGATAACGATCTTGAGGGTGAGTTTTAACCTTACTGATTATTACTCAATATAGAGATAGGTATAGCAGCCTGTATTGACCAATTAAAAAATTCAATATACGGCACAGTGATTGACAAAGTACACTAAAAGGTTAAGCGTGAATTAATCCTCACGCTTTTACGCGCTGCTAGATCAAATATACAGCAGAATAAATAATTAGTACACACAAAGATCTGATCGTGAAAAAAGTTTAGCCAAAAGCTACACATGTGAAAAATCAATTAATGGAATTAATTCACGCTTAACCTTTTAGTGTACTTTGTCAATCACTGTGCCGTATATTGAATTTTTTAATTGGTCAATACAGGCTGCTATACCTATCTATATATTGAGTAATAATCAGTAAGGTTAAAACTCACCCTCAAGATCGTTATCTGTACTAATTAACCACTCTGCTACATATTTGATTAGGTGGCGCGTTAAAGCGTGAGGACTAATTTATGTCTAATATCTTGCTGTACTTTGTTAACTATTGTGTCATAATATTGTATTCGGCAATATGTCAATTTATCATCATCATTGCGCTTCTGCGTGGCCTAAATTCTTGGTTGCAACTTCTATACAACATTACATTCTTTAATATTTTATTACTATTACTCCACACGATTTTCAGCAATTAATTACCCTTTTCATCTTAGTGAATTTCACCAAGATTATAAATCTTTACTCTTCGCAATTTTGTATTCATTGGTAATACGATTCTGACCAACTCTTGTAGTTACATTGCAATCAGGCGGGGGAAAAACAAACATTCGCGCTACCAGCTGTTCAGGCAGACGTCATAAACATTGGTTTCTATTGGTTGTTTTTCCTGCCAATCCTCAGGACAGGCAGTTGATTGGACCACTTGCCACCTTTTTATCCTATTGGTTGATTCACCAACCAGGGCGGAATCTGACTGTTTTAAATAGCCTCTATCTCTCTTAGCCCGTAAGCACTCCTGACGAGCCATTTTCGGCGAAACGCGCGTCGGGTGCACTTCGTCGGCAGGAACTCCCCAATTCTAATTTCCAAACACATGCTTTGAGACCCGAATAATTGGTTGGTTACATCCATCTTTATGCCTTTGGCAATATATAATTGAGCAAATCTCTGGGCATGATTGCATTAGGTTATTTGAGTTAAAACTCCCCATTGGAGATCCTTGCCTCCGTTCCTTCTGCTCTCTAATCGTTTTCTCTGCCTCTTATGTGCAGCATTTTGTGATTCAACATTGTCAATACGTACCTTCTCTATACTCTTCACTATAACACTTTGAAATGATCCTCGAAGGTCATTTATTGTGTTTATTGTCAATTATTGCTTTCGTTATCATATACATATAATTCTCTATAGCAGATCTGTTTTTCTGCTCATTAATCCGCAGAGTACTTGTGATTTTCGATCGATAACAAGCAAGCAGCTCATATTTTTGGGTGTACTCCGTTGGCAGGAATTCTCCAATTCTATCCTCAAAATACATGCTTGGAGACTCGAACAATTTGTTGCTTATATCCTTTCTTATGCCTTCCTTATGCCTTTGGCAATATAATTGAGCATATCTTTTTGTATGGTTGTATTGGGTTATTTGAGTTAACCCCTTATTGGAGATCCTTGCCTTCGTTTCTTCTGCTTTCCAATTGGTTCTTCTGCCTCTTATGTGCAGTGTCCAGTGATTCTACATTGCTAATATGTACGTTTTCATACCATAACACTTTGAGGTGATCCTTGAAGGTCACTTATTGTGTTTATTGTCAACTATTGCCTCTGTTGTCACATATATATATTCTTCTTAGCAGATTTGTCTTTTCTGCTTATTTACCCGCAGTGTATTTATGATTTTTGATTGACAACAAGCAGGCAGCTACATTCCTTACTGTCAAATATTTTTAAGTGATCCTGCTGCACCGCTTGTCAATCACTGCTCCTGCCGGTATATACACACAATTTTTCAGCAGATTTGGTTTTATTATTGTCTTGTGAACCTTGTCAATTTATGTTTATGTTATATGTTTGATTCTCTTTTTTAATAGTGTTCAATAAAAGTTAAATATTAATTTGGTCTCTGGGAGACACTAGTACCCTGATGTTCACATGGTAAAACATGTGTTTTTTTATTTTTCAAGAAGATTGTAAGTGCCAGATTTCACACCTGTAACATCTTTGGTTTTTGGAAATATAGGTATACTGATAAAAGTATTCAACCCCCCTTTTTCCCCCTCCCACTGGATTTTTGGAAAATGGTAAAATAGGGGTTTTTTGTTTCTCAAGACAAATCTAAATACCAATTTTCACATCTGTAACATCTTCTGTTTTTGAGATGTAGGTATCCTGTTTAAAAGTATTCACCCCCCTTTTTTTTACCCCCACTTCAATTTTTGGAAAATGGTTAAACACGTGTTTCTTTATTTTCACAAGATTGTAATAACCAAACTTCACACCTGTAACATCTTGGTTTTTGAACTATAGATATACTGATAAAAGTATTCAGACCCCTTTTCCTCGACCCCCCCCTTATTTGGATTTGTGGAAAATGGCAAAACACATGTTTGTTTTTTTCACGAAGATTGTAAATGCCAAATTTCACACCTGTAACATCTTTGGTTTTTGAAATATAGGTATACTGATAAAAGTATTCAACCCCCCTTTTTGCCCCCCTCCCACTGAATTTTTGGAAAATGGTAAAATAGGTGTTTTTTTGTTTCTCAAGACAAATCTAAATACCAATTTTTACGTATGTAACATCTTCTGTTTTTGAGATATAGGTATCCTGTTTAAAAGTATTCAGCCCCCCTTTTTTTCACCACCCCTTGGGATTTTTGGAAAATGGTAAAACACCTGTTTTTATTTTTCAAGAAGATTGTAAATACCAAATTTCACGTCTGTAACATCTTCGGTTTTTGAAATATAGGTATACTGATAAAGGTATTCAACCCCCGTTTTTGCCCCCCCCAAGGAATTTTCAGAACATGGTAAAATACGTGTTGTTTTATTTTTCAAGATTAATCTAAATACCAATTTTCAGGACTGTAACATCGTCTGTTTTAGAGATACAGGTATCCTGTTTAACCCTTTCGCTGCTGAGGCATTTCCTGCCTGTGTGCTGAGGTCATTTTTACCGGTTTCGCTCATCATGTTTAACCGCGTTTTGAAGCTTTATTTTATTATATTACCTAGACATATTATATATCGTTCTTTCCGGCAGACTCGGAAGATTCATAATATGTCATTATTATAAGTATACGTTATGTCCTGTCTGTATATTATAACAAAATATGCAATAAAATTTGAATTTTCAAAAATTTACGACGTGTAAAGTGTTTTTATTCACATGCGATCGTTTGCGGTTATATTTTCTATGGGGTGCGCTTGTTCAAAAAATTAGAAATGGGGTCTCGTTACATTTTTTTGGGGGAAAATTTCGCTATTTTTAACAAACGCACCCCATACAAAAATCGTTAGTGCAGCATCATTGTTCACATTATAAATTAAATGGCAACAATATTGCTGCAGTAACAAAACAAATAAAAAATAAAAAACTTGTTTATTTTTTTTATTATTATTATTTTTTATTTTTTTAATTTTAATTTTTTTCATGGTAATGTTTGATATCATTGGAAAGGCCATGCTCTGGCTGATCCAACGATATCAAACATTAACCCCTAGCTGCCACGGATCGGGAGATAGGGGGTTCTTTGGAACCCCCTATCTCCACCATTGGTGGCAGCTAGGGGTTAACTCCAGGACTGGCGTCATCGTGCTATGCACGATGACGCCAGTCCTCAGGGGGAGTTCCCGTAGGCTTGGCCGTCATCCAAGATGTCGGCCAGCTCCGGGAAAGGATCACGAACTGGCGCTTTTCGGCGCCGATTCGTGATCCGGCCCCCATGGGGTTAATGCCAGTTACCGTTTGGAAGGGCAGGTTGTGCCCTTCCAAACGGTGCCTGGCATTAAGCTCAGGACCCCGACAATCGGGAGGGAGAGAGGTCCGAAGGACCTCCCCCCTCCCTTTCAGGCGCCTCCTCCGCACACGCAGGGGAGGCGCCTGAAATAGATGTCATCTGGCTGCCGTGATGACATCTATTGTGCCCGTGGCGGTCCCGGAGTGATGGGCTGACATCCAAGATGTCAGCCCGCACCGGGGGGCACAGCGATCGGCCGGAATCCGGCCGATCGCTGGCTACTTTGAGAGGACGCGCTCAGCGCGTCTTCCGCAGCCAACCCTTCCTGCGGCAGGACGCGCTGAGCGCATCCTCTGCAGCGAAGTGGCTAAAATATTTAAAATATTCAACCCCCTTTTTTCGCCCCCACTTGGATTTTTGAAAAAACGGTAAAATACGTGTTTTTTTTATTTCAAGACGAATCTAAATACCGATTTTCCCATCTGTAGCATCTTCTGTTTTTGAGCTATAGGTATCCTGTTTAAAATATTCAACCCCCTTTTTCACCCCCTTATGGTTGGATTTTCCAAAAATCCTTCCTTAGTGGGCGCCTACATCATAAAAACAGTGCACCTTCAAAATTTCACATTCCTAGGTTAAACGGTTTTAGCTGGGCGTTGATGAGTCAGTCAGTCAGGACTTTCTCATTTATATATAGATGTATTTAACCCCCCATTTTGGCCCCCCCATAGAATTTTCAGAAAATAGTAAAATACGTGTTTTTTTATTTTTCAAGACGAATCTAAATACAGATTTTCACGTCTGTAACATCTTCTGATTTTGAGCTATAGGTATCCTGTTTAAAATATTCAACCCCCTTTTTCACCCCCTTATGGTTGGATTTTCCAAAAATCCTTCCTTAGTGGGCGCCTACATCATAAAAACAGTGCACCTTCAAAATTTCACATTCCTAGGTTAAACGGTTTTAGCTGGGCGTTGATGAGTCAGTCAGTCAGGACTTTCTCATTTATATATAGATGTATTTAACCCCCCATTTTGGCCCCCCCATAGAATTTTCAGAAAATAGTAAAATACGTGTTTTTTTATTTTTCAAGACGAATCTAAATACAGATTTTCACGTCTGTAACATCTTCTGATTTTGAGCTATAGGTATCCTGTTTAAAATATTCAACCCCCTTTTTCACCCCCCTAGGGGCAGAGTTTCCAAAAATCCTTGCTTAGTGGGTGCCCACATCATAAAAACAGTGCACCTTCAAAATTTCACGTTCCTAGGTTAAACGGTTTCAGCTGAGCATTGATCAGTCAGTCAGGACTTTTGCATGTATGATAAAAGTATTCAAGCCCCCTTTTTGCCCCCCAAGGAATTTTCAGAAAATGGTAAAATACGTGGTTTTTTTATTTGTCAAGATGAATCTTAATACTGATTTTCACGTCTGTACCATCTTCTGTTTTTAAGATATAGGTATCCTGTTTAAAATATTTTAAATATTCAACCCCCTTTTTTGCCCCCCCAGTTGAATTTTTGAAAAAATGTAAAATACATGTTTTTTTATTTTTGAAGACGAATCTAAATACCGATTTTCACGTCTGTACCATCTTCTGTTTTTAAGATATAGGTATCCTGTTTAAAATATTTTAAATATTCAACCGCCTTCTTTTGCCCCCCCAGTTGAATTTTTGAAACACTGTAAAATACGTGTTTTTTATTTTTCAAGACGAATCTAAATACCGATTTTTCACGTCTGTACTATCTTCTGTTTTTAAGATATAGGTATCCTGTTTAAAATATTTTAAATATTCAATCCCCTTTTTTTGCCCCCAGTTGAATTTTTCAAAATTTTAAAATACGTGTTTTTTTATTTTTCAAGAAGAATCTAAATATCGATTTTCACGTCTGTAACATCGTCTGTTTTTAAGATATAGGTATCCTGGTTAAAATATTTAAAATATTCAGCCCCCTTTTTTCGCCCCCCCCAAGTTGAATTTTTGAAAACCGGTAAATTATGTGTTTTTTTATTTTTCAAGAAGAATCTAAATACCGATTTTCACATCTGTAACATCTTCTGTTTTTGAGCTATAGGTATCGTGTTTAAAATATTCAACTCCCTTTTTCACCCCCTTGGGGGCGGAGTTTCCAAAAATCCTTCCTTAATGGGTGCCCACATCATAAAGACAGTGCACCTTCAAAATTTCACGTTCCTAGGTTAAACGGTTTCAGCTGGGCGTTGATGAGTCAATCAGTCAGGACTTTTGCGTTTATGATAAAAGTATTCAACCCCCCTTTTTCCCCCCCAAGGAATTTTCAGAAAATGGTAAAATACATGTTTTTTTATTTGTCAAGATGAACCTAAATACCGATTTTCACATCTGTACCATCTTCTGTTTTTAAGATATAGGTATCCTGTTTAAAATATTTAACCCCCCTTTTTTTTGCCCCCCCAGTTGAAGTTTTGAAAAACGGTAAAATACGTGTTTTTTTATTTTTCAAGACAAATCTAAATACCGATTTTCACATCTGTACCATCTTCTGTTTTTAAGCTATAGGTATCGTGTTTAAAATATTTAAAATATTCAACACCCTTTTTTCGCCCCCCACTTGAAGTTTTGAAAAGCGGTAAAATACGTGTTTTTTTATTTTTCAAAACGAATCTAAATACAGATTTTCACATCTGTACCATCTTCTGTTTTTAAGATATAGGTATCCTGTTTAAAATATTTAAAATATTCAACCCCCCTTTTTTTGCCCCCCAGTTGAATTTTTGAAAAACGGCAAAATAATTGTTTTTTTATTTTTCAAGAAGAATCTAAATACCGATTTTCACATCTGTAACATTTTCTGTTTTTGAGCTATAGGTATCCGGTTTAAAATATTCAACCCCCTTTTTCACCCCCTTAGGGGCGGAGTTTCCAAAAATCCTTCGTTAGTTGGTGCCTATATCATAAAATCAGTGCACCTTCAAAATTTCACGTTCCTAGGTTAAACGGTTTCAGCTGGACGTTGATCAGTCAGTCAGGACTTTCGCGTTTATATATATATAGATTAACTTCCAACACATTCCATAACGCTGTACAAAAAGTGCAGTGGGTAAAGACAATACTATACACCAAAAAGGCAAGTCAATATTTCACCTACAGATACAGGAGGTATCGAAGGCTCTATACCTGTGGGAATTTACAATCTAGATGGGTGAAGGGTGACAAACAGGAGGGGAGGACTGCAGTGATGAGATTGTTGTTAATGTAGAGAGATGAGGATGGTTATTCGGTAGGTTGAACATTTGTTAAGGAGTTAGGTGGTAGGTTTCCCTAAAAAGGGAAGCAGGGTTGTATTTAGTGATTAATGAGGACAGGTAGTGGGGAGAGGCGTTAGTGTGGGATTTGTAGGTCAGTGTGATTAATTTGAATTTAATTCTGCTATGGATGGGGAGCCAGTGTAGGGGCAGCAGAGACAGGGCGACGGGTGAGATGGATAAGCCAGGCTGATGCCTTTAGGATGGACTGCATGAGGGAGAGGCAGGAGAGAGGAAGGCCAGTCCGAAGGCTGTTGCAGTAGTCTAGGTGGGAGATTATAAGAGTGGATATGTTGCTTGGCGGTGTCAGCAATCAGAAATGAATGAGGTTTGGCGATATTGGGGAGGTGATGGTGGCAAGATGAGGATAGTAATTGCTGGTGAGACCTGAAGGATAGCCTGGAGTCAAGAGTCACTCTAAGGCAACAGATTTGAGTTGAAGGAACGATAGGGATACCACCATCAGTTATAGAAAAGTCAGAAATTGGAGTAGAGTTAGTGGAGGGGAATTAGAAGGAGCTTGGTCTTAGACAGATTGAAATAGACATATCTCCACATTTGGTGGTCCTCCTGTCCCCGCGTACTCGGATTCTGGAAACTGATTCACTCTGCCATACACCAGGTGACTGATACTGTTCTACCACTCACCCTGGAATGCTTTTTGCTTTTACACATTCCCCTCCCCATCGGGACTCTGAAGAGGTCGGTGTTACTTCTTATGCTACTGGCGGCTCGAGCCCTGATCCCGGTACATTGGCGCTCTTCGGAGGTGCCATCTCTCCGGTCATGGATCAGCAGAGTGGAGGCTTTCCGTTCGGTGGACCTCCTGGAGGCTGCAACTAGGGACGCTGAGGCAGACATGGGACTGAAATGGTTCCACTCTTATGCAGAAACTGCTCGTTGTGCGCTGGCAGTGGCCTGAGGATATTGTTTCTGGGGCGGACTGGCCCGGGCATGATTGTCCTCTTCCTTTTTCCCCTTCCCCCACCTTTTTTTTCTATCTATATACATCTTGTTTATCCTTCTCCTTATATTTAATGTTTCCTACTTTCCTTTTATATTCTTTCTTTCCTTGTCTGGCAACCGTGGAGGTGCAGACGGAGGTAGCTTCTTCGGATGCTGAGGTCGTGTACGCTTTAGCGGATCTCCGCTTAGGGGGGTATTTTGGGAGATCGCACGAACCTCTTCGGGGAAGGAGATTACGCAACTACTGATATTATGTGACCCGGTATAATGTCTTTTTCTAACCTACACACCTGTCCTGTTGGATGCCTACTATGGTTGTTTATGACTATTTTTTGTTTTGTGTGTACTTTTCTGTATTATATTCTCTGTACCTAAATGATAATCTGTATTGTCTGGTTTTCCTTTCTCAATAAAAATTTAGAATTTAAAAAAAAAACAAAAAAAAGAAATAGACATATTTATCTTCAGGTGGTGAGAGATCATCCAGGGAGAGATTCCAGACAAACAATAACTGACCTGAGAGAGAACAGTGGAAGAGAGATTGGGAGTGGAGAGGTAAATCTAGGTGTTATCTGCATAAAGCTGATATTTGAAGCCATAGCTAGTGATGAGTTTGCCCAGTGTATAGATGGAAAAGGTATAGGTGTAAAAGAGCAGAGGACCCAGGACAGAGTCGTAAGTCACGCCAATTGGCAGAGGCATTGAAAAGGAGGAATTGCCAGCAAGGGATACTGAGAAGGATCATTTGGAGAGGTATGAGGTTTTTATCTGACAGGGTGGTATTGCATAGTCTCTGCTGCGATATGGGTTTAAGTTATTATTTCAGAGTGCATTACACAGCTAGAATTACAATTGGTAATATTATGTACATGCAATGCCATGGATTTTATGGCTGCACCTGTGTGATGCTATGCATCAAAATAGTTATGTCTCCAAAGTGCCCAGCCTTCTCAACCCTGCAATCTGTATTCTGTGAATTCAAAGTTACCTGCCCTATTGTAATTGCCTCTTTTTATACATCAATAAACCCATGTTCCATCTCAGCAGTTGCCTCTATACCTTTTATTCCTGCAAACCCTGCAACATAGAGTATGATAATGACACGCAGAGACTTTCAGCGTCACATAGACACAGACAAATTCTGTGAGAAACACATTATGATTTACAGACACTTAGAGAAAAATATGGACAGAGACATTGAAAGTCACAGAGACATTGATAGACAGACACAGGCTGGAACAAACTAAACTGAGATACTTAGAGACACATTAAGAGAAACTGAAAGACACCAGGACAAAGGGAACTGTGTGAAGGGGTGTAAAAGGGATGCGAGCAAGCAATAGGAGTTAAATAGGAAATGTTTCTCAAACTGTTACATGTAGCCTATATAAATCTATATAGCCCCAGCGCGCTTGACCCTCCTATCTCCGCACTGCACTGGACAATGCCAGCTTAAAGCAGTGTTTCCTAAACCTGTCTTCAGGACCATCAACCAGGCCAGATTTTACAGATCACCTAGGGGAATTGCAGACTGAACACTGCAATCACTGAGCAGCAAATCATATAACCTGTGCTTCAGATATCTGGCAAACATGGTGTCTCAGTGGGTTCTGAGGACTGGGAAACACTGGCTTCAAGTGTCAAAGTCCTTATGCTGACATATTCCACTGCCTGTGGTTTTGCCCATTTATTGGCTTATTCTTGGAAGCGGTAAGGAGGTTTGGTTCCCAAACTTTGAAATTGAAGGTGCCTGGTGCCCCCGATTGGACATTGTTCAATATTTTCCCACTGAGAGACTATCACCATCTACCTGAAGAACCTAAGATTCTGTTGGGATTTCTAGCCATGACAACCAAAAAAGCCACCCTGGGGCAATGGATATCCCCTGCCACCACCCCCCCCCCCTGACGTTCCGCATGCTTTAGCCTGGTTTTATGGCAATTTTCTAGGTGATTGGCGGAGGCTTCTTTTAAAGCCTCTATGGTCAAGAATTTCTTCGATGTATGGGGGGAATTTATTTTACACTTGCCGGAGGATATGGTTTCCAAAATCCGAAGAACGTTCGAATATACATGTTGGTACTAAAGTTGCTCATTGCCTGGTTCTCCATTCTTGCCCTCCTTCTGGCCTTTCTCGATTTTTGGGGGATGAGCTTCACTAAATGCACGAGTTGCTCGCCTATGGTTACAATGACTTCATATGACAGTTGTTAAGGTCTCCCTCCCTTTCTGGGGGTCTCCGTGTGTCCCCCTATCTTTCTTGATTACAGGTCTCTGGTCATCTGTTGATGGTCGCCCAGGCAGAGCAAGCCAATCGTGAGGCTCAGGATGTCTTTTAACAAGTGTAATCCCTCCATCTGGAAGTGTCAGTAAACTAGGGCTGAAACAACTAATCGATTAATCGATAATGGAAAAAGTTGTCAACTATTCTCATTATCTATTAATCGGCTGTCGATTAATCGATTTGTGTATACACACTGTTTAGAGTCAGACTGAGTTAAATGTTATAACCTCAGACTCTGCTTCTTAGCTGGTTGAAGACTTGCTGCTGCTCTAGGATGGATGCGGTCACACGAATGTGCATTTGTGTGAACCCCCTCCTCCCTGCGTCCGTCGCAGCTTTCTGAAAGCTCAACAGGTAGGCCACACGGTGCAATGTGCATAATAGTATCGCATGTTACCCCGGACATTTTGAAACCCTCCCCAGCAAAAATCTTTGATGGGCCTACAATGCGCAATCCTCCATAGGAGGCTCGTGCTTTGTAGAGCTAAGCGCACGTTGAGGTGGCCGTGCTTGTGACCGTGGCCTTACTAGGTATGATTTAGTTCTAGAGTTATGTCAGACATAACCAGTTTGCAACTCTAGCAGCACTACAACACAAACCCTGGGATACTGCCACTTGGTATGGATGCTGTACCCCTGGTGTTTTATCCTTACTGGAGTCCTGTGCTACCACCCCAACCTGCCTGCCACCCCCTCTTTGGTCTGGAGCTACCATTCTCTCCCCTTTCCACACAGTCCCTCCCATGCTCAGGTCTGGTCTTTTGCAAAAACCCACTCCCTCTCACACTTGGGTCAAACTCACTCCCTTCCACCTCTGATCCCTCTTACCGCTCAGTTTATGAATTTATTGTAAAGGGACACTCTACGCAGCCTGAGCACTTTAGTTTATTAAAATGGTCAGGCTGTGTGGAGTGCTGACATCATCATGTCTATCTGACTGCTTGTAGCAGCATTCATTTGGGGAGACATGGGCTTAAGCTGCGCACACAGCATCAATCCATCACTGTGACCAGGTGCTTGTGCACCTTGTGTGTGAAAAGTATTCAATTTGCAAATGTATGTACGAAAGTAATATACACTACCAAAATTGCTTATGAAAAAAAGGAGGGGGGCAAGGGTTGATTTTTTTTTACATAATATTCCTTTTAAGTAAAAGAATGTATTTTTTTTATCTGATGAATTCATTAATAAAAAAATAATCGGCCAACCAATCGATTATGCAAATAATCGTTAGTTGCAGCCCTACAGCAAACAATATGAAGGTTCAGTTCTTTTAGATTAGTGACAGGGCACATACCACCGCCTTTCTTGGCGATCAGGAACAGGTTGCTTAAAAAGACAACGGACTCTGCGAGTACGGGTTCGATAGCACCCTTACGGTATAGGTCCAAGATTTCTGCATCCACCAGTATAATCGGACATGTCCCATTGTACAGCGCTATGGAACTTGTTGGCGCTTTATAAATACTTGTAACGGTCTCTCAAAAAAGCCTTTATCAAAAGGAAACGCTATGCGGCAGCGCCCAATTCATTGTCAGCCACCCGGGGATCCACCTAAGGCTGGGGTCAGATGAGCGTTTTGAAGAGCAGAAGGAACATCTGTGAGAGTGGACTTCCTTCAATTCGACGCCCGTCTGGCCGCCTTGCTGAGCGCAGTTTGTGCACTCAGCGCTGCAAGGCTCGATCCTCCTATGGAGGATCGCGCTTTGCAGCCCTGTCAACACGCGTCCTAGCGCTTTTGACGGGGAGGCTTGCTGCACGGACAAAGCATGGCCGCTGTTGCGCGAACAATTAGTGCGCTCGCAGCAGCATGTGTCTGGCCCAGTCACAGCGCTGCAACGGAAGCTGGTAGGCATGTCAGTATGGGCACACTAATTGCGCTCGTCTGACACTGGCCATTAGGAGAATGCATTTACATTGTTCTGGCGCTAAGGCTACATTAGTGTTACCTAGGAAACAGAGCGACCACTGACCCCAATTGGTAACATATAGTGGGGTAACGGACAGCTTGGCTTGTTCAGCCACATCTAAAAATTTAACCAGTGGACCCATAGGGACTAGGAGCTTATCCTGACACGTACAGAAGACCTGATCGGTACCAGCGTTTAGATTCGACATTTGACAAACTTCGGATCTACTTCAGGGGTCATACAGGCTTTACTCACAGTAGTGGGTCGGGTACACGCTTTCATTTTGTTTTGTGTGGCCTTATCTAATGGCCTGCAAAACCTGGCATCTACCCATTTTTGGACATGGGGTATATGGACCCATTCGGGAGAGCGGGGATGTGATGAATCTTCCGTCTGAATAATGGGTTACCCTGGGGGTCTAAATGAGCTCTGATTGTTCAGAAACCCCCTGGGCAGGCAATACAACATTGATAAATTCATCCTCCGAGGCATAAACCTCCAGAGTCTATTTCCTCTTTGCCCTCTGACGGATGGGTTTTCTGGGGCCTGGGCTGTAGGAGGATGGGAATGAGGGAGAGTGGGTTCAGCCGTCTTAATGCACAATTATTAGACTCTCCATCCAAAGCCCCTTTTTTCTGTATACGTTTCCGGGTAGCAGAGTCCACCAACATGGTAGAATCTCTTAGGGACTGTTTAACATTATCCAATAAGGCAGAAACCGCTTTAAAGACAGCAGGTTCAATTGAGGCCTTTAGTTGAAGCTCGAGAGGCTGGGGTATGTCTAGAGTGGGAAGTATAGGGCCCATGTGGATGGGCAGGGTTATACTGGCCTGTTCATATACAGAGCAAGGTGCAGTGAACTGTCCTCTGAGTCGGAGTCCTGTGCAGGGGAAGAGTGCTGGGACGCCTGGCAAGTAGAGGTCTTGGGACGCGGCCTTGTGAAGTAGCAAGCAGGTCGTAAAATGGCGGTGACGAAAAAGCCCACGTGATGTGCATACACACCGCCCCCAGTGGAGGGCCGAAGCCACGAGCCACATGGGGGGGGCATAGGAGTAGCATATACAGCGCCATACAGCAAGAGAACCTCTTAACGCCTCAGTTAAAACAGGGAAATGGAAAACACACGTAACAGAATAAAACAAATACAAGGTTCTTATCTGAAACAGCAAGAAAAAGAGGAAGCTTTTTGGAGCACAAGGACATTTATTAGATTGAACCTGAAGAAGCGCAGTCACAGTTAGGAAGAGGGGTTAGAAGGATCCATGTGTTCTTTTACATGTTTTCTCTTTATTTAAAACATTTTCTGTTAACGTTTCTATGTTTACTTGCTGCTGTCATTATTAAAGCAAGAAAAGAGACTGCAATAGGAGCCTCTGAGTCCCTGTATTAAAATTAAGACTACATCTAACCAACAGATTCTGCATAATTATTCAATGTCACTACAATTCATTGATGCTTGCTTTATTTTAGTGCATTTTATTTTTTAATCTACTCCTTAGAGCATAACTTGAATAAGAACAAAATAAAATTTTGTTCCAAAATTTGCCCAAAAATTGGAGCAGGATGTGATCCCTAAGGCTAGCGTCAGACGAACGCAGTCATCACATCAGTGTCGCCGCACAGTTTAACGTCCATCGTAGCATTGATTTGTGATCAAGAGACCAACGAAGTGCGCACGCACCACGCAGGTGGCCACGGGCGCCATTTAGGCCTCGACGTAAAAGCGCTACGACGGACCCCCAGAGTGCGCTGCGTCCGCGTAGCAGCCTGTATGCGTGATGATACAACATCAGACGCAGCGCATTTGCGACGTGCATCACGTTGACGCTCAGAACTTTTTTTTGGTCTGGCTGACCGTACCGGTCTTTTAATTTTAATTAATTTTGCTTTCCAAATTTCCCTTTTTTTTCTACATCCGTCAAAAAAAAAATGGACCGTGTGGTATCTACAGTATCTTCCGTCAGTACGTCCGTCCGTCCGTTATGCACGCACGCAGAGTGCGCCCAGACTGCGCTCCTCTGACATTATTTTGCGAACGAAAAAAAAAAAAAACTACAGTGCCAGAAACTGCTCAGAGATAGGATACAAGCAACAGGTTTGCCGTCATCAGTTTGGCTGAGAGCCACAAAAAACCTAGGGCCAAATTACATTCTTCACACAAAAACGCACGCGCAACGCGTCAATTTGTGCGCTAAGCGTTAACGCGCGTAAATCAACGCTGGAATTACAATCCTCGCGCATTTTTCCATCCGTCGAACAATAACGCGCGTTAAACGGATGCGCGCAAATGCTCACGCAGTAACGCTGCGCACAGAAATCAGTGTGCAGACTATTTTTTTTCTCACGATTCAGCCAGTCACAATTAAGAACCACAATTATCTCATGTTAAGTTTTTGCACCTTTCAAAGTCTGATCATACATGCTGCAGCAATAATAAATGCACACACAACGTCTCCATTTTATTGGTTTGGTATGCGTAGAATGTGTAACTATACTTTGCTGCATTATTTTTTTGGGCTGGTGTATTTGGGTTCGGCCAAGTTGTTCAGATTTGCCAGTAACACCAGCTTTTAGAAGTTGCTAAAATTATGCACGCATCGACTATGCGTTAATTCCTGCGCATAGATTGTAATATCATCCACGTACCAGCAGGTTTGCACTCACAATGTTAAGTATAGGACGCGTGCAGTAAAGTACGCTCACGCAGGGTTCGCGCAGGTTCACCTGCGGTAGACGATTACGTGCGTTTGTTGAGCGGACAATGAAATACGACGTTCAGTGCAAAGGGTTTTACCCCTCACGTTAATGTTTTTTTACGGCGGCGCAAAGGTTTGCGCGAAGATTGTAATTTGGCCCCTAATTTTTGGAGCTGTGAATACGACAAGAGTGCACCATTTTTACATGTGAGATGTAACACATGATTTTTCCTTTTACCAAGCTTTTATTGCAATACCTTGCAGCCTGCCATTCTAGTAACAAAATCAAATCTGATGTTTCCCTACCTGCTGTGCGCTTGTGGTCTGCTTGGAGTCCTGAACACTGATTGTGCTTTACAGTCAGTGTTCAGTACTCCAAGCAGACCACAAGAGCACAGGTTGCTTTCAGGACTTCACCAAAATGCAAAATGGTGGGTGCACCACTTTAGTTTCTGGTTTCACCACCAAGAGGCTCAGGAAAAAAAACTTTTATACTTTACTGTGTAAGAGGCAGCTTGGGGGTGCATTTTGTTAGTACACCCACCCGGAAGCCAGCACTGGCAAGAGCCTTCTCCCTCGCAGTGTGCAACAGAGTTCACACAGCAAGAGGCACACTAGAAGGCAGAGCAAAGCAGAACTTCCTCTGGCTGGTCCTGTGAAGCTTCGTATTCATACTTGGACTAGCCAATAGCAGCGCTCCAGCCCCAGTGAGATACACCTGCAGTTGATATTCTAGAACAGTGGTTCCCAACCCCGGTCCTCAAGTACCCCAACAGGCCAGATTTTAAGGATTACCGTGGGGAAATGCAGACTGAATCCTGCAATCCCTGAGCAGTGAATTACATCACCTGTGCAGTGATTCAGATATCTGGCAAACCTGACCCGTTAAGGACTGCGGTTGGGAACAACTGTTCTAGGAGATATCTCAAATGGGGTTGAGGCTGGCAGCAGGAGGCCATGTCCTCCCTGGAGCAACCAGTGCCCATGAATATGTAATGGGCTGCCACCCCCCTTGATGACATCCCTGATGATGTTGAAGGGATTACTGTTAAGTAAGAATAGGGTAGAATAGGCATCATTCGCTTGTAATCTAAAAATCCACGTTAGCCTCTATTACAAACATATACGAGAGACTGAGGATTGAAATTTGGGGCTTGTACATGAGTAAAAAACAAACCTCGGAGGGCATGGCCGGCCGCTGAGAGAAGACGTGTCTTTCCAGAGCTCCGTGGCATTTCTCTCTCCCCGGAGCCTTTTCCTGAACTTTTTTCCCGCCGAGAACCCTTTCCTGAGGCTCCTGAGCGGCTGGCCATCGAGAGTGTGTTGACCGGAGCTCATCTCCCCCCCTCCGGTCCAGAGACTAGCCTGCTGGCCGCCATCTCCAGCAGGTGTGTGCTGCTGACAGCCATTTTGCGGCCTACTTTTCAGTGCTCATCGCTTCCCGACTATCCTGCTTTGAGTGCCCTGCTCCCACTGATGAATATGAGGACGACCATGGAGACAGAGGGCCCACGTCTCCCGGCCATAGTGGATGCACTTCTGCAGCTACTGGAGGGTGACGAACGCCCCATGACGTGAGGGGATATGCTCCGCATCATGGCTGTGCTGTGCACTGGGGACAATTTTTTTTTTCTTCCTAGAGACACTCTTGGTTGACCTTTTTGTGATTTCTCTGTTTTCGTTGATGTATTTTAGGTCTCTCTGCTTTTATTATTTTTCCTTCCGTATGTCCCCAATGCTGACCTTTGCTGGCCCTGTGCGGCCTTGTTTGATTTTTAAACGGTCGATGTCAAAATTTCTAAAATAAAGAATTTAATATGAAAAAGAAAAAAAAACCCTCATTAGGTCCCCCAGAGTGTCAAACACAGACCTCCATTCAGGTCCTATCCAATAAAGACCTCCTGAAGCCCACAAACGCATCATTACAGACTTTCCCTGCATGCCTCCCAGCTGTCCTGTTTTACATGGAACTGTCATGATCTTGGGGCTTTTCTCTGACTACACAATCCACTGTGCTGTATTGCTACAAGGTGGTCAAATCTCAGGCCAACTATTGTTTTATGTGACATTGCACAGTAGTAATAAAGTTGACAGGTATTTATCAACTTTTCAGCTGCTTGTCCCCTGCAGATCCCCTTCCATCTCTACACATCGTGTTGACACACACAGGGAGAAGTAATGTTCAAAACATAACGGAGAGAATAAAACAGATAACTCACAGACTTTGATCTTTGCATTTGGGTCTTGGGAACCTGTATTTGTAAACAAAGAAGCTTGTTGTGGAATAGTTCTAACAGGCTTGTGCACTAACCTCCCTGGTGGTTTTCCCAAGTGAGGCTCGGGGTTAAATTTCACTACTGAAAGCGGTAACCCTGAGCCACTCTCGGCTGGATACATACCTGTACCAGCGCTCCCTCGCTGACCTCCCACAATCACATTCTCCTCTGATCACGTCATCCTGCTTCCCTTCTCGCGAGAAGGGAACCAGGAAGCCACGATCGGACAGAGGTGACTGCGGGGTGCAGTGAGGGAGCGCAGGTACAGTTGTGTTCAAAATTATTCAACCCCCAATGCTGTAAAGGGTTTTAGGGAATTTAGTGTACATTTGTAATTGTATTCAGAATGAAATCCTACAAGGACTTTTTAAAGAACCATATGCAACTAAAATGACATCAATTGGTTTTGTAATACAGTAGTAAATGTTTCTTTTGTGAATTCTTCATTGACACAATTATTCAACCCCTTAAAGACTACCACTCTGAAGAACAGAGGTTCATTCAAGTGTTTTCAATCAGGTATTGAAAACACCTGTGGATGTCACGGAGCAGCAATAAAGCATAAGCACCAATTAGGCAGCTTTAAAATGACTGTGATACTCAGCTCCTTCTAGACATTTACTGGTGTGGTTACAAACATGGTGAAGTCAAGAGAATGGTCCAGGAAGACAAGAGAAGAGGTGATTACTCTTCACAGGAAGGGCAATGGCTATAAGAAGATTGCAAAGATGTTAAACATACCAAGAGAGACCATAGGAAGCATTATTCGCAAATGCAAGGCAAAGGGCACTGTTGAAACGCTAGCTGGTCGTGGCAGAAAGAAGATGCTGACTTCGACTGCTGTGCGCTACCTGAAGGGTAGAGTGGAGAAAAGTCCCCGTGTGACTGCTGAGGAACTGAGAAAAGATTTGTCAGATGTGGGTACTGAAGTTTCAGCTCAGACAATACGGCGCACACTGCGTAATGAAGGCCTCCATGCCAGAACTCCCAGGCGCACCCCCTTGCTGTCTCCAAAGAATAAGAAGAGTCGACTGCAGTATGCCAAAAGTCATGTGGACAAACCACAGAAGTTTTGGGATAGTGTTCTGTGGACTGATGAAACAAAATTAGAACTGTTTGGGCCCATGGATCAACGCTATGTTTGGAGGAGGAAGAACAAGGCCTATGAAGAAAAGAACACCTTGCCTACTGTGAAGCATGGCGGGGGGTCAATCATGCTTTGGGGCTGTTTTGCTTCTGCAGGTACAGGGAAGCTTCAGCGTGTGCAAGGTACCATGAATTCTCTTCAGTACCAGGAGATATTGGATGACAATGTGATGCACTCCGTCACAAACCTGAGGCTTGGGAGACGTTGGACCTTTCAACAGGACAATGATCCCCAAGCATACCTCCAAGTCCACTAGAGCATGGTTGCAGATTGAAGGCTGGAACATTTTGGAGTGGCCATCGCAGTCACCTGACTTAAATCCGATTGAGAACCTCTGGTGGGACTTAAAGAAAGCAGTTGCAGTGCGCAAGCCTAAGAATGTGACTGAACTGGAGGCTTTTGCCCATGACGAATGGGCGAAGATACCCGTAGATCGCTGCAAGACACTTGTGTCAAGCTATGCTTCACGTTTAAAAGCTGTTATAACTGTAAAAGGATGTTGTACTAAGTACTAAGATTGAATGTCACTTGGGGGTTGAATAAAACTGATAATGATGTGAGCACAGAAAAGACATTTGTGGTTATTTCATTATAAATGTTATGTTATATTTGTCTGACCTACACGTGCCTCTTTGATTTAATTGTAAGCAAGATGACTGAATGATCAAAATCAATGTCAAACTGGCCAAAACACTCAATTTCAGTGTGGGTTGAATAATTTTGAACACAACTGTATGTATCCAGCCCGAATGTGGCTCGGGGTTACCGCTTTCAGCATAGAAATTTAACCCCACACCAACAGGGGGCTGAATAAATGGTACCGACTCGGAATCGGACCGCAGGGAAGGATAAAAGTCTAAACTAGCCAAGTTGACCATTTCATCATGAAGCGCCAGAGCACACAGAGATATTTCATAAACTTTTATTAGCTGGGTGAGGTACACAGTACTTACAAATACAGCTAATAGAAAAAATTTACAATCTGAGAAATTGCTATAAGTATATATATATAAAAAAAACTATATACAAAAAATTCTTAAGTAACAAATTCACAATATTACATGTCCTTTCTAACTTGCCAGACATAGAAACAAGGCATTTCTGCATGCAGTTTAAGTGTTTCCTGAAGCAAATTTATCAAACTGACTCTAATCCTAATCTCCGGATTAAGATTTGCCAGATGTAGGAGTGCTATGTGAAAATCTGTGTGAAACATACAGGTAATTTTGTGTTACAAATCTTTGACAAGGATCTATTTCAGTGAAACATGTAATACTTTCTTCCACGTTTAACCCTCGCCCACCCTGCCATAAATGTCCATTCGGAACTTAATTTACATTGTATTACCCAGACAGGACGCATCTAAAACTAAACTGATTTTACACGCCTTTATTACAAAATACCCAGGCCCAAAATAAAATAAAAAAATTAAATATAGACAAACGTAATCCCTTCATGAAAGACCACAGGACTTTCCAACAATTCATCTTTAGAACTGGTTCTGTAAACCCTCACCATGTAGTAGTTGAGCACAACTAAAATCTCGGCTACAATATACACAACACTGTCTTGCTGAGCATCTCTGGAATACAAGCCATGAAACCTCCAGTGGCTGGAGAGACTTTGAGCTCTCATTATGCATTAAAATACTGAGCAAAAAATGCCCTTCCTTGCCCATGTATGTTACGGATTAGAAAACAGTAAAAAACATTGGGCTGGAAGACTTATTGGAGAAGAACATGGCTATGTACTACATTGGATGAGTCTGTACTCTGGCATGCAAAGGGTCAATGGATGGAAAAAAAAATGCGTGAGCACAGTAGAAATGGTCAAAAGCTGTACAAGAGAGATGAAATGTCACTGAAACAATAGGATTTAACAGCTATTTCACGATCTGATGAACTCAGCGATGGCATCATTGGTGTAAACATCTCTTCCCTGAGATGAATCCTAAAAAGATTAAAAATGAAAATTAGAGCATGGCGAAAATGTTATTTCTGAATTTTTAAGGAATTTGTTACAGATAAAACAAGTTGCTTGATGAAGTCCTGGGTACAGGATCCCTCAATGAAGGGGGGTGGGGGTACAATTCATAGCAGGTGGACATGACCAGTGTCCATCCCACAACCCCACCCATTTGTGGCAGGTGATGGCTATACAAAAAAAGGAGGGGGCATGCCACTGTCCCTTTTCATATTGTGTGGGAGTACGGTTCATAGGTCTTTTGTTTGTATTTAGCAGGATGGACATATTGGATTTGCCAATTGCATGCCCTCCATCACAGAGCAAGGGGTTTGGGCTGGGTGTATCCTCTACCTATAGACAGAACCCCTTACACACAATGCTCATGGATGGGGGTAGAATTAGTATGTTGGAAGCAAATGCGCAATTACAATATATAACACACACAAACATCCTCTTATCTGTGGCACCTCAAACTAGAGCATAAGTTTTTATTATGGGCCATACTTACTCCCATATGCCTTTAAGTATTATTTTATTTATGTCTGCAGCTAGCAAGGTCCCACTTAACACCACAAAATCAAATAAAAACAAATCAACATTTTCACATCCTGACCTTACCGTTAAATCGTCTCCATCTTGTTTCTGTGTCTAATGAAATTCCACAGTCTGCAATAACAATGACAGTCATTTCAGAATTGTATAAACAAATTGCCAACATATAAACCCATAAGGGACTACCGTTTTAGCACCCCTTACCCGGACCACAAGCATTTTATTAGATTTCTTACATATTTATTTTCCATGTAAACCTGTATAGGTGTTATTTTTAATATCTGGCATTTTATTACTTTACATTTCTGTACCCTACTGTAAAAATTGAATGTTGTTGAACCCAGGACATAATTGAAAACGAGAGAAATCTCGATGTATCCTCCCTGGTAAAATACTTTATAAATAAAATTTTGCGTTTTTGGAGAATCCGTAGTCAAGAGTGGAGAGGGAAGCAACAGGGAGCCGAAAAACACTTTCTGCAGCATGATATACAGAGCCATCCGGTCTCTGTGCAGCATGTCACACTTGAGAAGAGTCTCCCAGCACGTTCCCTTTCAGTGCTGCAGCGATCAAAGTAGTGTCAGGGAGGTAATACAGTAATTTGGAAGATTCAGAAAATTCCAGATAAAGGCAACCTGTACCATATTTGTATTCTGCATATGTACAACGGAGCCGGAAAGAGAATTACAAACAGTAGAAGCAAAATAGTTAACAATGAAAAGTAGTGGCCTAGAAAAGGTTTACTGCCATCTAAAAACAAAGCATTCGGTGTGATTTAGACCAGTGTTTCTCAACCCTATCCTCAGGGAGCACAAACAGACCAGATTTTAAGGATACGCTTGCGGAAATGCAGACTAATAAATGCAGTCAACGAGCAGCAAATCATATCACCTTTGCTGTGCTACAGATATCCAGCGAACCTGGCCTGTCAGTCAAGGTCGGATTTACAAAATCCTGCAGCACCCCCCCCCCCCCCCAATGCCAACACTGGGGAATATTTTAAATTTTTGCTTTGGACAAATGTGGGAAACAAAAAAATACATACTTTTCACAAAAACTGAAAATTTCTCGCCGTGCTCACATCAAAAGAAGGGGCAGAATCTGTTGTATTAAAGTCAAGCAAAAAAAAATGGAGCAGAATGTTAGGACTAGGGTTAACTCTAAGCCTGAAACAAGCACAAATAGTAGCCTAACCCAAATTTCAAAGCCTACCCACTAACCCTTTTATTTTTACCCATTACATGGTCATATTTGGAATCATTGGAAAGGTAAGGCTCTGACATCTCCATTTACACCTCACGTGACCTTGGGTTATGTAAAATTTAGAGATGCAGGGATCCAAAGGCCTCTCCTCACTGCAGTGCGGCAGTTTAGATTTTGCGTAATAATGCATTCAGCCATCACCCCCACACTCGCTCTTTATGTGGTAAATGAGAAGGTGAGTTAGTGCAGGATCACTGTTCACTTTATAATTGAAACAAGAACAACAGTGCTGTGTAGGAAAAAAGTATTATTTGTATTTTGCTATTTTAATTTTACAGAACACTTTGAAACTGCCATATCCTGGCCTTTCCAATGATACCGCATATGACCATCTAGCAGGTATGTTTCCAATAATATAGGAATCCAAATGATTTTAAATATTTTATTTTTCAAGGAAAGGTGCTCCCTTGTGTTAGGTGCCTGTAGACACATGCCTACTTTACCAAATTATAAATCCAGCCCTGCTGACAGTGCTCCGAGTACAAGGTTGGGAAATACTGATATAGGGAATATTCTACAACAGGGCTTCTAAAACCTATGTGGCAGGTAGACTCAGGCGCCTGTAATATTAGCTTTGACTGCTGATTTTCTGAACTATTCTACACACATTTATATATAAATATATGGCACCAAGCTGTTATTACAGGCTCCTACTTTGATATATTTATCGAGTTTTGCCCTACAATTTCATACATAAAATGGGTCAGACATTTAACCTTAAAGGCTGCAAGTGTGTTCCCCAGTTCCTGTGCTTTAATGGCAAAGACAATTTTAGAATGTGTGCTCATCTGCTCTTTTGTTAAGTGCAGCCCTATAGGTCATACCATTTTTAGCACAAAACCCAGGTCTTTTTGTGATGCCCTTTACATACGCATAATACAAAAAATAATAATTTTGCCGTCACAATATAGATGCGGATATAGGTTAAATTGTTTGAGGTCAGTTACTTAGCTCTTCTTTATCCCCTTACTGCCACAAAACTGAATAATTCTGACCAGCGGGTTCAGCCAGTTGCTGAATGCCTCAGCATCCAAGACACTACAGCAAATCGTGATTTTATTACATGACATGGTGGCTCATATTATTATGCCACACTTTTATTACCACTTCCAGCAGTAAGAAAAAAGGATAACAAAACTTCATAGGGGATACACCCCTTCAAAAAGGTATCATGGTATCAGCCTCATTCCATAGCAACCCCTTAACAATATAAAGTCCATAAGCTCCAAAGCAGCTTCCTCTTGCTTGCTGCTTTCAGGAGTACGACATATGTGCTTTATTCGTATATTATTAAGTTTCTGATACCATTTATTCTTTTTCCTCATGTATTGAGTGTTCTTTCCCTAAAAAGTTATAGTGTGTGGTTTATCACCGCAGGGGCCTCCGGCTGTAAACTAAGTGTGTGGCCACGGGTGCATTGAGGCCCGCATGTCACCGTAGACCTGTTCTCCGCTCCACAGAGGGTATTTCCCCAGCGGTTTTAGGAGATTTGTGACCTAGTGTCACAGTCTGAACTGTCTCTCCTGTGGAGAGAGACCAGCCTGACAAATTAAAGATTTCTGGGCATACATACAAATAATACTGTCAGAAAGTGAGAATGTTTTTCTGCTCGTCTCTTCACAATAAGTGAGAAAATGTTTGTGTCACATCAAGTCAGAGTCCTCTACTTTTCAAACAGTATGTGTGGGTGCAGTAATTAAGGATAGAAATTATGGTTAAACACCTACAAATCAAAAATACCAAAATTGGTTTGTACTTTGAATACCAAGCAAGCAAAATGAGGCCTTGTCATTAACGGTTTAAATATTCATTTTACTTCTTTACCATTTGTATCCTAACTATCCTTGACGCTCTCCGTCACAGATTGTCTTAAACACAAATGTCTTTGTTATCTTAGTCTGAATGCTGTACCATTATTACCATACATCAGGTCTTTATCATTTAATCCTGTCTACTTTAAAAAAAAAAAAAAAAAAACACTGAACCTTGAGATTTCTTTGATTAATAAGCCCCACCCCTCCCATTTAATTGACAAATAGACACCAAAGGGTCATCAAATGTTTACCTCCATGTGCCCGTCTTTTTCTTTTGGAGAAAAGAAACGTCCACCATCCCCTCTCTTTCTGGCCATGGCGTGGCGATGTCGTGACTCATGTAAATATTTCTGGTGGAAAAGGGAACAAAAAATAAATAAATGAAAAGAAGAAACAACAAAGCTTTCAACATCTACAAAGATTTTATTTTAGCATATACTGTATGTTATGGTCCGCAGCGAGTAGTAATATTTACTACTCAAAAGAGTAAAAGTAAACGCTCTACCTCTCTTTATACCCTTTACAAGAATAATAAGCATACATGTGGAGAAGCTGTATATTTTGAAAACCAATCAAGCTAAAACTTTGTACATTTTCCTGACTGGTCACTGAATTTCAGACGATAAGTAATTAGCAAGAGGAGAAAAACTATACTTATTTCCAGAACAAAATGAACACCCTACAAAAATGAAACACCACATTGGAGAAGTTTAGCTACACTCATAAGCTTCAATGTGACAACGGCAACCTCAACCATTTTGTTCAACCTAAATAACAGTGCTAAGGGATGCTAAAGTAAGGTCACTACCTGCAGAAGGTATTTCAGGTAATATGTTCCTGGAATATCCCCACGATGACACAACTCCACTCAAGAGTTCCAGACAAACATGAAAGACTAGAGGAGAGGAACGAGAGTGTAGATTCCTAACTTTACAGTCACTGACACGCAGTTGATCAACAGTAAGCAAGTTCTGGTTTATATACACCATTTTCAACCTGTGTCAAAAGTCCTTTCTTAGATTCTTTTTGTTAAACTGTTGTAAGGACGTCTGCATTTGAATTCCAAAAATGTATAGTTATTTTTCAGTTAAGAAGAAAAGAACCTAGTAATGATCCCAGAATCCAAGAAGCAGCAACGTCAATGAGAATACGCAATATTAGGGATGCACTGATAGCACTTTAAGACCAAGTAGTACCGATACTTTTTCTCAGGTACTCACCGATACCGAGTCCTTTATTTAAAGTCCTGTGACGCTTTCCAATAAATAATTTAGGATTTTACTGAAAACCAGTCCAGTTTATGTTAAAATTGAAATGTATGGCCAGACACCCCATTTACCCACTGCACAGCCTGCACACACAGACCTCACACACAATATATATAAAGAATACAGGATACCAGCAGCTCCTTCCAAAAAATATAAAAGTGCAAAACCAATGCAAAATATGGTGCAAGGCCTGAGAGAATATACAAAAATCCAAGAAAAAGCCACACTCAAAAATATAAAATTTATTATTAACCAGAATTAAAACATAGTTAACCCCTTCCCGACCGCTGACGTACCCTGTACGTCCTGTGTTCGGGTCTCCCTTAGACCCGATGACGTACAGGGTACGTCAGCGGCGCCAAATCCCCCTCCCGCCCGATACTCACCTCCCTCGTCGGATCCCACGTCGATCTGACAGGGATGAAGCCTGCCCATGTGATTTACATGGGCAGGCGAGGCTGATGACGTCGCCACGCTGCGTGGTGACGTCATCAGAAGGTGCCCCCATGTGTTTCAATGGAGGGGAGGGGGGGGGCTCCTTCGGAGCCCTCTATCTCCCCAACCATTGAAGCTAGGGAGATGCCGTTTGCACCGCTGGAGAGGGGAGAGCCTCCCCTTTCCAGCGGTGTATGGCATTAACCATTTCGCCACCGGATCACGTTGCGGCGCCAATTGGCGCCAAAACGTGATTCAAACCTGGAGGGGGGCTGACATCTTGGATGTCAGCCTAGCCTCCAGGTCCCCCCCCACCCACTGACAACCTCACCATATGTGTGAGGATGTCAGTGGGCCAGTTAACCCTCTAGCTGCCATGTAGAGATAAGGGGATCCTAAGGATCCCTTTATCTCCCGATCCATGGCAGCTAGATGGTCATATTTGCCATCATTTGAAAAGGCCATAATCAGGCCTTTCAAATGATACCAAACATGACCAGGTTTGGTTTTAAAAAAAAAATGTAAAAAAAATAATTAAATAATAAAAAAAAATAATAAAAAAATTAAATAAAATAAAAAAATGTTTTTTTTTTTAAAGTTTTTTTTGTCTGGGGGGAGTTTAATTAAATAGGACCTAGGCTGTCATCTAAAAATAATTAGCACAAAATAGTCAGAATGAGCGCAGCGCACATAGGTGAACTGGCTCAGCAGTAAAAGGGTTAAAAGGTAAAAACATGTAAAAATTGGGTATTTCTATTCTCGGGATAAAATTTGGAAACTATTTAGCCGGGGTCTTTATTGGTGGTTATAGCTTTAGGGGATTAAATTACGAAAAAGTGTGTTTTTACCATTTTTTTCATCATATTTCATATTTTTTTTATATTAAATTATGGATATGATGGAAATAATGGTATTTCTAGAAAGTCCATTTAATGGCGGGAAAAAGGGTGTATAATATGTGTGGGTTGAATAAACGAGTAAGAGGAAAATTTGATCTAAACACGAGCAGCGCAGAAACGTAAAAACAGCAGCGGTCACTAAAGGACGGATTTGTGTAAAACCGCCCGGTCACTAAGGGGTTAAGAGAGCCGAAACATCGGTAACTATGTTTTAATTCTGGTTAATAATAAATTTTGTATTTTTATATTTTTGAGGGCAGCCAATCCTTGGATTTTTTTTGTATACCCCCACAGACAGACCACAATAAATGTATACCCCCCCCCCACAGACAGACCACAATAAATGTTTACCGCCAAAGACCTACCACAATAAATGTATACCCTCCACATACCTACACTGGCAAGAAAAAGTATGTGAACCCTTTGGGATTACGTGGAGTTTTGCATGAATGGGTCATAAAATGTGCTCTGATCTTCATCTAAGTCACAACAATTTGAAAAACACAGTCTGCTTAAAATAATACAGCACAAACATTATATGTTTTCATGTTTTTATTGAACAGAACATGTAAACATTCACAGTGCAGGGTGGAAAAAGCATGTGAACCTTTGGACTTAATAACTGGTTGACCCTCCTTCGGCAGCCATAACCTCAACCAAACGTTTCCTGTAGTTGCAGATCAGACCTGCACAACAATCTGGAGTAATTTTGGACCACTCCTCTTCACAAAACTGTTTCAGTGTAGCAATATTCTTGGGATGTCTGGTGTGAATCGCTCTCTTAAGGTCATGCCACAGCATTTCAATCAGGTTGAGGTCAGGACTCTGACTGGGCCACTCCAGAAGGCGAATTTTGTTTTGTTGAAGCCATTCTTTTGTTGGATTACTTGTATGCTTTGGGTCATTGTCCTGTTGCATCACCCATCCTCTGCGGAGCTTCAGTTGGCGGACAGATGGTCTTACGTTTTCCTGCAAAATGTCTTGATAAACTCTGGAATTCATTTTTCCATCAATGACAACAAACCGTCCAGGCCCTGAGGCAGCAAAGCAGCCCCAAACCATGATGCTCCCTCCGCCATGTTTTACAGTGGGGATGAGGTTTTGATGTTGGTGTGCTGTGCCTTTTTTTCTCCACATAGTGTTGTGTGTTTTTTCCAAACAACTCAATTTTGGTTTCATCTGTCCACAGAATATTTTGCCAGTAGTGCTATGGAACATCCAGGTGCTCTTTTGCAAACTTCAAACGTGCTGCAATATTCTTTTTGGACAGCAATGGGTTCCTCCGTGGTGTCCTCCCATGTACTCCATTCTTGTTTAATGTTTTCCTTATTGTAGATGTGTCAACAAAAATGTTAGCATGTGCCAGAGATTTCTGTAAGTCTTTAGCTGACACTCTAGGATTCTTCTTTACCTCATTATGCATTCTCCGCTGTGCTCTTGCAGTCATCTTTACAGGACAACCACGCCTAGGGAGAGTAGCAACAGTGCTGAACTTTCTCCATATGTAGACAGTCTGTCTTACCGTGGACACCAAGGCTTTTGGAGATACTTTTGTAACGCTTTCCAGCTTCATGCAAGTCAACAATTCTTGATCTTAGGTCTTCTGAGAGCTCTTTTCTGCGAGGCATGGTTCACATCAGGCAGTGCTTCTTGAAACCAGTAAACCCAAAACTGGTGTGTGTTTTTAAAGGGTAGGACAGCTTTCAGCAACACATCTAATAATATCACACTGATTGGGCTCAAGGTTGGCTCACTCCTGGCTCCAATTAGCTCTTGGAGAAGTCATTAGGCTAGCGGTTCACATACTTTTTCCACCCTACACTGTGAATGTTTACATGTTATGTTCAATAAACACATGAAAACATATAATGTTTGTGTTGTATTATTTTAAGCAGACTGTGTTTTTCAAATTGTTGTGACTTAGATGAAGATCAGAGCACATTTTATGACCAATTCATGCAAAACTCCACGTAATCCCAAAGGGTTCACATACTTTTTCTTGCCACTGTACCTCAATAAATGTATACCCCCACAGACCGACCACAATAAATGTATACCCCCCACAGACCGACCACAATAAATGTATACTCCCACAGACAGACCTCAATAAATGTATACCCTCTTTCTTTTAAGAGAGAACTAGGGATGCACCGATACCGATATCGGGGCAGATATTGCCGTTTGCACGAGTACTTGTTACTCGTGCAAACGGCCCGATACATCCTGCCGATACCGGAAGCCGGCGCTGGGCCGGCTTGCCAGTATCCGCTGGGCTGGGGAAGCTGGCCGCGTGCATGAAAAGCACGCGGCCAGCGTTCCCTTCCAGCTCGCCGCGATACTCACCCTTCCTGAAGGTCCGGTCGCTTGGCAGTGATGCGTTCCCGCGGCCACTGGGCACTCCTGTGACGCTGCCTCTCGGCTGGAGGCAGCGTCACAGATGCGCCCGGCGGCCACGTGATCGCATCACTGCCAACAAGCGACCGGACCTTCAGGAGGTGTGAGTATCGCGGCGCGCCGGAAGGGAACGCTGGCCGCGTGCTTTTCATGCATGCGGCCAGCTTCCCCAGCGTTCGAGCTGCGGGCAAATCCATAAGAGCTGGGGGCAAAGCCATGAGAGCTGGGGGCAAAGCCATGAGACCTGGGGGCAAAGCCATGAGACCTGGGGCAAATCCATGAGACCTGGGGGCAAATCCATGAGACCTGGGGGCAAAGCCATGAGACCTGGGGCAAATCCATCAGAGCTGGGGGCAAGTACATCAGAGCTGGGGCATAATCCATCAGAGCTGGGGGCATATCCATCAGAGCTGGGGGCATATCCATCAGAGCTGGGGGCAAATCCATCAGAGCTGGGGGCAAATCCATGAGTGCTGGGGGCAAATCCATGAGTGCTGGGGGCAAATCTCATAGAAAATTTTTATATGAGGTCTGTTCTTATTGGAAAGCGTCACATGACATTAAATAAAAGTATCGGTACTCGGTATCGGTGATTACTTTTAAAAAGTATCGGTACTCGTACTTAAAAGTGGTATCGGTGCATCCCTAGAGAGAACCCAATGAAAGACGGCATTGTAAGTCTTTAAATAAATAAATAAATAAAATGATTGATGCATTCAACACTCCTAGTGCACGAGGATTAAAATGCCATGTAACACCTGCAGGTAGGACACATCACTAAACAGCTCAGCTAGTCAGGGGTGTCGGATACTGGTGTGCAGTGGTTTACGGACATGTAGTTCAGCACTCTGAGTCTATTCAGTAGGTAGGATGAATGGACCTGCTGTAAGACCTTATAGCAGCATTGGCTTCACTAGGACCAAGCATGGTTCGGAGGTACCTGGAGAAGAGAGCTGGCTGACTGTGTCACGTTGTCCTTTCGACCGGGCTGTGGCGCGGCCTCCAGGCGTGATCTCGCGGGATCACGGGTGGAGGCCGCGTCACAGCCGGCGCCCGCTCGGAGGAGAGGACCACATGACGCAGCCAGCCTGCGCCCAGACTCTGCTGCCAGCTGGAGGGGAATGCTAGCAGAATGCTCTTAATGCATTCCGATAACAGCTCCAGCCCGGGTCCCGGCAAGCCAGCCCAGCGCTGGTTTCTGGTATCGGGGCATTTGCACAAGTACAAAGTACTCGTACAAATGTTGGTATCAGCACCGATACTGATACTATGTCCATGATTTGGGGCTTTTCCATTTACAATGCATTGCTTCTATACACAATATAATTAAATATTACCAGGTTTAGCTGATGACATATTATGACACCTACTCTCCTCTCCTTGGGTATCTTTCCCTCTGCCTCAAGTTTGGCTCGTGCTTGACGCCTTTTCAATATACGGTGATACTGCTTGGCGTTCACATATAAAGGCTCCTCTTCAAGCATTTCTGCTCCGGGCAGTGGTATCCTCTGCAAAGCTGGAACAGAGCCAGCACCAGGCACCATCTGTATGAATACAAACACTTAAAAGTAAGGAATGCTAGGCACCGAAAAGGTACTTATAGCAGTTCAATTGATATTTAAATGGAGCAGGTTCAATAATATTGTAGCCACTGTAAAGATATATACACATTTTGTTGTGATTCTTGCGTTTTACTGCAAGATCTCTAATGAACAAACTAATCACATAGCTACATGCACAAATCTAAAGCACAAATATACAAAATACATCACAAATGCAAAATAGTGGCTTTTAAAAAAATCTTTTGACATACATCCTCCATTTTTCATGGAACAATTTATATACTCTCGTGGCTTAGATCAGTTTTCCCCAAAGCCCACTAACAGGCCACATTTTAAGGACTACCTTGGGAAATGCAGATTGAATCCTGCAATCACTGAGCAGCAAATCATATCACCTGTGCTGTGCTTAAGATATCAGGCAAACCTGGCCTGTTAGTGGGCCCTGAGGACCAGGGTTGGAGACCACTGGTCTAGATACAGTGCATTTTTGTTTAATCAATGACAGGAAAAAAAAATCTGATCCATATAAATAAGAAAAGGCAAAGGTTTGTTACATACCATCACCATGCCTCCTGAATTCATCACATTCCCGGTCACAGGGAGAGTGACAGTGACGGTTCCTTGGCCACTATTTGTGGTATTCGTGTTTGTTCCAGCTTGTACAATTTGAGCCCCGGCCAAGCTGGCTGCAGGTATGGTGATCATTCCTGTAACAGGGACTGTCACTTAAGGGAACAAAACAAAACCAGAAACGGACAAAGGAAGGGGGTAAAGTAATTAATCCCAGGAGGACCTCCAGTGTACTGTACACCATTGACATGTAAACTGGCACAAATCATACGGTGCAGACAGTGAGAAGGAAGCAGCTTTCAACAAAAGAGAGAAAAGCATTACACGGGACTGGGAGGGAAAGACCAGCAAGGTAAACCTGACCCAGAATACATTTTCATTTAAACATATCGGCCTGATGTATGGAAAGGGATAAAGCAGGGAGAAAATACAAATATGGTTTACATTCCACAGCTCAGCCCACAGGGGCACTTACCTTGTTGTAGGATAGTTCCATCAGCATTTACAGGTTGATACACAATCGTCTGCCCTTCTGCTGTCTGTGCAACCTGCTGACCCTGAACAGCTATCTGCTGCTGGCCCTGAAAGACAATTTGTAATATTTTGTTAGCTTATAGAGAATTCTGTTCTTTAGTGACCTGTTCATTAAAAGAATTTTGCATCTGGACTGTCAGCTATAACAAATATAAAAGGTGAATAGTTTCTGTATTATCATAGAACGTTACAATAAAACGCACCATCTAAATGACCTATGCATGTCCAGAAACCTTATCTGCCTTCTATGACCAGCACCTGCCCTGGCTCACCTGGCTTTGCCCAGCAGTCACTGCTGTCTGTGGCTGTTGAATAATTATTTGTTGTGGCTGCCCTTGCTGAGCTTGTACCTGAAGTGCTTGACCACCCTGGATTTGTATCTGTCCTGGTTGCACAAGTTGAATCTGTAAGAAACACCAGACATTAATACAGGACAACACTATAATGCAGAAGACAAAAAGCTGTATTTATTATACAGAAATGGTCTTTACCCACAATGAAAAGAACATTTCCATTAGTAGCAGTTATAAGAGGTTTATTTACCTGCTGTAGTCCTTGAGACCCAGAAACTGGAACTTGCATAAGAGTCTGCCCCTGGCTTCCCATTGCTTGTACCATGATAGGTTGTCCCGTGGAAGTGATGAGTTGTCCTCCACTGACTTGTACCATAAGAGGCTGACCTTGCACCTGTGTAGTGGAAACAGCAAATGGTTATCACAGCACAAAATCGTGTAAAGATCACATGTAGATAAACCACCTGTCATGTAGCATCCTGGTGCAGACGCAGGCAAGAATGTATGCAGCCTAAAGCAATCGACAGATGAAGGATGCATGTATGAGAAAAGCAGGCAGATACTAATGATGTACTCTGGATACTTTATCATATGTACATGCACAACGTTGACAAGAAATAGCTCATTTGAAGCACTCAAGACATGTAGACTACATGGACATGTATTTGCATTAAATGATGGGGTAGCAACCCGAGACTGCATGGAGCGTTCTGTCATTGAGACTCATGCGGCTGTCAAAGGCACAACTACCTGGAGGGTCTGAACTTGCTGTCCTGAGGCTGCTCCCACCTGAGCCTCGGTCTGTAACTGGACAGCAGTGACCGCACCGGGCTAAGGGAAAAGGAACAAGAGACAGCCCAACCATAAAAAGAGAGCCAGAAAGACTTTGAATCTCGCACAGCCCTATGACCCAAAGGGATAACAATTGAAACAAAAGACAAAAAAAACATACAGGGTTATTCAGAGAGCGTGAAAAGCAGGAGAATGACTGGAGAATGAAAAATTCTAGGTCAAAATAGCCAAACCAGAAAAATTCTCCCTTTCATCTCACTTTCCAAATTGGCTATTTTGACCTAGAATTTTTCGTTCTCCAGTTATTCTCCTGCATTTCACCGCTCTCTGAATAACCCTGATAGAATAAGAATGGGAAAAAACTCAAAGGGGGGAGAAAAAAAAAAGTGGATAGAAAGTATTTGTTACTGAGAAAAGATGACAGCTGTCACCTGATATCCCATCACTGCACAGTGTGCAGAAGATATTCGCATCTAGGAACCAGCACTGACCTGCTGCTGAATCTGCCCCGCTTGCACTACAATCTGCTCTGGGGAGCCATTGCTGCTTGTTGTGTACTGCTCCATTTTCCTTTGGTCAGAACAAAATCACAGAACAGCTGGACAGTATCTGTAATGAGACAATGTATCAGGAAAGCACAGAGCACAATAACTAGACATCACAGCCACAGGTGAGTCTTCATAGCATACAGTTGTCATTAGCAATCACTAAACCACATAAGAATGTGGATCAGTGGTTGTAATGTACCTCAATCACAACATATTGACACATATATTCACGGTCTGGAAGCTGGCAAAAAATAAAAATATTCCAAGGTTCTAGTCTTCCAAGTATCAATCTATGCTTGTACATGTGCACCAATACATATGTACACATAGACAATCCCTTTCAGTGCAAATTGTTTATGTGTCTCCGCCAGACACGGAGATTAGTGGAGGAATGTGGTTAAGGAAATGTTTGCCGCTTTAATACATGGTTCGGTCATTCTAGTTCTGCCTTGTGAATGCAGGAGATCAGCTATGACCAGAATTTGAGATCAGCAAGGTCTCTACTTCAAGACTAGGACTGTCTTTTATCAAATAGTTATCAACATGTTCCAATTGTGAGGCGTTGGGTGCTCACTCAACTCTTTCCGGTCATGTGTCACCTGTGGCTTGAGGAGAAGAGGCATTATGTCAAGCCCTGCCAGCGCCATGAAAGGGTGGGTGGAGCCCCGCACTGGAACAATAGTGAGGTTTTAGACATCTAATGCAGGGATCTCAAACTATGGCTCACAAGAGGTTTCTGAACTACAACTTCCATGATTCTCTGGCCAACTATTACATTAATAGAATTCTAGGGATTGTTGGCAACATCGGGGGGGGGGGGGGAGTTTGAGGATCCCAATCTAAAGGTTAAGATGGGAGGAGGGTGTCAAGAGGGTGTTTAACCCCTCCTCTTAACCCTAGAGTATCCCTTTAACCTTCTCCACCATTCACTGCTTTATTACCTTCACCTCTTCATATTTAAGTTAACCAGCTGTGATTATCCTTGTAATCCAGATGATCCATTTTTAAGTGTAAACAACCAAATAATGTGTTAATTGTGCCATGATGCGGATATTCTAACTCTATGAAGGCATATAGTATGTGACTAGTCACTTGGAATTCGGGGTATGTGGGCCTGACATTACTGTTGGAAGGTATGGACCATTCTACTCCCCAACTCTCGCTTATGTCCAAGTCTCCCTGTGCCTATAATGGTACAGGATGTCTGTGTTGTGCGTGAATATGGTTATTGTTAATGGTTGTTGACTGTGTTTATATTTACGGTTATTATTTCTGATGTCACTGAAGCCCTTTCGAAACGCCCCCCCTCCCTCCCATATTCCATGAAGTGATTACTTGGTACAAATGAGTTAATAATGTTTAGTACTGAATCAGCAATATGTAATACAGTAAGGGGTTAATAAGGTCTGTGTAGCAATGGGATAATAAGCTCTGTATAGAATGGGGTTAATAAGGTCTGTGTAGTAAAGGGATAACAAGTAAAGGGCTCTGTATAGTAATGGCTTAAAAAACACTCACATGCAGAAACAAATGAGCTTCCTTAAATTCAGACCCTATTATTGCTGTAGAGTCTCTTGAGCTCTGCCTGTCCCACTCTCCTATTGTGCAGCGCTAAGAAATCTGTTGGCGCTTTATAAATGCTTGTAACTGTAACTCTTTTCCCCGACTCTGGGCTCTATTAACTTCTTCACGGAAACGTTAATGCGTGTGCAAAAACACATTAACGCAAGGGGAAAAACCCTTTGCGCAGAACGTCATATTACAACGTCCGCGGAAAAAATGCGCGTTAACGTCTACCACTGGTGAACCTGCACGAACCCTGCGCGAGCGTAATGTACATTGCGCATCCTATACTTAACATTGTGAGCGCAAATGCGTTTGTGCGCTGGTACGCGGATGGTATTACAATCTATGCGCAAATTTTAACGGACAGCGTTGCGCGCATAATTTTAATGTCTTTGAAAAGCTGGTGTTAATGGCAAATCTGAATGTCCTGGCCGAAACCAAATACACCAGCCCGAAAAAAATATATAGTATAGTTACTAGGGATGCACCGATACCACTTTTTTAAGGCCGAGTACGAGTACCGATACTTTTTAAAAGTACTCACCGATACCGATACTTTTATTTAATGTCATGTGACGCTTTCCAATAAGAACAGACCTCATAAAAATTTCTATGAGATTTGCACCCAGCTCACATGGATTTGCCCCCAGCACTCATGGATTTGCCCCCAGCTCTGATGGACATGCCCCCAGCTCTGATGGACATGCCCCCAGCTCTGATGGACATGCCCCCAGCTCTGATGGACATGCCCCCAGCTCTGATGGACATGCCCCCAGCTCTGATGGACATGCCCCCAGCTCTGATGGACATGCCCCCAGCTCTGATGGACATGCCCCCAGCTCTGATGGACTTGCCCCCAGCTCTGATGGACATGCCCCCAGCTCTGATGGACATGCCCCCAGCTCTGATGGACTTGCCCCCAGCTCTGATGGACTTGCCCCCAGCTCTGATGGATATGCCCCAGGTCTCATGGATTTGCCCCCAGGTCTCATGGATTTGCCCCCAGGTCTCATGGCTTTGCCCCCAGGTCTCATGGCTTTGCCCCCAGGTCTCATGGCTTTGCCCCCAGGTCTCATGGATTTGCCCGCAGCTTGAACGCTGGGGAAGCTGGCCGCATGCATGAAAAGCACGCGGCCAGCGTTCCCTTCCGGCGCGCCGCGATACTCACACATCCTGAAGGTCCGGTCGCTTGTTGGCAGTGATGCGATCACGTGGCCGCCGGGCGCATCTGTGACGCTGCCTCCAGCCGAGAGGCAGCGTCACAGGAGCGCCCAGTGGCCGCGGGAACACATCACTGCCAAGCGACCGGACCTTCAGGAAGGGTGAGTATCGCAGCGCGCCGGAAGGGAACCCTGGCCGCGTGCTTTTCATGCACGCGGCCAGCTTCCCCAGCCCAGCGGATACGGGCAAGCCGGCCCAGCGCCAGCTTCCGGTATCGGCGGGATGTATCGGGCTGTTTGCACGAGTAACAAGTACTCGTGCAAACGGCAATATCGGCCCCGATACCGATACTAGTATCGGTATCGGTGCATCCCTAATAGTTACACATTCAATATAGTTACAAAGTATAGTTACACATTCTACGCATACCCAAACAATAAAATTGAGAAGTTGTGCGTGTTTTTATTATTGCTGCAGCATACTCTGATTTTGACAGGCGCAAAAACTGAACGGGAGACAATTGTGGTTCTTAATTCTGCTTGACTGAATCGCGTGAAAAAACAGTCCGCCCACCGATTTCTGCGCGCAGCGTTAATGCACGCACGTTTTTGTGCGTCATTTTTTGACGTATGAAAAAATGCGCTCGGATTGTAATGCCAGCGTTAATTTACACGCGTTAACGTTTAACGCTTCGCACACAAATTAACGCGCTGCGCGAGTGTTTTTGCGCAAAGAATTTAATAGAGCCCTCTGTGTAGCAGCTGGAGGTGAAGTAGTTAAATGGCTCGGTGTGTGCTCTCTCTTATCTCTGGAGATGTGGATGGATGGGGGGCACAAAGCCAACACACAGTTTCCCTGGTATTGGCTGTGTTTTTTCTCCTTCCTGAAAACTGACTGGAGATGAATCTTTACAATGACAGGAAAAAAACGGCAGTAGTTTACTTTCATCACGAGCAGAGGCAGTGCCTGGCTCACTACCTTCACAGCGCCACCTAGAGGCTCAGGTGATTATTGCACGCTGCATTTTCGGGTTTTGTTTTCAGCCAGCCATTTGTATCCACACGAAACCCGAAAATGCTATTTTCGCTCGATGTGTTTCGGTGGCTCGAATTCCAGCGTATCCCTAGATGAAATCAATAATGATTTTTTTTTTGTGAGCACATTGAGAGGCATTGGCTAGGAAAGAGTCCAGCTCCTGACAGCCTCTGCCCATCTACTCTAGGGAATCACCTGTTATCAGAGTGGATAGTCAGCAAATTACAAATAATCAGTAATGGACATTACTTTAATGATACTCCCCATAACGTGCCAAGGCAGCTCACTGCCAATCTGGGGCTTCTCTGACAGAAGACTGACATCTTGGATGTCAGCTGTTGCTGTGGAACTTCCACCTGCCTACTGACAACATGGACAGGCTGACGAACAGAAAAAAAAAACGCTGCGGGGAGAAAAAAAACATCTTTGGAGCTGAAACGGAGTTTCAGCACCAAGGACAGCCCCTGTCCAGCACAGCCAAAGCTGTGGGGAAAAAAAACTCGCCAAAGGCTGTGGGGATTAAACCCCTGTCCCTAGTGCTGAAATAGGTTTCAGCACCAGGGGCAGCAACGCTGAATGCAGCCTGCTCGAGAGAAAAGAAAGAAAATAAAGATGCATTTGGCGACAGAAAAAGAAGCCTCGTCTTTAAAAATAAATCAGAACCCAAAATTTTGCATAAAAAAAATAAAATAATAATCAAAAAGGCTTTTTGCTGCAGAAAAAAATAAAAAAGTTGAAAAATAGAAACAAGGTATTTTTTACATTGAATCATAGGGGCTGTCAAACTGCATCACTTCTCTATGAGGTGATTTCCCTGCCATTGCACAGTGGTTTAACTATACAATTCATGTAACTTTTCCCAGATTGTCCTGGCATCATCCGATGAATCCCATTAAAATAGGAAAGACCGCTAATCTGTTGTAATCGCATAAAATCGTCGGATGCCGTAGAAAAGAGAATGTCACCTGCATGTTGTAGGATTGGACGACTTGATATTGGATGATCGCACAAATACAGTGCCAGTGGTCAGCCAGCCTTATGCTCACCATGTTTAAACGCGATTTGAAGTCCTATTTTATTATGCAACCCACACAAAAAAAATAAATAGTTTTTTTAAACCCACATTATATATTTAATTTTACACCAAAGATGCTCATGTTTGTATCATTGGGAAGGCCATGCTCTAGCCCTCTAGCTGCCACCAATCAGGAGATACGTGGGTCCTATCTTCACTTGGCAGCTAGGGGGTTAACTGCCGTCACCTCACATATTGTGACAACATCGCTGTGCGTGGGGGGGGGGGCCATGGAGGCTTGACTGACATCCAAGATGTCAGCCACCTCCAGGAGATAACCACAATATGGGAGCTAAAGGGTTAAAAGAGAACGAGAGAGACTGTGCCTCTCTTTTTTTATTATACCTTTAGCCGTTCGGGAGGGAGGCCCCCCCCCCCCTCAGGCTTTCCCTCGGCAGGCATTGGGGGCACCTGAAACTGACATTGCGACGGCCGGGGCCCATAGAACCAGTGGTCTGACTTCTTGGCAGTCAGACCAATGTGGGACCCCTGCCAGAGAGGCTAGTATGGGGGGGGGGGGGGCTTTAGAGGACCATGACGTACAGGGCACGTCCTTGGTCCTTAACAAAACATTTTCCCAGGACGTCCCACGTATGTCAGTGGTCTTCGTCAGGTTATGAATCGCCAACTTTTTCAGTAGCCATGAAATTGCACGGGAAATCTCACCCTCCAATTCAATGTTCCTTGAATAACCCCTTTACTGTGCTTTTCCCATCTAGGACCGGCTGACAAACCGTCCACCCGAGCAGACAATAGAGCCTTGAGGCGCCGATTTTATGAGTGGGTCTTATTTGAATACGGCTTTTTGTGATTTATACAGAATTATACTGTGATCTGTATTTGTGCTAGTATTCTAGAAGCAGTTTGGCACATCGTGGTTTTGTTTCTGGTACCACAAGTCACTGTGTGTAGAATTCACACACTGCAGGAAGGAAATCATGGCAGGTCATCTGGGATCCCTTTCTGATTTCTGTCCTGCAGCGTATGGATTCTACATTTGTAGGGTGGCATTTTTCATGTGCTGCCCACCAACATAAAGATGTGTCTAGGAAAACATGGCCGATCTGAAAAAAAAAATGTATCAAAAGTAAAAAAAACGCAGGTGCACTGAATACATGTGCCTAAACCCGCACACATTGCCAAACTACTCCCTCCCCCTGAGCGTTAGCAAAAACCCAAAACGTGGACAAGCAGGACAGCTTTCCCCCGGGCTGAGCATGCGCAGTGTGTGTACATATGAGGGGGGGGGGGGGACTCAAAGCATCCCCACTAACACAACGCAGGGGAACCCAACGCGCTCCCCTAGGCAGTGTGAGTAGCGCGCCACTCCACGCACACCTGTGCTGGTCTGTTCCATTGCCCGGGGGGGGGGGTTGGAGCGCTCTGTATACGGTGGATGAAAACACCGCTTACAAATATGCGCGGTTATACCCTCAGCCCTGATTATGTTTGGCCAAACTTCTGGGCCCTCTCGCTTCACGGAAACAGGCAGCTGTTGGTAGCCGGGCCCATGAGGAGCTGTACTGCCCCGCCGCATTAGGAGACCATCGCCGACCAGCTGGCCCTGTCCTCTCCATGCAGCAGCCTACATACACGGCCATTAGTCAGCTGCGGGACAAGCTGCCGGTGCCCGCTGCCTTCCTGTACCCTGAGCTGTAACGCCATCTCCCTGGGATTGGCTGCCTGTGTTATTGGCCGATCCATTGGTGTTATTGGCTGCATGTCTCAGGTCATGTTTCTCCCTCCCCGCGGTGTTATTGGCTCTCCCCGCCGGTCCCTCTCACCTCCTCTCCCGGTCTCGGTTCTCCTCTCCGCTGTGATTGGTTCCAGAACCGGAGCACAGAGCCCAATCAGCGACTTGGACGCACAAAATGGCGGAAGGACAAAAGCGCCAAGGGTCCGCGCGCGCACTGGCAGTCCCGCCCGCGAAACTAGGTGCGTCACTAGCTAGGGGCGGGGACTCAACGATGGCAGACTCCACACCAGGAGAGATGGCGAAGCGCGCGTGCATTTTCGTGCTCCCGCTGCGGATAGTTCTGGTTGTGGTGGCACGCGCTGCACAGACGGGAGCGCGCCACACAAGGTTTTCTCTGGGGGGAAAAGCAACCTTACAACCTTACAGACCTCAGGGTTTGCCTGCCTGTTCTCCTGTTTCTCAAGGCAGGCATGGGCAGCTCTGGAAACCCTGAGGTCTCTCCTCAGGAAGGCTCGTTAGTCACTGATATAAAAGAACAGAGTTTGTTTCTGGCAACAGCTCACTTGACTGGACAGTATGAAAAACTTACAGCTCACTTGACTGGACAGTATGAAAAACTTACAGGGTTATTCAGAGAGTGAAAGACAGCGTGAATCTGGCGCTTTTCTTAGTGGTTGTGAGATTATTAAGGCGTGCTCAATATAGGTCGGTGCCGCAAACTAGAAGATATGTGTTTACAACCTCAAAAACACGAATATAATAGAAAAGAAAAAACACTTCCAGGCGCACCTTACTAAAATTTCCACTTTTTTTAAAACCACAAATGGCCAATGTGCAAACATCAAATGAATTAATATTTAAACAAAACAGTGGTTATATTATTATGATAAATGTGTATAACTTAAGGAATACTTATATTTCAGTGGTGTTTCTTTTTTTTCCCTTCTCTCAGCATGGGGTCCTGCGATGTAGCTGTTCGGTATCCCAAGAGAAAAGGAGGGGGGAGGGTATTTCTCCACTTGATGTAAAAAAAAAAAAGGCAGCAGAGCGGCAGATAATTCAATTAAAATGCATTTATTAATCAATAAAAAGGTAGACCTTCAACTATAAAATCAATTGTTAAAATACTAATTAAGTAGGATCAACAAAAACGTGCTTTCACCAATAGGCTTCATCAGTTGTTATCCTTTCTGAATGATCAGTCTGTGCAAAAAGTCCAAAAACAATTGATTTTATAGTTGAAGGTCTACCTTTTTATTGATGCATTTTAATTGAATTATCTGCCGCTCTGCTGCCTTTTTTTACATCAAGTGGAGAAATACCCTCCCCCCTCCTTTTCTCTTGGGATACCGAACAGCTACATCGCAGGACCCCATGCTGAGAGAAGGGGAAAAAAAGAAACACCACTGAAATATAAGTATTCCTTAAGTTATACACATTTATCATAATATAACCACTGTTTTGTTTAAATATTAATTCATTAGATGTTTGCACATTGGCCATTTTTGGTTTTAAAAAAAGTGGAAATTTTAGTAAGGTGCGCCTGGAAGTGTTTTTTCTTTTCTATTTTATTCAGAGAGTGGTGAAAAGCAGCAGAATGATTGGAGAATGGAAAATTCTAGGTCAAAATAGCCGATTTGGAAAGTGAGATGAAAGGGAGAATTTTTCTGGTTTGGCTATTTTGACCTAGAATCTTCCATTCTCCAGTCATTCTGCATTTCACTGCTCTCTGAATAACCCTGATAGTATTATTATTATCATTCATCATCATTTATATAGTTCCAACAGGTTCCACAGCGCTTTGCAATAATCAAAGGGAGTAAGATACTGATATACAGACATGGACCCTGCTCATAGGAGCTTACAGTCTAGGATTGAGGACGACAAGGGGAATTTTACTGGATGGCAGAATCATTAGTGCTAGGGGTTTGGGCATGGTGGGGCCATAAAAGCAGCTTCAATCATGTTACAGTTACAAGCATTTATAAAGTGCTATAAAGTTCCGTAGCGCTGTACAATGGGAGAGACCGAATAACAAGTATACACGTTACACACACAGAACAGTAGGAGAGAGGACCTTGCTCCTACAATCTAAGAGGAGAGGGGTGACAGACTAGGAGGGGTGAGTAGAGGGCATGAAGTATTGGGGTGCATGTGGGAAGATGGAGCAGGAAATGAACCATGGGGGAATATGGAGTGATAGGCTTCTCTAAATTAATGGGTTTTCAGACACTTCTTGGAGGGATGAGAGCCTGATGTTGTGGGGGAGGGAGTTCCATAGAAAGGGGGCAGCTCGGGACAAGCCTTGAAGGCGGGTGTTCAGGGTATGGGTACGAGGAACTGATATCATCAGATCATTGGCAGAGCGAAGTGGTTGGGACGGGATGTTTTTGCTTATAAGGGAGGAAATGTAGTCAGGGGCGTGGTTATGGAGACCTTTATATGTGAGGACTAGTATTTTAAAATGGACTCTTAGGCTAGCGTCAGACGAACGCAGTCACCACATCCGTGTCGCCGCACAGTTTAACGTCTGTCATAGCATTGATTTGTGATCAATAGAGAACAACACACGAAGTATGTATGCACCGAAGTGCGCATGCAGGTGGCAATGGGTGACATTTAGGCCTCGACATAAAATCGCTGTGACGGATGCCCAGAGCGCACCGATGTGATGACGCAACGTCAGACGCAGTGCATTTGAGACGTCCATCACGTTGACGTTCAGAAGTTTTTTTGGTCTGGCTGACTGTACCTGTCATTTAATTTTAATTAATTTTGATTCCCATATTTCCCTTTTTTTTTCTACATCCGTCAAATAAAACGGACCGTGTGGTGTCTACAGTATCTTCCGTCAGTACATCCGTCCGTCCGTTATGCACGCACGTAGAATGCGGTCACACTGCGTTCGTCTGACATTAGCCTAAAGGAAACCGGGAGCAAGTGTAAAGATTGACAAAGGGGAGAGGTGCGGGATGTGAGGTGCATGAGTCTGACACAGGCGTTCATAACAGACTGCAGAGGGAGAATCTGGGATTTTTTAAGACCAGTGAGAATGAGGTTACAGTAGTCAAGGCAGCATATAGTAAGAGCTTGGATGAGCATTTTAGTAGAGTCCTGATTAAGAAAGGGACGGATGCGTGCAATGTTTTTTAGGTGGAAGTAGCAAGATTTGGTGAGTGACTGAATGTGAGGAGTAAAGGATAGATGGGAGTCCCAAGAGGACCCCGAGGCAACGAGCCTGAGAGGTAGAAGCAATGGTGGCACCATTCACCTGAAGAGAAATGGGCGCAAGAATGGAGGATTTGGAGGGAGGGAAGATGAGAAGTTCAATTTTAGAGAGGTTGAGCTTTAGGAAACGGGAGCTCATCCAGTCGGAGACAGCTGATAGGCAGGCTGTAACACAGTGTCACGTTTCTGCTGGTTCCTGCCATGCCCCCTGGTGGTGAGAGCGGAGTTCTTCAGCTCTGGTAGGTTCTTGGGCTTAGCCACTGCAGACCATCTCCCCTGTGGCTGATAGTCTGTGTATCACATGACATGCCCTGCCCTATTTATATGGCCAGCAGTGCACCTGTTCTCTGGTCCAGGATAGTGCTTTCTCCCTGAGTACCTGCTATAGCAACATTGGTTCTGATATTTCTGTGTATGACTTCTGGTTTTGGCATATTCTCTGGTCTATTCCCTGTACCCTGTACCGCGTATCAAGATATTTATGTGTATGACTTCTGGTTTTGGTATATTCTCTGGTTTATTCCCTGTACTCTGTGCCGAGCATCAAGATATTTCTGTGTATGACTTCTGGCTCTGGTTTTGGTAAATTCTCTGGTCTATTCCCTGTACCGAACATCAAGATATTCCTGTGTATGACAACTGGCATGTTTCTGGTTCAATCTTTATGTCCTGAATGTGTCTGTATTGTATTTAACCCGCAGCAAATAATTTATATAGAGGCCAATTATAAGGACCTCATAGTCCAAAGTTCTGTATTTCTACTGGTTTTCCAGTTGATGATTTCTTGTATTCTCCTGTTCTGTATCATATTGTTTTCCCCAACCCTGTAATCTGTATTTAGATCAGAAATCTTACCCAATGCAGGGCTCCCTCTTGTGTCTGGATTCTGTACTATCATCTCTTGTTCTGTTTCTGTGTCTACTTGTGTGTGCTGGATTCTGCATAATGCAGCAGACCGCAAACCTGCCTTAAGGGCTTGAAAACAATATATATAATCGGCGCTCCTTGGCATCTGCCAGGGACCCCGCCCGTGACACGGTGCAACACTGGAGGAGAGAGATCGGGGGAAGAACGGTAGATTTGGGTGTCGTCGGCATAGAGATGATATTGACATTGAAGGAGCGGAGAGAGAGCAAGAAAACCAGGAGAGAGCTTGTGTCATTGAGGCCGAGTTCAATAACTACAGTTACTCTGATGGAACATCAGAGTACTAATGTCTCCCAGAGACCAGTGATTAATAATTAACTTTTATTGGATAGAGTTAAAATCGGCAAACAATTATACATAAATAAACAGTGCTTACAAAACATAATAATAAAACCAAAAACCAATTCTGCTGAATAGATAATAATTGTGGCAGCAGGAGATGTAATCAGTAATCAATACAATAGGTAGCCTTCGAGGGTCACCTCAAGGTATTGTGACAAATGGAAATGATAACCAATTAGATAATAAACCACTGCGCATAAACAAGCAGAAAGGTCGAAAAACGAGAAACTCTTGTTAGACGTAGATTGGCTCAAATAGCCCAATGTGAATGCATTTCAATGATTATCCAGATTCCTAATATCAATAGGACCCACCATCGGGATATACATACATATGGGGGATCTCAAAATGCAATTCACCGGAATAAACAAGAAGCTCTGGTCTGAGAGGCGCACCCGACGCGCGTTTCGCCAGAAATGGCTCGTCAGGAGTGCTTACGGACTAAGGGAAGGCAGGGGATTTTAAATTCACAATGTTCCGTCCCTGCCTATGAAACTAGCCAATGGGAAGAAGCAATGGCGAATGCTCCAATCAAACGACTGTCATGAAGATTGACACCACGTCATGACAGTCGTTTGATTGGAGCATTCGCCATTGCTTCTTCCATTGGCTAGTTTCATAGGCAGGGACGGAACATTGTGAATTTAAAATCCCCTGCCTTCCCTTAGTCCGTAAGCACTCCTGACGAGCCATTTCTGGCGAAACGCGCGTCGGGTGCGCCTCTCAGACCAGAGCTTCTTGTTTATTCCGGTGAATTGCATTTTGAGATCCCCCATATGTATGTATATCCCGATGGTGGGTCCTATTGATATTAGGAATCTGGATAATCATTGAAATGCATTCACATTGGGCTATTTGAGCCAATCTACGTCTAACAAGAGTTTCTCGTTTTTCGACCTTTCTGTTTGTTTATGCGCAGTGGTTTATTATCTAATTGGTTATCATTTCCATTTGTCACAATACCTTGAGGTGACCCTCGAAGGCTACCTATTGTACTGATTATTGATTACATCTCCTGCTGGCACAATTATTATCTATTCAGCAGTATTGGTTTTTGGTTTTATTATTATGTTTTGTGAGCACTGTTTATTTATGTATAATTGTTTGCCGATTTTAACTCTATCCAATAAAAGTTAATTATTAATCACTGGTCTCTGAGAGACATTAGTACTCTGATGTTCCATCAGAGTAACTGTAGTTATTGAACCATTCAGGGGTAATCCCTTCTGTCTCTTATTACCTTGCTTTATCCAATCCTTCCAACACTTGGCATAATTTAGTTACGTTCTACCATTTAGGTAGCGATTTCTTCTATTGAGGCCGAGTTGATGCAGGGTGAGGAGCAGAAGAGGGTGGTCAACAGTGTTGAATGCAGTGGAAAGGTCAAGAAGAATAAGCAGGGAGAAGTGACCTTTGGTTTTAGCAGCAACTAAATCATTAGTCACTTTGGTCAGCGCAGTTTCAGTGGACTGTTGGGAGCAAAAGCCAGACTGGTGCGGGTCGAGTAGAGAGTTGGCAGGAAGAAACCTGGTGAGCTGATTATAGATGAGGCATTCTAAGATTTTGGAGGCAAAGGGGAGCAGAGATGGGACAGTAGTTTGAAAGGGAGATGGGATCGAGAGATGGCTTCTTTAGAATGGGGGTGATCAAAGCATGTTTGAATGCAGAGGGGAAGAGTCCAGAGGAAAGGGAGAGGTTGAACATATGAGTGAGCAGGGGCAACAATTGGTAGGACAGCCTGCGTAAGATGTGAGGGAATGGGATCAAGTGGACAGGTGGTTGGGCAAGAGGACATGAGAACTGTTGAGATATCATCCTCAGAGACCGGATGAAAGGAAGACATACAGGGTTATTCAGAGAGAGGTGAAAACCAGGAGAATGAACAATCCAGACCTAATAGCCGATTTGGAAAGTGAGATAAATGGGAGAATTTTTCTGGTTTGGCTATTTTGACCTAGAATTTTAAATTCTCCTGGTTTTCACCTCTCTCTGAATAACCCTCATAATCTTATTGGTGAAGTAGTCAGCAAAGCTGACAACTGTGAGATCTGTGGAAGGCTGGGTGGAAGAAGTGCGCATTAACAGATTGAAAGTATGAAACAGACATCTAGAATCATGACAGAAGGTGGAGATAAGGGACGAGAAGTAAGATTGTTTAGCAGTGGATAGAGCGAGACTGTAGGAACGGAGCATGAATTTGTAATGCAGGAAGTCAGCCAATGTATGAGATTTCCTCCAACCACGTTCAGCTGCCCTAGAACACCGCTGAAGATAGAGGGTGTATTTAGTGTACCACGGTTGGCAGTTAGTCCTGCGTGTAGGACGGAGAGAGGAGAGGTAGGCGCAAGTACCTCGAGTGATGTGGAGAGGGCAGAGTTGTAGGTAGCAGTGGCTTTGTCGGTGCAGTTGAGATTGGAAGGATAAGAGGGTGGAGAATAGCTTAGCATTCAGGGCACCAAGGCGCCTTCGGGTTGGAGAGAAGTGGGGGTGGCAGTAGGAGAACATCCCAGGAGAGGAGGTGGTGATCGGAAAGGGGGAGAGGGGTGTTGGAAAAGTTAGAAATAGTACAGAGGCTGGAGAAAATAAGGTCCAGGATGTTGCAGGCTTGGTGGGTAAGAGAGTTGGACCACTGTGTGAGGCCCAATGTGTGAGTAGGTGAGCAGAGGGATGAGTTGCATCACTGATGCGGTACGCTAATATGAAGAGATGGGTTTTGAGGTATTTCTTGAAGGACTGAAGATCAGGGGAGACTTTGATAGGACAAGGTAAGTCATTCCACTGGACCGGAGATGCCCTTGAAGTCTTGGAGGTGAGAGTTGGCAGTGCGGGTGTAGACAGAGGACAGTATTCAGTAAAATCAAATATATAAAATGTGTATAAAATAGTGTAATTTTAATGTACGCTTTATTCCATGGAGGACTGGCAGGGGAGACTGTATAGTTCAGGACAGAACTGGACTGGGACAAAAAAATCAGCCCTGGACTTCATCCAGACAGGCCCACTTTAATTATGCAATCATGCACAGAAATAATATATAAACCAACCAGATCACTCTACAGATACCGGAGTTGCTGCACAGCAATTGGGTAAGGCAATACTGTGGCACTGAGTTTGTGTGCGCTCCATGTCTTAAGGTGAGGCAAATGCGCAGCGGGTCTCACCGGCACAGTGGCCCCAATATGAGACTGTGGCAGACTGTCTGTTTTACAGATGGTGAAAAAGTTCTCACCTCACCCATTAACGGCACTGCGAGCCGTGCAGTGAACCAGCATTCACACTAGCCCACTGAGCCATCAGCCCACCAGGAATCTCCCTGTAGTCCCTATGGCCAGTACATGCCTGGTTCAGGAGTGCATGGGCTGTGGGTAGGGTGAGTGCCTTTGGTGGTTAGGAGAGGCACTGCAGCAGTGTGACATAAACTGAGATGAAATGAAATGTTTGGCCCAGGCTACATTGTTTCTAACGGGTGCCCATGGAATAAAAAACAATTGGGGTGAGCCAAGATGATCTCCATAGAGGAAATCCTTGTTCACTTCAGAATTTCCCATTGAAATGAATGGAGCAAGGGTGGCAGTTTTCAAAATAAATTGATTTCTTCATATGAGTTTCTTGTATGAATGTTCAAATTGTTGTTTATTAAATTAACACTTTCATTAATAAGTAGCCGTAAGAGACGTAGCAAAGACTTAAATACCTCTGCCTTAGAAATAAAGTGCCCTGGTCAACGTTAAAATGCGAGCACTAAAGGAAAAAATTAGCGCTAGCCGCTAAATGTTAGCGCCTGCCGAACAACCAGCATATTACTTTGCTCATGCAATTTTGGGGACATGATCGGTTACCTCACTTGTGTGAAGCGCTAACGTATCGTTACCTGTAGGGCGGCACCGCATGCTGCATAGAACTGTGTTTTTCTACTGCAAAGTGCCTGGCCACATTGTACCCTACCAATAAATGCTGTCAGGAAACACAATTCTCTGACTGTGATCGTGCATTTGCTACTTAGACGCAGGTCCCTGGGAGAGTAGAGAGAGCAGCAACGGTTTAGAAAGGAGTTATTTTTTTGTCCCCTAGGTTTTGTGTTATCAACACCATCACACATATTCCATTCAAACATTATTACACTTAAATACGCATTACACATAGATACCTACCTGTAGATACTCGAGAATACCGCTAGATTTTGGTGACAAAAATTTACCTTAAAATTGGAGGGGTCACGTTATATTCGAGACATCTGCATCGCGTGTAAAAATAAAAAAAGAACTTGCCTAGCTCTGGATCCTAAGTCTCCTGGAAATTCCGGTAGTCTCACTGAAGTGAATGCGGGCTCCCTGATGCTTGCAAACACTTCAGGAACGCCCGGATTCGGGAGAGGTGGGATCCATCACGGCCAGAGGGCACGCTCGGTTTAAGCCAATCGTTCACCTCGCTCGCCTCTGCCGGCCATCTAATCGCTAGTAAAGAAGATGGGTGGCCAGCGGCTTCATACTTAGTAACAACTGCAATCATTCTAGAGCAGAACACCTTGGCCTGAGGGGTAGCCTGACTGTGTCAAGAGAACCTGGAAGGATTTTAATTGTTTACCAGTAACGAAAAATGTTGTTCCTTGCGTTATATTCGAGTCTTGAGTATTCTCTCATTTCCATAATAAATCTCTATGCATCACGTTATATTCAGGTCGCGCTATACTCGAGTATCTACAGTACTGCATATAAACATACACCTAAACACTACTACGCATCGCATCTGTCTATTCTAGTACTTTGTCCCCCTATTGTACCTTTACCCCTGTGTATTCCCAGCTCTCACTGTCTGTCATGACGGGTGTTGACAGAGGAGGAGTGTTGGTGTGGAGGAGGAAGTGAGGAGAGGTAGAGTGTTGTCTAGGGGTTTGAGGGAGAGGAGATGTAGGGGTGGGGCCAGAAGACAGAGGGGTGGGGCCAGGAGAAGGAGGGGTGGCGATAGGAGACGTGCTGAGGGGGAGAGAGGAGGGATGACAGGAGTCCCGTGGGGGACAATAGTGGAGACAGAGGTGAGGGGGAGCATAAGGGTGCCAGACCAGGCCCCTCCAGACAAGGGTCAGCTTCTGGGTGAGGGACACAGGAGCGAGTCAGAGCATCTTCACAATCTGGGATACAGTCACAGGATACCTCAGGGGCACAGACATGGGAAGAAAGGTGCACCCTGGAGGAGAAAGAGGCACTCTTTTGAGGCATACATGCAGAGGGCACACCGGCTCACGACTTGACCCTGTCTGGGTACCTGCATCTCTGCCTGTAGAAAAAGATGAGATAAGCAGTATGTGCATTGGGGAAAAACCAGAGCATTCAGTCCATTAAACACCGCTACCAGGACTGCAAGCGGGAATTGAAACTCAAGATGGCACAGGAGCAGCAGGACCTCAGAAGGACTGGAGGTGGCCCACCAAGGCGCTATGTGTATGCGAGGTGGGAAGAAATGGTGAAGGGCCAAATATAAGAAATCCGCATTCTGTAATGCATCCGCTGCTGTATGCACAGTGCCACCATCCATGCTCAGGCAGTACATGTGTAGCACAACATGTATCCACCACCACGGCACTCCAGATGGCCAAAATACAGGATATAGTGGTTTCCCCTATACCAATGTACATAAAATATGAAATATATAACCTGGATTGGCGCAAATAATGCTTTCTGGGGTCCTGGGATCTCTCGTGTATATGGAAGAAATAATAAACAATAATTGTGCAATACTGTAAATGTTTTTTTAAAATTATTAAATAATGCAGATTATCCCACTCACAAGTGTAGAGCCTAGTCACTGGCTCTGAGTGGGTCCAGACTTGCGGGTATATAGCCTTCAAATTTTTTCTCAGATGACCCCCACCTTATTAAGAATATGCTGTCCAGGGTCATGCAATAGAGAGAAGGAAGACAAAAACTCCTTGTGCAGATCTGCAAAGTTCTCAGTATAATATACCAGAGATTTTGTACTCCCATTTTGTCTTAAGAATACACGCTCATGGGTTTTTTTGATTGAGGAAACCCAAAGGAAAACCGCCACAAGTCCAAAGGATAACGCAGCAGCAACAGGAACAGAGATAATAAAATAAAATATAAAAACATGCTCCAGAACGCGTTTCGCCACTTGGAATAGCGGCTTCATCAGCTGGTAACAATGCATTAGACCTATAGGTCCTTATATAGTGTCCATAATTATTTAACCCCTTAAGGACCAATGACGAAACGGTTACGTCGTAAATGCATAGGGCAGTATTACAAAAATGGTGCTAACTTAACCAGAGCTGTTGTAAATTTAACAACTCCATAGACTATAATGGCTCTGGTAAGTTTACAACAGCTCTGGTTAAGTTAGTACCAGCGTTGTAATACTGCCCATAGACTTTAAAGACCCTTGGTCCTTAAGGGATTAAAATGTCCCCATATGTCCTGTTAATGTTAATTGCTGCTTCCGGTCTTCTTTCGATCATTTTGCGTTGGGCGTCGCCATCTTGCGCATGCGCAGTCCATTTCCGCGTTCCATTTGCGTTCCAACCGCCATTTCGTTACTTCCGCTTTGTGTTTCTTCAGCTCGCATATACCAGTTCATAATATAAAACTCGATTTTGACGTTCTCTTCCTCACAGCGTATCTCAGATTTAAGGGACACACATATTTAGAATACATAAGGATATTGATCTAATACTTATCACCGTGTATCCCGCAGGATCTCCTACCAATGGATGATAATGTATATACTGTATATATATATTCCGATTTCTATACTTGAATTAGTAAAACCTTTTTTAAAACATATCTATTACCCAAACCTTATCAATTAACCCTTTCGCTGCTGAGGCTTTTCCCGCCCCTGTGCTGAGGTCATTTTTTACCTGTTTTGCGCATCATGTTTAAACCTGTTTTGAAGGCTTATTTTAGTATATGACATCGACATATTATATATCGTTCTTTCCGTCAGACTCGGTAGATTCATAATATGTCATTATTATATGTATACGTTATGTCATGTTTGTATATTATAACAAAAAATGCAATAAAATATGTATTTTCAATAATTTACAGCGTGTAAAGTGTTTTTTTCCACATTTTAACATGCGAGCAATTGCGGTTATATTTTGTATGGGGTGCGCTTGTTAAAAAAATTAGAGATGGGGTCTCGTTACATTTTTTTTTGGGGAAAATGACACCATTTTTAACAAACGCACCGCATACAAAAATCGTTAATGCAGCATTATTGTTCACATTATAATTGAAATGGGAACAATATTGCTGCATTAACAAAACAAAAAACAAAAAAAAAAAGTGTTTATTTTTTTTTTTTTAATTTTTTTTTTACATTTTTTTTTACTTTCATGTTTGGTATCGTTGGAACGGCCATGCTCTGGCCGATCCAACGATATCAAAATTTAACCCCTAACTGCCACGGATCGGGAGATAGGGAGTTCATTGGAACTCCCTATCTCCACACTTCGTGGCAGTTAGGGGTTAATGCTAGGACTGGCGTCATCGTGCTGCGCACGATGACGCCAGTCCTCTGGGGGAGTTCCCGGAAGCTTGGCCGACATCCAAGATGTCGGCCAGCTCCCGGGAAGGATCGCAAATCGGCGCTTTTCAGCGCCGATTTGCGATCCAGCTCCCCAGGGGTTAATGCCAGGCATCATTTGGAAGGGCAGGCTGTGCCCTTCCAAATGATGCCTGGGTTAAGCCCCTGTGAGCCGCCGATCGGGAGGGAGAGAGGTCCGAAGGACCTCCCCCCCCTCCCTTTCAGGCGCCTCCTCCGCACATGCGGGGGGGGCGCCTGAATTATGTGTCATCGCGGGGGCGCGATGACACATAACAATGGCGGCCACTGCTCCGGATGCCGGGCTGACATCCAGGATGTCAGCCCGCACCGGAGGGGCCAGCGATCGGCCGGAACCCGCCGAACGCTGACCCCAATGCGAGGACGCGCTCAGCGCGTCCTCCGCATACCAGGGGCAATGCTGAGGACGCGCTGAGCGCGTCCTTAGCATTGAAGTGGTTAAAGTGCATGAATCATAAAGTGCCATTTTTATTTGCGCAACAGTGTCTTCTTCACAACGTATCTCAAATTCAGGAGACATGCATAATCAAAATACAAAACATATTATTACACACCAGCACTGTTGTGGATTTTCTAGTTTTATATGCTTTACTAAAAGATAAATGTGCGTTGAATGAAATTACAGGATGCGTCACGCGGGAAAAAGACGCAGCGGAAAAAGAATGGTTAACCCCCTCAGTTCTGGAGTGTAAGTCCCGCAAAATAGCTCAAAATATATATGTACAAAGTTTAGAGTACCTGGGTACTGTGTTCGACTGGCCAGTGAACGAAAAGAGCAATCTTCGACTAGTCACCGTTGGGGCCCTGTGAATTTAAACAACATTGCAGCGTGCGTTTCTGTTTTGGAACTGTGGCCTGGAGGCCTCTCACCCATCCGACGAACGAAACTGTCCAGCACTCGATGCCTCGACCAAAGGTTCTTCTCCGCTGTGTACTGGAACTCTGTGCTACCGAATCTGCTCTCTGCTTGCCAAATCTCCGCAACTGGAACAATCGATCTGCCACCTGCACTCCCAATTGATCGGCGAGGCCACCTAACGCGGGGTCCTGCCGGAACCAGCTTGTCATCCAGACCTCTCAGCGCTGGGTAGGTAGGTAGGTCACAGTACGATTTCTGTTCCGATCTCCAGCACCAGTAAGACAGCGTCTGTACTCCGGCCTTGTTGTGATCCCTGACAGCTCCAACGTGCGTCCTCCACCTTTCATTGCTCCGCTCAGTCTCCGCTTGCCAACCACGAGGCTCCCCAGTATATCCTCCTCTTTGTACCACCCACTTCATGTCCTCACGCAAAGGGTGATGGGAGATGGAGTCCGCTCTGTCCAGCATATTCTACAATGTCTCCCTCTGGTGGCAGCAATAGTTCAATGCACAAGAATACAGTTTTTAAAGCAGCACTACACCCCCCCCCTAAACTCTTGGGTCCCTCCAAGGGAGTGTAACAGATACATAACATTGCAATATTTACATTAATCAATACATTCAGGCTCAGTAGCAGACATATAATGGGTCAGATATACATCTTCAAGTTGACGCATGTCCCTAGCTACCTCAGCTAGCATAGCAGACACTTCGGGCAGCCTTCGCACAGTGGTAACAGCTTCTTCAGTGCTATGTCCCGGTGAATCATAGGTAAGTCTCTGAGGGGGCCGGATCAAATGTTTGGACTCGGGTTCAGTCATCTCCTCGGGTGGAAGTGACACATTTACAGGCTCAATTCTCTCATCTACAGCTGGAGCAGACACCTCTGAGTATGAGCCTTCCAGTGAAGGCATAGAACTGTAATCTATGGACGCATCTTCTGGAACTACAGGAACTTCCGATGTCTCAGGTACTTCAAATCTGAATTCAGGAGCCTCAGGTTACTTTCACACTTTTCAGAAACTGGAATGACTTATTCAGGCTCAGGCGGGCACACCCAGTCCAGACAAAAACTTCCTTCCTCACTGTTCTCACTTTCTTCAACAACCCGTGACTGCTGAGATCGACTAACAGGAGCCGAACGAGGAACAGGTGGGTTTGGCAAAGAAAGTTTGTCTCCAACTGGTATCCTTACAGCTTCTCTCAAAGGTAACAGATGATTCCGGTGCCAGTTCTTTAGAGGCCCGGCCTTTCCGTCCGGCCGGATTTGGTAAACTGGCAGACCAGGCAGTTGCTTGCAGACAATGTAAACTTGAGAACTCCATCTATCCGCCAGCTTGTGCCTTGCAGAAACACCCAAGTTCTTCAACAAAATCCTATCACCGGGTTGCAGCTCCTGTATACGGACTCTCAAGACGTAGTTTTGTTTATTCCTCTGTTCTCTGCCCTCTGAAGTCAAACGGGCCTGTTCAAACGCAGAAGCCAAATTTTTCCGGAGTCCACATAATTTTTGTGAGAGGCCACAGATGTCTGATCAAGAGATGGCCCAAATGCCAAATCAACTGGCAGCCGAGCTTCTCTTCCGAACATGAGACGGTAAGGTGAGTATCCAGTAGCGTCACTCTCAGTACTGTTATACGCGTGCACCAGCGTAGCTATGTGACGACTCCAATTCTGCTTCTCTCTGTTTGACAGTGTCCCGAACATATTCAGTAGAGTGCGATTTAATCTTTACGGTTGAGCATCACTTTGGGGGTGATACGGAGTAGTTCGGGTCTTTTGAATTCCTAACAGTTCTAGCAATTGCCCAACAAGTCGGCTCTCAAAGTCTCTGCCCTGATCTGAGTGGATTCTCTTTGGTAGGCCGTAATGAACAAAAAACTTCTCCATTAAAACTTTTGCCACTGTAGGAGCACGTTGGTCTTTGGTAGAGAAAGCTTGAGCATAATGGGTGAAATGATCAGTCACTACTAAAATATTTCCCTGCCCACTAGCATCAGGCTCTAAGCACAGGAAATCAATGCACACCAAATCCATGGGTCCTTGACTTTGCAGGTGGCTCATTGGAGCAGTTTGGGATGGTAGGGTCTTCCTCTGAATACACCTCAAACACGAATGGCAATAACTTTCAACTTCAGATCTCATACAAGGCCAGTAGAATCTGTCTCGCACCAGTTTAAAAGTTCTCTCTGCACCCAAATGTCCATGGTCATCATGCAATGCTCTCAACACACCTTCTTTGTGCTTGGTTGGGAGGAACAACTGTTGCGTTTCTTCAGCATTGTTCAAGGGGCCCCTTCGGTAGACCACCCCATCCAGCATCTTCAGCTGCTCCCAATCCTTGTATACCAATCGGGCTCCTTTGGGGGAATTAGTCAGTAGAAATCCCCTTTTACCCGCGTTCATAGCTTTCATTGTCAAGACGATCAGAGGATCTTCAGCCTGATCTGCTCTCAGGTCCTGTTTCGAGAGAGTAGGTAGGCTTTCACCCCTCAGCTGTGTAGGACTACAATAAAGCTCTGGAACGCCCGCAGCCATAACTCCTATAGCTTCTGCTACAACTGCTCCCTTGACCCGGTGCTCTGCCCCCTGACATAAGGCTTGCACCCCATCTGGAGTCAGCTGAGTCCATTCTGTGGTGTAGGGCCTTCTTTACAAAGCATCTTCACCTCGATTATTCACTCCAGGGCGATACTTAAGGCTGAACCAAAACCCTGACAGAACGGCCAACCACCGATGTCCCATTGCATCCAGTTTTGCAGTAGTAAGGACATACGTAAGAGGATTGTTGTCAGTCTTTATCACAAATTCAGCCCCATACAGATAATATTTAAGCTTGTCTACTACCGCCCACTTCAAGGCTAAGAACTCTAATTTGTGGGTAGGATAGTTCTTTTCTGAAGGCGTAAGGCTTCGGCTTACATACGCTACAGGCCTCAGCAATCCATCATATTCTTGATATAAGACTCCCCCTAGACCTTCTCTGCTGGCATCCACATGCAGTTCGTACGGCTTATGAGGATCAGCATAAGCCAGGACGGGAGCTCGAGTCAGACTCTCTTTCAGCTTCATAAAGGCACTTTCACATTTATTAGTCCACTGTTTTTGGATGGATTCTCGAGCCTTCCTAGGCCCTTGAGCCGACATACTTCGATCAGAGGCCTTGGAGTCTTCTCCCACTTCTTTTCGTAGGAGCTTATTCAAAGGTTGAGCTATCTTAGCAAATCCCCCTACGAATCTTCGGTAGTATGAGCAGAACCCCAGGAAGGATCTAAGTTCGGTAACATTCCGGGGTCTAGGCCAGGAAGCTACGGCTTCCAACTTTCGAAGATCCGTCGAAACACCTTCTGCCGAAACAACATGTCCCAGGTACGTAACTGAAGGTAAACAAAATTGACACTTCTCCAGGGACAGTTTCAACCCCTCTTCATGGAGCCGCTTCAAGACCTTCTCCAACCATTGCTCATGTTCTTCCAAAGTCTTCCCGAACACAATAATATCATCTAGATACACCAACACCTCTATCAAGTTCATATCTCCGACTGTCTTCTCCATTAACCGTTGGAACGTGGCGGGAGCCCCCATGAGGCCTTCTGTTGAACTCAAAGAACCCCAGTGGGCAGATGAATGCAGTCTTCTCTTTGTCTTCAGGATGCATTGGTATCTGATGATACCCACTTCACAGGTCTAGTACACTAAACCATTTTGCTCCAGACAAACACTGTAGGGCATCTTCTATCCGAGGAGTAGCATATTGATCAGGAATGGTCCTCTGATTTAGCGTGCGATAGTCTATACATAAGCAGATAGAACCATACTTCTTTCGAACCATCACTATGGGAGAGGCATAAGGACTCCTGAACTCTTGAATTACATTAGTCCTCTGTAGTTCATTCAGCTGTTCTTGTAGATCATCCAAGTCTCCCAGCGGAACTCGTCTTGACCTTTCTCGAAACGGCTTATCCTCTTGTAGTCAAATGCGATGTTCAGTACTCTTAGTGCATCCCACGTCGAACTCATCCTTCGAGAACAAGTCCTTCCACTTTAGGATCTGGGACTGAAGTCGTTTATTCCATTCAAGCGAGATGGGAGCATCTTTAGGATAGAACCGTTCAGCTGGAATTTCCTTATTCACTCCCCCCTAAATCAGTAGGGGAGAGAGGCGTAACAGAAGCCACCTGTCCGATGGACATTCGTGCTTTCAGGACCACTGGAGAATTAGACACATTACACACACTAACTGAAACTCTTCCTCGTGTCCGTTTCAAAGCTTTCGTAGAGATTATTTCAGGGATTACTTCGACTCAGGCCTCACTCCCATGACTGAGATCCGTTTCCATTACCACATAAGGGCCCAGTTGTGATCCGTTCAACTTGACTGAAGCCCGGAAACTCGCCACTTCTCCTGATTGCAGAACCTTCTCTGTTTCTCCCAATCTCCACAGACGCCCCACTTCGGCAGGTGCACTCTGTTCTTCGACCATTCGTTGATAGACCGGACGTAACATCGGATGCACTCCTTTGGTAGAACCTTCTTCCATCACTATCGGAGTCAGAAGACGTCTCACCAGATCAGTATTTGTCCCCACTATCATAAAACTTTGGCTGGCCCCCAAAGGGCGAGGACACACAATGGCCAATGCATCACAGCCTCCAGACTGTCCGACGACTTCAGATCCAATTTCTAACTTCACCTGTAGGTATCCATCATAGGGAAGCTTCTCAGTTCCGATACCCCAGATCTCAAGGTTCTTTAGTTTCTTTAAGGGTATGTGCTTCAAGTGCTTCTTGTAGAAGTCTCAATAGATCAACGTCACTTGAGCACCTGAGTCTAACAGAGCTTTAGTGTAGACTCCCTCTACTTGGTTTCGAACGATGGGAGAAGGACCTATCAGCTGGTCAGGAAACTTGCTTGTAGCAGCAGGAGATATAGACCCAGTTCTCTGTACTCTAGCCTTCCTCCTGATTCGTGGAGGTCTTGGGTGTGCATTGCTTTCCCGCGACATAGGACCAGATACTAAGGGAGTAACTCTTTCAGTCCTGGTAGGCCCAGCATTTGGCATGGATCTGGACCCTCTCCGCCTTTCTGGCTTGAACATTGGAGCGGTTTTCAACCGTTGGGCACCTAGTTTCCTCCTTCACTTGGGCCCTCTGGCGTTTCCCGCCTGTGAGGTAGATAGCAGCCCTTCTAAGGCCTTTAAGAACTCTTCAACTCTTTTTCCTTCAGGCCTCCGGCTTGTGCACTGTGCTCTGAAATGACCGATTTCTCCACAACTGAAAATTCTCTTCTTTCAAGATGGAGGCGCACTTGCTCGTGGTGATTCATTTGAAGGACCCTGGCCAGAGGCCATAGCAACTCCTGTTGTCCGCATATCGGTGAGGAACTTCTGCATATCGGTCTGTGTCTCTGCCACCTTTAAAATTACCCGGCAAGGGTCCGTGTGCGCCTGTTCCAGTTCAGCTTGAGCTTCTTGCACCTTCTTAACAGTCTTTTGTATCTCACATCTCTCATCTATATGCCAGAATTGTTGACTCTTTTGTAGCACTCTCTGTTGATATAGGAACAACCAGCTGCTCTTGTCTGTCATCTTCGGACCCATAGGCATCCAACGAATAATCTTCAGTCGGCGAATATTCGTTATGTCTCACGGGTTGTGCGTTATCGGATATAATCTCTGCACGTGAATACAACACGTTATATATTGGATTTATCAACCAAGCCTCCAATATGTCTATATTGGACTTACTGGACCTATCTCGGCAGTTGCCTCCAATATATCAGGGATTATTATTTCATAAGAAATCCATACGAGACACAAATATCAACCGTTTATATTTCTTAGAAATTCTCCTGAATTCTTTTAATTGTCTGTGTTTTGCTTTGAAAAATACAATAATCAATAATCGGATAAAAATATATATATTTATTACGTATACAAAAAAGTTTCAAATCTCATATCATAAACAAAAATTTACAAACCACAATCCATCAGCATATAAAAACTAGCTTCACAATATATATCTCCGGTTAGTAACTGCATATATGATTAATATCATTTACCTTATCAGTTAGTAACTAATACACAAATGGTTAATAAACATTTCTGCTTAATACAACATACATTTCCCAGCAAACAATGTTTAACCAGCCAGCTCTTATAGATATATATATATCTCTATGCTACATGGATCAACAAAAGATGAGCTAATTTAATAATAAGTAATAAAAACTTATTTAGTGAATCCTCCCCTAATCTGGAGAATTAAACTTCTAATCTTTTGCTTTTTATTTTGTAGTTATATAATTCCTTGCTTATTACTTTTAATCACAGTAATTTCCAAATTCAATATATATATTGGTATCAATCTTACAACATTTATTTTTAGGAATAAATCCTTATATCCACTTCTTCATATTTCTATCTGCAGAATAGAAATACTTAGAATTTTTGGAGTTACCCAAGTATCTGAGAAATCTCAGTCTACGTTGCAAGAATATCTACAAATATATATAATTACATTAATTCCTTAATTTCATACATTACCTGTCCAATTTGGATGTTGATAAGTCTTGGAATTTTCTATGTGATGCTTTGTTTTGGAATATGTGAAGATTATCGATATCAGATAATCAATGCATGTGAGTTAGAGATTTGGTGAGAATCTTGATTGCCTCATGTCTTGGGATCTGCTATGTGTACTGGACATCTGAATGCATTGCGGTGTGAGTCTGAATGCTGGAATCTCCGACTGATTTGCAACCAACACTGCCACTTCAATTATAGTAAATTTGACGTCACTGGCAATATTATTGGTATATCAAATATAATATTTACTATCCTCTAGAGGGCAGTATTGCACTTCTTAATTAATTCCACCATTTCTTTTTAATATTCTTATCTCGGGTCAAAAGGTCAATCTACACAAAGAACCTCTCTCTCAGTCACTAGACACAGTGTCTCTATCTGTCATACCTAATTTATATCCCTACTCCCTTTTAAAATTACTTACTATCAGCTGAATTCTTTTCTGGTTAACTCAACAGAATCTATTCTTTAGTAATTTTTATTATTTACCAATTATATACTTTCTACAATATTTATTGGAGTATATATTTCCTACTGTAAATATAATAAAATATACCTTGATTATAAACATATATTTTATGAATATAAATCTATATTACAGAGATATTAACTCTTATTCCTATACCCAAAAGACAAAATATCTTTTGTTTTAAAAACTTAAGACAGACCAATAAATTTAATTATGACACGTCTTAGCACTTAACTCTAGCATTATCACACAAAAACATTCTAGATTCCTTCATGTCTGGCACTTCTTAAAAAAATATAAAAGACTTCACCCAGGAATGAACTCTGTAAAATAAAAATCTCGTTCATTTCTAAACCTAGAGAAAATTGAAAGAAAAAAAAACTGTCTTTAAAAACAAAATGCTACAGGCATCCATTTTAATTTTTCCTTTCTGTAATATACTCGACATAACCCCCCTTTGGTTTCATCTATTTATTGATCAAATAAAATTTGAGGAAAACATACAATATCTCCCCCCTTTACCAATTCGGCTAGGTTTCCACCTTTCGCAACACGTTTTTCTTCTTTCATCCATTTAATAATTGAAGATGCAGTGTTTTTAAACTTCAATGTACGTACTTTCTTTGTAAGTACAATCATCCAGACAGTTAGAAACATAATTACTATACAAATCACAATCTCTATAATCTTTGGCCCGTTATAAGCAGATAGCAATTGATGATCAATCTGTGAATACATTGGAGCATAAATTGTTAGATTATCTTTTTATTAGAAGTTCAATAGTATAGTCAGACTAGTTCTTTAGCAAAGATTTTAAATCTGGATTCATAGGTATCTCTTGCCCTTGGAATACGACAACGATTTGTATCTCTTCATACCAGACTTCATTTATAAAAAAAATAACTTCTCGAGAACAACTCGTGATTCTTTACGAACTTTCACGTGAATCACTGGTGTGGGTATGAACACTCTCTTGTTGTGTACCAGATCCTTCCGGTAAACAATTGCTTCTCTCTCTGTATCAAACAGTGGTTGCAATAAAATATGCAGCAAATCTCTTCCTTCGGTGGTTCTTGTACATAGCAATAAACGGTATCCTGGCTTTATCCAGCATGTCTTTCAGGCTTGCATGAGCTTGATTTTCATGGGACTTTAGCATTCTCCTTGGAATTGTGCGGAAAACCGTAGAATTTCCAGATAGTCGCAGTCTCCTTGGTGGTCCGATTCATCTTTGCGAATTAGCGTCTCAGTTCGGATTAACCACTTTTCTCAATTTCTATTGAAAGAAAGAGTATAAATAACCATTCATAGACTAGCGATTTCACTCAATTTCCCTATAGATACTCTGATCTCTGATTAATTTTAATTAACCGTACGGATCTAGTCTATCTACTAGCTTGAGTTAAACATCTGAATGCTGGGAAGAAGAATCACATGTTAATTAAAACATCACTTCACATGATACCAGTTAAGTGTCTTCTGCTGTTCCATCTTCACATATCCTGAGGTGATCTAGGATGACAATCATGCAATTGAGCTTGGCAGTTTTATTTCTTCTAGAAATACATAACATAATTTTTTCCAATAACATTAGGACTGTCTCCGTCATTATCTAGATCTGTTATCCACTCATCTTGAGGATTTGGGTATCTGATCACTTTAAGGTCAGCTATTTTATTTAGCATCTTCTTGCTAATATAGCTATATTCCTGGCGCAAATCTAGCTTAGCCATGTTTTCTCCAGCTAAACTATTTACACGTATAGGGAAAAATACCTCTTCATTTATCTTCTCTAGTTCAGTTAAGAACTGAGAATGGTCACTATGCCCATTTGGTTCTGTTTCCCTTTTGTGGAGGTGAATAATTAGCACGTCATTTTCCAGACATATATCTCGGATTCTCTCGGGGGGGAACACATATGGTGTTATCCTCCTGCTCTCCTGGAGTCTTTTGGCCTTAAGAAAGAGATATCAGGTGTCTGGCTATTTCTGAAGTGGACTTCAATAGAATCCGGCCTTTCCTCAATCACGTGGCAGTTACGCTGAGTGTGATGGGATTGGGATCTATCGTAGCTGATTGGAACATTTACTTGGGACCAAATAACCTCATTGATAAAATCAATGATTGGATTTAACCTTTTGAGAAGTTCCATTCCAATAATTAGGCGATTTTGGGGCAGATCCACAACAAGCGTTGGATGCCGAATTACTTTATTCCCCAATTTAAAATCCAATTTAGCCGTGCGCAGAACTTTCAGAGATGTGCCACTCACACTCACTAGATTAGCATTTGATTTATCTAATCTAGGCTTCCTGGAGGACAGTTCTTGGACCTGTTCAAAATAATGGGCTGATATTAACGTAACTTGGCTTTCACTGTCTAGCAAGGACGGAATATGTGGTAAATTATCTTGTAATTCTACATTCACATAATATTGGTCTTCAATGCTATGCAATTTACAGAGAAATTTAGAGTGAGATATAAAATTAGGTTTTGTACAGATTTTACCGACTGATTTTGCTCTCTCAAACGTGCTTTTGGCAGCTGTGCTTTCCATTTCGGATCCAGTCTTCTCAGCTTGCTCGCACTTAGTCTGGGGAGATAAAATACATTTTCCTTCTCTTTGCAGGGAAGGGTTTAAATCATCGACCATACAAACATTTGTATTAATCATTTCATCATCACTTTCTGGTAAATTGTCATGGATACTGGTTACTTCATCAGAAACATCATCTAGTCACTGGTTGGGTGGGGCTGCAGGTGTTGCATTGCTTACAACCTGACCAGAGTTATTTCCAGTCATTAACTGAGTGATCTGATCCAGTTTTTCTGTCAGCACACGGAAATTTTCCTGCATTTGACCAATACGCTGGCGTACATTATATCTCCGCTTTCTATTCGTCCTTGGGGACGAAGCTTGCGCATTATCAGACTCCTCAGATTCAGTCTTACCTCTGGTTGCTTCCTGTCTAGGTACATTTTTCCTTGATTTAACCCACTGACTTCTAGGTACCCATTGCTTCCTAGATTGAAATTTACTTCCTGAATTTTCTCTGGCAAACCCTCTTTCCTGATCTGGCTTGGATTTTTCCCTTTGAGGTATGGAGTCACGCAATATTTCCGCATAACTCTTTTTGTGGGACTCAAATTTAATATCACCCTTTTTAACGTGAGCTTCCGCTATTTCCTCAGGTGAGTTTTTCACTCTTTTCCCCTGAGTTTCTTCACTATATTCTAATACAGTAAATAGGGTCATACTTTCTTTTAGTACCCAATCCAAACCATTTCTCGGGTCATAATCTCTTGCCAAAATAACCTTTATTTTATTTGGCAATGCGTCATAAAATAATTGGATAAATTCAGGGTTTTCAAAATCTGGGTTTCTTTCAGCCAAGCTGTACGCATTTTTAAGGACTGAAAGAAATTCACGGGGGCTTTGATTAGGTCTGCATTTTATAGTTAAAATGGCTCTTTTCGCAGCTAGACTGGTACGGTGAGGCCCAAATTCAGATTTGACCTCGGAGACTATTTTACTCCAGTTACGTATACCAGATTCTTTCAAAGACTGAAAAAAATATCTATGTTTGCCTTCAAAGACCCATGGGATCAACTCAATTTTCTGAGCATCTGAATTAATTCCTAATATTGCCAAAGCTTCTTCAAACATATTTAAATGATTTATTATTTTTGGCGATGCCTTAAGGTCAAAAATACCTACTGAGTTTTTTAAGAAATTAACGATTTTCGTTAAATCCTGAACTTTATGAGATTTCTTAATAGGCTGTGGCTGGCTAGAGTGATGTGATTTGAAATACTCCTGTGTAAGAGGCTTCGCTCTTTTTTCATCATGAGATTTAGTTTCACTTTCGCATTCGCTCTGCTCACTCTCCAGAATGGAGCTGTCACCAGGCCTAATCAGTGATGAGTTATAGCCCAAAGCTTTTAAAGGGAACTTCTCTAACGAAGGATTTTTAACCCTTCGAACATCAGTTTTAATCTGACGTAACTCATCAGCGAATTTCTCATGTTCGCGTTTCATTCTCGCCAATTTTTTATTCAGCTCCTTATTTAATTTGGATAATTGAGCAATCTCATCTTGCAATTGATCTTTTTCTCTTGCACACACTTTCAACTCCATTATCATTCGTTCTGACTCATCTTTTCATTTATTTACGGTATCATGCAAGTCACAATTTTTATTTTCTAAGCTGTCTCTGGTTTCTTTGTCATCATTCAATCTCTTGTTCATTTCTGCGATCAAATATATGCATTCAGGCACAATTTTTAAAACAAAAATCTCTTTGTCTTTTTTATTTGTGGCTGCACTTATCTTTCGCAAACACTCAAGAAAATTTGATTTGACCAGATTGAATCAACATAATTAGATATATTTGATTGCAATTCTTTTATCCAATCAAATAAATCATCTGTGACGTGTAACTTGTCCTTTAGATAAGACATAACATCTATCAATACTATTTGATCTGCATGTATCTCTACATCATCCTGAGTCTCAGATTCTGACTCTGACATTTTTACACTGTTTAGTAGACAACCGTAAAACCACAAGTCAAAATACAACAAGGAGTCAAAATATATATATATATTTTATCTCTGTCTAATCAGACAATACTGACAATTATATTCCAAACAAAAACTACAATCTCAGCACAGTGCCTCCAATTTGTCGGATATAATCTCTGCACGTGAATACAACACGTTATATATTGGATTTATCAACCAAGCCTCCAATATGTCTATATTGGATTTACTGGACCTATCTCGGCAGTTGCCTCCAATATATCAGGGATTATTATTTCATAAGAAATCCATACGAGACACAAATATCAACCGTTTATATTTCTTAGAAATTCTCCTGAATTCTTTTAACCACTTCAATGCGGTGGACGCGCTCAGTGCGTCCAACCGCATTGCTACTTGGCTGCGGAGGACACGCTGAGCGCGTCCTCCCTTTGCAGCCCGCGATCAGCCGGTATTCCGGCTGATCGCTCGGCCCCCCGGTGTGGGCTGACATCATCGATGTCAGCCCAACCTCCGGGACCCCGGCGGGCACGATAGGCGTCATCGCGCATGCGCGATGACGTCTATTTCAGGCACCCCCCGCCATTGCAGGGAAGGTGCCTGAATGGGAGGGGGGAGGTCCTTCGGACCACTCCCCCTCCCCATCCGTGCATGCCAGCCGTTAAAGGCAGGCACCGCCTGGAAGGGCACAGCCTGCCCTTCCAAGCGGCGGCTGTCTTTAACCCCTAGGGGGCTGGATCGCGATATGGCGCCAACATGCGCCGTATCGCGGTCCCCTCCCGGAGCTGGCCAACATCTTAGATGTCGGCCAAGCTTCCGGGATATCCCCCTAATGACTGGCGTCATCACGCAGAGCGCGATGGGGCCAGTTTTCAAATTAACCCCTTGCTGCCACCTATAGTGGAGATAGGGGGTTCCAATGAACCCCCTATCTCCCGATCCGTGACAGCTAGGGGTTAATGTTTACTATCATTGGAACGGCCAGAGCGTGGCTGTTCCAATGATACCAAACATGACCATGTAAACTGTAAAAAAAAAAAAATAATTAAAAAATAAAAAATGTAAAAAAAAAAAAAAGTTTTTTTTTTTTTTTTTTTAGATTTATTAGTGCAACAATATTGTTCCCATTTCAATTATAATGTGAACAATGATGCTGCACTAACGATTTTTTCTATGGGGGCGTTTGCTAAAAAACACGTAATTTCCCCCAAAAAAAGTAACGATTCCTCATTTCTAATTTTTTTAACAAGCGCACCCCATAGAAAATATAACCGCAAACGATCGCATTTTAAAATGTGAAAAAAAACACTTTACACATTGTAAATTATTGAAAATTCAAATTTTATTGCATATTTTGTTATAATATACAGACATGACATAACGTATACATATAATAATGACATATTATGAATCTGCACAGTCTGCCGGAAAGAACGATATATAATATGTCTGGGTCATATATTAAAATAAGGCTTCAAAACGCGGTTAAACATGATGAGCGAAACCAGTAAAAATGAGCTCAGCACAGAGGTGGGAAAAGGCTCAGCAGCGAAAGGGTTAATTGTCTGTGTTTTGCTTTGAAAAATACAATAATCAATAATCGGATAAAAATATATATATTTATTACGTATACAAAAAAGTTTCAAATCTCATATCATAAACAAAAATTTACAAACCACAATCCATCAGCATATAAAAACTAGCTTCACAATATATGTATCTCCGGTTAGTAACTGCATATATGATTAATATAATTTACCTTATCAGTTAGTAACTAATACACAAATGGTTAATAAACATTTCTGCTTAATACAACATACATTTCCCAGCAAATAATGTTTAACCAGCCAGCTCTTATAGATATATATATATCTCTATGCTACATGGATCAGCAAAAGATGAGCTAATTTAATAAAATCTTATTTAGTGAAAATAAAATCTTATTTAGTGAATCCTCCCCTAATCTCGAGAATTAACCACTTCCATGCTGAGGACGCGCTGAGCGCGTCCTCTGCATGGCTCCTGCTGTGCGGAGGGCGCGCTGAGCGCGTCCTCCCTTTGGGGTCAGCGTTCGGCCGGGTTCCGGCCGATCGCTGGCCCCCCCGGTGCGGGCTGACATCCTCGATGTCAGCCCAGCATCCGGAACCGCCGCCGATGAAATTAGGTGTCATCGCGGTGGCGCGATGACACCTAATTCAGGCGCCCCCCCCCCCGCATGTGCGGAGGAGGCGCCTGAAAGGGAGGGGGGGAGGTCCTTTGGACCTCTCTCCCTCCCGATCGGCGGCGTTGCGGGGGTTAACCCAGGCACCATTTGGAAGGGCACAGCCTGCCCTTCCAAATGGTACCTGGCATTAACCCCTGGGGAGCCGGATCACGAATCGGCGCTGAAAAGCGCCAGTTCGTGATCCTTTCCCGGAGCTGGCCGACATCTTGGATGTCGGCCAAGCCTCCGGGAACTCTCCCTGAGGACTGGCGTCATCGTGCATAGCACGATGACGCCATTCCTAGAGTTAACCCCTAACTGCCACCAACGGTGGAGATAGGGCGTTCATTGGAACTCCCTATCTCCCGATCCGTGGCAGCTAGGGGTTAAAGTTTGGTATGGTTGGATCGGCCAGAGCATGGCCGTTCCAACGATACCAAACACTACAGTGAAAAAAGTTTTTAAAAAAAATTTAAAATAAAAATATATTTAAAAAAAAATTATAAAAAAAAAAATAAACATTTTTTTTTTCTTTTTTTTCGTTTGTTAATGCAGCAATATTGTTCCCATTTCAATTATAATGTGAACAATGATGCTGCATGTCACGGGATGGCCCAGCACCCTCAGCCAGGGGCGGTGCACAGTGACAGTGGTGGCTATGGACACTTGGGTGTGGTGGCACGCACCTAGTTTTACAAGTACTTTTATTTAGATGTGATTATTGTGTGGTGTAATAAGGTGTTCCCCGTTGGTTTATTGCGTAATGTATTTTCCCTTTGCCTGCCACGCCCGCCGCCATTTTCTGATCACCTCGTGTCCAGATCAGAATACTCGGATCGTAAAATGGCCGAATCGGCAACTCCCCGATTCGTAACGGCCAATACGAATCGGGGCCAGGGTGCCTCCTGCCAGCGAGGGCCAATGGGACTTGTGTGGGCGGGCAGGGATCCCCATTGTATTCATAAGTGTGTAAAGTGATAAATGTATGTGATGTGAAAAATAAACTCAGATTTTCCAGTGCATCCAGCCTCGCCTGATGTCCTTTACTCTCCGCCGCATATACTGTCTGAGCATCCCGCGCGGTCTCAGGGGTGCTGTCCAGACTTAAGATCAGAACGGACTTAAGATCAGAACGGACTTAAGATCAGAACGGACTTAAGATCAGAACGGACTTAAGATCAGAACCGAAGGCGCGGCCGCGTACCGCGCTTCGGTATACCAAGTGAGCGGTGATCAGATCCGAAGATTCAGCCGCTCCCGTAAGATCCGAAGATTCATCCGTTTAAAGATCCGAATATTCCTCCACATAAGATCCGAATATTCCTCCGCAATCAGATCCGAATATTCCTCCGCGGCAGATCCGATCCCCAGATTCGCACGGCCGCCCGCAGACGCACTCCACACCCACAAGGTCAGTGAACCAGCTGCTCGGGACGCTGAGTGCCGTATGGCTCAGTGGTCGGGCTGGTTCTAGGCAGGGGTTCCCTCCACCGCCCGCTAACCCTTCCCCAGGGTCACGCCAGGCCGCACGAGACGCCGAGTGCGCGTCACTCGGTAGTCGGGCCAGCGGTAAGCGACGGGGGTCACGCAGATAGAGCACACCCGCAGGCGGAACAACATCTCCATTCCGTCATACTGGTGGCAGCGGTGGGATCGCTCTCTGCAGGCCCCTAGGAGACCTACGCCATGGTGGTGTACACCTATTATGACCGGGACACCCTGCGTGGGATGTTGGAGAACCGGGGAGGAACGCCGGGTAACAAGAAAAGAAAGACCCTGATCAAGGAACTGACTAAGATGGATCAGGACGGGGCGATGACGCCCGTCCCCAGCCCTGTCCACGCGGAGGTGGAGGAAGATGCTGGTCTCCGAGAGGTGCGGCGTCGGATTGCCCTGCTCGGGGATGCCCCAGCGACGGCGGACAGATGCCGGGTGATCCGGGAGTTCTACCGTGAGGTTGAACAGGAAAAGGACCGCCAGCACGAGCTGCGGTTGGCAGAGCTCCGCGGAGCAGAGCCAGAAGATTGGAACCCCGAACCCTACCCTGTGGAACCCTGGGTCGAGGCTCACAGCTCGACTGGAGCTTCACCTGGGGAATCTGCCACCCCCAGTGACTACGCTTGCGGGACTCTCAGCTCGCCTGGAGCCTGTATTGAGGACGTCACTTATCCCCGCGACTCTCGGATGGAGACTCACAGCCCGCCTGGAGCTGCATCTGAGGACGCCACATTCCCCATTGAGAAGCGGTGCTCCTGCGCTGGCACCTTCGCCGACATGAAGGCCGTGTTGGCAAGAGAGCTGCCGGAGGGCCTGGAGCAGGACCAGAGGTCCACAGAGGAACTGTGGTACGAGGCCTTGGACCATGAGCGGGACTGCCATGGTGTGTACATTCCCTCCGACGCTGTTGTCCATCGGGTGCAGTACGACGTGCGAGCAGCGTTCCTGCAAGGTCGGGCCCCAGAGGAGTGGGAAGCCGAGCTCCGGAGTCTGGTGCAGGAGGAGACCGCACTGGACGCCGCGTACCGCGCGCTCCGGTGGCTAACCGCCTGTCCGACAGCGCGCCCGATGGGAGGCAGTTCCATTGCAGGGCCTCGCTACGGAGGCACGGGGCTGCTCTACGCGAGCATGGCCGCCGACCCCGAGTTTGGAGAGGAGACGGAGGAACGGATGGAAGACATCCTGGAGCGACGGGAACTGGAGATCCCGTCAGACAGCAGGGACTCGGTGTTTGAGGAGCTGGAGTCCCTAGCAGAGCGAGAGTGGGAGCTCGAGGTGGCTTATCGAGACTGTTGGACGGCGTTCCGCAGTCGAGCCTGAGCTCCCCGTGGTGGGACGGGTCGGCGGAGGAAGTCGACAGTCCCCAGGTTTGGGACCTATGGGAGGCCGAGGCGGACCCATGGGTGCCCGTGGGGGTTCCGGCAGAGGAAGATACCCCCTTCACCCCGCAAGAGGACAGGGTGGCCGAGGCCACGGGTCCAGCGGGGGAGGAGACGGATGGTCTCCCCGGGATGGGTTGTGCGCAACCATTGTTTGCCCCGGGGGGTGAAGTGACCATCCTTCCCCAAGGAGATCTCCAACCGGCGGAAGAGCTGGCTACGGGGCAGAGTGTCGCTGGCCTCTGCCCACTGCTTACAGTCTGCCAGGAGGAGCAGACAGGTGGTCCCCCGGGATGGGTTGTGCGCAACCGTGGTTTGCCCCGGGGGGTGAAGTAACCATCCTTCCCCAAGGAGATCTCCAACCAGCGGAAGAGCTGGCTACGGGGCAGAGTGCCGCTGGCCTCTGCCCACTGCTTACAGTCTGCCAGGAGGAGCAGACAGATGGTTCCCCCGGGATGGGTTGTGCGCAACCATTGATTGCCCCGGGGGAGGAAGAAACCATCCTCCCGCAAGGAGGTCCTCACCCAGCTGAAGAGCTGGCCACGGGGCAGAGCGCCGCTGGCCTCTGCCCACTACCCCCAGTCGGCCAGGTGGAGCAGACGGATGGTCTCCCCGGGATGGGTTGTGCGCAATCATTGTTTGCCCCGGGGGGCGAAGTGACCATCTCTCCACAAGGAGATTTCCACCCAGCGGAAGAGCTGACACCAGGGCAGAGCGCCGCTGGCCTCTGCCCGTCTCTCCCACCTTGCCCCGCGGGGCAGAGTGAGGTTGACCCCGTGCAACCGCTGTGGCATCCATTTGTTCCCTTCGTCGGCTGCAGGGAAGAGCAGCCAGGTTTGGCCCTACTTGCTTCTTCGGTTGCCGGGCCCGTACCTGGCCATCCAGCGGAAGAGCTGGCAACGGGGCAGAGCGCCGCGGGCCTCTGCCCATTTTGGCAACCCTTGGGCTCGGGGGCCCCACGCAGCCACGGTGCTTTCCCACCGTTGACCTGGGCACCCGGGGCGTGTGCATTTAGCACCCGGGTTCCCCGGGTGAGCAGTAACCCTGGAGGGGACACAGGAGGCACGCCGGCCCAGATGTATGTCCTCTCGCCCAGCCGGGGAAACTCTAAGGACATGGGGTCCCGACCAAGCTGGCACGGCCGCAAGGCCAAATGGAGAGGCCTGGTGACTCGGCCTCCCCAGACTGACTATGGGCCTGGGAGCACCGACTTCCCCGGTATGACCCGGTGGGGTCAGACCAGGTGCGTCGAACTGGGGGAGGGGGAGGAGTGTCACGGGATGGCCCAGCACCCTCAGCCAGGGGCGGTGCACAGTGACAGTGGTGGCTATGGACACTTGGGTGTGGTGGCACGCACCTAGTTTTACAAGTACTTTTATTTAGATGTGATTATTGTGTGGTGTAATAAGGTGTTCCCCGTTGGTTTATTGCGTAATGTATTTTCCCTTTGCCTGCCACGCCCGCCGCCATTTTCTGATCACCTCGTTGTCCAGATCAGAATACTCGGATCGTAAAATGGCCGAATCGGCAACTCCCCGATTCGTAACGGCCAATACGAATCGGGGCCAGGGTGCCTCCTGCCAGCGAGGGCCAATGGGACTTGTGTGGGCGGGCAGGGATCCCCATTGTATTCATAAGTGTGTAAAGTGATAAATGTATGTGATGTGAAAAATAAACTCCGATTTTCCAGTGCATCCAGCCTCGCCTGATGTCCTTTACTCTCCGCCGCATATACTGTCTGAGCATCCCGCGCGGTCTCAGGGTGCGGTGTCCAGACTTAAGATCAGAACGGACTTAAGATCAGAACGGACTTAAGATCAGAACGGACTTAAGATCAGAACGGACTTAAGATCCAGAACCGAAGGCGCGGCCGCGTACCGCGCTTCGGTATACCAAGTGAGCGGTGATCAGATCCGAAGATTCAGCCGCTCCCGTAAGATCCGAAGATTCATCCGTTTAAAGATCCGAATATTCCTCCACATAAGATCCGAATATTCCTCCGCAATCAGATCCGAATATTCCTCCGCGGCAGATCCGATCCCCAGATTCGCACGGCCGCCCGCAGACGCACTCCACACCCACAAGGTCAGTGAACCAGCTGCTCGGGACGCTGAGTGCCGTATGGCTCAGTGGTCGGGCTGGTTCTAGGCAGGGGTCCCTCCACCGCCCGCTAACCCTTCCCCAGGGTCACGCCAGGCCGCACGAGACGCCGAGTGCGTGTCACTCGGTAGTCGGGCCAGCGGTAAGCGACGGGGGTCACGCAGATAGAGCACACCCGCAGGCGGAACAACATCTCCATTCCGTCATACTACACTAACGATTTTTGTATGCGGTGCGTTTGTTAAAAATCGTGTAATTTTCCCCAAAACAAAATGTAACGAGACCCCATCTCTAATTTTTGTAACAAGCGCACCCCATACAAAATATAACCGCAATTGCTCGCATGTTAAAATGTGAAACAAAAACCACTTTACACATTGTAAATTATTGAAAATACATATTTTATTGCATTTTTTGTTATAATATACAGACAGGTCATGACGTATACATATAATAATGACATATTATGAATCTACCGAGTCTGACGGAAAGAACGATATATAATATGTCTGGGTCATATACTAAAATAAGCCTTCAAAACACGTTTAAACATGATGAGCAAAACCGGTAAAAATGACCTCAGCACAGAGGTGTGAAAAGCCTCAGCAGCGAAAGGGTTAAACTTCTAATCTTTTGCTTTTTATTTTGTAGTTATATAATTCCTTGCTTATTAATTTTAATCACAGTTATTTCCAAATTCAATATATATATTGGTATCAATCTTACAACATTTATTTTTAGGAATAAATCCTTATATCCACTTCTTCATATTTCTATCTGCAGAATAGAAATACTTAGAATTTTTGGAGTTACCCAAGTATCTGAGAAATCTCAGTCTACGTTGCAAGAATATCTACAAATATATATAATTACATTAATTCCTTAATTTCATACATTACCTGTCCAATTTGGATGTTGATAAATCTTGGAATTTTCTATGTGATGCTTTGTTTTGGAATATGTGAAGATTATCGATATCAGATAATCAATGCATGTGAGTTAGAGATTTGGTGAGAATCTTGATTGCCTCATGTCTTGGGATCTGCTATGTGTACTGGACATCTGAATGCATTGCGGTGTGAGTCTGAATGCTGGAATCTCCGACTGATTTGCAACCAACACTGCCACTTCAATTATAGTAAATTTGACGTCACTGGCAATATTATTGGTATATCAAATATAATATTTACTATCCTCTAGAGGGCAGTATTGCACTTCTTAATTAATTCCACCATTTCTTTTTAATATTCTTATCTCGGGTCAAAAGGTCAATCTACACAAAGAACCTCTCTCTCAGTCACTAGACACGGTGTCTCTATCTGTCATACCTAATTTACATCCCTACTCCCTTTTAAAATTACTTACTATCAGCTGAATTCTTTTCTGGTTAACTCAACAGAATCTATTCTTTAGTAATTTTTATTATTTACCAATTATATACTTTCTACAATATTTATTGGAGTATATATTTCCTACTGTAAATATAATAAAATATACCTTGATTATAAACATATATTTTATGAATATAAATCTACATTACAGAGATATTAACTCTTATTCCTATACCCAAAAGACAAAATATCTTTTGTTTTAAAAACTTAAGACAGACCAATAAATTTAATTATGACACGTCTTAGCACTTAACTCTAGCATTATCACACAAAAACATTCTAGATTCCTTCATGTCTGGCACTTCTTAAAAAAATATAAAAGACTTCACCCAGGAATGAACTCTGTAAAAAAAAAGGTCTCGTTCATTTCTAAACCTAGAGAAAATTGAAAGAAAAAAAACTGTCTTTAAAAACAAAATGGCTACAGGCATCCATTTTAATTTTTCCTTTCTGTAATATACCCGACAGCGTAAGCTCTTTCTCCTCTTCTTAAGGATTTTTCTTCCAGCAGAGCCTCTTCCTCTCTAACAGCTCGAATCAGTTCCAGGTATTTCAATTCTCGGTTACCTTCTCTGGTTTTCAGCTGTAACATCACAGGATCTAGAGGTTGAGCACCCCTCAATATCTGCTGCATTCTGATTTTATCTATTGTGGCAGGTTCGGCCCCTTTCTTAAGAAGTATCTGGTGCAGAATCTTATCCAGGCGCCTCATATATTCAGACATTTTCTCACCCTTTCGCTCATAGGTTTGTTCATACTGGTACATGAGCTCATCAGCCTTTTCTGTTCGCCCGAAAACTTCCTGTAATATATTTAGGTAATCTAAAGCAGTACAGTCTTGCTTACTCAACTTCAGGTTTCTGACAGCCTCTGATGCAGGTCCCTTCAGGCTCTCTGTAATCCTCTGTTTCTTCTGCGCTTCAGGGACGTCCCACTCATCCAGAGCTTGCATCGCCTGTTCTACCCATTCTTCAAAGGTTTCTTCTCCCACCGGAGTTGGTACGTTTCCTGAAAAATTCCTCAACCGTCGGTAACCAAAATTAGTGTGAGGAGGGTTTGTTCTTTGACATTTAGCCAGCAAGTCTCCGATAGCCACAACGAACTCAGGCCTGATCATGGCCAGCGGACTGGGCGTGGGAACGTTCGCAGGATCACCACGTGGCGCACTTGGCTGAATCAGTTGAACTTCCACATCATCGTCAGCTTTACACTCGCGCCCTGAAAACACACTGGAACACCCTTTCTCCACTCAAAAAGAACATATGTGTGAGAAGTCTCTGGGTTCGCTTTAATGTCCAGAATTAACCCCCAATGATCTGGTGTCAGCGCGGCCAAGGCCCGGCGAATCTGGTCTTCGGCCCAAGTGTCTGCGGGAATGTCCATAACTACACTTAACCCTATCTGGCTACTGTGCTCCTCACACCATTTGGCAGCAGTGTCTGGATCCATATTAACCTTTTAATTGCGGTATCTAAGAGACTGAGATCCCGGACGAGCCCCCACGTGTAGCGCTCACCCCCGGAGGAGCCGCTGAATAAACCTCGGGATAGTCTCACCGCACTAGGAATTATTACACACCAGCACTGTTGTGGATTTTCTAGTTTTATATGCTTCACTAAAAGATAAATGCGCGTTGAATGAAATTACAGGATGCGTCACACGGGAAAAACACGCAGCGGAAAAAGAACGGTTAACCCCCTCAGTTCTGGAGTGTAAGTCCCGCAAAATAGCTCAAAATATATATGTACAAAGTTTAGAGTACCCGGGTACTGTGTTCTACTGGCCAGTGAACGAAAAGAGCAATCTTCGACTAGTCACCGTTGGGGCCCTGTGAATTTAAACAACATTGCAGCGTGCGTTTCTGTTTTGGAACTGTGGCCTGGAGGCCTCTCACCCATCCGACGAACGAAACTGTCCAGTACTCGATGCCTCGACCAAAGGTTCTTCTCCGCTGTGTCCTGGGACGCTGTGCCACCGAATCTGCTCCCTGCTTGCCAAATCTCCGCAACTGGAACAATCGATCTGCCGCCTGCACTCCCAATCGATCGGCGCGGCCGCCTAACGCGGGGTCCTGCTGGAACCAGCTTGTCCTCCAGACCTCTCAGCGCGGGGTTGGTAGGTCACAGCACGATTTCTGTTCCGATCTCCAGCACCAGTAAGACAGCATCTGTACTCCGGCCTTGTTGCGATCCCTGACTGCTCCAACGTGCTTCCTCCACCTTTCATTGCTCACTCTCTGCTTGCCAACCACGAGGCTCCCCAGTATATTATTATTATTATTATTATTATTCTTTATTTATAAAGCGCCAGCATATTCCGCAGCGCTGTACAATAAGCACAGTATAGACAGGGTTACAATACATTGAACAACATTTGACAAACAGTACAGGAGGAGATGAGGGCCCTATTCCCGTAGGAACTCACAATCTAGGAGGGTTGGGGTTGGAAACAGGAGGAGAGGACTGTAAGGTGAGAGTGATTGATGGTTGTGTCAGTGAGTTGGGTGGTAGGCTTCCCTAAATAGGAATGTTTTAAGGGAGCGTTTGAAGGAAGAGAAGTTAGGGGAAAGTCTGACAGTACGAGGGAGAGTGTTCCAGAGAGTGGGGGCTGCGCGTGAGAAATCCTGCAGTCTATCATGGGAAGAGGTGATGCGGGGAGAAGCTAGGCGCAGGTCACTGTTTGACCTTAGGGAGCGGGCTGGGGTATATCCTCTTTGTACCACCCACTTCCTGTCCTCACGCAAAGGGTGATGGGAGATGGAGTCCGCTCTGTCCAGCATATTCCACAATGTCTCCCTCTGGTGGCAGCAATAGTTCAATGCACCAGAATACAGTTTTTAAAGCAGCGCTACACATGTAAAGTGCTTCCTGCTGGAATAAAGGTCTGCTCCTCCCACCCAGCAATGCTTTAGCATTAACCTACTAAGCTGTCTTCCTAACCAGACGTGTTTCCTGAGCTCCCTGATATTTACTGTTGACTTCCCGTGTAACAGATCCCCTGCTTGACCACCGATTACTCGTGTTCTGCCAGCCTCTGACCAACGGACCGTCTTGACCATTCTCTTGGGATACCCTGTTGTACCTTATCCGGAGTCCCCTTGTGTCCTGTCTGCCACCCCAAGGTACATTCCCAGTGTCTCCCCAAGAATCCTGGTCCCTCCTGTCCGTTTCTCTGTGAACCCCTGCATTACTGAGCTCAGACTACCTTGCAAACCATTACACATTCATGCATTTCAGGGAGCAGTGGATACCAGAGCCATGACAGCTACCACTGATCGTGAGTAATGCTGTCTTTGTAATTTTTTAAAATGTATTTTTATATATATAACTTCTAGCCCATGTTTTGTGCAACCTTGCGTATCCTGATGTTTTGGATACTCAATCGCTCACTGGTGCATCATGGGATGTTTAGTCCAAAAACTTTCAAAGGTGTAGGCTTGCACAAAAATAAGAAAAAAAACCACAAAAGTGATCCCACTTGGGACCACTCGATGGTGCCAAACCCACACTCCCTAAGGGCCTAACCCTCCTAGATACAAGAAACCAAGAACAACCATATAGTAATCCAATACAAAATTTGCATGGATTGCTAATAGAGGGGATGTGGGTCCCCAATAATACACAATTTATTGTGGGTGTAAATAATCAAACCCATAAATACACATGCTAAAAAAACACATAAATTAGAGTATATTGTATGTGGAGAGAATATAACACACAGCGTGTACTGATAGGTGGAGACTCTTGGAAACCAAAGTAATGGTGCTGAAGTTCATACAAAACAGAAATATTTTTTAAAAAACTGCTCATGTGGCTATATCAATCAAAAGCCAACAATATTAGGCATCCTACTGCAAGGTCATTATAAATGCATATGTGTCAGATGAACTTGGCATACACACGCCATCCAGTAATTACACCATATGACCATACATAGGAGAGGGAACCATAAGAAAATTCTCAACACCAATTATGGTACCACACCAAAAATACATCAAAGTATCAAATTACCCACGCCATCTTGTGCATAGACTCATTATTCCCAAAGGGAACCAAAAAAACAACCAGAAAAAGACGGGATTTGAAGGCACACCAAACAGTTAAACCATATAAACATCAGGACACACTCAACGCGTTTCGCCTGCGTGGCAGGCTTTTTGCTCTCATCCCACTACCTGCCCCCTCGACCCCGTTCCCTCACATCTTGCGAAAACACTTTCTGTTTCTCTTGTACCGTCCTTGACCCACACCTTTTATCTGTCCTTAACCTCTGGGGTCTTTCCTGCTCCCCTCAAACATGCCACGGTAGTCCCGATCCTAAAAATCCAACTCTGGATCTGACTGCTCCCTCCAACTACCGCCCCATGTCTCTGCTCCCTATTACCTCCAAACTCTTCGAAAATATTGTGCATCCCCTGTCTGATCGACTACCTTAACACCCTCTCTCTCCTTGACCCTCTGCAATCTGGCGTTCACTCACTGCATTCAACAGAAACGGCTCTTGTGAAACTGACCAATGACCTTGTAACTGCTAAATCTAATGGGCGCTACTCTCTGCTGATCCTTCTTGACCTATCTGCCCGTCACGTCCGCTGCAAGGTGAGTGAGCCCAATTGCGGTGATATTAATATATACAGAGACAAAGGAATAAATGAAATGGGGATTTTATTAGTACTGCACAGAAATTAACTGAATAAAGGGAGACTCCAGGAAAGGGGTTGACTGAGGAGGAACAAAAGGAAATGAAGGGAAAACAACAACAGGATACAAATTCCTTTATAACCTCTGTTTCAGAGTTTTTACTTATCTCTTCCTGTATAATTTTAGTATCGTGTTCAATACTTCTCATAGTATCATTATGAAAGTTAATATTTATTTATTTGTTTGCAAAGTATTTTACCAGGAAGGATACACTGAGATTTCTCTTGTTTTCAAGTATGTCCTGGGATCAAGAGCATTGAAATTTTTACAGTTGTTACAGAAATACAAAGTAATAAAATGCAATATAGTAAAAAGACAACACATATACAGATTATCACAGAAATAAATATGTAGGAAATAAAGTCATTATGTTACATGTTTACAGGTGCATTCTGTATCCAGGTATTTTAATAGGGAGCTCGAGTGAAATAAGACTGGGGCAAGATTTGATTGTGTCTGGGAGATTATTCCATAATTGCGGTGCTCTGTAGGAAAATGAGGATCGAACTACTTTCTTTTTGTATTGTGGTATTGCAAGTAAGGTGCTGGTCCTGGATCGGAGGTTATAGGATGAGGAAACTGCTAGGGGAAGCAGTCTATTCAGGTAGGGTGGTAGCTTCCCAGAAAACCTCTTAAACACCAGGTTGGAAAGGTGAAGAGTGCGTCTAGATTCCAGTGATGGCCAGTTTAGCTCTTTTAACATGTCGCAATGGTGGGTCATGTATTTACATTGTAGCACAAAGCGGCAGAATGAGTTATACAATGTAGTCCCATTTTTCCATAAATTCTTTGTTCTCCAGTCCAAAGGCAGGCATTTTATGTATTCTCAAGCCTCTTGGCACTACCTGCATTTTGAGATATTGTTCCAAAAAAAAAACAATTTCCCATAATTTCTTCTTTTTCTGCTAACTTTTCTAATATCACAAACAAATGTGATGGTTTGGACATAGTGACAGAACCCCACCTTAGAGGGGGTGTTGGTAAAAACATTTTCAACCCTTCTTTTTCTTGCTTCTCTCAAATCTAAGGTCATAAGCCTACAATAGGCCATATTAGTGGATAAATACACTCTGGGGTAAACAGAAACTTTTTGAAGTACAGATCGAGTGTATATATTCCCAATTACTTTGAAACAGAGGTTATAGAGCAAAAAAATCTAGATTTACAAGAAAAAATTGAAAAGCTAGATGAGATCATATCAGGAAACAAGGAAGAAAAATTGAGTGTAGATAAATTTGATTACAGTAACGGAAAACCATTTTTAAATAGAGGCGTGTTTAAATCACACCATCAGGAGAGGAGCTCTTCCCCCTCTCGGAGAGTTCAGCCTCGTCCCTGTAATTATAAAGGGCCGGGGAGGAGGATCAGAGAGACCCATATTTAATCAAAGAGTAGAGAAATCCAGGTCCAATTTTAATTTTTATAATAAGAGGAGAAATGATAACAACCAGATGTTAAATATAAGAAAGAATAATCCTAAAACGAATAGAAACAGATATCAAGACATCAATAGGTCTAATGTATGGGATAAAAAAAGAGGATTCTGAATGTTTTTTAGAGAAAGGGCCTTTCCCAAATGTTGCAAAGAAAAAAAGACCCAATGGAAACAGGTATTCCCCATTGAGGGATGTGGACTCACCTTTGAAGCGGAGGAGAGAAGAGGTATAAATTGTAGTCCAGTTGATACTAAAAAGAGGGATAAAGAATTGGGTATCTTTAATCTCTCTGGGATAAATTTAACAGAATCAGAACTGTCTCTATTGAGTAAAGGGTTTAAATTTGCCCCAGTACAGGAACACAATGATTTTCAGTTATTTTTGGATGTGCAAACATTTTTGAGAAAATTGACAATTAAAACGTTTTTTCTTAAGAAAGATGCGGATCCGAAAATTGAGATAAATGAATCTACAAATACACCACAATTTATTCACACTAATTTTAAGTTGAAATCGAGTTTTTACCCAATATGGGAGAAAAACAATCATATTGCCGTTTTTGGAGATACAGTACTGTTCAAAAGTTTTAGGCAGGTGTGAAAAAATGCTGTAAACAAAGAATGCTTTCAGAAATATAAATAATGATTGTTTATATTTGTCAATTTTCAACATGCAAAGTGAGCGAACAAAAGAAAAATCTAAATCAAATCAATATTTGGTGTTACTACCTTTTGCCTTCAAACCAACATCAATTCTCATAGGTACACTTGCACAAAGTCAGGGATTTTGTAGGAATATAGTCAGGTGTATGATCAACCAATTATACTAAACATGTGCTAATGATCATCAATGTCACACGTAGGTTGAAACCCAGTCATGAACAGAAACAGCTGTGTAGGAGGCTTTTAAACTGGGTGAGGAACAGCCAAACTCTGCTACCAAGGTGAATTTGTGAAAGACAGTTTTATGTCATGGCAAGATTGAGCACAGCAACAAGACACAAGGTAGCTATACTGCATCAACAAGGTCTCTCCCAGACAAAGATTTCAAAGCAGACTGGGGTTTCAAGATGTGCTGTTCAAGCTCTTTTGAAGAAGCACAAAGAAACTGGCAACGTTGAGGATCGTGGATGCAGTGGTCGGCCAAGGAAACTTAGTGCAGTAGAGGAAAGACACATCGAGCTTTATTGCCCTTCGAAATCGGAAGATGTCCAGCAGTGCCATCAGCTCAGAACTGGCAGAAACCAGTGGGACCCAGGTACACCCATCCAGTGGCGTCACTAGGGTTGGTGTCACCCGGTGCGGTAACTTATGGTGTCACCCCCCCGAGTTTTACGGATTTTTTTTAACTATGCTTACTCCTAAATCAGTACTCCCATATAACACTGAATGCTCATACACACAGCGCACATTACTGTGACGTTTATTGCTGTGGAGCTCTCTCATATGCTCACACAAATTTTTGCCAACTGCCAGCAAGTACGGTGCCTGTTCGAAGGCAGTGAAAGCACACATGGATATATATTGCCCCCAGCAGCTCTGGATATATTGTCCCCAGCAGCTCACCCATGGATATATATTGCCCCCAGCTCACATATGGATATATTGCCCCAGTTCACAATTATATATTGCCCCCGCAGCTCACCCATGGATATATATTGCCCCAGCTCACATATGGATATATTGCGCCTCAGCTCACATATGGATATATTGCCCCAGACCAGCTCACACATGGATATATTGCCCCAGAGCAGCTCTGGATATATTGCCCCCAGACCAGCTCACACATGGATATATTGCCCCCAGACCAGCTCACACATGGATATATTGCCCCCAGACCAGCTCACACATGGATATTGCCCCAGCTCTCATGGATATGCCCCCAGCACACATGGATATGCCCCAGCAGCTCTCACGGATATGCCCCAGGAGCTCTCACGGATATGCCCCAGGAGCTCTCACGGATATGCCCCAGCTCCTCTCATGGATATGCCCCCAGCACACATGGATATGCCCCAGCAGCTCTCACGGATATGCCCCAGCTCCTCTCATGGATATTGCCCCAGCTCCTCTCATGGATATTGCCCCAGCTCCTCTCATGGCTATGCCCCCAGCTCCTCTCATGGCTATGCCCCCAGCTCCTCTCATGGATATATTGCCCCAGCACATGGATATACTGCCGGAGCTCATGGATACTGCTCCAGCTCATGGATATTGCCCCCAACTCACCTCCTGCACCGCGTGTTCTGCGCCCTCTGAGCGTCCGGCGGCATGGAGCTTGGGCGCTCGCCTGGGGGAGCTATGTGACCAGCCGCGATCTCGCGAGAACTCGGCTGGTGATGTTTCCCCCAGGCGAGTGCCGAAGCTGCATAGCTTCGGACGCTCGCAGGGAGCGAACACGTGGCGCAGGGTGAGACACCTGCCCTTAGGGTGACGGTGTCACCCTAAGGGCGGGTGTCACCTGGTGCGGGCCACACCCCCCACCCCCACGTAGCAACGCTCCTGCACCCATCTACTGTCCGGAGAAGTCTGGCCAGAAGTGGTGGAAGAGTTTCAGCCAAAAAGCCATACCTCTGACGTGGGAACAAGGCCAAGCGACTAAAGTATGCACGAAAACATAAGAACTGGTGTGCAGAACAATGGCAGCAGGTGCTCTGGACTGAGGAGTCAAAATTTGAAATATTTGGCTGTAGCAGAAGGCAGTTTGTTTGTCGAAGGGCTGGAGAGCAGTACAATAACAAGTGTCTGCAGGCAACAGTGAAGCATGGTGGAGGTTCCTTGAACGTTTGGGGCTGCATTTCTGCAAATGGAGTTGGAGATTTGGTCAGGATTAATGGTGTTCTCAATGCTGTGAAATACAGGCAGATACTTATCCATCATGCAATACAATCAGGGAGGCGTATAATTGGCCCCAAATTTATTCTGCAGCAGGACAACAACCCCAAACATACAGCCAAAGTCATTAAGAACTATCAACGTAAAGTAGAACAAGAAGTACTGGAAGTGATGGCATGGCCCCCACAGAGCCCTGATCTCAACATCATCGTGTGTGTCTGGGATTACATGACGAGACAGAAGGAGGTGAGAACGCCTACATCCACAGAAGATCTGTGGTTAGTTCTCCAAGATGTTTGGAACAACCTACCAGCCGAGTTCCTTCAAAAACTGTGTGCAAGTGTACCTAGAAGAATTGCTGCTGTTTTGAAGGCAAAGGGTGGTCACACCAAATATTGATTTGATTTAGATTTCTCTTTTGTTCATACGCAATTATGTTCATAAATGAACAAAATGCAGTGAAACACTTCCATTTGTGAAAGCACTTTGTTTACAGCATTTTTTCACACCTGCCTAAAACTTTTGCACAGTACTGTAAGTTGGAGGAATTACGCAAAATAGGAAATAAAAATCTCCATAATAATTTGACTAGGAGAGAGGCCCTCGTTATCAGACAGGTGGATAAAGGAGGGGGGGTGTCGTTATACAGGGAAGAGTTGAATACCTTAAAAAAGGCAGAAAGGATCTTGTCAGATGGGAATACTTATAGGATTATTCCCCAAAGAGTTTAAGGTACAGATTGAGGATCTGCTAAAGAAAAGTATCACACAGGGTATTCTACCTAAACAAGAACATGACTACTTACTGGTACAGTTCAAGATTAGCGATTTTTTTTTTTATCTTCCAAAAGGTGCATAAAACCCTGGAGAACCCCCCAGATCGTCCTATCATTAGGGAAATAACAAATTGGATGTCAGGGATCCTGAGTATATTGAATTTTTTTTTTTCCCTACAGAAATATGAGGGTGCCACCATAACATACAGTATGTGAGATATTCTGGTCATTTGATCACTGTTACAAGATTTCAGGTGGAAAGACTCGTATTTAGCTAGTTTGTATATTAAGAGTGTACATCCATACGGTCATCGAGCATGAGACGGGACTAATGGCAGTTAAGGATGTTCTGCAACAAGATCCATTAATAAAAATGAAACAATTTCTTTTGGAGGCTATACATTTTTGTCTACAAAAATGTAGGCAATTTTTTTGCGTTCGGAACAACCATCGGTGCCAGGTTTGCCCCGGGTATGCCAATATTTTCATAGCCCAGTGGGCTACATAAGTGCATTTGGTCTAATAACCTATTTGGGGCAAACCTGGCGTCGGTACATAGATGTGTTCATCATTTGGAATGGATCACAGGAACTATGAGATTTTTGGAGTACGTTAACTCAATTTCAATTTAAAGTTTACAGAAGAAATAGGAGGTCTGGAAATACATTTTTTGGATCTAAAATGTCTTTGTGAAAGATGGAGGTTTTTGTACCAGAACCTTTTTTAAACTGACAAGAACGCCTATATAAAACTTTAGCAGTCATAAGATATGGTTGGAAAATATCCTCAAGAATCAGTTCATAAAAAGGAGTGAGACGTAATTGTTCTTGGATCAATGATTTTATGGCCCAAAGTGAAGAATTATCAAAGAAATTTCTGAATAAAGGAATACCTGCAAGGACTTGAAAGAGGTAGGTTGGAGGTACAACAGAAAAATAGGGAGGATTTACTTAAACACAAGAATAGTTTTGAAAATTCAAATAATACAATAGGTTTTTGCCTTCCTCAGTTCAATGTTCGATCAAGAGAAATTAAGCAAGCGGTTAGTGTTAGCCAATCTTGAATGACCAGGTTTTGAATAAATCTATACCAGAGGACCCTCAAGTGATTAAGGCCAATTCGATCAAGAACATTTTAGCCGAGTGAGTTACCTAGGATGAAAGAAAGTGGTTCTCAAGTTCATTTTCTGGCAAAGAAACCAGATGGTTTCTTGAAAAGAAAAACTTTGAGTACTAGAACTGGAAAGGAATATAAAATTAAGGGTGTATTGTTGTACCACTAATGTTTATCTGTTACAATATGGGTGTGGAGCTCAGTATGTGGGCAAGACTAAGCAAAAACTAAAAAGGAGCGTATTTACAAAAACTTTTATATTAGAATAAAATGTGAGACGCCTAGCGTTTCGACATTGTCCCAAGTGTCCCTCTGATTTGATTTTTTACCTTTGCTTGGTTGGTTATAAAAGGTATCTCTGGGTTCGCGGGGGGGGGGGCCCAATTTAGAATTGGCCCTTTCTCATGCTGAAACCAGATGGATTTTTAATCTGGGAACTTTAAAAGCCCCTGGTCTTCATGTTCTAGGTTTTATTCTGTGTTGAATTTGTTTTTCCCCTTTATTATTTTATATGGTCAGGTCATTTTTCTGGTCATTTTTTATTTTTAATTAGGATATGTTGTGGATTTGTATGAACTTTATTGGACTCCATCGCCCTTGCCAGTATCTTCATTATATATAAAAAAAAAACAAAAACGCCAGAATCCAAGATGGCCAGAGGAGAGATCATGTGGAAGGTTTTTGCCACTTCATGCCCCGTGATGGATCTGGTGGCACTCTGGTACTAAGTTAATGAAGAACAGGGATAGATTATTAGACATTTACCAAATCGAGGACACAGCTCTTGAAGTCACATTTAGGCTGGGGTCAGACGAGCGTGATTTCTACGGACTGTACGTCCGTGCAGTACGGACATCGTCAGTACGGATGACGCAGTAGTGGTCACACAGTCCGTTTTTTCACTGAAGTTATTTTTTGACGGATGTAGGAGGGAAAAATAAATTACAATGAAAAAACATTCTGTCCGTCAAAAATGCTGGACGTATAAATGCAGTCCGTCTGACCATGCTCCATCACTCACACACAAAGCTATGCGGACGTTGTGGACGTGGCGCACTCCGCACGTCCGTTCTAGCAGTATTACGTTCTTGCCTAACCTGCGTCCGTTTGCCGCGGCCGTTGTGCGTCCGCAGTTCAGTGCGGACGTACTTCATGTGTCAGGCTCCAATGGACTTACTTTCATGCTATCACGGACGTACTTTTAGGCGCAATCACGGACGTGAACACTACGCTCGTCTGACCCCAGCCTTATGATGAACACGTTGAGCGTGTCCAACTGGAGTGACAAGTTTCCTTTGGGTGAATTATTCTGTCATTGGTCACCAGCCTGGAGATCCTGAAGTGCCATCTACAGACGGTATCCAGAGAGCCAGCACCTGGTGACAACCATTTGTCAAATGCTTGTTTGCACTCATTTTATGTAGTGCCACCTTTTGAGTGGTTTCATTCACCTTTATAAAATACCATATTAAAATGTAATGGTTTTATGCTATGGTTTTTCCTGTCTGTTTCACCGAGTATCCAGTATGCAAGAAAAAAAAAACACAACAGTGCATGTGAGCTATATCAGTGGTGCCAATCCAAGTTTCATTTATTTTGTTAGTGTGGTGCCTGAAGTTTGGTGGCTATTAATTGGGAATATCTACACACGATCTGTACAACAGTCATGGAACAGTCATTACCCACATCTGCTCATACAGAATGACCTTACGACTCCGTTCCCAGGGTGGGAAAGAAGGGTTAGAAGAGTTCCAGTGGTGGGGAGGTTTCATGACCATGGCCGCCATACTGCTACAGGGCAAGTTCACATCGTGAGATTAGTGGAGAGATCCACAGTATCCCTGAGGGAATTTCACATCTACAACTATTGAAGTTTAAGAAATTTCATCCACCCCATTTGAGAGGTTGATCTTAAATCATGCTAGCACATCTGGAACCATTTCACTTATTTACACCCTTCTCCCTTTCCCCATTGTCACCCCTTTTTAAAGGCTGTGGGATGTCCCATTCCACCTGATGAGGGGGGGATTCTTTTAGAAGTAAATTCTCAACACACACACACACACACACACACACACACACACACCTTTTACATATAAAGCAAGCAATGCCACTGCACTAATGCAATTTTTGAGCGCAGAGAGACGAGGGTTGTGTTTTCATTTTTGTTTTGGGGGAAAACAAAAAACTTTTAAGAGTCAATTTGGCAGGTTTTTGGTTGGGGCACCACTCCACATTTCTTTGCCTATAGGCTCTGGAAATGTAAATACAGCCCTGCCAAAGTGTCATTGGGTGCATTCATTTTGTGTTGCAAACTGCCCCCACTGTGTGACATTTGCCATAGGAGTTTATTGGTTGATGTATTTAAAAAAAAAAGGTATCAGATTGTAGTAGACTAACTTGTCCGATCTCAGCTGCAAGCTTCTCAGGTTGCCTAGAGAATAGACTTCCTGCAGTCTCAAACATGCAATTACCTCAAAGAGAAAAAACTACCACTTATAAAGTGGTTTGTCATGTCACTCCGTTGGCCATATACAGGAGCTACAGTGTGAGCTCCTGGCAGATTCTCCCCCCTATTTTTAGGTGATTTGACTTCAATTGTCAAGTTACAGAGCTCAGCTCCTCTTTTGGCTCAGGGACTCCCTAACCCAGTCTCTGAAGACTTTCTGCATTCCTAACGCAAGTAGCTGCAAATTGTACAGCGGTGCAAGATGTGCACACTTTTGATAAAACCAAATCAGGAGAGCTGTGGGGTTGACTTTTGAAATTGAAAAAAAGTGGTCAGGATGAGTAGAGCGTACCTTTAATCTCAGCCGACTGGTCACATGGTTATGGGCTCCTTGCTGCTCCCTACTCGGATGGCAGATTTAAGCCCCTGCATTTGGATGGCTTAAATCCTGCCCAGAACCTCAGCAGAGGGAGGTCTGAGCTCAGGTTTACTGGGTATAGAGTACTTGGATACCATTGGATGGGGCTGGTGTTATTATTATTATTATTCTTTATTTATAAAGCGCCAGCATATTCCGCAGCGCTGTACAATAAGCACAGTATAGACAGGGTTACAATACATTGAACAACATTTGACAAACAGTACAGGAGGAGATGAGGGCCCTATTCCCGTAGGAACTCACAATCTGGGAGGGTTGGGGTTGGAAACAGGAGGAGAGGACTGTAAGGTGAGAGTGATTGATGGTTGCGTCAGTGAGTTGGGTGGTAGGCTTCCCTAAATAGGAATGTTTTCAGGGAGCGTTTGAAGGAAGAGAAGTTAGGGGAAAGTCTGACAGTACGAGGGAGAGTTTCCAGAGAGTGGGGGCTGCGCGTGAGAAATCCTGCAGTCTATCATGGGAAGAGGTGATGCGGGGAGAAGCTAGGCGCAGGTCACTGTTTGACCTTAGGGAGCGGGCTGGGGTGTATTTGGTGATTAGTGAGGACAGGTAGTGGGGAGCTGAGTTAGTGAGGGTTTTGTAGGTAAGGATATTGATTTTGAACTTAATTCTGCAGTGGATGGGGAGCCAGTGAAGGGACTCGCAGAGGGGAGCGGCAGAGACAGAGCGGCGGGTGAGGTGAATTAGCCTGGCGGAGGCGTTCAGGATGGATTGTAGGGGGGAGAGGTGGGACAGAGGGAGGCCAGATAAGAGATTATTGCAATAGTCGAGTCGGGAGATTACCAGGGCGTGTATGAGTTGTTTTGTGGCGACAGCGGTAAGAAATGGCCGAATTCTGTAAATATTACGCAGTTGATATCGGCAGGAGGAGGAAAGAGACTTGATGTGGGGGATGAAGGAAAGAGCAGAGTCAAGTGTAACTCCAAGACAGCGAACTTGGTTTGATGGGGAGATGGTGATACCCTCCACGGTGTTCAAAGTTTTTTTGCATTGACAGTCACTGGAGTGGCTAGCTCAACTACCATCACTTGACATGCTGAGCTGGAAGCATGTTCTATCCTGCAGAGATCAGTGATGGATACAGGTCAATTCTTAATCCCTCACCGCCCCAGGATGTGCTATGCCGGAGGGCTTTGAAGACGCAGAGCATTCAGGTATGCCCTGCCCTGGCTCATGTCATTGGCTGGGGGGGGGGGGGGGGTTTGGGGAGAGAAGAGACAACCTGAACTCCGTCCATCCCCCAGCAATGACAAGTGCTGCGTGTCAACTGTAGGGGGGCATAATCTGCACCTCACTGGCATTAAGCCACCCCACCTGTTAGCGTGTTAAAGGAGATTAAAAAGGGTCAAATGGGATGGTCAGGAGTTAATCTTTAACCCCCAATCACTCTTAACATTACAAATATTTAAAAGGGATACTATAGGGTTAAGTATCAAAAACACAGCAAAAAAATTAATGTATTTATTGTTCATGATTTTAGAGCACAAATATACAGAGAAAATCCATTACAAAGTAAAATCATTCAGCCTATATACAACCCCCCCTTTCAGGGCTATACTATACACCACGTTATACATACACATAAATATGCAGAGATTTACCAATCTTTGGAGAATCCAGAGACTGAATCCCAGTAGTATTGTATACACAGACTCTAAAAACATTTTACGTACCTAAAAACTTCCTCCCTGTAATAGTCTGACAGACTTTATTGAATGGCTTTCCGAATGCAATAACCTCAAAGCACCGATTCTGACCCTAGTAAGTAAATAGCCTAGGCAAGCCCAAAGTAAAAAAAAAAAAAAATAATATATATTGCAGAGGCAGAAGAAACCTCACCCAAATAAAATGTCCTGCATCAAAGTGAGCTCCAGCAGGAACAGGAAAGTTCTTATGAAATTATTGCTAGAGTTCAATATGGGGGAGGAATAATACAATTTTAAAAACGATCCTTCAATTGTAAAATTTATTTAATCCCCATACCAGTGCATTAAATATCGAAGAGTTCTAGAGAGCACAGCTAAAAAGCTTGCAGAAAATAAAATGGAAAAGGGGTTTAAATAGAATTGTGCAAAGAAAACTAAAAGAACTTCTGGATTTGAGAAAAGAAAAATGTACATCTTTAACTGCAAGTTGCCACCATTGACTAGTTCGGATTATCCCAACTCCTTGATTAGCAGTGCTTCAGTCCAGCAACAAAGCTGACAAGCAATAGCGAGGACACACTGGATCATCCTAACACACCCTGGTGTCCCGTCAATGGAAAATCATCCCACCCCACTGATGTCTGTAGATCAATTTAGCTGTTCAAGCCAAGGTTCAGCTTGCGACTGTATCGGTCACAAATGAGGACAGCAAACATCATTCCAAAAGATCCTAGGAGAAAGAATAAGGTCACTTAATGTTTTTTGTGTACACCATCAGACAAGGAAAATAGGTTAAAATTATGCCCTCACCTCATCTGAGTCATCATGGAAAGCACCTCCTCGACGCGGTACCGCTATGCTGGTGTCAAGTGGCTCATCCCCTTGTGTATCTGCATGCTGTCTCAAGACAGAATAGCGATGTACCAGAAATCTGCAGGGAGAAAAAAAAAAAAAGCTAGTAGATTGACTCCCTTGGTTTGTGAAACTGTTGCACATGTGCTGTAGGAAACACCTGACGTTTCAGCCCATAATCCTGGTTTAAGGATAAACTCACCTTCCTCCACAGACATATTTCTTGATTATCAAGATAGCTGCAGCAATTGCAAGCACCAGAACAATAACCACAGAAACAATGACCGGGATTGAGCTTGAGTAGGATCCCTCCTAAAAGAAAAAAGAATTACACTATACTATTAATGCTACAGGTTCAGCATCAAACCTTGGAGGCACAGGATACGCATGTACATGGTCCAAGGCTAAAGTTCTTACAAAGCACCGATAGTAAAGGGTTTAACAGGGCTATGCTGTTAATGGCAGCGTTTCTCCTTTCCACCTAGATTTTAGGTTTTCAAAACTGATGCATGGAAAAATATGCAAGAAATCGGTGCTGGGAGTATAGGATTGCCATATCAGCCATGTTTTCCTGGACACAGTTTATTCATCCTAATGGAAGGTGCATGAAAAATGCAACCCTGCAGCATCCATATGCAAAAGGTTACCAAATTTCCTTCCTGCAATATATACTTTAAGCAGATAGGAGCACAGGGAAAAGTGCTGCCCTTCAATATGTATAAAGTGGTTAAATAGGTCCAGGAAAACATGGGAGATCTGAACCTTGTGTGGGTAACAGAGGGAAGTCAAAGAATTGCAGGCCAAAAACCATGGAGTTTACAGGCCAGATTTTAAGGTTGAGCTTGTGGGAAATTAAGACTGAATAATGCAATGAGCAGCAAATCATATCACCTCTGCTACAGATATCTAGCCTGTGGGGGGGGGGGGGTGTACTGGCCCTGACAGATTCAACACCAGCATCTGCAACTACGACATATATTACCTGACCAACCCCTGAGGAGTCCAAAAACAAACTTAGTAACAACAGGACACAGAAGGGAAGGTTAACGTCAGACTGTCCTGATTCAAAGACGTTTGGGGATATTCAGTGTTAGTCCTGATGCCAAAAATCAGAGTATAGCAGTAGTGGAATACCTTTTTTATTGGACCAACATTACATTTAAAAAAGACGAGCTTTTGAGAGTACCTCTCTTCAGGTACTGCTAGAATAAAGAGCCAAGTGAAGGGGGAGGGGCTGTCCAATTGCATGTGGTGCTGAATCCAATAGATTCAGCACCACAAGCCAGTGGATGGCAACATACAGTGCCGTTCAGTGCAATTTGGCAGCAACGAAATTGAATCTCTAGGGTGCAAATCGCAGACCACCGAGACCGCAATTAACCCTTGCTTGCGCAGGATTTACAGTTTGTAAAGCAATACTAAACTAATTTTTAAAAAAAAAAAAAAATTGACAAATTTGTCAGCCTTGCACATGTCGACTAACCCAGGATGGTCTACAGCAGTGTTTCCCAAACCTGTCCTCGGGACCCTCAACTAGGCCAGATTTTGCAGATCATCTTGGGGAAATGCAGACTGAATCCTGCAATCACTGAGCAGCAAATCAGATCACCTGTGCTGTGCTTCAGATATCTGGAAAAAGTGGCGAAGCAGAAGGTCCCGAGGACAGGTTTGGGAAACACTGGTCTACAGAGATTCTTGGGGTATGCATAGTGGAATCCTTCCCTTTAATAAAGCACATGCGGCTAGTCCCTCATTCTGTTGGGGAGAAACACAGAAAGTGAATGTTACATTGAACTATCACACCTGCCACTCCTACAGCCACTGGAGTTTCCAAGCAGAAAAATCAGAATCAAGGAGGTGCGTAAACTTCATGGGACTGACAAAAAGCAACACTGGGGTGGCATTTCCAAATTGGAGTGTTCAGAAGCTAAACAGATTGAGAATTTGGGGCATGAAACATTTATAACCACCTATGCACCAAGAAAAGTTTTACAATACAAGTGGTCTGAGTGTACCTGTGTTTTGCCATTACTACACTTTTCCTTCAGGTCCATTTCCTGTCGTACTGGATTCACACCTCCAATGCACTTGTCACCGGGAATCTTCCTGTATCTGATTGACAATACAAAAAAAACGTGAATAAATATATCTAGATGTGTAAATGTCCAATATCTGAGAATTAAAATTGCACCGATTGGAACTCCACCATTAGAGGGCGTTCAGTAACTATACATTTGCTCCTAGCATACTAAAGCAGACTCAAAAGCACCCTCATGCTTAACATTTTTCACTTTTGAGGTAGTGAAAAGGTTAGAGTATTGTACCTAGATTAAAAACAACTTGCCTGAAAAGGTTTACATGCATTTTAATGCACCATTACTGGGCCCCCTGAAGAGGAACAATTGAGATCTCACTGATACCATGTATTTCTGTAAAGACGCTACAAGAAGCAGCCCAACCCTCACTGTAACAAAATTTAACAGTATGGTCCATGTCAGATGAATGCAGTGATCAAGTCTGTTGCCGCACAGTTTAACGTCTGTCATAGCATAGAATGAGCAATAGATATCCAAACGAAGTGCGCACCGAACTGCGCACGCACAAGACGCAATTTAGGCAAGAACGTAAAATCGCAAGAGCGGACGCGCAGAATGCGCCACGTCCACGTAGCGTTGTGTGTGATTGAACGAAGTCAGACGTCCAGCACCTGGCCGCACAAAATGGCTTTTCATATCATGTATCAATTTTTATCATTTCATTTCTATTTCCCATAGCTTTTTTTCCCTACGTCAGTCAAGAAAAATGGATCGTGCAGTGTCTACAGTATCTGTCAGTACGTCTGTCCGTTACGCACGCAGAGTGCGCTCAGACTGCGTTTGTCTGACATTAGCCCATTTCTGCATTACACCAGGGACCGGACAGAATACAGGGTGAACTCTGGGGTCTCTTGCTACTATGCAGGGATACAATGCAATGGGATATAATTGTAGATAATCCCTGTACAGTCCACACTCGAGCTGGGAAGGCCTGGGAAAACCTGGAAAAACAGGTTGTTCTCCAAAGCCATTTTTGTTTTTTTCTGGAAAATAAAAAAAAAAAATATATAAAAAAAAAAAGTAATTTGTTCTTTCACAATGATATTATATATGTCTAATATAGATTTAATACCATATCATAAGAGAACATTGAGATGTAATGTCTTAAATCATTACAATTTGGGCTGCAACTAACGATTACTCTCATAAGAAAAGCGATTTATTTTTGATTAAAATCAATTCAGATAAATTTACTAAGGATTTTTTTTTTCTTTTCTATGTAAAAAACCCACAATCCCTTCCTTTTTTCATAAGTAATTTGCGTAGTGTACATAGCTTTTGTATGTACATATGCAAATTGCGTATGTTGTGTACTTGTCACCCAAGGTATGCGAGTGCTTGGTCAGAGGGATGGGATGATGCATGCGCAGCTTAAGGCCATGTTTGCTTTCTCAAAATGAATGTGGCTACGAGCACATGGTCATAGATTATGATGTCAGCATATAATTGGGGTTAATAGGCTAAAGTGGTCAGGGTGTGTAAAGCGTCCCTTTTAAATAATGTTGTAAACAATCTGAGTGGGAGGGGGGACTGGAGGTTGAAGGGAATGACTTTGCTCAAGTGACTTGACCAGAGTGTGAGAGGGACTGGGTATGGACAAAAGAGTGGACCTGAGTGTGGGAGCGAGTTTGGGGAAGGGACCAGACCAAAGAGGGTGTGGCAGCACAGGACTCCAGCTTCAAGTAAGGATAAAACACAGGCATACAGCTCCTTCACCGCAGTGGCAGTATCCCATTGTTTTGGTTATAGTTCTGCTATGGTTTTAAACAGAATAAAAACAAACTGGTTGTGTCTGACATAACCCTAGAACTAAATCATACTTAGCAAAGCAGCGGTGCGTCTTCTCCAATCAGCTCTGAAGCTGAGGTTTACGTTTAACGCGGTCGGACTCTAAACTGTGCTGTACACAGGATGATTAAGTGATGATTAAAATGGTTGACAACCATTTTAATCAATCGATTAGTTATTACAATTACAATTTCTCTCAACTGAGGACAAGCAAATCCTGGAATAGAATTCAAGTAACATGTCTCAATGCAGTACTAGAACAAAAATATGCATTTCAGCCTGTAGGGGGCGCTGCAGGGAAAAGGCTTCAGTACAGTAGGATTGTGAGCTCCATCTTGTACCTCCCACAATGCTTGTTGGGACACAGTTGATAGATTCGTCCATATTTGATCCCCGTTATTGTTCTCTCCAGCACAGTTTGGGATTCTGCAAAATATAGCCCTCCTGCAACATAGTGGCAAGGTCTGCACAACAGAACCTCTGACACCTTCTGCATCTCACTTCCTGCAGATTCTGCATCTTCTGCTGCGTGTGAGAGAATCTGCTCTATGTGTGGTAATAGTCAAACCAAAAAAAAAAAAAAGACCGTGAAAGGGAAGAAACGCTTATTTCAATCCGTGCAAACCTTACGCTTTTAGAAGTCAATGAGAAAAATGACAAATCTGGAGAGGAAGAAACAGAAAATTATAGATCAGAAAAGGAGATTAAAATGCATGTTGTGTCTTTTTTCCTTTTCTCTTTTTAAAGCACCGGTCAAAACCTAAACCTCAACATGGAGCTTAAATGTTGATGTATCCATATCTTACAGGCACAAATAATGCAGTTACTTCCTTTTACCATTGGTGCTGCTCAGGGGCAAATGTGAGATATATATATATATCCCCCATGTTTTTCATGTTGATGGTCAATTGCTTTTATTGTTGCTCTTTAGGAAACAAGGCTGGTTACTTGTTCTCATTAGGTTGTTACTTATCACACTATACTATACAGTCCTTGCTTTTTATTCCATTTGAAACAAGATAAAATTATAAAAAGCTAATTCAAGTTACTAAATTAACTTTTATTTTAAAATTTTAAGAGTGACAATGAATTTTAAAAAATTCGTAAACCTACTCCATGGTGCACATTTTAAATCTGATTTTTTTTTCCTCTCTGAAGAAAAAAAAAAAAAAGTGCAAAGTATTCCATGCTTCAAAATTTCCAGAAATTTTACATATAGGTCCACACACAGGGTTATTCAAAGATCCGAATTGTGGCCGAAAGGTAACTGAACAGTGAAATTCAGCGTACGGTTACCTTTCCTGGTAAGAGAACAGGCAGCTCACCAAATCTTGGCGAATTGCCCGCACATATGGTGCCTGTTCGAGGGCAGTGAAAACCCCATAGCTTAGTCTATTCGGAGAACAAAATCCAGCAGTGAAAAGTTGAATTGCCCTGCTGTTCGGTGGCTTCATGCGACAGGTTTATTCAGGCGAATCCCATAGGCTTCAATGTTAAATATTCCCGGTTTAATACAATATCTAAATGAACCGTTGATTAGAATATTCTGCAGTAAAAAGTCTAGATTTTTTTGAGCTTTTAGGCTTTTCCAGAGAGTATTTTAAAATCATTTTTTTTCTGTAACTGCTCTTTTTATTAGCATTCATTGGATCTTATGTAAATTTCAGACATTTTCGTTCTGTAGTTTCTTTGCAAACAGCATTTCACTTTTCAAACATTCAAGCGTACGGTTTTTTTCCCCCACTCCATTCGTCTGCGGTGTCGGCTTTTTCCAGCGGCTGCTTTTGGAAGCTGCATTGATAAGCAGGATTTAAACGGTTCCCCCCCCCCCACCCCACAGTATCTTTACTTCACTTGCTCCTCAGTGTGGCATAGAGTGAAGTGAACGGATCAGCTACCCACTTCATTGTATTGTGTAGGATGTAGTCAGGACATTACCAGGCGGTAGATTAGAAATCTTTTAAGCTCAATTTTTTAGCTCATTCAGCTGGTTTTAAATCAGGTAGCAGAGGCAAGGCAATAGCCCTCATGCAGGTTTAGCAAAACGTTCTCTGATTAACTTTTGCAGATTTTTGTAAAAAAGTTGCATCATGGGAAAAAACCCCAAAATGGAAATGGATAAAAACCTTACTATTTTTCCTTTTTACATGCAAAAACATTAAATAAAAAGCAGATTTGTGATGTACAAGTAATCCATTTACAGCTTATGTAAGTGGTAGTGTCCCTTTAAATGCAACAAAAAGGCCAACATATGCTATAGTAGGTCCATATCACATAAGAATGAAAGACCATGCCATGTTTGGGAGGGTTTTAAGAGCCAGCCATTTTACTCACCCACTAGTCGTGAGCATCTCCTCTTCTCCAAACACGCACAAATCAAGCTCGTGGCCTTTCAGCTCTGGCTGTTCCTGACACTCGGACTCGTTTTCCTTACGGTAATAACCAAAGTCACTAGACAGAAAGGACAGGGTATAGTCAAGGCACCAAGCATGCTTTCCAGTGTGTATTCCCAGGGATAAAGCAAAAGTGAATGCATTTACCACATGTAGTCATCCAACGTGCAAGAACAGAAGGAGGGTTCCTGGCTCACAATGTAGTCACGTCCATTCTGGCACATTGAGGATTTGCGCAGACGCAGGTAATGCTCCTTATAACCCAAAACACAACCATCAGATGGTGCGCCAGGGTCTGTTGAGTGTGCCAACCACTTAATGTAATCCCGATCCTCACCTACGAAAAAAATTTATGTTACCACTGCCATTTTTATGCAGTGCTCCAGTACGAGTTTCACAGGACACCATTTGGTTACTGAGCAAACTTTTTTTTTTTATATTTAAGATTTTTATTTTGAAAAGTAATGGTCACATAATGACCTGCAAGGTTGCCCTCGCAGGGCCAAAAGGCAAGCAACTATAATAAAAGCATAAAGCAATAGGAAGGGCGGGGGGTCTCAAGAAAGCATCTATACATGCAAAAATAAGGGGTGGCGTATTTCTCAGTAAAATGTGAAAGTCCTCAGAATTTCTTTGTTATCCCTTTGTCAAAAACTCACTGTAAAATAAATCAAATGTCTGCAAGAAAGTATAAAGGAAATAAAAGCGTCTATAAAATTTCAAAGGTGAAAACTCTGCAGATGAAGCACGTCAAGGAGGGGGGGGGGTCACATCAAAATAAGATACTGAGCAGTGGGGATTGCCGCAACAGGGATTTGGCCTGAACCAGGGCAGGAAGATGGGACTGTCCTCTTCAACCCATGTCGAGTAAAAAGGCCGGTAGTGCAGCTTTGTCAGGCCGATGCATCTTCCAAAGGCCACGTCGAACACGCATCCTACGGTCTACCCCATTCCTAGCAAGGGTTACTTCACAGGGCCAGGATCGGCACACTAGCCCACCAGCAGACAGCCCTCCAGAACGTTGCATCATCTGCAGCTTAGAGTGCTCGGGGGGGGGGGGTATGCGATGGGTAGAAGCTCTTTAGGCTGCAGCAGGTCCCCGTCAGGTAGCCCTGGATTCTGTGCTGGAGACGGTAAAGCCTCCAGTGGCATGTCATCCGGGTCACTAATCTCGCTCATCATCCCCCTCGGCAGCGATCTCCAGATCCCCACGAGCAGTTAAGGCCTCTTCCAACCAGGGAGCCGATGTACTGCTGCAGCTGTGCAAGATCGGAGACTTCGCCACCCGGCAGCTCTTCAGTGCGGCCAGCATCCGGCGCAAGACACCCAGTAAGCGGACTGTCAGCATCCTCCCCCGCCAGTATTCCCAGACAGGCGTCTAGGCCTGAAGTCAGGATACTCTCACCTCCAAGGAGAGGGGGGGGGGGAAATCAGTCTCTCCACCCGCCGTTCCCGCAGGTCTGTCACCTGTGTCAGCCAGGAGACGGGGCCCTCCATCTCCATAGCTGTCTGCATAAGCCTGGTCTGGGGCGAGACGGTCAGACCAGCAAGGTCGGCTGACTGTCGAAGCCGAGTGACAGGCCGCAAGATGGCCGCCGGCGTCGTGTTGCCGCCACGAGGCAGTATCTGCCCAAGGTCTCTGGTCCGGGGGGGGGGGAACCAAACGCTCTCCGGACTGCACTGTACCGAGGGCCAGCCGCTCAGGGACCTTTTGGAAAGTAAAAGTCATAGAAGAAGTCAGTGAAGGGTTCCTGTGTGAGGAGGTGCGGAGCTCCACCGAGACACGTCCGCTCCCTGTAGCAGCTGGCCCCGCCGAGCAAACATTTAACCCAAGTGCTCTTCTGCTTGACGAGGAGCTGTTGGATCATGCAGACTCACAGGGGAGGCTGAAAGGCATGGATATAGTTTCTAGCGGCAGTGCTTTATTTCCTAATTGGCAAAAAAAGGCCAAACTTTGCAACAGGTTTTCTAGCCAAATGGTTTAAGCAACTTTGGATGAGTTTAGGGTCTGAAAACACAATTTTTTAAAAAAAAAATTTCTTGACCAAGACTTATTCTCTACATTTTTCCCATACTTTGAAACCGTTATTTGGTGACTTTGTATTGGGACCTAAAAGTTCATTCTTCAAACAGGCCTCCACACTGAATGTTCTGTGTGAAGGATGCAGAGGTTTGAAAATAGAGGTGGTTGTCAACAAGCTGGAACCTGCAGTGGGGAACTTATGGAGGAACCTCCAGCTGTGCCACCAGTACATATAAAATCAGACATAGGAAATGCTATGTCAATGATTAAATGCACACGACACCAGAGCATCACAGGATAACGCTTGTGCTTGACCAAGGGGCTTTGCAATTTTACTTCAGTGCTGCAGCTCACCCATAATCAGTAGTGTCCACCAATTGAAACAATATGAACTTGCCCACATGTGATTATTACTCTTAAACCAATCAACATGTGGGGTATTATGAGCACCATCATGCTGCAGTTTTAAGTTACTCTTTTGTAGTACATAGCATACTTACAGTTCTGATGCAAGAGAACAGCAAAGTCAATTGTGTAAGACACCCAGACACGCGTCACGTAGTTTGGATGATAGCCCCACACAGTGACATTAAGGGAGCGAGCACCAGGCTCAGACGCCAAACCAGTGAACTTTATGGATTCATTTGTAAATGTGTAGTTGAACCAACATTGGCCCTCATCTGTCGAAAACCTGTTTGAGAAGCAAAAGTAGAAATGTAAAAAAAGTTTGAATAAACCAGAGACGTCTAGCTCCTCATTCCCTCAGAAAGGCAGCATTTAAAATGACTGGAAGAACCATTTATTGCGCTAAACTAGTCTCGCCATTAAATTGGAAATATGAACTTTGTAAATGTGATTAAGGAACATGTTTACAAAATAAAAGGTCAGCATCTCGAAATCATGATGGGCAGGGGTAAACTATTCTGCGAGCAAACATCAGCAAGGACTAGTGATTTTGCTGACACAGAAAGGAATATATCCTTATGAATGTATTTGACATGGGGGTGGCATAAGACCCAGATACAGAAGCAAAAGCGAGTTTAGGTTATTGACCTGTTAAAGTGATCCTGCCATGGGAGAATTCTATAAAATAATGCTCCCCTCATGGCAGAGCAAATGGAATCATTTGATAAAAGAACATAACATGAACGCAAATACTGTATAATTGTGCATTATCCAGTGTGTTATAACAGTGGTTCTAAAATTGACAATTATTTCTTACAATCATTTCTTGCATACCCAAACTTTTAAGTCGCATTAAAGGACAAACACTAGAAGTCCTGTCAGTAATACTAGAAAATAATATACAGTGTATCCAGCTATTCCAAAGTTCATTATTATGCTGAACAGTTTATTTTCTAGTATTACTAATGAGCCTTCTAGTGTTGAGGGTCCTTCACTGTGACTAGAGAGTTGGGAATGCAAGTTAAAAGATTGAGGTATAAAAAACCTGCAGTTTTGCACGCCAGGTTCAATCTTCAAACATCATTGTGCAATATCCATACAGGAGTTTTAATTCTATGTACAGGAGGGGTGGGGGGGGGGGGGGTCACATCTATTCCCCTGATGGGGCAGCTGCAACCAAATGTATCGAGCCCAGCAACCTGTATAAATAAAATAAAAAAACTGCTTATTCCTAATACACAGTGTGAAATAAAAAATTAACAAAAACACAATTAGAGGCTTTGGTTTCTTTTAACGGCCACTAAGAGTAAGCTCACCTACCAATGTCAAAGTACCTACTGAGGGCGAGTCCTATACAAAAATGAAACCACAGGCTGAGGTGTAGCGAACCATCACTGCTCACGCTGCTTTTCAGTCAGGAGGTAGACTGGTGGGCTTTTATTAATGCCCCCCAGAAACAAATCCACCTTGTGATCAAAAAAGACACTGAACATTCTGCAATGATGACCTGGCTGGAGGTACAGGGTGAGCCAGTCAAGCCTGCATTTTTGAAATGACTAAAAAATAAACGGATGGAGATTTCAAAATTTTATTGTTACTATCTTAATGTACATTAAAAAGCATTTAAGAAACAACATTCACTGTTTAAAAATAACTCCAGTAAGATGGTGTCCTTCCCGATTGAATTCCCTTCACGAATGCAACATTTCTGAATAGCGTTGTGCATTCACAGTAACTGCTTGCTCCCTGTCATTTTCAAAAAAATACGGGCCTATGATTCCCAATGAGGACATTGCGCACCAAACTGTTACCTTGCTTGAATGGAGTGGTTTTTGATGGAGTTGAGGGTTTTCATCACTCCAATATCGGAAATTTTGTTTATTCACAAAACCGGAGAGATGGAAATGTGCCTCATCGCTCATCCACAGGTTGTGAACAAGGTCCTCGTTTTCAAACATGTCCAACAACGTTTGACAAAAACGCCATCGAGCTGCAAAATCGTTTTCATTCATAGCCTGAACAACCTGAATTTTGTATGGGTGATGGTGTAAATCTAACCTCAAGATTCTTCAGACGCTCGTGTTTGCCATGCCAAGCGCAGCACTCTGTCGACGCGCCGATCTCCGAGGGCTTCTTTCCACAGCAACTCTCACGCGGTCAATATTTGCAGGAGTTCGCACTGATCTTGCACTGCCACCCCTTCTGCTTCTCGTTTCACCAATTGCTTCAAAGTTTGTCACCCACAATTTGATTGAATTAACAGACGGCACTGGCTTATTTCGATTAATTTGAAAATTCTTCCGGAAACGACGCTGAGCGGCTGCATAACTACCACTTTGGTAAAACGCTTTCACAGCGAATGAACGTTGTTTAGACCACTGCTCCATGACGACTGAAATGCTTAGTTGTGGGGGACACAATGGTAACCTTGCTAACTCGCTCTGCCCACTTTCACGGCTCTCCCGCCCTTTTCAAAAATGCAGGTTTGACTGGCTCACCCTGTACAATCAAATATACATAGTACAGGAGGAGCGTGGAATCGCGCCTATTCCGATAGGTGAGCTTACTCTTCGTTGCCATTAAAAGAAACCAAAGCATCCAATTGTGTTTTGTTTCACACTAATAGCTTTAAGTCTACCCTGTAACTTTCTTTGGGTTGGGGGGGGGGGGGTTCTTTTGATGGCTTAGTTTTGTGCTCGTGTGTCAGTATGTAGGATAGACACTTTAGTGGGGGGGGAATGAACACCTTGTTCCTATTAACATAAATTAAAAACAAACCCTGTTATCAAAATAAAATTTAGAATTCTCCAATAATAAAGAGCTGTGCTGCATCTCATTGGGTCCTTGAAATATTTCAGTATACTTTCCTTCAGTCAGCATCGTCTTCGTCATTACTTCACTGTGGCAATAGCGACCTATGGTCCATGTTGGCTTCCTCAAAACATAGCACACAACCTACATTGAATAAGAGGACCCCCTGCTCCATGTCACTCATTTCATAGGGCTGAGGCACTCAGCACGTTGCATGACATTCATGCGACAAAGTTTACCTCACCATTATAGGCAAACTTTAAGGATGCTTTGCAGCACAATCAAGTGCACAAACGATTAGATTGCAGCTCCGAATGAGCAAATATTGCCTGTCAAAGCACAATAAGTTTTTATTGCATGGAGACCGAGTCAAAGGAACATCGAGATAGAACAGATTTTCAGGAGTAATTTGGCCACAACAATTGCAGTGGGCCAAGGGGGGGGGGATATATTTCACACCTTCCTTAGTTATACTTTACCATTTAGGTGGGGGGGGGGTTAAAATACCTACTTTATAGTGTCGATAGGCAATTCGCTTTGTTCTACAGCCACAATAAGTCCCCCAGAGTCAAGGATTGCATAGTGATGTGGACCATCCAGCACCAGGCTCCATGAGTAGCCTCCATCATCTGAGATGTATACACTGGGACTTGAGATAGATATGGCATCACCTACACTGCCTGTGGAAAGTAAATTTACAGTACATATTTAACAGGTCTACAAACCTTGGCACTTACACATTAAAGTTCAACTTACCGTGAGCAATGATGATCCCAACGGCGTTTGGCTCAGTTAGTGGAGGCATGGGAACCTGCAGGTTCTGGGAAATACTATACTGGCCGTGTATATGCAGATTGCACTGTAATACAGAGACAAACCATACTGAATTGGCTGCAGACTAAGTGTGAATGATCATGATGCAAGGGACACAAAAAAAAAAAAAAAAACACTTTATATTCATTAACACTTTGATACACCTTGAGCTCATGCAAAGAATTTAAATCAAAAGCATATGACAAAGACGACTTTACCGGAAAGAACGTCAGTGCAGAATACATGTAGGGTAGGGCTGTGCAATAGGGACAAAAGAATATTGCGATTTTATTTGCAATTTAGGCAATTGTTTTTGCTTTTTCAAACATGCTACATACATTCTAATTGTATTCAGTCTTCAGCTCATGGATACTGCCCCAGCTCACCTCTTTGCGGTGCATGTTCGGCTCCCTGTGAGCTTCTGGCGTCATGGAGCTTGGGCGCTCACCTGGGGGAACCACGAGAATGCAGCTGTACACGTGGTTCCCCCTGCGAGCACCCAAAGCTCCATGCCACCAGAAGCTTACAGGGAGCCGAACACGTTACTTTCCGCAGCCCTAAAATGAATAAAATCGCAGCCTTACGCGGTTTAGAAATCGCATGTGCTTAAATCACGGTTTGCGATTAATTGCACAGCCCTAACGTAGAGCATATTAGGTTTGCACACAGACTGCTAGGTTTATGCTGATCAGGAATACCCATGTCACAACCCACAGTAACAAAGGCCAACGCAGACATATATGTCCAAGCTTCGATGCAGGGTGTAGAGCGATAGATTCTGTTCACTTAATAGTCACAGAATATAGGGAACATGTATTTAACAAATACATAAGGTTGCTGAGCCAGCAAGCATGCTTGGATTGCAGTGACAACACACGAATATGCTGACTGCATACCTAGACTGCAGCGAGACAGATGCCATATAAAGTACTCAAATTGCAAGGCAAGAGGCCCTGTGGATGTATTATCCAGTCTGCAGTGTGACAGACCACACTCAATTTGTGCCTCGTGTGTGCTGCTGGACAAAGATTTGAACTGGATTAATTTCTATGGACCAATCGTGGCCAATAATGAATACAACCTAGATTTCAACATATTGTATGCAACACCAAACAATCCACCTGACATTTACCGACTCCCAGCCATTACTCTACACCCATCAACCTCGTATACTGTCGCTTAATAGTCTTGCTGGCCTCCAACCTCATCTAGGTTCTCCAAACTTTTTCATGTCCCCATTCATGACCCCTGCATTTGTCTCAACGCAGACAAATATAGGAGTGTAAACGTGGAACTCCCAAAACGTCAGCACGAAGTTTGCACAACAAGATAGATTGTTCACCCAGCTACTCGTGTCCAACAGTTTACAGTTCTGGGTGAAGCCTTGGAGTCCAACATTTCTAGAAAATCTTTGCCGTTTAGGTTTTAGATTTGTAATTATTGCAATTCCCTTTCAAAATCATGTTCAAGGTGGATTTAAAAAAAAGGTGCTCACCTTTTCTTTGTCCTTTGAGGTGGAGTCACATTTTGTATTTACTGGCTTTTGGATGGGAGACCACTCACCCCCCTGATCAAAACTGATCACAGAATGGACAGTGTCATCTGAGAAGAAAAAATAAAATTATGAAGCAGGTTGGCTAGACTTTTTACATTCACTAGTTCCAGGTAAGCAAACGGACACTGGACCCCCTGCTAACCTTCAGCAAGCACGCTGGTTATAAAGACACCACGTAAAGATGTTACATTAGTGAAGTCAGTCTCCCTCCTCTTGAAGTGTAAAGATGTCGCTCCAGTGACTTTGAAAAGACAATGCCACGTTCATCAGATGTGTATATAGTTCCATAGCCAGTATCTGGAAGAAATACAATACTACAAATGTTAAATGCCCCACATTTACATTTAAGATGTTATTCACCAACCACAGAATTGCACTGCGTGGTGCAATTTCAGGCTAATTGGTTGATTTGCCAAATATGGTGCGATTTGGCAGCACCACAATTGCCCTACAGAAGACAATGTCTTCTATTCACAGAACCAAATTGCACCGAAATACCAGTAAAGAACATGATTTTCAGTGTTCCAACAGGCTTTAAATGCAATAAACCGAGTATCAAAAGAAAAAAATTACACTATTTTATGGTTTGCAAAAACCCATTTAACATGTAATTCTGATGACATTAGTGTTTATTTTTTTAAAAAGACTATTTGGACTGTTTTTACATATTTTTATTAGGCGTTTAGGAGTCCTTTTTTGCATTTCAGCGACTTCCAATATAAAAGTGACCATTCTCTAAACTGTGAATTCACCCCATTTTCAAAAGAAAGGAAAAAGAAACCTCAGAGGCCATGGATCATAGACCTAGAATGGATGGGGCGGGACCCACTAATAAAGAAAAAACAGATTAGAAAGAACCTTAATTATTGACTAGACACCCCTAGTCTCACTCGGTAACAGATCACTATTGTTTGTATCCTTAGCCAGTGACTTTATATTCTGGAACCCCAGGGTCATATGCAGTATATGTTTGAAGTCAGATCGCTTAACTCATCCCATCTGAAAGCACAGAGTCCCTTGTATTTTCTTCACCTTATTGTGAAAGTAACAAACAAAAGACGTCTTGTAGACAGGAAGCTTCTCTGGTGTGCTTTGGTATGGAAGGAAGGTACAACAGAACGCAATTAGCTAGTGTAGACACATGCTTGCTCACTGCCTCCAAGGTTATGAGGGATTGGCAGCTAGCTGAACCAGGAAATGGGGCTCAGCCAAACTATGTGGGTTAGACAGGTAGAGTGGAAAACAAAACATCATGGAACCAGATTCCGTATGTTGGTTGTTACAAAGTCACTAAGAAACTGTTAACTATACAATCAATAGTGATGCCTGAGAGACGAATGGTCGTCTAGTCACTACATGTGTGGGTGTTTTTTTTTTTTTTAAATTTAAATCCATTTGTGTTCAGCAATTGAATATAAGAAATTTATTCGTATGCAATTCTCCAGGAATCCAAGGTTCCTTTGAGAACCTCTAACTTTACCCCATTTATCACTTTAAATTTAACGTGATACATAAAGTCAATACAATGAATGCATTAGATGACCATCAGACAGCCTGGACAAGTAGAAGACATTGCTGCAAATACTTGTGAAATTGTACAAATGAGAAGTTCTAGGTGTAGCTTATTTATATCTGCTATCTAGCTGGGAAACACTGGACAAGCCTTCATAACTGCATATATTTTAACCAACCTTTAAGTAGCGGAGCATGTTCATTCTCCTTGTTTTAATTTAATGATCATAGGAAACAGTATTTTCTGGTGTATAAGACTTTTATCTTAAAAACATCCCAAAAATTGGGGGTCGTCTTATACGCGGGATATATACAATATGACGAGTATAGCCCAAAACCAATTTAACTGGAAAATTAGGGGGTCGTCTTATACACCGGGTCGTCTACTCCAGAAAATACGGTAGTTAAATATAACTGCACGCACCTCCCATGTCATCCACATGTATAACGACCAGATCGTTGTTAGCTGCCAACACAGAATAAAACTGCTCGTATGACACAGATGGAAGCTGAGCCACATTCCAGTTATCTCCTTTGTCTGTAGAAACGTAAATCCTCCTCTTAATTCCTTCCTGAAATTAAATTTGTCAAGGAGAACACAGTCAGAAATATTTGCACCAAGAGAAATCTATAAAACACTAAATCTATATGCACATATTAGTGATGAATATATTCAGAGCACATCATGACTCCGGATCCGATTAGGAGAAATGCATGTTCACGTTAAGTGCAGCTATTTTGGGCTTGTAAGTTACATTATGAAAACCATCTCACTTTGATTTGCAACCCTGTCACCAGCACCACATTTCTAAATAGATTAAACTTTCTTGAACTGCAGAAATTTCCTGAAGGCATATCCCAAGTTTACCTCAAAAGTGCAGGCATTTGGTTTAGTCAAGAATAGGGATGCCACCTGTCCAGTTTTAACCTGAACGGTTTGGGTTTTGAATCATGTGTTTGGGTTTCAGACCCCTCTCCCACCCAGACACATGATTCAGAGAGCTGTGTGAGAACACTGGTCTTAGGGGTGTGCCATGGGCATCGGAACCACAGGAAGGGACAGACACCTAGTACTGTAAGAGGGGGGGGGTATAATTTATTATCAAACCCAAGTTTTGCACTTTGAAGCTTTTTTGGCTGCTGCTGATGGCAGGTTAGTTGCAAGTGCATAGGTGTGTGCGTGTTCCCACAAGCAGAGGTCTGAGGTTTAAATTGGCTGAGAGCTCCCTGCCCCAAACCCCCCCAATCAGCAGCTATGAGAGACGGTGGGGGATGCAGATAAGGGACGCTCTCCATTAGAAAATCACTAGAATAAAAAGGTGGCAGGAAGGGCCAGCAGGCTGTGAATGCCCATATCTGCTCGCTGCTAATGTATGGCTCCATGCATGAACCTGCAGTGAACAGGAGAATGCCAAAGAACCCACTGCGATAGCAGCTCAGTGACAACCTGCCTGGCACTTTGTGAGGTGCTGCATGCAGAGGATCAGGCTATAATGAAACTCTGTTGACAGTTGCACAAGTGCCATCAGTGGGGGGGGGGGGGGCAGTCCCTTTATACACATTGTGTATATGCTACAAAAAAAAAACAAACGAAGTGTTCGGCTTGAAAGAGGTGGCAACCCTAGTTAAGAACCCGCCATGATTGGGTGTATTGAGGTTTCGGTAGGCTTATGCAATGCATGATCATATTCTGAACCTAATCTGCACAAATTTATTCCTAAATTAGGAATTTCTTCATCTCCAGTATGGCCTTAAGACTTTTTTTTAAAGAAAATAAAAAAAAATAGTGAGGCTATGCAACTGCATTCAACAAGCAGTCCACAAAAACAGGGGGGGGGGGGGGGGGGGAGAGAGAAGAGCAATTGCAGTGACCGGCGGTGAAACCCGATATATATCTGTTCCCTGAGGAGGTAGTCAATCTGTCCTACAGGTGATCAAAAGTGAGAATTTTAAACACTGTAAACTTGTATACAGTAACATTCATTTGTTAACTTGTTCTTTCCGGGAACAAACCAGACATACTAACCAAGCTCTGGAACATAATTAAAAGTATTATATCAAGAATCCCTCTAACCTCATCCATTACAGAAGCCAGAAGAAAACGTTCCCAAAGTCCAAATGAGTAGACACGTTCGATCAAACCCTTGAAAGTCTTGCCAAAGTCTGAGGTCCTCTTCAGTGTTTGAGAATGAAATGCTGTTGTAATCATAGGATGGCATATATAAAAATTAAAGACTACAGGCAGAAAACTCCCATACCCTGGTCAGAGAAACGTTCCCATACTTACAACATTTGTCGGTTTCATTGGTGGTTGTTGTGAATAGAATGGTGTTGCCAGTTCCCCTATAAAAAAAAAAAAAAAAAAATTAAAAACCTATCAAGGCACAGGCTCCATGAGACATCCAAAATTTATGACCAAAAGAAAAAAAATGCTAATGGAAGTATGTGAAAGTGCTTCTCTGCAGTATGAAGAATTCAGATGCATCTCCATACCACCAGGAAGCACTTCCCTACAGTACAATTTACTAGTGAAGACCATCTGCACATTTATGCCGGCTCTGAGGCCTACTTGGAGATATGTCCAACATGAACTTTAAAATGATCCCAACGATTAGCAGGTTCATTCTTGTGAATGAACTTAACATAAGAAAACCTTGGAATAGGGACTTATATTTTTAAACGGTAAACCTTTACAGTTGGGCTATTAAAAATGAATTGCAGACACAAGGGGTGACAATGGGAGACAGAACAACAAATATACAATGTTAAAACACAGAACAGGAGAGAAGACCCTGCTCAAGAGTTTACAATCTAAGAAATTGAAGAAAAAAGTAGCATGTGTTTTATAAGGTGTTTGTAATGCACAAGTAAATCTAGTTACAGCTTAGGTTAGAGGGTCTTTTAAAAAGAGAACACTCGTGAATGGAACCCTCAAACTTTATGTATGCAAGTCCTGTAGCACCTGTGCAGAACGATGTGCGCAGCTCCAATCCATCGTGACCTCAGATCAAATCACGTTAGTGATTTGGTCTCCGTGACATCAGCATAGGGACATCCCTGCGTGCTGACATAATTAGCAAGCCGTGTAGTACCCGGCAGCTGGGAAATTTTAATTTCCTGGCTGTTGGTGACACTGGTGGAGCGGAGGAAACTCCACCACTTCACCCAGCTTTTTTGCAAAAGGGGGCAGCACTCCTCGCATCCTGACCATTTTAAAACAGAAAGGAGTCAGGATGTGTAATATTTAAGAATCCTCAGAGAGATCTTGTTTACATGTGTTGCAAGACCTCTAAACAAGGTGGAACAAAGACTAGGTAACTAGATTTTAACTGGTGAGTAGAACTTCCTTGGGAAGAATGCAGATAAACTGAACAAGAAACTCAGTGAGGGACCGCTTACATTCACTAACCATACTTCATGCATAAAAGTGTTGAGAAACAATCTGCACAGACGCAAATAACATACTTTACACATCTCAGTAAATATCTCACCATTTGGCAGAGCACACTTTGCGATGTATTTGAATCCAAGTATCTCCAAAGTCTCTTGAAATCCATAAATCATACTGCAAAGATAATAGCATGAGCACACATTCTTAAATGAGAGGCAACAGAAGACAGAAAAAAAAAAAAAAAAAAAACGCAGGGGGGCAGAAGACCCTTCCCAAGAAGTCATCCTGCTGCAATGATACCAGTATATCACCTTTGCCCTGTTAGAGTACAGACAAAGCATCATTAATAAAATTAAGCTACTTCAAGGTCCTTTGTGACCGGTGACATGCTCAGGGCCTAAATGCATTACTATCAAAAAGTTTAGTATAGGTACACAAAAAAAAAAAATAAAAAAAAAAAAAATCGGGTAGAATTGCAATCCCAGGCATATGACATGGTCTCACATTGCAAGACCAAGAAGATCCAATTCTTCATTCCCAGGTGTTTGGCATTTCCTCCCTAGCCGTCTTGGGTTTCTTGCATTAGCATTATACAGTAGATAAATAGGTTCCAGCAAATCAGCGTATGATACAGCAGCCGTAAGAAAGCCATCTGTGCCGCCCGCACCCAATGCTTACAAGAAGTAGATTTATAGCCCCCCCCCCCCATATTATATCACGATGACTAGATCTGGCTATGGTTAAGAGATCTAGATATATCTATTTCTCTAATGTTTACACTTTGGACCAATTCCCCCATAACAAACAAAAACTTAAGCGTACACGCTAGGCAGCTGGACCAAATAATCCAAGTGGTCAGTGTGACTCACATGTGAGCGAGTCTGACAGTTTATGCAGCACTTGAGTCCAGGGGATTAGTCCCACCCATAAACTAAGATCAGGGAGCGACAATCTAAACTTCCTGAAAATCTGAAGTCTTGTAGAGAATGACCTCATGTGGTCAGAATTGAGAGCTATTGGATTGGCTGCACACATGAACACCCAGCCTCCCCAGTCATGTGACGACTGCTGTCGTTTCACATCTGGGAGGAGCCCCATGATGAATTTAAATATGAACATAAAAACTAGAGGGTGGAGAAAAAAAATTGAAATCGTTACATTATTTCAGTTTTACACAGACATCACAATGGAACTACAGACGAACATGCAGGCTAATTGCATTATCTATTCCATCCTTCCAAATTATTTCCTTCCCATGGATGTGACAACTTAGCACACAAGAATCTGTTCAAAGAGCACAAAAAAAAAGTTGGCGATTTAATTTGCCAAAAATATGGTTAATTCACTATGCGCCAAATGGTCACTGTATTTTGCTAAAATTAGAGTCACTGAAGCAGAATTTTTTTTTTTTTTTTTTTTTTTTAGTGTTTTTGAAGAGGGGGGAACTTTTCTTAAACACTGAAACCTATGGTATTCATCTGTTTAAACCTGTCAAATTGAAACCACTGAACGATCAGGGCATTTCAGTGTACTGTGAATAGAAGACGATTAGAATTGGTCCAAACAGGGCTATTCACTGACCTTGGAATTGCACTGAAGGAGTGGTGGATTTCACCTATAGATGGGGGGGGGGGGGAATCCTTTCAAACTTTGAGAGACCTGAAAATGTCTGGACCACTGACAATTGCCATCAAACCTGACAGATGTTTGACTGAATGGCAGTGGTCCAGCCAGACTGAACTTAAACAGTTGTCCAAGCCACTCCTGCATTTGCTTTGCTCTGTGCTTAGGGTCGTTGTCCTGTTTGAAGGGGAATCTTGGCCCAGTTTGAGGTGCTGAGCATTCTGGGCCAGGTTTTTCATAAAGGATCTCTATTTTGCAGTGTTCAATTTTCCACTCAAACTGAAATCAGTCTCCCAGTCCTCAAAAGCAGCCAAGCATGATGCTACTTCCACTATGCTTCACTGTTGGTATGGTATCGTGCAGGTGTCGAGCAGTGTCTGATTTCCTCCTGTCATAACACTTTGAATTGACGCCAAACAGTTTAAGGTTTGAAACCAGAGAAACTCCCAGCTCAGTCTGGGAATCCATAGGGTTCTCTCCAAGCAGGCTTTCATGTGTCAGTGATGAGAGGCTAAAATCTGGCTAGTCTGCCATTAAAGCCATAGCGAAGAATTGTTGCCCTTCTGCCAGGTTTTTCCCATCTCTACATATGATCTCTGGAGATCAGCGGGACTAGTAGGTGCTTTGTAACCTCTGTTACCAATGACCTGCTCTACAAATTCAGCCTTCTTAGAGCTGTCCGCCCAACTAGGTGCTTGTGTTTAAGTAGAGTTGTTCCAAAAGTCTATGAAGAATCATGGAGGTCACTGTATTTGTGGAAACCTTACTGCTTTCCTGCTGTGGAGGGGGGGGGGGTACCATTTGAGATTGACACTTTTCTGCTAAGTTCACCGGCTGGCTTCTACAATAATGTAGAATGTGGCTCCGAGACCAGATTCATGAGATCTTACACGCAACCTTGAGAGCGGTTGAATTCTCAGAGCCATGTTTAAAATATGCCGACGGCTACTTGTTGGACCACAGCAAGCCGGCGAACTTGGCAGATTGTTAGAAAATTCTGACATCCAGCACCAGCCTTCAGATACTGCCCAGTAACCATATAAAGTATCAGGGCATTTGTACATTTACAATTCTCTAGGTCTGGTGTTCTGTCGAATAATGCAAGTGACAATCTGTGCATGCGCTGATGCTGCCAAGTCACAACAGCTGGTCAATCAGCAGGCAATCAGCTGGAGTCAGTGACGTATGCAGAAATATGGCATCCCATCACCACCAGCGCACAAAGCACTGAGGCAGCATCTGATCTGTCAAATTACACTTTGCGCACGTAACTAGACACCACAGGGGAGGAAAAGGTCTTTTCCTCTGTTTATTATATGAAATTATAGCAGCTGGCAAGGGGTGATCAGCTGCTGTACTTTATTACAATTACTGTAATTAAGCCTGCCACACACAGGGGTCACTGACTGGTGTGGCAGTTTTAGTGAATAGAAATTCAAATGCATTATAAAAGATTGGTGGTGATGAGATGCTCGATTTCTGCATGCGTCGCTGATTGCAGCTGATCAGCTGCTGATTGACAGATCTATGTCGCGACAGTGGCATTGGTGCATGCACAACTCGTTATGCGACAGAACATCGGCACAAAAACTGATACCAATATTGGCGCATCCCTAATGAAATTCAACTTGCTACACATGGAGTATTGTGCAAATGGAGATTTTAAAAGCTCAAAATAAAGCTTTTACCCTGGTATACTTGGACCCATGTTAAATAGCATAAGTAATCCCACGACTGCTGGGATTACTTAACATGAATACGATTTAAATAAAGTATAAAAGTAGAAAACCATTCAAAAACCAAATCTGAAAACCAGTTCATAATTGGCAAGGTCAGTGTGGCGAGTGGGTGTATGAGGATTTGGGAGCTTGTGTAGCGCATCGAGTCCTTGTACTTGTTGGTCTCCTGGAAGTAATTGCAGGAGTGCAAGGGTTAAAATTTAGTGTATCTGGACTTCAAAACCAGGTAGTAGTACCTGTGTGTGCAGGCGAGTAAACAGACATGCACCATACAATGTTTTGTACAGAATCCAGTGTCACTGCTACAAACACTCTAGAATGCAACTACGGAAGACTTTTTTTTTAAATATAAATGTTCTCTCCACAAAAGTTGCACTCTGCTCAGTGAGTTGGAGTGCCAACGCATAGGCTTACACAAAATATATAAACCAAATGCAAGTGAATTTACAGTGAAATATGATGCAATTCTGGGGCACTGAAAAGGGTTTTACTGTATTACAATGCAATAGGTAGTGAAAAATCTAACCGTAGATCAGGGCTGTCAAACTCCTGCCCCCTGTTTCTGGAATACAACCCCATTATTCCATGGCTATCTACTGCATTCAGAGAATTCTAGGGTGGGGGGGGGGGGGGTATGAATTTGACAGCCGTGGTCTAGATTTTAGATTGAAACATTGCATTTATAGTTATGCAGCAGAATGCTCTTTAGTATTGTAGACGCTGACCATAGCAAGTTTCCAGAGTGCATTGCTGCTCTGCGTTTGGCTATCATATCCAGTCCCAAATTACAAAAGATGATTAAGGAAAACCATTGCCCACCTATTATGTGGTTCTAGAGGCAGATCATGTGTTTTAAAGCAGATTAAGGCTGGCAGCACACTAGCAAACATTTTGCGTCCGTCTGACTGCACTGTTTGCCGTCCGTCATAGCTTTATAAAGGAGTCAATTAAACACACCACACGAAGCCCCTGCGCACTTGTTCACGGACGGGCAAAGCATCAAGCCACGGACGCAAAAATAACATTGACGTTAAAAAGCTAAACGGACGCAGAACCAACGCCGCCATGTATTTTCCTAGGGTGTGGAGACAGACATTACGGACGCACTTTATGCAGTACTCACAATATCTCCGTGAAAAAGTGCGTCCGTAATGGACACAGTACAGTATGCTCGTGTGCCGGCTGCCTAAAACCAGGCAAAGTGCATGTGTGTATCAGGCACCTACTTCAATGCTGAGAAATAACAAGCAGCTGGAATTTTCTGGGTTATAGGACACAGGAATCTGAGGGTGGAATGGCAGATCAATCTGTATGAAGTGATGTGCAAAGTCCGAGGATCTGAAAATCCGTCCACCCGAAGCCCCACCTGAGACATCAGCAACCAGAATCACCTAAAAAAACAGCCACAGGGATGCTATGGTGAGCAAGGGAGACTGCATACACAGGGTCATGTTCAAGAGACCAAATTTAAATCACATATCCATGGAACAAAAAAAAAAAAAAAAAAAAAAAACTCACCTTCCCAGAATTCTCAGGCCCAAGACCCATGCCATACTCTGTCCGTACATAAGTGTCATTAATAAGTGCTGTAATCTCCTGGAAGGTCTTTCCATAATCGTCACTGGAGGGGAGAGGAAAATAAATACAAAGCCACTGGTTAATGCAGATTAAGGCTGGAGTCAGACTAACGCATTTATCGTGCGTTTAGGCGCACTTAATCACGGCCGCACTAGCAGCAAATGACGGCCAATATACAAAGTACGCAAGTGGAAAATGAACGCATTTTTTGAGAACGCAGAACCGCTAGTACTGATGTACAGAGTGCACTGCGTCCGCTAGCGGTGTGTTTGTGTTATTAGATGTCAGACGCTGCTAATGTCCAGCCTACATAACGGCGAGCCGCAAAGGGTTTTGAAGATCCGTAGAAAAAAAAAAAAAAAAAAAAAAAAAAACACGAAAATGCACAATCTATGACTGTTTTCACGCAATCCGTAAAAATACATCAATGCGTTCAGACACTTTTTGACGGTCGCTGCGAATAATGCATTAGTTTGACCCTAGCCTTATCATGAGCCATTCAAAATGCCAAGTCACTATAAATGGATTTTATTGTAATGTTCAAAATGTACATCAAGTAGTATGGTAGTCATCACCAAGCGCTTCATGGTCTAACCCTTTTACTACCAGATTGAATCCAGGCAGTGGTTTTGTGGAAACCAAATTAGTAAAAAAATATACATGTTGAAACGGTGCTAGAAGATGTCAAGAGCACATTTTTCAAACACTTCTTTGATGGGCAGCTATTGCCATACAGCACTAAAAGTCTAAATAAATTGCAAGCCAGTTGCTTTGGGAGGTGAAAAAACCTTAAGTGAAAAAAAAACACAAATGTCCTAATTTTTTTTTTAGAAAGTATTCTACCAGGAAGGATACATTGAGATTTCTCGTTTTCAAGTAGGTCCTGGGCGGCGAGTATGTACCGTTAAGGGTCTTGCCCAAGGACACTTATCAGGATTCAAACCTGTCTCTAGTTATAGAGCAGTGATGTTACCTCTACTCCACCCAGCAGGCACATTCTTTTATGTTGCTTACATGCACTTAGGTTTTTCCTCCTGTAGGTCTAGTTCAGGGAATATTTTACTCTGTCACTAGGTGCATCCGTTCTGTGATAATTTGTGTTGTAAAAGATACTCGGGGCAGTTTACATCACTTGCTCCTCACTCTGGTTTTGGCCATACGGAGTCTAGGGGTCAATCACGGATTCAAATAATTGTATTGAGAAAATGTAGGACATCGCCAGGGGTTAGAAGTCATTTAAAGCTCCCCATCTTATTTCAGCTGCCAGTGCTCATCTTGCAGCCCCAACATGCTCTCCACCACCTCATTAACTGTAAAAGCAGTCACAAAAGTAAAACTCACCATAAGATTTTGGTAAATGTTGAGTCATGGGAAAAATGCATGAAATGGACCCAAGAAATAAAAATTTTAAAAGGCTGCAGGCAGTCTATTGTGCTGTGTGGGCTACACAAGAGATGTCAGCTGAATGAGTTAAGAGGTCTTAAAAAGACCTGCAAATGTCCTTTGCATACATCCCCGCAATGCAATCCTAAAAGTCAGATTTTGGACTCCTGACCCAGAGTCCATTCTGTGCCCAATACTAAACAGTGAGGAACAAGTGCTGTAAAGATACAGGGGGGAGGGGGGGTTACAACACAAAATGGTTGCAGTGCAACACTGTAAATAGATTCTCTTAACCATGAGAAAAACTGGGAGATCTTAGCATAAAAAAAACTGAGCGTTTTTGGTGGTGGTGACCCTTAAATGAGAAATCTGTCAGTAAGCCAAATAAGTGACCCAGTTTTGGAATATTTTAAAGTAGCTCCTCTAAATATAAAAGTTAAGGAGGTATGCATGAAAAAAATGCCATTAATACAAAGAAATGCAAGGCCGGGCGGTGTGAAGAGACGCCATGAGAACTGCAGAAATCAGAAAGGAGCCAGTTCAGCTACACCTTGGAGGTCTAAGCAAACAAAAATATGTAGGCCATTTAAAGTTATGGTTTTACTTAAAGGGATACTCTAGGCAGCATGACCACCTAAGCTTTTTTAGGTGGTCATGATGCCTTGAGTATGCCCTCACCCTTATCCCCCCCCCTCCGCCGATCGGCTGAAAAAGCTGAAAACAGCTGAGAGACGCGGAGAACTTTACTCCGCCCTCCCAGCTGTCAGTCAGCAGAGCGGGATTCATATTTTCCCGCTTCTGCCGAGTAGGAGAGGTCATCGCACTTTCAGCGCAATGACGTCTCCAACTCACAGCAGTAGCTGGCGGCAGCGAGCCGCCAGCATAGTCTGCAGCTGGGATTAGTGTTGTGCCCATCCTCTTGCGCGTAACACTAATCCAAGAAGAGGAATCCTGATTGGCTGGCTTACGTGAGAGGCGCGCATCACACGTAAACCATTAGCCAAGTTACAGAGTTAGGACGGGAGCGGAAGAGGGAGGGGAGTATAAAAAAACTGCCGTTGGAAAGAAGTGGTTTTTAGGGTAAGTATTACATACACACAATAACTAGGTAGGGAATAGGTATATTTTAATGTAAGAAAAAGAAAAAAAAAAAAAAAAGGGGTTTTAGCCTAGAGTGTTCCTTTAAACATGGACACCCCCACCCCCATATGACTGAATAACTGATTAAACTGGATAGTCAAACTATAGAATATGTGTTGCACTTATGTGGTGGAGCTGGATGTTTTGAAACCGACATGGAGGACAAACACAGGTGGTAGCCATTTATTTTAGAAAAAAAAAAAAAACAGTAAAACCTAAGCATTATTGTTTGCAAAAATCATTTTATACAGGCTTACCTAAAGGACCAAAACGAATGTCCTCTGGAAGAGAACAAGCCTGGCTACAAGAGTACTAGAAAGTAGTTAAAGGGATACTCTAAGCAACATGACCACCTAAGCTATTTTAGGTGGTCATGATGCCAGAGTATGCTGCCCTCTGTCCCCCCTCCCTCCGCTCAGCCGATCAGCTGAAAATGCTGAAAACAGCTGAGAGGCGGAGAACTTTACTCCGCCCTCCCAGCTGTCAGTCAGCAGAGCGGGAATCATATTTCCCGCTTCTGCCGACTTTTGCCGAGTAGGAGACGTCATCGCACTTTCAGCGCGATGACGTCTCCAACTCACCGCAGAAGCTGGCGGCTCCCTCTGAGGGTTAGTGTTGCTCGCATCCTCTTGCGCGCAACACTAATCCTCGGAGCCGGGGGGGGGGGGGGAAGCCTGCCGATTGGCTGGCTTTTGTGAGAGGAGCGCATGCGTGCTTCTCACGTAAACCAGAAACCAAGAAGCAAGAAGGACGGGAGCGGAAGAGGGAGGGGAGTATAAAAAATTTTAAAAAACACCGCTGGAAACAAGAGGATTTTAGGGTAAGTATTACAGTTACCAGAAAAAAATATATATAATTTATTATTAAGGGAATAGGGATAGGTTAGGATAGGATAAAAAAAAACGGGGGGGGGGTATTTTTTGAGTAGAGTGTTCCTTTAAGATCTCCATCACATATCAGGGCTCAAAATTTCCACTCTCCTACTAGCATTTGGCGAGTGGAAATGCACACGCAGGCAGCAAAGAAATGACTTTGTGCCGTGTATTCAAGTGGTGCCACTGTGCATCCCCCTTCCCCAGGCTGCACAATGGCAGGGAGTCAGCTGCCCAACATGACCCAGCACGTGTGGCGGCGGGGGGGGGGGGGGGGGGGAGGAGCTTCCCTGCCTCCTCGCTCTGCTCACACTGGGGTCTGATGTCTGGGTATTAAAAGGTTTTATTTAGAATAAAGTTACAAAATAACATTCTAAGTAAAACCTTAGACAGTGTAATTATATGATTATTTAAGGGTGTGTGTTTAGTGGCAGAGTTAAGGACTGGGTGGGGGGGGGGGGGGGTTCGTGGAGCAACTGGTGGAGAGTAACGCTTAAGGCCTGGCTAGTAGCTTGGGACTTGAAATTTTGAGCCCTGACATGACATCTAGTAACTTAATAAATATGTCTTTAGATTGCTTGGAAAAGTAAACCTTACTCAACTGCTTACAGGGCACTTGCTGGACCTACAGCTGACTCACCTCCTGTATAGCGACGACTGGGCATATGTCATGACGATAAGAGGAAGGCGGAACGTAGTGAGTACAAGGATAACCTGTAGACAAAAGATCAGATGTCAAAGACAGGTGTTCTGTATTATCAAAAAAAGTTATACATACAGTATGAGGAGCAGACAAGACATTCACACCATACTTGGTGACTTACCCCAGTTCCATCTCCAATCCACACTAGGGAGAGCTCTCCACTTAAGTCAAAGGAGCGCTAAAAGATTAGAAAAGAAACAGAAGTCAAATGAAGGATTGACTGAAGAATGTCATGGTCAAAAAAAAAAAAAAAAAGGGGCATAATGACCAACCTTAAGTTTGCTTCGTGACCAAAGTTTTGCAGCACAAAGATCAGAAATTATATTACAGAATTCCTGAGGCAAAGTATTGTTACAAACTGAAGGCTTGGATCACTTTTATGAATCTAAGACGTCTGAATAAGCATGTACAATTAGTGAGCAAACTAGGAATCAGTGCCAAATGCAAAGACTTAGGCTGCTGTCAGACGAGCGTAGTGTTCACGTCCGTGATTGCGCCTAAAAGTACGTCCGTGATAGCATGAAAGAAAGTCCATTGGAGCCTGACACATGAAGTACGTCCGCACTGAACTGCGGACGCATGACGGACGCTGCAAACGGACGCAGGTTAGGCAAGAACGTAATACTGCTAGAACGGACGTGCGGAGTGCGCCACGTCCACAACGTCTGCATAGCTTTGTGTGTGAGTGATGGAGCATGGTCAGACGGACTGCATTTATACGTCCAGCATTTTTGACGGACAGAATGTTTTTTCATTGTAATTTATTTTTCCCTCCTACATCCGTCAAAAATAACTTCAGTGAAAAAATGGACTGTGTGACCACTACTGCGTCATCCGTACTGACGATGTCCGTACTGCACGGACGTACAGTCCGTAGAAATCACGCTCGTCTGACCCTAGCCTTAACGAGAGCACTGAAATTTCGTGCTCTTGTTCACAGCCCCTGCGGTGAATTCAGCTTTCCCCACAGGGTCCCCGAAATAAAATTTTTTATAACAGTGTGCGTGAAAATGCCTGGGAATATACTGTATAATAAAAGGTCCCATGAATAATAAAATGGTGTTAAAAAAAATCCTAAACTTTTTGCTGAAACTTAAATATTTATTCAACCATTAAGAAGAACGGGGAATTTTTTTAACATTGAAACCTATGGGATTTGCCTGATTAAGGCCCATGTCAGACGAATGCAGTGATCACGTCAGTGTTGCCACGCAGTTTAACGTCCGTTGTAGCATAGAATGAGCAATAGAGACCCGCACACTAAGTGTGTCTGCACGCACAATGCAAACAGATGCAAGTTAGGCACAAACGCAAAACCGCTAGAACGGACGTGCAGAGTGCGCCACGTCCGCATAGCGTTGTGTGTGAGAGATGGAACAAAGTCCGACAGACCGCGTTTGCGACGTCCAGCACCTTGACACACACAATGGCTTTTCAGATCATGTATAAATTTTTATAATTTCCCATAGTTCCTTTTTTCCCCCTACGTCCGTCAAGAAAAATGGATAGTGTAGCATCTACAGTATCTTCCGTCAGTACGTCCGTTGTGCACGCACGCAGAGTGCGCTCGTCTGACATTAGTCTAAACCCACTGAAGAGGCATTTCACTGACATTCCGGTGTTCTTTGAATAAATTAACCATTACTTCTCTATGGGGAAATCACAATGCTGAAGATCACTGTATTTTGCTGGCAATTCTCCAATATTTGGCAAATTGACAGCTTTTTGAATAGCTGAATGGCCACGAAATTGCACCATATGGGGAAATTCACTGTTCGGTGCAATTTCAGAGCCAATGCGGTGTTCTGTGAGTAACCCCTATTGTAACCAGAAACAAATCAGGTCTATTCACTGATAGGGTGAAGTCAGGAGACTTTGCAGGAGAAGAGAACAATGTAGACCAAATAGCCAATCTGGAAGGTGAGATAAATGGGAACATTTTTCTGGTTTGGCTATTTTGACCTGCATTTTTTCACAGCTCCTGAGTTTCACCTGTAGTGAATAGACCTGTAGGACTGGTAGTTTAACTTTTGGTTTTCAGCAAGTTTATGTTCACTAACAAAGTACTTTCAGTTAGAGAAAAAAACACAAAAAAAACAAGGCAGGAGAAGGTTCATTAATCAATTTTCTGCTGTCAGTTTTAATTTCCCCTTTATGAAAACACAGAGGTTTTCCACAATGGGAAACACCAGCACTTTGTGAAGATGTCAATAAGTGAATGACAGCACCTAGCCAGGGTCAGTGTTTTGATACAAACACGGTTACGAAGGACTTGCCGAACCAGATGTATCAGTTCTGCTGCCAGAATTAACTTTATATTTGTGTTACATGCTTATGTTCCAAAATTAATGTGCTGTGTCCGGGTCTGGATCTTTATCACTCCCGATGCCACCCAGAGGGGAGGAGAAACCTCATGCAGAAAGATGTACGTACATAACAAATCATTCAAAATGTGCGAGAGCCACAGCAACAACACTTACCAGGACACGAAGACTTACTAAACCGAGACAAAATAAAAAGCTGCATTACAGGATTTTATTGCTGCAATAGAGACGGCGTTGAAGTTTGAGCCCCTCGTCTGCAGCAAGGAATAACACGTTCAGGTCCTCCGTCACAATACTGAGTGGATTATTGGAAAAAGTGCAAAAAACACAAGGCTACAGGAGTGGCATCACGCAGGGTCACCGCAAGTCCCCCGAATAGGGTGTAAATTTAAAGGAAGGGATCAGAGTCCAGGGCTTGGAGGCACTTACTATACATCATGGGCTACGAAAGCAAAAACATGTTGCCAAATGCGTCAATTTTATTAAACACTTTATTATTCTCAGTGCCAACTCTATATAGGCCCCACCCCCCCCCTTGCCACAAAAAGTCTGGGGGATAATTATCATCCCTCATCAGCTCCTTTTAGGCTAGGGTCAGATGAACGCAGTGCGAACACGCGTGCAGCCGCACTTAATCACGGCCGTAGTAGCAGCAAATGATGTCCAATGACAGGCAATATACAAAGTACGGCTGCACGAAAGTGCAGCTGCGCAACGCAAGCGGCAAACAAACGCATTTTTTCGAGAACGTGATTACGCTAGTACTGACGTACATAGTGCGCTGCGTCCGCTAGCGGCATGTGTGGGAGATTAGGAATCAGACGCTGCTAATGTTCGGCCAACATAATGTCCAGACGCAAAAAGTGTTTTATTGATGATCCGTACAAAAATCACGCACGAAAATGCGCATCGTATGACCGCTATCGTGTATTCCGTGAAAAAATACGACCATTCGTTCAAAATGCACTTTTTCACGGACGACGCGAAAAATACGTTATTCTGACCTTGATGTTGCATCAGCAGCTGGCCTCAATATTCGGGTCGGCACACAATACTGGCAGCAGCACTGTGCCTCTGGTATCAGCTCATGAAGTCCAAAAGGACTCCATGGAACTCTGGGTATCCCTGCAAGGAGATCTGCTCAGGCTTGTGCTAGGGGGAAGAGAAGGGCAAAGGGAACCATGTCCTCTCCACCTAATCGCAAATTAACACCTTCTATACAAAGCATAGGGGCTATTAAATTACAGTAACTTGACATAACCCAGCTCAAAAGCTGGAATAGCAACTACGGCCATTAACTTAATGGCAAGAGTGGAATAGGCCCAGACCAGTGTTCCCCAAACCGGTCCTCGGGACCCACTAACAGGTCAGGTTTGCCAGATATCTGAAGCACAGGTGATATAATTTGCTGCTCAGTGATTGCAGGATTCAGTCTGGTTGTCTCCAAGGTGATCTGTAAGACCTGGCCTGTTAGGTCCTGAGGACAGGGTTGGGAAACACTGGTCAAGACAGTGTTGCCAGGGCTGCCATCAGAAATCTTGTGGCCCCCTTACTGAACCACTGGACAACCCCCCCCCCCTCAGCTGCTCATTAAAATAAATTCGAAGTATACATTTTGTATCCTCTTGTGCTTACTTTATAGAGAGTGGTCCAGCAAGGTGATACAAGGTGCTCCCTAGTGGGAGAGCACTCTGACTTCACCTCCATCCGACACAGACCATACCAATTATTCCCTCAGCAGCAAGTCAGAGTGCTCTTCGTGGCCACTGAAATTTGAAGGCATCTTGGTGGGCTGGCTCTGTGGCATGGAGGTTTCCTTACATCTGTGGCACTTTGTCCAGGACCCCCAGAGCCACTGGGCCCTTGACAATATCATGGGCAGTCACCCCCGAAAAGGCAGCCTTGAGCGTCGTAAGTAATCTGTCTACGCAAGAACCGGTGAAGTGAACTTTTGCCTTCCATTTAAGTGTCAATATTGTGCCTTGTGATGTTAAACGCTCGTCTGACCCCAGCCTTAAGCGTCAAAGTAATGTCCATGAGCAGATGTTCCTTCCACTCTGACGACCATCTGGCCACCCTGCTGAGTGCAGTTAGTGCGCTCAGCACCGCAAGGCTCGATCCTTCTATCGAGGATCACGCTTTGCAGCCCAAACTTGTCTCAGCGCTTCGACGGGGAGGCTTTCTGAACATCCACAGCACAACTGCTGCAGCGAGTGCAATTCATGCGTGTGGCCAGCCCCGTCAAAGCGTCACAACGCTGTGACAGACGCCGGGAGGCAAGTTAGTACGGGCACACATGCACTCTGCTGACCCCGGACTAACACACGTTCAGGGCATGTGGCAGAAGAATGGAATTACTTGGACCATAGGTATGAGGGGGGGGGGGGGCTGGGAGACAAGTGGTTGCATTGAAAGGGTTAACGTGTGAACTACACAGCAAGGAGCATAAAGGGTGACACAAAAAGGAAACGTGGAAGGGAATGTAGTTACAGTGCAGGGCACGGGGAGCATGAGTTAACCCTTTCACTGCTGAGGACATGTGGGGAACGTCCTCATTGACTAAGGAAAAAGATAGGGATGGAGATAAGGGTTCCTTTGAACCCCAATATCTCAGCTAGCAGGGTCATATTTGGTATCATTAGAAAGGCCAGAGCATTGCCTTTCCAATGATACCAAACATGACCGTGTGTAAAGTAAAGAAAGAAAATACAAAAGAAATATGTGTTTTTAAGCCGTGAAATGGCTCAGCAGTGAAGGGGTTAATATAGACACAGAGAGAACAGACTTGGCATTGCAGGGGGTTAAAAAAAGAGGCCATACAGGAGAAGGATAATGTGCAATATAACGCTACAGCGAGGGTTAAAGGGGTGAGTAGGGTTCATATAGTTGCTGGGAGACCAATAATGGCATTACAGGAGTTAATGTTTAACAACTAATGGCATTACAGTTAATTCAGCATGTCAATAACCGCCCTTCCATGGAATCCGGGTTCGGTGTCACAAACTGTCCCTGCAGCTTCTTCAGACTGAAAAACACATTGTGTAGATCTGATCACTGGGAAAGAAGACGTAAAAACACCCGATTCCACCATATGGGATAAAATGTGCAATAATCTGAATTTATCCAGCACGGCGAAATCCCAGACCAAAATACAAGCACCAACTGCTAGATGCGTATCCAAAGAGGTGCTGCAGCAGGTGAGGTCCCTTAATGCACCTTAAAGAGCGATATTAAAATTACAAAACAGGTATAAAAAGTAAAAGCATTTGTAGAACAGCCCATAGGGCTCCCAGAGGCTTTATGCCCCAATATGCCCTTTTAAATGAGGCCATGAGCTAACAGGGTATGAGGCCATACATGCTGCGCCCATCCCGGGTGCTCCCTCTCCCACCAAACACTCGCAGTGTGTGCTCCCCGTCCCCCCGCACCTTGTGAGTTTCCTTTTCCAGGTCGCGGAAGGAGCCCAAATCGCTGCACTTCTCATCAGCTGCTCGCTTCACGACCCCGGCGGCGCTCCTCCGTGCCCTGCCGTCTGCCAGCGGCCATGTCCCGCTCGCGTCGGCCTGCTCCCACACCAAGGCAGCGAGGAGAAGCAGCGGCAGCAGGTACGCGCAAGGGCTTCCTGATCTTCCTTCTCCAAAAGAACCCATGGCTCAGACTGCTCAGCTGGCGAGCGGCACCTTACACTGACAGGTTCTGAGCTCCCAGCTGCGAATTGGCCAGAAAACCCGTCTATCACGACAATTCTTGATTGTCATTGGTCAGCTATTTCTCTGCACTATTACCGAGCCTGCTGGATGGTGTACCTTGCGCGGCTCTCATGGTTAATTCTGATTGGTTACCCATATTTCCTCACTGTTTTGATTGGATGGCGATGACATGGTTGTGTTTATATGAAGGCTCACGTGCTCCAGTCCAGATAAAAGGTAATTATTACCTGAGGTAAAGTGGGACGGGTCTCTGCGCTCTGGCTTCGGTTGCGCGCGGCGCCATTGCAGCCCTGTGAGTCAAAGAAGGCTCGGTGTGCTGCTCAGGCCTCCACACAGACACACCTGTCCTGAGGGAGGTGCCCTCATTATGGCCGCTTTGTGGTTCCTTCCTGAGGACAGCGCTAAAGAGGAACTTGACTCCACGGCCTCTGCTCTTAAAGCTGAATTTTACTGCAGGAAGACATCTGCTAACAGCAAAGAGTTGCAGGCTCCAGTCTGCCATTATTATTCAGTGCTTTTTTTCTGGATAAATAGGTGGGGATTCTCTCTCATGCCCAGGGAAAAACTGATTATTATGACTATTTTCATGTCCTCATAAACAATAGTTGTAGCTCACTTAAAGGAAGACACTATAAAAGGGAACCATATTTTTTAATACTGTGTTCTGTTAAATGAACTACAACTTTTTTTGTAACCCTATGGGGCTTATCCACTAAGTGCCTCTGTTGCAAAAAAAGTCTGTATTGCAGTGCAGTTATCCTTTTTTTTTTGTTGCAATGCTGGCACTGAGTGGATAATACCCTAGCATTTGTGAACTCCACAGCAATGAAACTCCGTTTTGCTGAGTATGTATGCACTCCACAGTAATGCGCAGTGTGTATGAGCTCCACAGCAATGAAACTCACAGTAATGCAAAGTTTGTAAGAGCTCCACAGCAACGAAACTCACAGTAATTCGCAGTGTGTATGAGCTTCACAGCAATGAAACTCACAGTAATGCGCAGTGTGTATTCACTCCACAGCAATGAAACTCACAGTAATGCGCAGTGTGTATGAGCTCCACAGCAATGAAACTCTGTAATGTGCAGTGTGTATGAGCTCCACAGCAATGAAACTCACAGTAATGCAGTGTGTATGAGCTCCACAGCAATGAAACTCCACTATCCATCAAGTACTGTTTGAATAATATTGGGGGACTCCAACAAGAGGGTGTTTGACCTTGAGAACACCCCCAACATGGTGGTAACAGCAGGATCGGGTGAACATACCTGTGTTGCCAGAGCTGATATTTTTAAATTATGTTTTGAAGTGTATTCGGCAACAGCAGTTTTTTTCTTTGTTCTGAGGCCTGCCTCCTGTCACTGAGTCCCTGCAGAGCAATGCAGCCAGGACTTAAATTTCCACCTTCTCACTTTCCAGGGTGCAATATATACTGTCTGGATCTGCTGAGGAGAGAGAGCACAGGCTTCCGTATCCAGCACCACGGGGGAGTCTGCTTTCTGACCTGGCAGATACAATGCAGCTCGCTGGGCACCGGCTGCATCTTAGAGGAGGAGCAGCAGGGACACAGCGCCAGGCAGATAGTTAAAAAATTTGGATCCCTGTCAAGGCAAGTGACCAGGGATTAAATTTTTTTTTTGCACCCCCTCCTGGTTTTGCGCTCTTAGTGCCACCTGTACCGCCTTACAGTGCCAGCTTCTCTGATCCAGGATCTAAGGGCCCCCGGACCAAATCATGCAAGGGCCCCCCCACCAGACTCCACCCATGACCACACCTCTCCCCGCCCTTAGCACCACCCAAATCCCTCCTCCACACCCCACCTCTACATTTCGCGGAGCACAAACAAGAATGCAAGAAGTTAAAAAACAAATGTAATCTAAATCCGACAAACAAGTGCAATATAAAACCAGACCAAGCAAGGGCAATATAAGAGATAAATACAGATCAAAAAAGTTGTCACGTCCCACGTCGGCGGTACCCGGCACCCAGCAGCGTCCTGCTCACTGGCACAGTGGCAAGGGTGTCTGGCTGGCAGTGGCACGGGTCTTGCTGGCACAGTAACACTGGTGTCTGGCTGGCAGTGGCACGGGTCTTGCTGACACAGATGTCTGGCTGGCAGTGGCACGGGTCTTGCTGGCACAGATGTCTGGCTGGCAGTGGCACTGGTCTTACCGGCACAGATGTCTGGCTGGCAGTGGCACAGGTCTTGCTGGCACAGATGGCTGGCAGTGGCACATGTCTTGCTGGCACAGTGACACGGTATCTGGCTGGCAGTGGCACAGGTCTTGCTGGCACAGATGTCTGTCTGGCAGTGGCACTGGTCTTACCGGCACAGATGTCTGGCTGGCAGTGGCACGGGTCTTGCTGGCACAGATGGCTGGCAGTGGCACTGGACTTACTGGCACAGATGTCTGGCTTTCAGTGGCACTGGACTTACTGGCACAGATGTCTGGCTGGCAGTGGCACAGGTCTTACTGGCACAGATGGCTGGCAGTGGCACGGGTCTTACTGGCATAGTGGCAAAGGTGTCTGGCTGGCAGTGGCACGGGTCTTACTGGCACAGTGGCAAGGGTGTCTGTTTGGCAGTGGCTAGGCCTGATCTTACTGGCAATTCTTGTGTGGCTGTCCCTGCTACTCTGCTGGCACTTATAGGCAACTACTGGCCTGTCTCCTTCTGAGCCTCCCAGGTGATAGATCGATGGGCTCCTCCAGTCCAGGCAGTAGATTCTCCGTCTGTGCTGCTGGCTCCTCTCTCTTCTGACTGTCACTATTTATTTATTTATAAAGTATTTTAGCAGGAAGGATACATTGAGATTTCTCTCGTTTTCAAGTATGTCCTGGTATCAGAGACTCTGAACACCAACATACACAGGCAGCACATTTCAGCACACACAGTGTTAAGTCCCTGACAGAAAACTAATAACTTCAGAGATCAAACAAAACATTTTTTTTAGGATTTCAGGGGGATTTTTAGGGAGATGTTCTAGCCTGACTGACACTCCCATCCCTGACAGGAACTGAATGAAGGGGACAGGTGAAAAAACAAACAAACATGGAAATTTTTAGACCTGCCTTTAAAGAACATCAGGTTCAGCAACCTTGGCCTTCCAGATGTTGTGGAACTACATTTCCCATAAGGCTTAGTCAACCTAATGAGGGAGCATCAAGGAGATGTTAAATCCAGAGGCGCGTTCAATACCTCTGCCGCTGCAAGTGCTAAGTTAGCAACTTGCCATTGAACGCCGTTCAGCCGCTCAGCACTGCTAACTTAGCACTTGCAGCGACTCGAAGAGATGCTGCGAGTAGCTGAGTGTGACGTAGTAAAGATGGCCGCCGCCATGAAGCAAGTAAAATTCAGTACGGCAATGTTAATTTTGAAGTTTTTGTTCACCAAAGCACAAAATATTTATTTATTATTTACCCCTGCACATAGACATATATTACGGTTCAATTATATATATTTTTCAGAAGTAACCATTACGTTTATTCAATAAAAACTATCATTTGTGGTGTGTGCATACAAAACGGAATTGTGCTGACTGCTTTTAGTTATTTCAAAGATGGCCTCCGTCTCAGTTTCTGCTAATAAAATTGCGTATATTGCAGAAACTACAGAAATCGCCATTTTGTTTTGCAATTCGCATCCAAAGCGTTCAGAGTCACTGCTGCAGCATACTGAATTGCTGTGCTGCATCAATTCAGCAGCTGCTGAGATATTGATCGGGCCTCAAGACATGCAGAGGGTCAGGGTCTCCACCTCCTGCTTTAAATAGGCCCCACACCCAGGCAGTACACACACACACACACTGAATCACAGCATGTCCTGCAGGGACAGCAAAGATGCAGGAAACTAGACACGAGTGCATCCTGGGTGATGTTTGGAGCAGCCTCTATTACGGACTTCATCACCGATGATGCTCTGCCAGGCTGTATAGATAAAGAGAAGATGCAGCAAGCAGGCAGGCAGGGGTTAACCTGACACAGGGAGGGATTAGTAGACTTATTGGGAGAAGGGGGGGGGGTTATTGGTCCCTACATACAGTCCTGACATTTGGAAGCGGTCAGGAGCAACATGAGCTGCCGAACACTTCTGATTCTCTGCCTGCCACTGCAGGAGGAGGTGGGAGCATCATGCTCTCTCCTGTTAGTTCGGGCTGGTGGTGAGGTGCTGGTACTGAGTAGTGAGGTGCCGGTACTGAGTACCGCCGAGTACCACCTGAAAAAGCCATGTTATTAACCCTTCCACTGCTGAGCCGTTTCACCTCCACATGCTGAGCTCATTTTGACCATGTTTGCTCATATTTAAACTCTTAGCCCTTTCACTGCTGAGCCATTTCACCCCAGTGTGCTGAGCTTATTTTTACTGCTTTTACTCATCATGTTTAAACGCGATTTGAAGTCGCATGTTATTATACGACCTAGACATATTATATATCGTTCTTTTCAGCAGATTCATAATATCTCATTATTATATGAATACGTCATGTCCTGCCTGAATATTATAATAAAAAATGCAATAAAATTTGAATTTCAAATCATCTACTGTGTGTAAAGTGTTTTTCTTTCACATTTTATCATCCGAGCCTTTGCGGTTATATTTTCTATGTGGTGTGCTTGTTAAAAAATTAGAAATTAACTCAATACATTTTTTTGGGGGGGGATTTTGTGATTTATTTTTTTAGCAACCCCCCCATAGAAAAAAATCCTTAGTGCAGAATCATTGTTCACATTATAATCGTAATAAGAACAATATTGCTGCATTAATAAAAATAACACACAAAAAAAACATGTTTTTTTTATTTTTTTTTTTTTAAATTCTTACTTTGAACATGGTCATGTTTGGTATCATTCGAAACGCCATGCTATGGCCTTTCAAATGCTGCCAACCATGACCCTCTAGCTGCCAGTGGTTCCCCGGCTAACTGACGTCATTGTGCCATGCGCAATGATGTCAGGTGACGGGGTGGGGACCCGGAGGTGGAGCTGCCATTCAAGCTAGGCCTCGATCTGGTGCCTCAGGGGTTAAAGTCAGGCACCGTTAAAAAGGGGAGACTCTCCCCTTTTAAGCGGTGCCTGGCTTCTCCCGCTAGGTCCTCCCGATCGAGAGGGAAGGGATCCGAAAGGATCCCCCCTTCTATCAGGCAATCTCCTGGCTTTGATAGGGGGTCATCTGAAAATGACGTCATCGCGTCCGACGCGAGCATTTACATCGGGAGGGCATTACAAGCAGCGTCTGACTTAAAGGACCCCAGAGGAGAGAGGTGAGTATCCTGGTTTCCCGCTAGCGGATGACGTGTGGGGAACGTCCTCCGCATACAGCGGGAGTCTATGAGGACATTCCCCACACATCATCCGCAGTGAAGGGGTTAAGTCCTGTTTTTTTCCAGAACCCAGACAAATTATACATTGTTTTTCAGCAGATTCAAAATATATCATTCTATGTACAGTCATGGCTGAAATTGTTGGCACCCCAGATATTTTTCCAGAAAATCAAGTATTTCTCACAGAAAAGTATTGCAGTAAGTCATGTTTTGCTATACACATGTTTATTCCCTTTGTGTGTATTGGAACAAAACAAAAAAAGGGAGGAAAAAAAGCAAATTGGACATAATGTCACACAAAACTCCAAAAATGGGCTGGACAAAATTATTGGCACCCTTAACTTAATATTTGGTTGCACACCCTTTGGAAAAAATAACTGAAATCAGTCGCTTCCTATAACCATCAATAAGCTTCTTACACCTCTCACCTGGAATTTTGGACCACTCTTTCTTTGCAAACTGCTCCAGGTCTCTCTTATTGGAAGGGCGCCTTTTCCCAACAGCAATTTTAAGATCTCTCCACAGGTGTTCAATGGGATTTAGATCTAGACTCATTGCTGGCCACTTCAGAACTCTCCAGCGCTTTGTTGTCATCCATTTCTGGGTGCTGTTTGACGTATGTTTGTGGTCAATGTCCTGCTGGAAGACCCAAGATCTCAGATGCAAACCCAGCTTTCTGACACTGGGCTCTATAGTGCGACCCAAAATCCTTTGGTAATCCTCAGATTTCATGATGCCTTGCACACATTCAAGGCACCCAGTGTCAGAGGCAGCAAAACAACCCCATAACATCATTGAACCTCCACCATATTTCATTGTAGGTACTGTGTTCTTTTCTTTGTAGGCCTCATTCCATTTTCGGTAAACAGTAGAATGATGTGCTTTGCCAAAAAGCTCTATCTCGGTCTCATCTGTCCACAAGACGTTTTCCCAGAAGGATTTTGGCTTACTCAAGTACATTTTGGCAAACTGTCGTCTTGCTTTTTTAGGTCTCTGTGTCAGCAGTGGGGTCCTCCTGGGTCTCCTGCCATAGCGTTTCATTTTATTTACATGATAGTTCGCGCTGACACTGATGCTCCCTGAGCCTGCAGGACAGCTTGAATTTCTTTGGAACTTGTTTGGGGGCGCTTATCCACCATCCGGACTATCCTGCGTTGCAACCTTTCATCAATTTTTCTCTTCCGTCCACCCACAGAGAGATTAGCTACAGTGCCATGGGTTGCAAACTTCTTGATAATGTTGCGCACATGTGGACAAAGGAAAATCTAGATCTCTGGAGATGGACTTGTAACCTTGAGATTGTTGATATTTTTCCACAATTTTGGTTCTCAAGTCCTCAGACAGTTCTCTTCACCTCTTTCTGTTGTCCATGCTTAGTGTGGCACACACAGACACACAATGCAAAGACTAAGTGAACTTCTCTCCTTTTTATCTGCTTTCAGGTGTGATTTTTATATTGCCCACACCTGTTACTTGCCCCAGGTGAGTTTACAGGAGCATCACATGCTTGAAACAATCTTATTTATCCACAATTTTGAAAGGGTGCCAATAATTTTGTCCAGACCATTTTTGGAGTTTTGTGTGACATTATGTCCAATTTGCTTTTTTTCCTCCCTTTTTTTGTTTTGTTCCAATACACACAAAGGGAATAAACATGTGTATAGCAAAACATGTCTTACTGCAATACTTTTCTGTGAGAAATACTTGATTTTCTGGAAAAATGTCTGGGGTGCCAACAATTTCGGCCATGACTGTATATGTTCTGTCAGTTACAGGTATTTCTAAAGCGCTAACAAGTTCCGTAGCGCTGTACAATGGGTGACCAAATAACAAATATACATGCAGGAACAATTTGCACAGAGTGCAACAGGAGTGGTAATGAAAAATAATTTAATTAGTAAATAAGCATCTAACAATGTAAAAAAGAATGAAAAAGTAGGTATGTGGACGATAGCCTGAAATAGAGGGGTTAATGCAATACCAATGAAAAAATGAGACTTGCTAAGAAGCAAGACGAGCTACCAAAACCTAGGTGGATAAAGCCACACAAGGAACAAAGGTCGTTATAAAGAGTCTGGTAACAACCACATGCACATGACCATAGAAACTCGCTATACCTCGGTGGTTCAAGCCACCTACATAACCAAAAACACAGGTATGCTAAATGGACACACAGTATAACCATAGGCAAGGTCCACAAGGAAAAGTTACAAAATAGAACTGTTAAAACCAAAAGAAGGAGGCATATCTCGACCGGTTTCGCCCGACCAGGGCTTAATCAAGAGATACAGGGCCAGCCCCATTCATCCCTATAAATACCTCCAGGAACGTAATTAGAAATGAAATCATGCGGCCAGCTGAGAAACAAACCAATTGGACATGAATGACAAGTGTATACTGATTGACGCGTGGTTAGACATGTGACGTCGAAGGGCCAATGAATAATCGATTGCTGGTATCCCAGCAACCGGGAACGCGACGGTCAGCGTAAAAGGAAATAAATAAATTGCATAAAGCTCGGTCCCGACGGAGACTTCCTAATACATAAAGGCCATGTGACATCAAGGAACCAATAAGATGACAATTAGTAATGTCAAAACAACCCAGGACGCGCTGACACCGTTGGATACCAATAAACATAATAACCGAGTGGAACACATCGGCAATGTCCACAGGAGAAATATAATTCATAATATGTTACTGATCATATGGATAAAGAGTGTAGGCACAGGTCTATAGATGCTCAAAGCGATGACACAAATAAAGGGAGCTGGGTGCCTGTAAAAATAGCAACAAAGCTAAATAGAATAAATAGTACACACCGCATACTAAATAGTCCATAAGGTAAGTATCTAATACAACCGAACCTATAGCCCCTGAAATTACCGAAGTTATTCACCAAACAAAACACGGGAATACCTAGTACCCATAATGCTAGAGATATATAAAACCCTTTAATGGTACAGGGGAAGGGTTATAAAGGGAAGAGGCCGCATATAATAATATTATGAAGGGATGGAGGAACATAAAGGAAAAAATGCAGAAATAAAACATCAAAGAAAGAAAACTAAATATATAAACCATACAATAACAATTATAAAGGTACAATAGCAAAGCTATAATATGACGTGTATCAAAAAGACGTAGAAGGGGTGGTAAAGATTAACGAACGCTCAAATGAAGGGAACAAAAGTGAAGCCTTCATTAAGGCCTGATGGTGATCTAGTGTTGAGGCGATATATCCAAAAAGCCTCTCGTTTAAGCAATTTGTTGTCAAGATTGCCTTTACGAGGGCCAAGTTTAATGTGTTCAATGCCCAAGAACCTGAAATTACTAAGTAAACATGTATTACACAGTGTGAAATATATAACAAATATACATACAAGGTAAACACACAGAACATTAGGAAAGAGGACCCTGCTCGAGAGTTTACAATCTAAGAGGAGTTGGGTGACACGCTAGGTGAGGGTAAAGAGAGAACCTGAAGTACTTGGGGTGCATGTGGACTGTGTGGGAAGATGGCGCAAGAAATGTACAGTAGTGAATTATGGGGTGAGCCGATAGGCTTCTCTAAAGTAATGTGTTTTCAGAGACTTCTTGAAGGACTAGAGAGACGGGGAGATTCTAATGTGTGGAGAAGGGAGTTCCATAGAAAGGGGGCAGCTCTGGAGAAGTTCTGAAGGCGAGAGTTGGGGGTGCAGTTACCAAGAACCGATGGCATCAGATTATTGGCAGAGCAAAGTGGTCGGGACAGGATGTACCTGTTAAAAAGGGAGAAGATGTAGGCAGGAGTTAATGAGAGCTTTGTATGTGAGCACCAGTATTTTGAAAAGTATTCCAAAGGGAACAGGGAGACAGTGTAGAGATCGACAGAGGGGCGAGGTACTTGAGATGAGGTGTAGGAGTCTGGCACAGCCGTTCATTACAGACTGCAGAGGGAGAATCTGGGATCTCTTATGACAAGTGAGAATGAGGTTACAGTAGTCAAGGCGGGAGATAATAAGAGCTTGAATGAGCATTTTAGCAGAGTCCTAATTAAAGGGATACTCTAAGCAACATGACCACCTAAGCTATTTTAGGTGGTCATGAAGCCCGGAGTATCCTGTCCTCTCTCTCCCCTCCCTCCGCTCAGCTGATCAGCTGAAAATGCTGAAAACAGCTGAGAGAGGCGGAGAAGTTTACTCCGCCCTCCCAGCTGTCAGCAGAGCGGGAATCATATTTCCCGCTTCTGCCGACTTTTGCCGAGTAGGAGACGTCATCGCGCTTTCAGCGCGATGACGTCTCCAACTCACCGCAGAAGCTGGCGGCTCCCTCTGAGGGTTAGTGTTGCGCGCATCCTCTTGCGCGCAACACTAATCCTCAGAGGGAGCCGGGAGGAAGCCTGCCGATTGGCTGGCTTACGTGAGAGGCGCGCATGTGCGCTTCTCACGTAAACCAGAAGGCAAGTCGGATAGAAGAAGGACGGGAGCGGAAGAGGAGGGAGGTGAGTATATAAAAAAAAAAAACAGCGCTGGAAACAAGAGGATTTTAGGGTAAGTATTACAGTTACACGAAAAAAAACAAAAAATAACTATTTATTAAGGGAATAGGGATAGGTTAGGATTAAAAAACGGGGGGGGGTGATTTTTTGTTAGAGTGTTCCTTTAAGAAAGGGACGGACGCGTGCAATGTTTTTAGGTGGAAGTAGTAAGATTTGGTTAGCGACTGAATGTGAGGAGTGAAGGAGAGATCAGAGTCTAAGAAGACCCCGAGGCAGCGAGCCAGAGTGGTAGAAGTAATGGTGGCACCATTCAAACGAAGGGAAATGGGTGCAGGAATGTAGGTTTTAGAGGGAGAGAAGACGAGAAGTTCAGTTTTAGAGAGGCTGAGCTTTAGGAAATGGGAAGTCACCCAGTCGTAGACAGCCGATTGGCAGGCTGTAAATAGGGATGAGCCGAACGCCCCCGTGTTCGGTTCGACTTCGAACTCGAGCAATTTCAGAAGTTCGAGTTCAAACTCGAACATGATTCAAACTCAATGTAAGTCAATGGGACCCGAACATTCGATTTTTAGAGTGCCCTCCAAGAGGGCATATATGCTAGATATTTGCCATAAAAGGTGTATGGGGGTCCGGGTAGTGCCCTGGGGGACAGGAAACAAGGACAAAAAGTTTAAAAAAAAAGTTTTTAAAGGAACAGTGAGTTTTTCATGAAATAAAAGTTAAGAATAAAAATGAAAAATTCCTTCAAATATCGTGTCTAGGAGGTCCCCATAACCTGTCCGTGAAGTGGCGGATTTGTAGGATATATAGAAACATTTCAAAACAAAAAAATGACATTTCAAATGACGGTAAATGGTTTTCCTTTAATCTATTCGTACGGAAGAGAGAAGAAATTAGAAGCGATGACGCTTAAGAATTTTCCCTGATTAAGCGAAAAACAGAAAGTTGGGTGAGTTCCCTGTGTTCCCAGTTTGTTGGTGGGATTGGGTTTCAGGGCAGATATGTTGAGCAAGAGGTAGAAGGCTGGGAGGAGTTCCCTTTGTTCCCAGTCTGCTGCTGGGAGTGGACTCAGGGCAGATAACAGAAGGGGGAGGGGTAGTGATAGTAACAAAAGGGAGTGCACGAGGCTGAAGTTTCAGTTCTAACATTGTTTCTTTTCCCACCCTACCCACCCTGTTTTTTAGGTTACTGCCTGAATACTGAGTCGAAAAGGTCACGTCGTCAGCAGAGATCAGCTGGACCACGGATAGGGGCAAATGAAGTGGTGATTCCGCCAGTCATTTCAAGACCGCCCGTGGGTTCCCATATGGAGTCATACCATGTTGCAGGAAGTCGGTTAGTGGTTTTGCGGCCAAAGCCGGTGGATTGCTTTAGATATGGGCATGGTTAGTTGAGGTACAGTCAGATAATTTGCCATGTTACATGAAGCCAGCTGGTGGTTTTTCGGCCAAAGCTGGGGGATTGTGTTGACAGTTACTTTGGCTGGTGGTTTTGGGGCCAGAGCCGGGGGGATTGCTTTTTGATTAAAGACATGGTTAGTTGAGGTGCAGTCAGATAATTTCACCATGTTACATGAAGCCAGCTGGTGGTTTTGCGGCCAAAGCTGGGGGATAGTATGGACAGTTACTTTGGCTGGTGGTTTTGCGGCCAAAGCCTGGGGGATGAAATATGCGGCCCTGGCACGTGGAGAGGCGATAGAGGGGGAGGGTCTGTGGGTTAGGGGGTCTGTGTGGTGGTTTTTTCGGCCAAACACAGGTGCCTCCTGGTTTGCAGATCCTCTCGGCCTGCTATTTGCTACAAAGAAAGCAGCGTGTGGTCGCGCTAGCTTAGCCACGTGGGGCCGGCCGCTATTTCTGGGCAATGCTGTAACAGTAGCTGTATCGCTTACCCAGGAGTAGCGAAGTTGGGATCCTTGAGGGCAGAAGTATCTGCTTGAATAATACAAAAGGTCTATAACTTACAGATTGTATCAAGGAGACACAAGGACTAACTGAATTGCCTCTAGGCTCTGAAGGTTTCAAGACCAACAGGTTACCTAGGACATGCTCAGAAACAGCAAACGTGGAATGACAGTCCGTGATGTATTCAAGTTGCAGGGCAGTCAGATGCAGAAATAACATAAAATCAGAAATAAACAATAGTATGTAATCGTGGTCCTTAGCAAAACCATAAACCTAAGTAGGAACCTGGATAAAGGGACCCCGAAGGTTGCAAACAATAACCCTAAACGTGAGGGGTTAGAACCCAAAACTGTGAGTGATCAACCCAGCAGGGGGTTAAATCACAAAAACAAATAATACAATTTAAAAAACACAATAGAGAGAGTAGTCTAAGCCAAGAACGGGTCAATAACAGGAGAAGGGATCGCATACAAAGCAGGGTCCTTAACAGTAAAGTCCAATATATAATTAGGAATTAGCGGTGCGTGAATAACTCCACAACAGGGCAATGAGGCCATTCCTAGAGCCCTGTTTTAAAGCCTGTGGCTTCTGGTAACCACACCTGACCCCGCCCCCTCAGATGCCAATCTGCAAGCAGTAAGTGCTGGCACCCAACCAGTCAGCAACCCCCCTTCTTGCCCAGACCCCCAGGGGGCGCAGCGGGGGCTGAGGACGTAACAAATGCTTGTGGTGCATTGCGGTTGCCAGTGTTATCTGGCTGGATTTCTGGTACCAGTGTTATCTGGTGTTACCTATTTTTGAGAAAGCGAGGACCGCTAATAATTCTGCCATAAAGGCAATGATTCTGGCCTTATTTAATAAAAGACGTGACCTTTTCAAACCGCCAATACTTTGTCGTGTGTTTTATTTATGGGGGGGTGGGGGTGAGGGGTAGGTGTTTGGTTTGGGAGGGAACTAAGGTAACTTAAGAAGGAGGAAGTTGTAGAAGAGAAATAAGGGTAAAATTCTTATGCTTGGGGCGGCAGCCTGTATGAAAAGAGATGTTTTAGGACACGCAGAACAAGTTTAGTGATTTTTTGGCTAAATTATGGTAAAACTTATGCAGGCTTTGGATGAAAGTAACAATAGGTGCTTTAAAATTGGGCCTTTAGTGTCGGCAACAGTGCCGTCACACCGTAACCCCTCTGTGGTATTGTGGAAGAGTGCAGGGTTGGACCCTGCGGTCATATATTAAAATGATATGAATCTGGTACACGCGTCAGTGTCAGTGCACCCAAATATTGTGCCTTTGGTGGCAGCAAGTGCCTTCACACCGTAAGTAACCCCTCTGTGGTATTGTGGAAGAGTGCACGGTTGGACCCTGCGGTCAAATATTAAAATGATATGAATCTGGTATAGGCGTCAGTGGCAGTGCACCCAAATATTTTACCTTTGGTGGCAGCAAGTGCCTTCACACCGTAACCCCTCTGTGGTATTGTGGAAGAGTGCAGTGGTGGACACTGTCCCTGATAGTCTGGCAGTGCCAACACAGATTCTAATTCCCAGAAATCTCCTACAACGTCATTGGTACACCCTGACAGAACAATCTCAACTCCTCTCTGATTCACTCTTGCAAACACACACACTGGGGCTGCAGGCAGGGAAGAAGCCTTATATAGTGTGCTGCGGGACTTAGCTCTGTGAGCCCATGATTGGGCAAAATTTGCCCAATCAGGACTCTGAGCCGTGATTGGCATAGTCTTGCACCTGTCTTGCACCTGACCTGTGGTCAGGTGCAAGGCTGTAGCCAATTACAAGCTTCAGGCCAGTGGAAAAGTGCATTGTGGTCCATTGTGGTGCATTGTGGGCAAAGATGCGGGGAACACGCAGAAATGTTCGGAGTTCAACGAACAGGCGATGTTCGAATCGAACTCCGAACTGATCCGAACCGAACGCTCATCCCTAGCTGTAACACTGTCCAACACAGGAGGAGAGAGATCGGGAGAGGAAAGGTAGATTTGGGTGTCGTCATCATAGAGATGATGTTGGAATCCATAGGAAGAGATAAGGTTGCCCAGAGAGGCGGTATAGATTGAAAAGAGTAGGTTACTCAGAACAGAGCCTTGAGGTACCCCAACTGAGAGGAACTGGGGTTGAAGTGGCGCCAGCAAAGAAGGCACAGAAGGAGCGAAGAGAGAGATGGGAAGAGAACCAGGCGAGAGTGGTGCCATTGAGGCCAAGTTGACTCAGTGTAAGGAGAAGAAGAGGCTGGTCAACAGTTTGAAATGCAGCTGAAAGATCACGAAGAATAAGGGAGACGTGACCTTTGGTTTTATCAGCAACTAAATCATTAGCCACTTTGGTCAGAGCAGTCTCAGTAGAGTGCTGGGAGCGAAAGCCGGACTGCTGCGATGAAGTAGAGAGTTAGCAACGAGAAAACCGGTGAGCTGGTTGGTTATAGACCAGGTTCTACGATTTTGGAGGCAAAGGGGAACAAAGAGATGGGACGTTAGTTCGAAAGCGAGGTGGGTTCAAGAAGTGGCTTTTTTAGAATTAGGGTGATCAAAGCATGTTTGAATGCAGAGGCGAAGAGTCCAGGAGAAATCAGGGAGAGGTGCTTGCCTATATCTGCAGGGTGGACATCAGAATGTAACAATTGCGGTACAATTGCGTGGTCATTCGGCTATTCAAAAAGCTGGCGATTCGCCAAATATTGGCGAATTGCCAGTGAAATACGTTAACCTTCAGCAGCAGCGAAATCCTCATAAGAGAAGTAATAGTTAATCTATTCAGAGAACAAAGAACAGCACCGGAATGTCAGTGAAATACCATGATTTTCGGTAGTTTCATTCGACAGGTTTAATCAGGCGAATCCCATAGGTTTCAATGTAAAAAAAAAATCTCTGTTTCTCTCAAATATTTATTCAACCATTTATTGTTTTCATTTGCAACAAAAAGTGTCTTTAGGTTTTTTTTTTTTTTTTCTTCAGCAAAACTTTTAATTCCGATTTTTTTACATGGAGTTTTTTATTCTGTAACAAATCTTTTTATTATTATTCAGCAGGTCGTCAGCTGCTTGAAGATCAATTTGGCGGTCTGCTCAGCGGATCGGCTGCTTTTTATGGCGTGTTTGCGGTTGCGTTTGGTGGTTTTTCGTATCAATTCAGTGGTTTTGCGGCGGTTTATGCATTCGATTCGGCGGTTTGTGTCTGTGTTCGGTGGGTCGATTCACCGCACTTCGGAGACCCTGAATTCACTGCAGGGTCAGCGAATTTAACTCACTGAAGTGCGGCGAATGAGAGAGCATAACCCCTTCAATTTCTTAACAAGAGAACTGGTTACTTAAGATGAATCTGTAGTTTGTTTTATGATCCAGAGATGTGATAAAGATGTAATTTTGAAAGGACTTGCTTGTAGAGCATTCCAAGGTGGAATGCAGAAGAACGCAGAACATATTACAGGTGCATACGCAGCGATGGAGCGCCTTAAGGTGGAATGCGGAAGTCATCGCTGAGAAGCAGCTCAGCCCTGCTGTAACATGGGAGCTGCAAAGGAATGTAGGATAGCATTCTGACCATGCGCAATGGACGCCGGAGTAAAAGTGAGACGTGCAACGCAGGCGGACTGATTAATTATTCATTGGAATAATTAGAGGACTACTTATAATAGGGCAATGGGCAATATTTTATACACCGACTGAATAAGTCCATATGTTTTATGGGCGAAATGTGTTTTGGTATTTGATGGCAATATTTTTATGTTGTATTTATTTGAATTATTTTAATAAACATGTTTTTGTTATTTTTACCAACCTATGGACCAGGACCGTTTATTGTATGCATCATCAAGAAAGAGCTGGGAGAGAGGAGTACGTCCAGGACGTGGTGATGTCCCCCAACCAGGAGGTGGTTTGTGGTTATGTTCCCAGAAAACTCCTACTCGCTATAAGGAGAGCAATGTTTAGGTTATGTTACCGGTCTCATACGTGAGAGAATGAGAGACAGCAACTTCTTTTTGTTTTTGTATTCAAAATTTTTAATTTTATAAGCAGAAAACCAGCCGCGCAGGGCCACAGCAGGCTATTCATCACAAAGGCACAGAAGGGGAGGGAAAAGAGAAACAACAACCTCATCATATAGTCACAGAAAAATCAGTGGTAATTCTCAAAAAAAGTGTCTCTAAGGGTCAGAAAGCATCCCCAGCCGAGGAACAGCGATGTAGAGGTGGGGGGCAGAAATGGTGAGTGGTCCAGAATGAGGCAGCAAGCTTTCTGCTGCCAGTCTTGATTTTCTAATGTCATATTTATATAAACCATTATTATAGATGAACAGACATACATCCACAAACAGACTGAAAACACATGCATTACACCTAAAATAATACCTGTATCTGCAGGAATGTATGGTTTATATTATGGAATTCAGTTTGGTGCAGATCTGCCCCTTTATATCATACATGATATTTGTAGACCCCTCAGCTACAGGTTTTATATCTATACCATGAAACAAAGACCTGCTGTCCCAGGGAGACATAAAACAACCCACAGAAGCAGCAATGGCAGTCACTAGATACACTGAAACACGTTGGCCCGAAGTTTCCGCCCTTTGCGCCCGCATTTTAACGCCAGATTACAACGCAGGTGCAAAAAATGCTGCCTGCATTGTTATCGAGCGTTAAAGTTAGGGATGCGTGCGGCAGCGCTGAGTGCAGCCGCATGCATCCTCTCAATGGAGTCCATAGGACATCGCGAGATCCGGCCGGTCGGCGTAGTGATACGCAGGGAAAGACAGGGGGACTTTTTCCCCCTGTCTTTCCTGCTCCTGCCGGCCGGAGGATGCGACCGGAGCCGCGGTCCTCGCCGCGGGACAGAGGGTAAGTATGTGGCTTGTTTTTTTTATTTTTACAGCTGGTATTAACGGATTCTGCAGAAGCGGAATCCGTTAACACCAGGTCCTGGCTCTGGTTAACTTTTCGTTGACCAGAGCCAGACGTTAATCAGCACTGGGACATTGTAATCCAGCGCTGATTAACGCTTTGCGCTCCCAATGTTAAGTATAGGGAGCGCAAAGTGCACTAACCTCGCGCAGAGGAGTGCAAGGTACCAAACGCAAACGTTTTTTTTAACCCGTTTGCGTTTGGATTGTAATAGGCAGCTAATACTGCAGCTAACGGTAGTGCTCACGCAGGTGAGTGCTATCGTTAGCGTTAGGTATGTAATAGGAGCCGCTGTGTTTTGCTGGAGGTCTGAGCAGATCCTTCATGATCTTCGGACATTGAAAGATTCTTTGCTTACAGTGTTATAGAGCCAAGGAGGGATTCATGTCCCTGATATCAGGCTGAGCATCCCTGTGTGTTTAAATAGAATATATAAATATACAATATACCTCGTTCACTGGCAAGTCCCCTGGGCTTTGAACAGAGTTAGTGTGGGATCCCCCATGATGGCAGCGCAGGCTCAGATCAGGTCAGGAGGCAGGGCCTTGTGAAGCTGTCACCCCCCCATTTTGTCTCCAACTCAGTGTGTGCGAACAGGTGGGAGGTACCGGGCGGTGAATTTCAGAGCTGCAGGTCGAGGCTGGAGGGGTGGCGTCTATTCAGTGTGCTGTTCTCACGTGTTAGGCATGTGGGAGACACTCTGCAGGCACAGGCGCGCGCCACATGCCCTGAACGTGATGTGGACTGTCGTGGAAATTGAGTCCATTGTGATGCCGCCCACGCTGCCACCTGCGGCGATACACAGTATCCCCTCCCCGCAGCAGCAGGTTAGATTGCGGTACGTTTTTACAAACAAAAAAAAAACGGGGGAAAAAAAAACCTCTGACAGCAGGCGCCCCTCTACCAAGGGCGCCTACGTGCCTACAGTGCCTAATGGGAAATCCGGCCCTGGAGAGAGCAGGAAGATCCCAAAAAGAATCCCAGCTCAGGGTGAGGGAGAAGGGGAATAAAACAAAAAGGGGAGGGGGGGGGGAAACATGGCAAAAAAAACACCGGGACACAATAAAAAAGGGGGGGGGGTGTAAAAGATGGCAAAGGCCCAATACGTGACCTTCCCGGCGCACTCCCGTGAAAGGGAGGCCAAGGAAGAGTGCAGGTCACTCGAGGGCCAGGTATGGCGGGCGGAGCCATGGTGGCCACCACAACGGCACACCCCGAGAAAGCCCCAAGATGCCAAAAAAAAGGGGTGTGGGGGAAATGGGCCCAGAGCACTAATCGATATGTATAAAAAATAATAATATAAAAAAGGGGGAGGGGGGGCCAGAGACATCGTCCAGGGCAGTGGGAGAAGCCCGGGCACAGTATGTCAACTCTCAACTGCCAAAGACAGGGGGGTACTTCGCTAGGGAAACTGTCAGCCTGGGTCCGTCAGTGGTACCACGGGGTCCAGTGGCGCAGGCACGATTTCTAGTGTGGTGAGCAGGGACCTCACATCCTCCAAGGTCGCTGTGGGGTACGGTTTGCCACTGGATAGATGATTAGGGAACCAGAGGCCCCCCATCTGTAGCGTACTCCTCGTTCCTGCCGCAGGGCAGTGACCTCGCAGAAACGCCGCTGAGCCACCAACGCCAGAAAGGAGAGGTCACGGAAGAAAGTGAAGCATCGGGAGGCGTAGGTAACCTGGAATATCGGACCAGCAGCAGTGAGGATTCGGGATGTGTATATCCACAGACCGAGTAGACACAAGGACATCATGGGGGCTGTCTCATCATGGGGGGCAGCCTTACGGAGATGCATCACTGAAAGAATCATGGGTTCCACGGGAGCACCATCAGCCAGGAGGAGGTGAATGATAAGGTTACGTATGGCATAAGGTCATCAGATCGCACATCTTCAGGGATCCCCCGCACACGCAGGTTCCGCCGGCGGTGACGGTCTTCCAGTGACATACTCACAGAGCTTAGGCGAGCCACCGGAGATTGGAGGTCTTCGAGTCTGGCGGTAGTGGCAGCCTGCAGTGTCTCCGATTCCCACACTCGCACCTGCACCTCAGCAAGCTGAGACTGCAAGGGCGCCAAGGCCGAACGTACCTCTCGCAGGTCCTGAGGCCACAGGGAACAAAAGTCCACCATAACTTTATGTAAATCCGCCGCGGTGTATGGTCTTGTAGGGGGCAGCTCGCTTGGGTCACCACCAGGCACAGGCTCAGGCAGGTTGTCTCCAGCTGAGGATGCAGGCGGCGCTCCAGTTCCGCGGCGACGGACCTCTCCCGCACGCCCAACACCCAGCGACGTTCGGATGTCTGGGAGGCTTGGGTCCGTCGTCTCAGTCTTTCCAGTTTTCTTACCCATGTTGGCAGTTGTGGGGAGGTCTCTCTTGCGAGAGGTGCAGGCTGTGGGAGATCCAGACCAGGCCGTGAGAGCTCCAGACCAGGCCGCAAGATGGCCACCGCACATTGCAGGTCGGGGTAGGAGGGAGCCAAAACTTCTCGCCACCACTCTCTACCAGCCACAGGGTGATGCAAACAAGGCCTGGGACCTTCAGCAAGTGACCCGAGGAGAGCACGTCAGGGTTGGGGTAAGATAGCGGCCGCGATCAACCAAATACCGGCGTTGCGGTCCGGGGCTCCGCAGGAAGACGGCTGCTCTCCTCGAAGTCCGAACATGCCCCCTTCGAGAGACAGCAACTTGATGTATAAGTTACCAGCCTCAACGAAGCAGACTGTGCGGCCGCTGCAAAAATAAAGAAAATACCAGCAATTATAAAACTGCCTTATTCTGGCATCTTCTAGTCTTTATTGCCTTTTTTTTAGTAAGAGCATATCACTTAACAAGTGAGAGGCACATTTGCAAACTGCTGTAAGTCCTACACCGTTCACCTGAGTTGGATGTACATACCCTCAAATTAAAGCTGACAGTCTGCAGTTAAAGCACATTGTGATTGTTTCATTCCAACCCCAATGTGGTGGTGTATAGAGCCAAAGATGTTAGAATTGTGTCGATGTCCCAATATTTCTGGACCTGACTGTATATTCCATTGAACAAGTAATCTGGTTTTCAGTTACACCATCTTACACCAGTTTAAACTCTCTTAATACATAATTACCCCTTTTAAAATGACAAACAGGCTTGACTGCTTAGTTTGCATTACTTCTTGCAGTAAAATCTCTCTCTGTTTTTAAACCTACAGTAGCACAAGCTGCTGACCACCATTTTACATGTTACAGGGGCACTCCTGACGAGCCTTTAACAGGCGAAACCCGCGACGGGTGCGTTTCCAGAGCAGGGACCAAATATTTATTTATTTATTTATTTATAAAGGATTTTACCAGGAAGGATACTGTCACGGAATGGCCCAACACCCTCAGCCAGGGGCGGTTCATGGTGACGGGGTTTTGCCCATAGACTGTTAGGGGCTGTTGCACCCACGGAGTTCCGTTTGTATTTTAATTAGATGTGGTTTTGTGTGTGGTGTAATAAAAGTGTCCCCATTTGTGTATTGTGAAATGTATGAAAATTCCTTTGTGTGTGCCTTGCCCGCCGCCATTTGCCCAGCGCCTCGTGGATCCGGTCAGAATGATCGGATCGGGAAATGGCCGATTCGGACCATCCGGTCGAATCGCAAAATGGTTGATTCGGACCATCCGGTTCCGAATCGGCAACTCCCCGATTCGTAACCGCCAATACGAATCGGGGCCCGGGTGCCTCCTGGCAGCGAGGGCCAATGGGACTTGTGTGGGCGGGCAGGGATTCCCATTGTTATGACTCTGTGCAAATGTTTATAAATACATGTGTTGTGTAAAAAATAAACAGACTTACTAGTGCATTCAGCTCCGCCTGGTGACTTTTAATTTCAGCCGCATTTACTGAGGTCCCGCGCGGTCTCAGAGTGCGGCGTCCGGAGATCAGATACGAATCGAACACCCTGTGCCTGCATCTCGCATCAGGACAGAGGTGCAGCGTATGGTCAGTGGTCTTGAGAATATTCGACCGAGGTTCCGAGATCCGATCCGAAGGCGTGGCCCGTCCACCGCGCTTCGGTATATCGAGCGGAGTGAGTAGATCCGAATATTCACTCGACGGAGTTCCAATAGGATCCGAATATCCATCCGACGGAGATCACATAAGATCCGAATATTCATCCGGGAAGATCCGATCCCCGTATCCGTACGGCCGCTCCGCAGACGCTCCCACACACACAAGGTCAGTGAACCAGCTGCTCGAGACGCTGAGTACCGTGTTGCTCAGTGGTCGGGCTGGTTCCACGCAGGGGTCCCCTCCACCGCCCGCTAACCCTTCTCCAGGGTCACTCCAGGCCGCACGAGACGCCGTGTGCCGTGCCACTCGGTAGTCGGGCCAGCGGTAAGCGTTGTGGGGCACGCAGATAAGAGCACACCCGCAGGCGGACAACATCCATTCCGTCATACTGGTGGCAGCGGTGGGATTAGCTCTCTGCAGACCCCACGGAGACCCTTACTATGGCCGAGTACGGTGCCTACAAGCGGGACATCCTGCGTGGCATGCTAGAGAATTGGGGAGGCACCCCGGGCTCCAAGAGCCGGGATGTCATGATTGAGGAGCTGCGGAGATTAGATCAAGGGGCGGCGTTCGCAGTGTTACCCGCTGACACCGCACCTGCACCTGTCCCTGCCGAGTCCGACGAAAGCGATCTCCACCGGAAGGTGCGGCAGCGGGCCGTCATCTATGGAACGGCCCCATCGGAGGCCGTCATGCAGAGTTTGATTCGGGAGATTAGACAGGAAGAGGAGCGTGAAAAGGATCGCGTGGAGCAAGAAAAAGAGCGCGTGGAGCGAGAGAAAGAGCGCGTGGAGCGAGACAAAGAGCGTGCGCACGAGCTACGGCTGGCTGAGATGCGGGGCCGACGGAACAGCAGCCCTCATTCGGACCGTTCCACCGGGCGCAAAGTGCCTTTTCAGGCGTTCAAGGAGTTCCGTGAAACAGAAGAAGAGATAGAGAGCTACCTCCAGGACTTTGAACGCCTGTGCCAAGTGCACGAAGTACACCGTGCCGACTGGGTGAGAATCCTGGCGTGCAAGTTGACCGGTCGGGCCGCCGAGGCCTACCGCACGGTGCCGGACGAGGAGGCCACCAACTACACGCACGTGAAGCAGGCGTTGCTGAGCCGGTTCGCCGTGACCCCGGAAGCCAGCCGGGCGAAGTTTAGGAATTCTCGCCGGCCCAATGGCGCTACCCACGTTGAGTGGGCCCACCGATTGCAGCGGGACTTGCGCACCTGGTTCCTGGGTAGCAAAGTGGAGACGGTGACCGAGATTACCCAGCTGCTACTGCTCGAGCAGTTCTTCGAGCACACCCCCTCCGCCATCCGGGAGTGGGTGCGTGATAAGAAACCCCAAACAGTGCAGCAAGCGGCTATTTGGGCAGATGAGTATACTGACACTCGGAAGGTTACCGGGGGGGAACGATCCCTGCCCTTCCGCCCCGCGCTACCAGCTCTTCCACCGCCAACACCGGCGGTTCGGACACCGGCAGCCCGACCCACCAGTCGGCCCAACAACTTGGCCAACGTCCGTTGCTATGGGTGCAACCAAGATGGGCACTACAAGCAGAATTGCCCCAACCGGCCGGAGTTGGCCCGACCGCCCGCCAGATCTTCATCGTCCGCCCATTGCTGCGACACCGAAACCCCGTGGCCGGAGGTCCCGGAAGAATGGGAGCGGCTACACGAGACAGACCCCGTGCAAGCCGCCTCGGCCGACAACCGCCATCATCACCGTCAGGCGGTGTGGATAAACGGGCGGGCCGCGGAGGGGCTTCGGGACTCTGGGGCTACTATTACCCTGGTACGGCCCCACTTGGTCCAGCAGAATGACCGCCTGCACAACACCATCGCAGTGCGGGTGGCCGGAGGGAAAGTTCTCCGGCTTGAGATGGCACGGGTTCATCTGGACTGGGGGTCCGGGGAGAAAGTGGTGAGGGTGGGGTTGCTGAACCAATTGCCAGCTGAGGTGCTCCTTGGTAACGATTTGGGAAGGCTGGTCTCTTCTTATTCCCCAGATGCGGCCACCCCAGTAACCACCAGGCAACAGAGCCAACGCCACGACAGGGGCACTCCGATCGGGACCCAGGTGAGATCCCAACCAAAAACGCCCCCGACTTCCTATACCCAGACGAATCCCGACTCCTCCCTTCCCACCTGACCCCCCTCCCCGTGGAGCTCCCCGGAGACGCTTCGCCACCAGACCCAGACCGATCCCACGTTACAGTGCTACCGGGATCGGGCCGGTCGAGGCCTCGACGATAAGAGGAATGACAGGATAGAGTGGGAGGATGGGCTTCTCTACCGGTACACCGCGAGGGAGGGGTCCAAGAAGAAGCAGGTTCCGCAGAAGCAGATGGTAGTACCCCAGGGCCCTAGACAGGAACTTCTGCGCCTGGCTCACGACATTCCCCTTGCAGGTCACCTAGGGCAGAAGAAAACCCGGCACCGGTTGGCGCGCGCGTTTTTCTGGCCCCGCCTCAGCGAAGACACCCGCGAGTATTGTCGCACCTGCCCAGTTTGCCAAAAGACTGGGAAGGCAGGGGATCACCCAAAAGTGCCCCTGCACCCCATGCCCATCATCCAGGAGCCCTTTAGCCGGGTGGCGGTCGACATCATTGGGCCGTTGCCACGGCCCAGTGCCACCGGTAAGAGGTACATACTCACCATAGTGGATTATGCCACCCAGTACCCCGAGGCTGTGGCCTTGGCCAACATCCAGGCGGACACCGTAGCGGACGCTCTTCTACGGGTGTTCACGAGAGTGGGGTTTCCCCGGGAAATCCTATCCGACCAGGGTACCCAGTTCACCGCTGAGCTCACCCAGCAGCTCTGGCGTCTCTGTGGTGTTAAGGTGCTGCACAGCGCCCCGTATCACCCCCAGACAAATGGGCTGTGCGAGCGGTTTAATGGGACCCTGAAGCACCTCATCCGGGCCTTTGTGCACGAAAGGAAGGATTGGGAGAAGTATCTGCCCCACTTACTGTTCGCCTACCGGGAGGTTCCTCAGGAATCCACCGGATACTCCCCCTTCGAGCTGCTATATGGGCGCCAGGTGAGGGGGCCTCTGGATTTGGTTAGGGCTCAGTGGGAGGGGGAACAGGAGGAAGATGGGGTTCCTGTATTGGGTTATGTCTTGAAGCTCCGGGAGCGCTTGGCAGAACTCGCGGGGTTCGTACAAGAGAACATGGAAACGGCCCAGGCTCAGCAGAAGGCGTGGTACGACCGCGCTGCTTGCAGTCGCTCGTTCCTCGTGGGGCAGAAGGTTCTGGTGTTGAAGCCACAGCGGCAGAACAAGCTGCAGGCGGCCTGGCAAGGCCCCTACAGGGTGGTAACCCAACTGGGGGATACCACCTATGTGGTTGTTAGCTGCGCAGACACCAGAATCCAGCGGACGTTCCACGTCAACATGCTGAAGGCCTACCATGAACGCCCGGAGTCGGTGGACGCCATATGCGCGCCGGCCACTGAGGAGACGGAACCATTTCCTTTGGTAGAACTCCCTGGGATAGCCAAGCAGCCTTCCGGGGTGGATCAGGTGCAGCTGGGGGAGGAGTTAGGGCCCGAAAAGCAGGCGCAGGCGCGGCAGTTGCTCCACGACTACCCGGGGGTTTTCTCGGCTCTCCCGGGATACACTGATCAGGCCGTTCATCAGGTGGACACCCCCGGTCAGAGACCCCTTCGGCAACCTGCATACCGGCTCCCGGAAGCGGTCCGCGAGTCCATGCGGGCCGAGATCCGGGAGATGTTGGAGCTGGGGGTCATTGAACCGTCAGCCAGTCCATGGGCGTCGCCCGTGGTCCTGGTGCCCAAGAAAGACGGCACCACCAGGTTCTGCGTCGACTATCGGCGGATAAACGACTGTACCATTACGGACGCTTATCCCATGTCCCGAGTCGACGAGCTGCTAGACCAGATCTCCCGGGGTCATTTTCTGACCACGGTCGATCTGTGCAAGGGGTACTGGCAGATTCCCCTTGCCGAGGAGGCGACCCCGAAGTCGGCCTTCATCACCCCGTTCGGCTTGTACCAATTTCGAGTCATGCCGTTCGGGATGAAGAACGCCCCTGCTACCTTCCAGCGGTTAATCGATCGCCTCCTCGATGGCCTCCAGGGGATCGCTTGCGCATACCTGGATGACATAGCCATCTATAGCCAGACCTGGGAGGAACACCTGGACCATGTAGGGACCGTCTTGGGCCGGATTAGGGACGCCAACCTTACCCTGAAGCCTGAGAAATGTAAAGTGGGGATGGCCGAAGTACAGTATCTGGGCCACCGGGTGGGGTGCGGGATACAACGGCCAGAGCCCGCCAAGATAGAAGCCATTCTAGATTGGCCCACCCCTGTGACCAAGACCCAGGTCCTCGCCTTCCTGGGCACCGCGGGGTACTACAGGAAGTTCGTACCCCACTACAGTGACCTGGCCAAACCCCTGACTGACTTGACGAAGAAATCCCTGCCCCGCCAAGTCCTGTGGTCCCCGGAGTGCGAACAGGCCTTCCAGCAACTGAAGGCCGCCCTGACCCAAGCTCCCCTGCTAGCAGCTCCCAACTATAACAAACGTTTTGTTGTCCATACAGACGCGTCAATGTTCGGACTGGGAGCTGTCCTAAGTCAAGTGGGGGACGACGGGGGGATCATCCGGTGGCGTTCATCAGCCGGAAGCTGTTGCCACGGGAGGTGGGGTATGCTGCGGTGGAGAAGGAGTGTCTGGCCTTGGTCTGGGCCCTACGGAAGCTCCAACCCTATGTCTACGGTCGGTCCTTCACCATGATGACCGACCATAACCCCTTGGTGTGGCTCAACCGAGTGGCGGGGGAAAATGGTCGCCTGTTGCGGTGGAGCCTGGCTCTCCAACCCTTTAACTTTACCATTCAATACCGGCCCGGGTCGCAAAACGGTAACGCAGATGGGTTATCGCGGCAGTCGGCCCAGGAACCAGGGGATTGGGGAGCCCCGACTACCCCGGTACGACCCGTTGGGGTCCAACCGGGTGCGTCGGACCTTGGGGAGGGGGAGGAGTGTCACGGAATGGCCCAACACCCTCAGCCAGGGGCGGTTCATGGTGACGGGGTTTTGCCCATAGACTGTTAGGGGCTGTTGCACCCACGGAGTTCCGTTTGTATTTTAATTAGATGTGGTTTTGTGTGTGGTGTAATAAAAGTGTCCCCATTTGTGTATTGTGAAATGTATGAAAATTCCTTTGTGTGTGCCTTGCCCGCCGCCATTTGCCCAGCGCCTCGTGGATCCGGTCAGAATGATCGGATCGGGAAATGGCCGATTCGGACCATCCGGTCGAATCGCAAAATGGTCGATTCGGACCATCCGGTTCCGAATCGGCAACTCCCCGATTCGTAACCGCCAATATGAATCGGGGCCCGGGTGCCTCCTGGCAGCAAGGGCCAATGGGACTTGTGTGGGCGGGCAGGGATTCCCATTGTTATGACTCTGTGCAAATGTTTATAAATACATGTGTTGTGTAAAAAATAAACAGACTTACTAGTGCATTCAGCTCCGCCTGGTGACTTTTAATTTCGGCCGCATTTACTGAGGTCCCGCGCGGTCTCAGAGTGCGGCGTCCGGAGATCATATACGAATCGAACACCCTGTGCCTGCATCTCGCATCAGGACAGAGGTGCAGCGTATGGTCAGTGGTCTTGAGAATATTCGACCGAGGTTCCGAGATCCGATCCGAAGGCGTGGCCCGTCCACCGCGCTTTGGTATATCGAGCGGAGTGAGTAGATCCGAATATTCACTCGACGGAGGTTCCCAATAGGATCCGAATATTCATCCGACGGAGATCACATAAGATCCGAATATTCATCCGGGAAGATCCGATCCCCGTATCCGTACGGCCGCTCCGCAGACGCTTCCACACACACAAGGTCAGTGAACCAGCTGCTCGAGACGCTGAGTACCGTGTTGCTCAGTGGTCGGGCTGGTTCCACGCAGGGGTCCCCTCCACCGCCCGCTAACCCTTCTCCAGGGTCACTCCAGGCCGCACGAGACGCCGAGTGCCGTGCCACTCGGTAGTCGGGCCAGCGGTAAGTGTTGTGGGGCACGCAGATAAGAGCACACCCGCAGGCGGACAACATCCATTCCGTCATAGATACATTGAGTTTTCTCTCGTTTTCAAGTATGTCCTGGGTTCAAGAACATGGTTACAGAAATACAAAAGTATTAAAATGCAAGAAATTAACACATACTGTATAGAAATCTATCATTGATTAATTTAGCACTTAGTTGACCACGACATTGCTGCCAATTTGCTCGTCACGAGCACGGTGCTAATATGAAACTGAATATGTCCTGGTCAGGGGCGGACTGACAACTAATGGGGCCCCAGGCAATAGGAGGTCATGGGGCCCCCTTGTTCTGCACCCACAGGAGGCCACACCCATAAAAAACTCCACCCCCTACAACGCAACACCCACATGTACATTATTGTACTAAAGAATTCATTTCTGAACTCCTAAAAATAACCTTTTTGAAAATCCACTTGGACCCAGCAGCGAATTGTGCCCCCTCCATACTTACAGATGGCCACCGCACTGCTGCAGCAGCTATCACCCAATCATTGCAGCTAAGGCTACACCCCAGCACAGAAAGTCCCTGTGGAAAATGTGGGAAGAGTGACGAGCACTTTAACAGATACTGTACAATCCTGACACACTGCACATTACAGAGCTCCACAGCAATAAAACTCCCAGTAATGTGCAGAGTGCATGAGCGTATTACAGTGCTGTACAGCGAAAAACCTCACAGTAATGTGCAGTGTGTATGAGCATATCACAGAGCTCCACAGCAATAAAACCCACAGTAATGTGCAGCTCACACATGGATATATATTGCCCCCAGCAGCTCAAACATGGATATATATTGCCCCCAGTAGCTCAAACATGGATATATATTGCCCCAGTAGCTCAAACATGGATATATATTGCCCCAGTAGCTCACACATGGATATATATTGCCCCAGTAGCTCACACATTGATATATAGTGCCCCCAGTAGCTCACACATTGATATATATTGCCCCAGTAGCTCACATATGGATATATAGTGCCCCAGCTCACACATGGATGTATAGTGCCTCAGCTCACACATGGATGTATAGTGCTCAGCTCACACATGGATATATAGTGCCCAGCTCACACATGGATGTATAGTGCCCAGCTCACACATGGATGTATATTGCCCAGCTCACACATGGATGTATAGTGCCCAGCTCACACATGGATGTATAGTGCCCAACTCACACATGGATGTATATTGCCCAGCTCACACATGGATGTATATTGCCCAGCTCACACATGGATGTATAGTGCCCAGCTCACACATGGATGTATAGTGCCCAGCTCACACATGGATGTATAATGCCCAGCTCACGCATGGATGTATAGTGCCCAGCTCACACATGGATGTATATTGCCCAGCTCACACATGGATGTATAATGCCCAGCTCACATATGGATGGATACTGACCCCAGCAGCTCGGTTTGTAAGGGACATTCCAACTTCCGACCACGGCGGCGCACTAACAAACCGCCTCGTCGGCGGTGTTTCAGCGTGCCTTCCTGGGCCCCACTGCACCCTGCATTGACGCTGTCCCCCACGTGATTCAGGTAATGGGGGTTCACATAGGAGGAAGTCCTTGTGTGATGTGTATGGGTGGTGTCACATAGATTGCCGAAAGCTGTGCACTCAGATTTCACACAGCATTCGGTAACCACTTGTTGGCTCTGCACGCACCCACGGCCTCTTCCCTGTATCTAGGCAGGGAATATGCCGTGCTGAATGCGCATGCAGCCATCTTGGAGATTAGATAGGCTTGGAAAAGTCGATCCCCAAACAAAGTCAAACGATAGGGTTCCAATCCTTAAGAATGAATTGGGACATCCCCAGTGGTGTATTTAGGTTTTGTGCTGCCCTGGGCCTGACTAAACTCGGTCACCCCCTAATTTAAATTTGAGGCACCCCTTCCTGTCAAGGGCACACCTCTTCCTGGTTAATCCCCACCCTTCCTCTTTAAGCTCCACCTTTTCCTCTTAGAGCTCCGCCTTTTTCTCTCTTTATATTAAAAGTGGATACCAAGTGCCTAATGGTATATTTTGTATACCATTTCAAATGTATCTATTGAGATAAATAAAATTATGAAATGTTTAAATTCAAACATTTTTACAAAGAACAGCCACGCATGTCAAGTATACTGGATCACAGCCGCTCTAATTGGTTGAACAATAAAATCCACAGAAACGTGCACTGCATATGAGTGTATCACAGAGCTGCACAGCAATAAAACCCACAGAAATGGGCACTGTGTATGAGCATATCAGAACTGCACAGCAATAAAACTCACAGTAATGTGCAGTGTGTATGAGCGTATCCCAGAGCTCCAGGGCAATAAAACTCACAGTAATATGCAGTGTGTATCACAGAATCCACAGCAATAAAACTCCCAGCAATGCAATGTGCAGTGTGTATGAGTGTATCAGAATCCACAGCAATAAAACTCTCAGCAATGCAATGTGCGGTGTGTGTGTCAGCGTATCAGAATTCACAGCAATAAAACTCACAGCAATGCAATGTGTGGTGTGTGTCAGCGTATCAGAATCCACAGCAATAAAACTCCCAGCAATGCAATGTGCGGTGTGTATGAGTGCATCAGAATCCACTGCAATAAGACTCCCAGCAAACCGAGTGAATATAAGCACACAGCAATTATTTATTCTATATTTAACGGCCTCCGTCCGCGGTAGGGCTGTGTGCAGAGTCAGCAGGGACTTTGTATGGACTCAGCAGGAGGTCCCTCCAGGCCACGTTAGGATCGCGGCTGTGACTGTGCGTGGAGCCATCTTGTCAGCAGTGGGGTGCCACTGCCAGAGGATGCACCGTGGCTTTGATTCCCTTCCCAGTGGGTGTTCAATCCAGAATAGAGTGAGAGTCCGTGTTAACGAAAGGGCAGGCAACTGCGTGCGTGTCACGTGGTTCAGCCAGTCAGGTGGTACTGAGACTCAGTACCACCTGACTGGCCGGACCGCTTGACCTGCACGCAGGCAGCCTCACCAGGAGCCAGGCAGCTCAATGACAAATTTCTATCACTGCAGTGCTGGTCAAGGAAAGGTCCACTTTAAACAGCTGTAAGCAGACAGAGCTTCATATTCTGCTGATACCCCCCTTTACCTACCATTTACTGTCATCTTCTCTCTCTGCACACAAATCACATCCCCCTCTCCTAGAGCTGCTGCGGGGCAGGGGAGGAGCTATGGAGGGAGGAGAGGGGGATTTTTATTCTATTCTATTTTATTCCGTATGCAAAAGCCCTGCTCCGCTGCTCGTTGTTTGAGAACACAGCTCAAAGCTGACACACCGTGACAGTGGCACATCCTAGTACCCCCTAATGACACCCAAATAATCACTGGTACCTGGGGCGGCCCGCCCCCCGCCACTCCCCTAACTATGTAACGTGCATCAATGAGGACGTGCCCCACACGTCTTCAGCAGTGAAAGGGTTAAGAAGAGAAAGTTTGGTTTATGATTATTATTCTGTCCCATTACTTTTGGTCCCTTAACAAGTGGGAGGCACATCTGCAAACTGCTGTAAGTCCTACACCGTTCACCTGAGATTGATGTACATACCCTCAAATTAAAGCTGACAGTCTGCAGTTAAAGCACAGTGTGTTTGTTTCATTCCAACTCCATTGTGGTGGTGTATAGAGCCAAAGATGTTAGAATTGTGTCGATGTCCCAATATTGCATGACCTGACTGTACACAGAATTAATTCAGATCACTATATTATATAAAAACGTATCTTCACTTTGTATTTTTATGTTTATTTCTATTTTTTGAAAACGTCTATTTTTCACTTACATACTTTTTGGAGATTTGTTTTATAGTGCGTTAGGGGTTCATGCTGTGTGGTTTTATGGCCAGCAGAGGACTGACTCTATTGTGTATTGACACTGCATAACTTTGTTTTTTTAACTGGTAATCGTGACAAGTGTGTTTCTTCAATGTTACACAAGGTTTAGTTAGAAATATGCATCACTCATTATATGCATCTGCAAAGTCATCAGTTCCAAAACCTACCACTTAGGGGCACCACTATATCACATTTCTACTGCATTATTATTATTATTATCATCATTTATATAGCGCCAACAGTTTCCGCAGCACTTTACAAAATTCAAAAGGGAACAAGATACAGATAAGTCGACATAGGATGGAAACACTAGGGGCTCTATTACATTCTTCCTGCAAAAACGTACGCAGAACACGTGAATTTTTGCGCGCAGCGTTAAACGTTAACGAGCGTAAAACAACGCTGGTATTACAATCCTCGCGCATTTTTTCATCCGTCAAAAAATAACGCGCGTAAAACGGATGCGCAAAAATGCACGCGCAGCAACATTGCGCGCAGAAATCAGTGTGCGGACAGTTTTTTCATGCGATTCAGCCAATCAGAATTAAGAACCACAATTGTCTCCCGTTAAGTTTTTGTGCCTGTCAAAGTCAATCTGCGCATATATGCTGCATCAATAAAAAAAACAGGCACAACTTCTCAAATTTATTGGTTTGGTATGTGTAGAATGTGTAACTATACTGTGCTGTATTTTTTTTTTGGGCTGGTGTATTTGGGTTCGGCCAGGACGTTCAGATTTGCAATTAACACCAGCATTTCAAAGATGTTAAAATTATGTGCGCAAACGCTGTGCGTTAAATTTTGCGCTGAGATTGTAATACCATCCGCGTACCAGCGCACAAACGCATTTGCGCTCACTATGTTAAGTATAGGACGCGCACAGTACAGTACGCTCGCGCAGCGTTCGCGCAGGTTCACCCGCGGTAGACGTTAACGCGCATTTTTTGCGCGGATATTGTTATACATTGTAATAAAATGGGGTTGAGGAGGACAAGGGGAGTTTTACTAGATGTCAGAATCATTAGTGCCAGCAGTTCGGGAATGGTGGGACAATGGAAACGGCTTCAATCATGTGTGAGTAGGTGAACAGAGGAATGAGTTGCATCAGTAATGTGGTACTCTAATCTGAAAAGATGGGTTTTGCGGGATTTCTTGAAGGCCTGAAGATTAGAGAGTTTGATAAGGCAAGGTAAGTCATTCCATAGGACCAGAGCTGCCAGGGCTGTCTTTAATGCAGGCAGGGCAAAAGGGGCAGTTGTCCCGGGCCCAGTCATTGCTGAGGGGCCCAAAGCAGCTGCTCCTTGGGCCCGCGTAAACCGTGGACGACCGCTGCGGGTGCTAGCGGAATGCATTAACAGCATTTTGCTAGCAGCCCCCTCGATTGGCCATGTCTACTCGTGAGCACCAGCGTGCTCCCTCGCGCAACCGCCGTCCTGTGAAGGCTGTGACACGGTCTACAGGCGAGATCTCGTAAAGAGCGTGTCACAGCCTTCAGAAGACGGCGGCCGCGTGGAGGAAAATGCTGGTGCTCGGAAGAACAAATGGGTCTGTGCTGGGTATATATAATTCTGGGGGTCTGTGCTGGATACATATAATTCTGGGGGTCTGTGCTGGATACATATAATTCTGGGGGTCTGTGCTGGGTACATATAATTCTTGGGGCCTCTGCTGGGTACATATAATTCTGGTGGTCTGTGCTGGGTACATATAAATCTGGGGGTCTGTGCTGGATACATATAATTCTGGGGCCTGTGCTGGGTACATATATTTCGGGGGGGTCTGTGCTGGGTACATGTAATTCTTATTTTTGTGTTATTAGACTATATAGCTATTTGTTTTACACTTGAAAGATAATAATGTTCATTTGTATTTTATTACTGAAAGTTATTAAGATATTAACATGCCTTTCCTCCCAAGAACATATAACTGTTTAACCACTTCCATGCGGAGGACGCGCTCAGCGCGTCCTCCGCATGGCTCCTGCTGTGCGGAGGACACGCTGAGCGCATCCTCCCTTTGGGGTCAGCGTTTGGCCGGGTTCCGGCCGATCTCTGGCCCCCCCGGTGCGGGCTGAAATCCTCGATGTCAGCCCAGCATCCGGAACCGCCGCCGATGAAATTAGGTGTCATCGCGGCGGCGCGATGACACCTAACCCAGGCACCCCCCCCCGCATGTGCGGAGGAGGCGCCTGAAAGGGAGGGGGGGAGGTCCTTCGACCTCTGTCCCTCCCGATCGGCGGCGTTGCGGGGGTTAACCCAGGCACCATTTGGAAGGGCACAGCCTGCCCTTCCAAATGGTACCTGGCATTAACCCCTGGGGAGCCGGATCACGAATCGGCGCTAAAAAGCGCCGGTTCGTGATCTTTTCCCGGAGCTGGCCGACATCTTGGATGTCGGCCAAGCCTCCGGGAACTCCCCCTGAGGACTGGCGTCATCGTGCATAGCACGATGACGCCAGTCCTAGAGTTAACCCCTAACTGCCACCACGGTGGAGATAGGGAGTTCCAATTAACTCCCTATCTCCTGATCCGTGGCAGCTAGGGGTTAAATTTTGGTATGGTTGGATCGGCCAGAGCATGGCCGTTCCAACGATACCAAACACTACAGTGAAAAAAGTTTTTTAAAAAAATAAAAAATAAAAAATAAAAAATAAAATATATTTAAAAAAAAATTATAAAAAAAAACATTTTTTTTTCTTTTTTTTGGTTCGTTAATGCAGCAATATTGTTCCCATTTCAATTATAATGTGAACAATGATGCTGCACTAACAATTTTTGTATGCGGTGCGTTTGTTAAAAATCGCGTAATTTTCCCAAAAAAAAATGTAACGAGACCCCATCTCTAATTTTTTTAACAAGCGCACCCCATACAAAATATAACCGCAATTGCTCGCATGTTAAAATGTGAAAAAAAAACACTTTACACATTGTAAATTATTGAAAATACATATTTTATTGCATTTTTTGTTATAGTATACAGACAGGTCATGACGTATACATATAATAATGACATATTATGAATCTACCGAGTCTGACGGAAAGAACGATATATAATATGTCTGGGTAATATACTAAAATAAGCCTTCAAAACACGTTTAAACATGATGAGCAAAAGCGGTAAAAATGACCTCAGCACAGAGGTGTGAAAAGCCTCAGCAGCGAAAGCGTTAATAGAAAATTTGATGGGAAAGAGCCTAGAAGAGGCTAGAAATGGCAGCTTGTATGTACTGTTACAGATCAATCTAAGGACTTGTTTGTGAGGCAGTTCTTTGTTTACATTATTAAAGCTTTTTGAGACAAGTCTATAATGTATTTGAGTTTTTGATTTTTTTGGGATGTTGGGGGTGGGGAGCAAAATTATGCGGTGGTCGGGCTTTTGGGTGGGCCCAAGAAAATGTTTGCCCAGGGTCCAATCAATATTAAAGACGGGCCTGAGAGCTGCCCTTGAGAAGTCTTAGAGGCGAGAGTTGGCAGCGCGGGTGTAGACAGAGGTCACCAGCCGACCGGAGTTGTCTAGACGGGACATGCTTGCATAGTAACGAAGACACGTAAAGGGGGGTTGAGTTATTGAGCGATTTGAAAGTGAGTGGCAGTATTTTAAACTGTATCCTGAAACGTACAGGAAACCAATGGAGGGACCGGCAGAAGGGGGGGGGGGGTACGCTAGCCTGGTGAGAAAAATAACCAGGGCGCCTGCATTCATTAGACGTAGATTGCAAAGGGGCAGTGCAGGCATTGGGGAGGCCAATAAGTTGGAGTAATCAAGCTGTAAAATGACAAGTGCATGAACCAGCACCTTCGCGGTATCTTGCGTCAGAAAGGGGCGGGGGTGGGTAATGTTCTTGAGTTGATAGTAACAGAATTTCCTCACTGCCTGGATGTGAGGAGGGAAAGTTAGGTCAAAATTGAAAGTGACTCCAAGGAGAGCTTGAGGCGTCTGGCTTATGAGGGTTCCATTTACTTGCAGAGAGATACAGGTGGCATTGAGTTTTTCTTGGACGGAGGAACAATGAGAATTTCAGTTTTGGCAAGATTGAGTTTCAGGAAGCAGGTAGACATCCTATTCGAGACAGCAGAGAGACAGTCAGTGGCTCGCTCCAGGAGATCAGGGGAGGAGAGGTATATTTGAGTGTCATCAGCGTATAGTTGGTACTGGAATCTAAAAGAGCTGATCAGTTTGTCTAGAGAGACAGTGTAGATTGAAAAAAGAAGAGGGCCCAGTACTGAACCGTGAGGCTCTCCAAAAGAGACAGGCTGCTGTGAGGAGGTACGTCCAGAAAATGAGACACTAAACGTTCGTTGGGACAGGTAGGAAGAGAACCATGAAAGAACAGAACCTTGAAGACCTATATCACTAAGAGTTTGAAGGAGGAGCGAGTGGTCAACTGTATTAAAGGCGACAGAGAGGTCATGTCATGTTCACACTAGATGTCCGTGGTTTGGATCCCTATCAACATACCTCTAAGCCCTCCGATCCTTGTGTGATCTGGACTGCTAATCCTATTACTACCAGCCAGGGAAAACAAGCACACAAGTAACAATGAGTATAACTTTGAGGTATCGGCAGTAGGTGTCCGTACTGGACATACACTGGGGCGGAAAGGGTTAACCTCGTTGTCAGATGAGGAATAGCCTGCGTTAGGCCTGTGCTGGTTGTTTATATAATACGAGTCAGAAACAACTTGGTCAATATTACAATCCGGGTCGGCAACAGAGAGGGTTCGTATACAAGCAGGGTTGGCAACGGAGGAGGTACTCATACAGACTGAATCGGTAGCAAGCAGGGTTGGCAACAGATATATAACCTGAGTCAGCGTGTGGCAGGATCAGCAATCGTTCTGAGGCTGCTCTGGGGTAAACCATACATACAGGCGAGTAAGAGATAGAATCGTCAAAAAGGCAGTCCGGGTCAGTAACAGAGAGGGTCCTCATACAATCAGAATCGGCAACAGAGTAGCTGAATCAAGAAATAGAGAATCAGTGAATCGAATAAATGAAACACTCAGCAATGCGGGAAATTGACTCCACGTCAAGGCAATGACTCAGGGGGCATGCTCTTTACTTAAAGGCCGGCGGCTACGCGTCATCACACCGCTCCCCGCGATCAGCCGCAGACATGCCGGGGACCGCCGGAACTCCTGGCACTCGGCCAGCCAGCGGCGTAGCACGCCCGGGACTCCCTTGAGACCCACCAGGTGCCCCAGGTGTGACATATCCCCCTTTACAGGCGGCCACTGGATGACCAACAGGCACAGAGGGGTGAGAAGTGTGAAACTAGCGTACCAGACGAGGCGCATGGACTTCACTGGCTGGTAACCAAGCCCTATCCTCAGGACCATAGCCCTCCCAGTCAACAAGGTACTGTAACACACCCCTGACCATACGAGAATTCAGGATGGCACAAACTTCATACTCCTCCTCACCTTGGGACTGAATAGGTGGAGGAGGTATGTGGACCCTGGTGTACCTGTTGCACGTGAGAGGCTTGAGAAGACTAACATGGAACACATTGTGGATGTGTAGATGTGGGGGTAGAGCCAAGGCATAAGGGTTCACCCTGCGCAAGACTTTATATTTTACCAATGTACCTGGGGGCCATTTTCATAGAAGGAACCAGGAGTTTGATATTGCGTGGGGAAAGCCAGACCCTATCTCCCACCGTATATACTGGGACAGACTTTCTCCTTTTGTTTTTTGATACTGGTCTCCATGGCCTCTTTAACTTTCTCCCATGTCCCTTTTAACAAGGCCAGATGCTCCTCCAGGGCAGGCAAGGTGGTGTCCTGAAAACTAGAGGGAAGCACAGGAAGATCGAAACCATACACTGTATGAAAAAGCGTGGTTTCGCTGACTGCATTATTCAGATCGTATTCAGCCCATGGCAAGAGGTCAGACCACTCATTCTGTTTTTCAGATACAAAGCATCGTAGGTATTGTTAGACATTTTGATAGGCCCTCTCAGCTGCCCCATTAGTCTGGGGATGATAGGCAGAGGAGAAACTTAATTGTATACCCAGATTTTCACAGAACCCTCTCCAGAACCGGGAAACAAATTGAGTGCCTCTATCGGACACAATACCCAGAGGGACCCCATGAAGCCTAACAACACTCTGGATAAAGACTAGCACCAACTCCATGGCGGAGGGTACCTTGGCAAGTGGCAAAAAATTAACCATCTTGGAAAACCTATGAACAATGGTAAGTATAACTGTATTACCATGTGATACAGGGAGATCTGTGATAAATTCCATGGACAATTGTGCCCATGGTCTCTCAGGAACAGGCAAAGGCTAGAGTAATCCAATGGGCAAGGATTTGGGTTTTTTGCTTCTGCAGCATACCTCACATGTAGCGATGTAATCGGTAACATTTTTACGCATCCCTGGCCACCAGAACTGCTTTTCTAATGTAGCCATGGGTTTTGTTATCCCCATAAGGCCAAAAGGTTTTGTATCGTGGTAAACTGAAATAACCTGTACTCTTTCCTCTTCAGGAACGAAGAGTTTACAGGGTGGCTTATCAACTGGAGCGGTACCTTGAACAGACTGCAACCTCTCAAGCAATGGAGAAGAGACAGTAATCATAGTGGTAGCGAGAATCCTCTCTTGAGGAACAATCGGACTTTGGTCAAAGGCATGATGCTCGTATGTTTCGTACTGCCTAGTCAAGGCATCCGCCTTGGTATTCTTGGAACCAGGACAATAGGCGAGTATAAAGTTGAAACTGGAAGAAAAAGAGACCATTTAGCCTGCCTAGCATTTAGGCATTTGGCGTCACCAAGGTAAATCAGATTCTTATGATTAGTGATTATGATTAAGGGGTCTTTAAAACCCTGCAGATGATATCACCATTCTGCCAGGGCTGAAACAACAGCAAGTAATTCCCTGTTACCTATATCATAGTTTTTCTCTGCAGATGTCATTTTCCTGGAGAAGAAACCACATGGATGTAACGGCTTATCAGGACTCTCTCTGGGATAGGACTGCGCCTATACCAATCTCGGAGACATCTACCTCTAACTGGAATGGCAATCCTGGCTTGGGATGTCGTAGGACTGGTGCCGTGATGAACTCTTTGAGCTTATCAAAAGCCTGCATGGCTTGAGTGCTCCATTTTTGGTTCTGAGCACCCTTTTTTTGTCATTGCTGCAATGGGAGAAACCACAGAGGAAATTGTTTTTATGAATCTCCTGTAATAATTTGTGAACCCCAGAAAACTCTGAATTGCCTTTAACCCTTGAGGTAGCGGCCAATCCTTGATGGCGGAGAGCTTCTGAGGGTCTATCTCAAAGCTATCGGGATTGATGATTTTACCCAGAAAATGAACAGATGTTATATCAAACAAACATTTCTCAAGTTTGCAGTATAGCCCATTCTCTAGTAACCTTTTTAACACTGTGCGTACATGAACATGATGTGTCTCCATATCAGGAGAGTAGATAAAAATATCATCCAGATAGACAATAACAAACACTTGCAAGAAGTCCCGTAGGACATCGTTTATGAAATCTTGAAAAACTGCTGGCGCATTACAAAGACTGAATGGCAAGTATTTATAGTGCCCACTTCTCGTGTTGAAGGTAGTTTTCCACTCATGATCCTTCTTAACTCGAACCAAATTATATGCCCCACGCAGGTCTAATTTTGTGTAGATCTTAGCACCTTTAAGGCGATCAAACAGTTCAGATATTAAAGGATTGGAGTATGCATTACGCACGGTTATTCTGTTAAGACCTCTGTAGTCAATACAGAGTCTCAGATCACCCTCTTTCTTAGATACAAAGAAAAATCCTGCCCCAGCAGGATAGGAGGAACGACGTATATACATGTATCTATTACCCTTTCTATATCACTGTTACTGCCCCCACTGAGAGGCTATTCCATGTATCTATTGCCCTTTCTATATCACTGGTACTGTCCCCACTGGGAGACTATTCCATGTATCTACTACCCTTTCTATATCACCGTTACTGCCCCTACTGGGTGACTATTCCATGTGTCTATTACCCATTCTATATCACTGTTACATGGAATAGCCTCTCAGTGGGGGCAGTATCTACAGTCTGTCTCCACCAAGATGGTGGTGAGCTTGGCGGCCCTGCCATTTATGTCAGCAGGGCGCAACCTCCACCACCCTGCAAACTGGCTCCCTAGCAGTAATTGTGGCCGGGCACACCCTGACGTCCTAAGTAGAGGAGGACCCAGCTGGACAGTGGACCGGACGCTGGTGGCCCGAAAGAGAAAGGCAGCCACAGGCCCACCACAACAAAAGAGTGACAGAGTGGTAAGGTAGGGAAGCTGTGGCAAGGGCACTATATTGTGGGTATTGCAACTGTGGCACAGCACAGGCACCACCAGGCACAGCATAGATTGGCACAGGAGTGTCACCAAATCAATCAGTGACTCAGACCACCACTAGAGGTTGTCCTTGCAAGAGCAACATTCAGCGTCCTTTACTCTCTGTCAGAAGACACCAAATACTCTCAATAGAGACCATTATTATGCATCTCTATGCTGATAGGCATGGCACGGATGGGGGGGGCACCAAAACGCATCTTCGTCTGCGTAGACAAAAAATGCTTGCACCGGCCCTGTGCACACCTAAGCTGCAGTATTGTAACCGGAATCCACTTGGTTCACTCGGGACAAGGCCGGACTGGACACGAGCAAGGATTGTCTGAACACGAGTCTCTTCAGGAAAGGCAAACTTTATTTGTGTCATCACACAAATGCTCACACAGGATTGAATTGCAAAGAGTGAGCATCGAACTCCCCGTGACATCAAATCTTATACCCCAAATACATAATTAGGTACATCCCAATTAGCCCACCTCCCGGTGACACTATCCCACCCCACGTGGGTTAATACCTCCCTTTGGCTAATACAAAGACATTCCATTAAATTGGCTGTAAATTGGCAAGCTTCATATTAGTTTCGACAGATCATGATTAGTTCTTACATTCAGTCCGGGCTATGCTCGCCTCCCTAACGCCTGTACTTATTTGTTGTGGCTAACACCTGGTCTATCTTCTATGCTTCCCTTTGTCTCTCAGCGGGCCTCAGCGACCTTGGTGTATCTACTCCTCATTCTGCCCCTCCATGCCAGGAACAGCCTAGACCTTTCTCGGACTCTAATTACTGTTTCTGCTAATCTAACACATTCCTAAATTTCTACGTATGCTTCATTCTAGTTTCAGCTAAAAACCTGCCTAGTTATTTTCAAGTGAACCAATATTCTGAACAAGATGGCCACCTGGCTTATAATCTTCCAGCCTATTTCCACTTCAGTATGAGCCTTTTTCAAAAAAACTATTTGAGAAGTCTTTTTGTTCCTGCCTGGTGAGCAGTCTGGTGCACAAATGACCTAAATGAGCTAAAAATCTGTTAACCAATTGTATTGCAAGCCAACTAGCTTTGTGTGCATATTTTACTCTCTGCTTCTGGAATTGAGAACATCTAAATCAATGTTTCCAAAACCTGTCCTCAGGACCCGCTGACAAGTCAGGTTTGCAGGATATCTGAAGCACAGCACAGGTAATATAATTTGCTGCTCAGTTATTGCAGTATTCAGTCTGCATTTCCCCAAGGTGATCTGTAAAGTCTGGCATGTTAGAGGGTCCTGACTGAGGTCAGGTTCGGGAAACACTGATCTAAATCCAGCAGCATGTGTCACATTCAATGGAGACACTGTTTGAGCCACATACCTGCAGTCACTTAGCAGGGACCATCTGGAGGTATGACCGGAAAGACAAATGTGTAAACATGTTTCCTGCAGGCTCAGTTCCTGCCTCTATATATTCCCAAAGTACCCTATGTACAACAGCACCAATGTGTGGATAAAACTATTCCTAACTGGAAGACTCCCCTCCTCTTTCATTTTTTTTAAAGCTTTTATTTCACTGACGTTTGGGAGGTTCTCACTGTAATTATGTTTATTACCACATATTTTGAATATTTTATTTAAATGATGTTTAGCAAGTCTTCAAAATATTTTGTTATTTCTCTTTGCAATAAAGTTCAAATTCACCAAAGACTGACATAATGATATATCATTACTATTTATAAAATAGACAAAATCTATTTACAAGTAATATGATACTTAAATATATTTAAGCAATCTAATGTTCCATAAAAATGATTCACGGAAAAACGAAGGGCCCGATTCCCCACAACGCTAAAAGGAAGTCTGGAAGGGTATAATTGGCAAGAAACTACCAGCTACGTTTTAACGTAAATATTCTGGTTCAAACACTTTATTAGCAGTAGGCCACAGGATGAATTGCAGCTGCAGACATATACCAGCAGCGGCACCACACGCCGCCACAGGTATTGGCTCCTGGAGTCCATAAGACAATAGGCTTTTGCCAACGTCCAATAACTGCTTCGCCATCTCAAATTTTGGCAAACTACAGTGACCATTCGCTAAATGGTGAATTCCACGTATTTTCGGCTAAATGGAATCGCCTAACTGTGCCGAGGTACAGCAAAAATCAAAGCACAGGACTTGCACGCAATTTCAGTGTTTTGCAAATAGATCCTATTGTATTTTAACACCACGCAATACATAGTCAATTTATAGTCCATATTGTGATTATATTTTTAGAAAGGAGGTAGACACTGGCTACCAAAGTTTAACCTTTATTGGACATATACATTGAACATAAAAATATAAACCACACAAATAAGGAAATATATTGATTCTCCCTAACCAGGGTAGGTTGCCAGGCCACACTTAAAGTGAGCAATTTATATCACTTGATGGTCAGAACATAATCATTCCATTTAGATCATATATCTAGAGCCTCATCGAGGAGATAAAAAATAATGAGTGGATGTGTATATGGAATTCTCATATAGTGTACACTTTCGGTGCCTCATTTAGGAAAAAATAACAGAGGGTAATTGTTTGAAATACTCTGAACAGTCATTCATGAATGGATATAAAATCCTAATTCAATCATCAACAGAGACACCACCCAAGAGGTACAATATCAAAGCCAGCCATCGACCATACAGTAAAGAGTACCTAACAGCGCCCTCATTGGTTAGGGGCAACACAACTAAACCAACTGGTAGGAAGGAAAGATGAATAAAGAAAAAATCTGTTAACAGCCTCTCATCTCGACGCGTTTCGCCGCTCACCAACTGCGGCTTTATCAAGAGATGTCTTCCCTCTAGTCACTCATCCTTAAATAAGGGTAACTTCCTTAAACTTTAATTTCCGGAATCTGTAACAGCTGTGTACCGTAGGCGTAATGCATCCTCAATACCGCCCCTTACAGGGACCCCCAGGCTGCATCACCTAAGCCCGCCCATAGCTCTGGCCGTGACCACTCACGTAAATCAAGTTTCCAGATGACTCAGAGATTCTCCGGATAGAGTGGGCGTGCAACGCTGGTTGCTTAGCAATTGTCAATGATTGGCTAAAAAAGGTAAGGGAGGGGGGCACTGAAAACCTCAATGTATAGTCTCTCTTGATGGTACAGTAAAGGACACAACACTCATATTGAGGTTCCCTGCAGTTCACTCAATAAATCATCCCAGTAAGAAGCATATCCTGACGGGTGGCGACATGACCAACCTAAATGTACAATATACAATGCAAGGATAACCGCCGGGCACCGTTTATCCTTGCATTGTATATTGTACATTTATGGTTGCATATTTATGTTTCAGAGGGAACCCTCCGCGTCATCGGGATACTCTGACCTATGTGATTTGCCATTTGTAGAACCCATGGGCAGACCTACGTGACATAGCCCGTGACTTTTTTCATCTTTTTCCCGTATGTGTTTGAAGACATCGGCACTCCCTAAATAAAGTAGGTTAGATTAGCTACAGGGGGTTGGAATTGGACATTGTTGTCCTCTACTGTACCATCAAGAGAACTTTACATTGAGGATTTCAGCGAACCCCTCCCTTGCCTTTTTTAGCCGATCGTTGACAATTGCTAAGCAACCAGCGTTGCACGCCCAAGGGATCAAGGGAAATATAGTTCCAAAACATTTAGAGGGCCAGGGTTGCTGATCCCTGATTTATAGGAATATTTAATATTCCAATATGTCATTGTACTGCCCTGTCCTGGAATACTTGTAATTAATAGAAATCCCGATGTAATTTGTGTCTGATAAACATTTTGTAAATATCAAACAAATTACACCGGGATTTCTATTAATTACAAGTATCCCAGGACAGGGCAGCACAATGACATATTGAAATATTAAATATTCCTATAAATCAGGGGTCCGCAACCCTGAACCTACAAATGTTTTAGAACTATATTTCCCTTGGGGCTCTGCAAACCTAATGAGCAGCCGAGCATCACAAGAAATATAGTTTCAAAACATCTGGAGGGCCGCAGTTGCCCACGCCTGATTTAAAGTAAATTTACCTAGTTTCAGCAAGCAGTATCACACATACATTCTAAGTTTCAGTCAGTTACTTTTTTTTCCTACGTGTCCACAATGTGATCTCAATCACTTGTTTCTGAATTCTCCAGTTAGAGCACACTGCAAAATGTATCATGGTGCTCAGTCCTCCTACTGAGATCTGTAGGGCAGAAAGATGCTGGCTGGAGGTATGAGGTTGATGCAGCTGCTGTCAGCTTTGGCAGCCATACCATTACACCATTAACTCTCATGATCGCTTGGGGCTGATGTGGGTTAGATTATCAGGGTTATTCAAAGAGATCCGAATTGCATGAGAAATTTAACCGAACGCTGAAAATCAGCATTCGGTTACCTTTCTTGGCCATTCGGCTATCCAGAGAGCAGGCAATTCGCCAAATCCTGGCGAATTGCCTGAACATACGGTGCCTGTTCGAGGGCAGTGAAAACCCCATGAAAAAGCACTGCTTCGGCTATTCAGAGAACACAAACCAGCAGTGAAAGGTTCCCGAAATGCCCTGCCATTTGGTGGTTTAATTCGGCAAATTTATTCAGGAGAATCCCATAGGCTTCAATGTTAAAAATATTCCCGTTTTAATTCAATATCTAATAAACAGTTCATTATAAAATTCTGCAGTAAAGAGTCTCTTTATTTATAGATTTTTTTAGGATATTTTAAGCATTTTTCTGTTTGTTTTTTTTAAGTTTACTTATTTTTTCTGTAACAGTCCTCTTTATTATCATTCTCTGGACCTCATATGCAAATTTCAGAAATTTTCGCTCAGTAGTTTCTTTGCAAACAGTATACAACAAACAAATGGTAGGCGCCCCTGCCTGTACCGCCACCAAATCTCCAAAGCCAGCCAGCAATCAGTGGTTTCTCCCAAACCAGTGTACAATCAAGAAACAAATACGTAACTGGCGGCGCGATACCAGTCGCTGCAGGATCTTTTGGTGGTTCTCTTTGGTGGTACCGTCCACATATATGAAAAACAATGAAAGATACAATAGTGTAGACGGAAATACAATTTTCAGTCGGGATATCCGCTTCCAATGCCAGTGCATAAGGAGACATGTAAAGAAAGAAGAAACTTCCTTGCGTAGATCCGTTGGAAATATAATCAAAGTACGTATGAAGGAATTACACTCACATGTGATGGAGCTTAAAGCCAAGCTCTAGGATCAGACGCCTTTGGACTTATTTAAGGTAAAGCCCATGAAAAACCTCTTTAGTCAGCAACACACCAAGGATTGATGAAAATTACCAAAATTTATTTACCATAAAAACAAATAAAATAAAATAAAAAAGATCAATCTGGCTCAGCCAGTATACCCAGACGCGTTTCGCCACATAACGTGGCTTCCTCAGTCGGTTTACAGGTAATAATGTGAATGACAATATATACTCTCTCAATTACAGTTTTAATTGTCCCCAGGTGCAATTTGCTGAATAGGCGTGCGGTCCACGCCTCGAATCGATGAGATGCGAATGTCCTCCGCGGGTCCGCCATTTTGCGCATGCGCATTTGCAACGTTTGCGTTCCAGGGTGGGCATCCGCCATCTTGCGCATGCGTGTTGTTAGTTCTCCCCTTCCGATCGGCGTATCGCATCCCGAATCGCCTCTTTTACCTTATAATGTACAAAAAGGCAGGCTTGAGGCTAAACTATTGCTGGGGCTAGATGTCTACATCCCCAAGAAAGCTCTGTCTGGCACCATTCATATATTAATAAATGGTGCCACATATTTAACAGTATGCATTCCCATCTTTACATCTCAAACCTCTTTAAATCTTATGAGACCTCTCATGTTCCACATTTTTGGACTCGTTAATAATAATTATGGCTTACGTGAATATTGTGAAATACAATTAGTGCAACTTGTATATTATATTAACCCTAAATTTTAATCTATGACCATAGAAATGTGACCATCTAGCCCAATATAGCGAGATTATTGTTTATTGGGTGAATAACAAATGTGTTATACAGGATATAAACCCTATGTGTTATACTAAAATTTGGTGTATCTATTGTATATAGATGTGGATGAGTGTGTGCATCTACAACTGAATCAAATGCATGTAATGAAGATATGACTACATATCTATGCTATATTAATATCTAACGTGTTATGGACATTATAAATCCTAATCGTGTAATATGCCTAAATGTAGGCTTATATTATGTTCACTACTGTGAACATATAAGTGCATTCACTGTGTATAGTATATATCAATGCCGTGCTATTTGTCCTTAATTTATATAAATTAGGAAATGTGGTTGAGATGATTATTATTATACCATTATGAGTAGGATACCTATATAGCCTAACATAATATGTGCTGTTGAAAACATGGTTGGTAACCAACCAATTCATATACTAATAATTATGATTGGTATGTGATTAATTATTAAATATACTTATTAAACATAATATGGAATTCTATAAATCCCAAATGTGGAATAAGAGGGGCCTCTATCATTTTATAGAAAATGTATAACCTCAAAGTCGTCGTTCAATCCGTTAGGGGCCATAGTGCCATGCTCAAAGATATATCTCATTTCTGCCTTCCCTAGTTTATTAGGTAGATTTTCTTCAATCTCTACTTTTTTTATTTGCTCTAATGCCCAAAATTTGACTCCTATAGGTGAACTATTATGGTGTATTTTGCAGTGTAGAGAGACCGAATGTTTTTCATAGCTGTTCCTAATGTTTCTGGCATGTTCTGCTATCCTAACGTTGAGGGCTCTTTTAGTGCGCCCTATGTAGCCTAAACCGCAGGGGCATTCTAACATGTAAATACCATTTTTGGAACAACAATTAAGGATCCCTTTAATTTTGACCTGTTTGTTTTGTTTACGGTTAAAATATGAACCAATGAAATTTTTCTTATTGGAAGTAGACCTGCAGGTCAAACACATACCACATTGGTAGAAACCCTCTTTTAGCCCGAAATGGTTAGTGATGTTACCTTCTTTCTTTCTGGGTTTACTACGTACTAGATTGGATTTGATGTTGCCAGCCCCCCTAAAAACTATTTTTGGAGTAGGCCCTATGACCTCTGTAAGGTCCGCATCATTTTTCAGCACTGACCAATGTTTTTTCAAAATCTTTTTTATCTTGTCTGCTTTGTTGTTGTAGTCACAGACGAAAAGGACCTCCTTGACCTCTTTATTCTTGGGTTTGTACTCCAGATATTTGTCTCTGCCTGTCTGTGATAATTCCAAAATTATATTGTCCAACTCTGCATTGTCATACCCTTTATCTAGAAAATCTTGCTTAAGGGCTAGGGCCTGTTCTTTGTAGGTATCTGTGTCTGAGCAATTTCTCCTGAGTCTCATAAATTGCCCTTTAGGGACACCTTTAAGCCAAGGAGGGTAATGACAGCTGGTGCGGTCGTTGAATGTGTTTTTATCGACTTCTTTAAAGAAAGTCTTAGATCTTATACAATCTTCCTTTATGAATATATTTAAATCTAAGAAGTTTACTTCTTTCTCACTCCAACAGCTGTCTAATTTGATACCCCATTCTGTACTTTCCAGACTCTCAAGGAAGGGTCGCAATGACACCTCTCCTCCCCTCCAAATAAAGAAGACGTCATCGATATAACGTCTATATGCATGGACACTTCCTTGCGCCCAGCCACGCGACCCATACACAAACCTGCTCTCCCAGGCTGCCATGTACAGATTGGCGTAGCTGGGCGCAAATTTAGTGCCCATGGCCGTGCCCCTGCACTGTATGTAATAGTCCTCTTCAAACTTAAAGTAGTTGTTATTCAATATAAACCTTACGCTTTCAAGGATGAATTGCATGTGGTCAGAATCGATCAAATCGTTTTTTAAAATCTCTTCCTCTAATTTGGTTAGACCTAGGTCATGTGGTATGCTGCTATATAATGCGTTAACATCACAGGTTACCAGAAGATCTCCCTTTTGCCAAATTACCTCATTTAACATTTGAAGCATACTTATGGTATCTTTTAAGTATGATGGAATTTTACAAACTAATGGTTGAAGGAGTATGTCAACATATTCTGATAGGCGACTGCTGATCGAATCTATCCCCGCCACTATGGGTCTACCTGGGGGTTTGATGGGATTCTTATGCACTTTAGGGAGGATGTAAAAATGTGGTACTTTCGTGAATTCTATAGATAGATAATCGAATTCTAATTTATTCAAAATGTTTTTGTCGAGGCCTTCCTGTAATAAGGATGTCAACCTAAGCCTTATATCCCCAACTGGGTCTTTTTTCAATTTGGTGTAGGTGGAATTATCACTCAAAATGAGGAGTACTTCCTCTTGATAAGATTTCTTTGACCAAATTACTATCCCGCCGCCCTTGTCGGCGGGTTTTATGATGATACTGGGATCTTTCTGCAGATTCTTTAAAGCCATACGTTCTTCTTTAGTAAGATTGTCTTTATCTATTTTGGTGGACATCTTTTCTATATCTTTCATGACTAAACTCTCGAACATCTTGATTTCATCCGAAACCATGTGTCTCGGATAGAATTTTGATCTATTTTTTAGAGTGGTGTATGTGTTGGGAGTACAGTTTTGCGCAACTTCCCTTTCTACTGGTTGCTTAAGGAAGTATTTCTTTAAACTCAATTTTCGTTTAAATCTTTGCAGATCGATAAAGACCCCAAATTTGTCCAGCTGGTTAGAGGGGACAAACTTGAGGCCCTTATTTAGAACGCTTATCTCTGCTCTAGTGAGGACCTTATCGCTTAGATTAAAGATTCCTTTCATGGGGATCGCTTCCTTTCTCTTTTCTCTCTCCCGTACGTGTTTTCCTGCTCTCGACCCTCTTCTGATCTTTCCCACGGTCTCTTTTGCCCTCCCCCTTTCTAATCTTATATCGAGGTCTCTGTGCGTTCCCTGCCCGCTGTTCTTGTTTAGGGGGTCCCTCCAAAAAACCTCCTCCTCCTTATGATCATCCAATGGTTCATACCTATTCCTGAGTGGGACAGTGTTTTCTATTTGTTCCCTCTCCCTTTTTTTAGGGGGTATATTAGGGGTGAAATTATGTGTTGCAGTATTCACATGATTCCTTTCATGGAATTGTCTTTCCATGTCTCGCCCATAATGATACGGTTTGTCCCACTGCCGTCTATCTTGTTGTCTATGATATCCATAATCTCTGTGCCGTTGTCTATCAGAGGACAGATGTAAACATCTCTCTGATAGGGGGCTCTATAGTGGTCACTATTGACTGGATATGTGTTTTTATAATTGTGCTGGTTACCCCAATTATTGCGGTAGGAATTTTGCCTTACATTATGTCGTCTGTGTTTGACTTCTACCCATCCATCCGTGTTAGCGGATTCCATCCTATTCTCTCGATACCTACTATCCATTTTGGTTTCTTCATATTTTTTGTGCACATTTCCCCTCCTGTAATCCTCAACGTCCCTTTCATATTTGCGTTTTTTAATAATCAAAACCTCTTTCTCAATTTTTTCCAATTTTTCTCCTAAGTTCTTATGTATATCAGAAATGTCCTTACTCGAACATTCCTGTTCAATCTGTTTGGACAAATTTTCAACCAGAGTGTTAATGTTGGGGAGCTTCTCTTTCCTCTTTTGAATAACGTAATCCATCATAGTGATAGCAAAACCTTCTAACAATATGTTCCATCCTGAAATAAATTCGGAGTCATCTTTATCAGAAGAAGGCGTCTTCTGAAACCTCAGACCCCTAGGTGTTATTTTATCCTTTTTATATTTTTCAAGGGTGGCTATCTCTAATTTGATTTTCATTTCTTTAATCAAATTTTTCTCCAAATCTAGCAATGGTCTTTTATTGTCTTCATTATTAAACCCTTTGAGCTGGGAAGACACAAATGTGCCTCCTAACATGGATTCAACGTTACTCCCAATCTTATTTCTATATTCAAAGAGAGACATGCTAGGGCTGCCGGTTACCAGTGGGGGAATTTACTATCCCAACAGTATACAACAAACAAATGGTAGGCGCCCCTGCCTGTACCGCCACCAAATCTCCAAAGCCAGCCAGCAATCAGTGGTTTCCCCCAAACCAGTCTACAATCAAGAAACAAATACGTAACTGGCGGCGCGATACCAGTCGCTGCAGGATCTTTTGGTGGTTCTCTTTGGTGGTACCGTCCACATATATGAAAAACAATGAAAGATACAATAGTGTAGACGGAAATACAATTTTCAGTCGGGATACGTATTATAATGTTCCCACTCACAAAGGAAGAGCCCCAACACTGTCTGAGCGGGTCAGCACGTTTGGTCATTTGGTCTTGTTCTGAAGGAGGCGACCTACAACCCTCAGAAATGGTGATCCGCTTCCAATGCCAGTGCATAAGGAGACATGTAAAGAAAGAAGAAACTTCCTTGCGTAGATCCGTTGGAAATATAATCAAAGTACGTATGAAGGAATTACACTCACATGTGATGGAGCTTAAAGCCAAGCTCTAGGATCAGACGCCTTTGGACTTATTTAAGGTAAAGCCCATGAAAAACCTCTTTAGTCAGCAACACACCAGGGATTGATGAAAATTACCAAAATTTATTTACCATAAAAACTAATAAAATAAAATAAAAAAGAGAACCACCAAAAGATCCTGCAGCGACTGGTATCGCGCCGCCAGTTACGTATTTGTTTCTTCTTTGCAAACAGTGTTTAACTTTTCAAACATTCATGCAAACGGTTTTCCTATTTATTCACTTCACTCTGTCTGCGGTCTCGGCTTTTTCCGGCGGTTTTGCTACAGGTGATCGGCTCCTGCTCGGGTTTTTTCCGTGGTTTTCGGCAGGTTAATCCAGATGTTTTTGAGGGTTTTCGGCGTGCATTCGCTGAGTTTTGCGGTTCGTTTTCGTCGGGTTTGCGGTAGCTTTTCCCTGCAATTCGGGGACCCTGTGGGGTTTGCTGAATACATCGCAGGGTCACCAAAATGGGATCGGCAAAAGGAACCGAATTGAAGAGAACGAAAAGTCACCGAACGTGCGGTGACTTTTCGAATCTCTTTGAATAACCCTGTATGAGTTGGATAAACCTGACAGGCAGAGGCTTCATGGGAGAAGCTGTGCCAACACAGACCAGAAGGTGTGGCTACTGTTCAGTCTAAAGGGTACTCTTTGCAGCATTTTGTATGCTAAATATAGGGGGTGACTTCCCGTTTGCAGTCTCCCTTTAAAGTGAGAGAGTGTACAAATGCATTTTGTATTCATTTTTCTACATAAATGTAATGCAACAAGATGTTGTGGTTCTTCTTTGCATCCACACCTTGTACATTGCAGACAACACACCTAATGTGCAGTGAATAGCAAAAGTCTACACACCACTGTTAAAATGTCAAGTTTCTGTGAGGAGAAAAAAAAAAACAAGTCAAAGATAAATCAATTCAGATCTTTTTCCGCCTTTAATGTGACCTATAAACTGTACATCTGAATTGGAAAACAAACAAACTTTTAGGTGGAGGGAGGAAACATAAAAAACTAAAATAATATGGTTGCATAAGTGTGCACACCCTTAAACTAATACTTTGTTGAAGCACCTTTTGATTTTATTCCAGCACTCAGTCTTTTTGGGTAGGAGTCTATCAGCATGGCACATCTTGACTTGGCAATATTTGCTCACTCTTCTTTGCAAAAACACTCCAAATGTGTGAGATTGCGAGGGCATCTCCTGTGCACAGCCCTCTTCAGATCACCCCACAGATTTTCCATCGGATTCAGGTCTGGGCTCTGGCTGGGCTATTCCAGAACTTTAATCTTCTTCTGCTGGAGCCATTCCTTTGTTGATTTGGATGTATGCTTTGTGTCGTTGTCATGCTGAAAGATGAAGTTCCTCTTCATGTTCAGCTTTCTAGCAGAAGCCCTAAGGTTTTGTGCCAATATTGACTGGTATTTGGACCTGTTCATAATTCCCTCTACCTTGACAAAGGCCCTAGTTCCAGCTGAAGAAAAACATCCCCAAAGCATGATGTGATGGTGCCCCCTCCATGCTTCACTGTGGGTATGGTGTTCTTTTGGTGATGTGTAGTTTTGTTTTTGTGCCAAACAGATCTTTTGGAATTATGGCTAAAAGGTTTAAGGCTGGCCGTTGTAATATCTTCATATGACTGATGCAGAGACAGGTGGTGGATGAATTACTTATTCTCTTTATTCGCTGGTACAGACACAGCTCTCCCACTCAGGAAACTGACAACAACAACCCCTGACCCGGAAACATAATTTACATTAACAGAAAACAGGTAACACAAACAACTATGCCCTCTAGTGGTAAATAAGTATAACACTGATCTACTACATCCCCTTCCCTCTGATAACACTAGTTTCAAAAATGCAGTTCACGTGTCTATACGCACACCAAAACGTCTACTAAACTCGGGACTTTCGGTAGACTACCTCCATCCCAGTGAGTTCCAGGACGCATTCTTGTCCTGTGGCTGGGGAACTTACTACTAAGCTAAGCATAATCCTGCAGGTACGTTGGTGCTTTCTTCGGTCTGGTGGATCTCCTTAACTCTTGCTGCTCCTCCACACCTGGAGACTCCGACAGCTGTTCCGTTGGAAGCTCTCCCGTCTGCACCCCATTACCATCTTCTGCAAGAACGTCATCAGAAGGGGGTGCCAGTGGCACCCTATCTGGCATTAATTGGTTCTCCAAACCCGACGGTGTCCCCGGAGATACAATATGTCTAGTTCTCACCTGGTCAATATGACGACGCACAATCTGGCCATTTCCAAGTGCGACTGTGCATGACACAGGTCCCGTCTTTTCCTGAACTGTCCCCGGAATCCAGGCAGGTCCCACAACAAAATTTCTAGTGAAAACTATGTCTCCTTCCATTAGATGTCTCTCCTTAGCATGTTGATCATGATAAAGCTTTTGCTTCAACTGTTTTTCCTGCATCTGACCTTTAAAATCTGGATGTATTAACCCCTTAAGGACGGGAGTAATTTTACAAGTTTGGAACACTTTTGAACACTTCTAAAAGTAGAATTTCAGCTATTCGCTGTTCAACCATAATTTACCTCTTACATATTAAGTGTACCCACCCTTATTATATATCATTTTGTTCAGGAGAAATAGGGCTTTCATCTTCCATCAAAGATTTATATATAAAATATATTATAGTATGAAAAAAAACCTAAAAACTATGAGAAAAAAGGAAATTTTGCAATTTTCAAAGTTCTCCATTGTATTTTTAGTGTGAATGACATTGTACGCTTAGCATTAAATGAAATAAAATACATATATTTTTGGTCGGCAAGGTCTTACGAGTTCAACGGTACCCCCATGTAGAGGTTTTAGGAGGTTTTGGAAAGTTACAGGGTCAAATATAGAGTTTGCCCATTTCACGTTTTACAACTTGAAATTTGCCAGATTGGTTTCCTGGCCCTATGTTGACTTTGAGAGGTTATGGCAGCCCAGGTATGAAAAGTACCCCAACATGTCATACCATTTTGAAAAGTAGACAACCCAGGCTATTCCAAATGGTGTACGTTTTGTTTTTTTATAGTAGTCTCTTAGTCGCAAACTTGGTCTTCATGTTTGTGTTTTGCATTTTTCACACAAAAACTGTTCTTTTACCGATGATATCATGCTCCCTCGACATTTTACTGGCCTAAAAAACTCATATTTCTGGTCGGCAAGGTCTTACGAGTTCAACGGTACCCCCCATGTAGAGGTTTTAGGAGGTTTTGGAAAGTTACAGGGTCAAATATAGAGTTTGCCCATTTCATGTTTTACAACTTGAAATTTGCCAGATTGGTTTCCTGGCCCTATGTTGACTTTGAGAGGTTATGGCAGTCCAGGTATGAAAAGTACCCCAACATGTCATACCATTTTGAAAAGTAGACAACCCAGGCTATTCCAAATGGTGTACGTTTTGTTTTTTTATAGTAGTCTCTTAGTCGCAAACTTGGTCTTCATGTTTGTGTTTTGCATTTTTCACACAAAAACTGTTCTTTTACCGATGATATCATGCTCCCTCGACATTTTACTGGCCTAAAAAACTCATATTTCTGCTCGGCAAGGTCTTACGAGTTCAACGGTACCCCCCATGTAGAGGTTTTAGGAGGTTTTGGAAAGTTACAGGGTCAAATATAGAGTTTGCCCATTTCACGTTTTACAACTTGAAATTTGCCAGATTGGTTTCCTGGCCCTATGTTGACTTTGAGAGGTTATGGCAGTCCAGGTATGAAAAGTACCCCAACATGTCATACCATTTTGAAAAGTAGACAACCCAGGCTATTCCAAATGGTGTACGTTTTGTTTTTTTATAGTAGTCTCTTAGTCGCAAACTTGGTCTTCATGTTTGTGTTTTGCATTTTTCACACAAAAACTGTTCTTTTACCGATGATATCATGCTCCCTCGACATTTTACTGGCCTAAAAAACTCATATTTCTGCTCGGCAAGGTCTTACGAGTTCAACGGTACCCCCCATGTAGAGGTTTTAGGAGGTTTTGGAAAGTTACAGGGTCAAATATAGAGTTTGCCCATTTCACGTTTTACAACTTGAAATTTGCCAGATTGGTTTCCTGGCCCTATGTTGACTTTGAGAGGTTATGGCAGCCCAGGTATGAAAAGTACCCCAACATGTCATACCATTTTGAAAAGTAGACAACCCAGGCTATTCCAAATGGTGTACGTTTTGTTTTTTTATAGTAGTCTCTTAGTCGCAAACTTGGTCTTCATGTTTGTGTTTTGCATTTTTCACACAAAAACGGTTATTTTGCTGCTAATATCATGCTCAGTCAACCTTTTCCTGGCCTACAACATTGATATTTGTGGTCGGCAATGTGTTACGAGATCAACGGTACCCTCCATTTAGCATTTTTAATTTGCTTTTTGGAAAGTTACACGATCAAATGTAGAGTTTGCCAGATTGGTTTTCTGGGCCTAGGTTGAATTTGAGAGGGTATGGCAGCCCAGGTATAAAAAGTACCCCAACATGGCATATCATTTTGAGAAGTAGACAACCCAGAGTGTTGAAAATGGGGTATGTCCAGTTTTGTATAGTAGACACTTGGTCACAAACCCTGGCCACACTTAGTTTTCAAGATTGTGTTTTGCATTTGTTTTACACGAAAACTGTCATTTTGCTGCTAATATCCTGCTCGGTCAACCTTTTACTGGCCTATAACATTGATATTTGTGTTCGGCAATGTGTTACGAGTTCAACAGTACCCCCATGTTGCATTTTTATTTACTTTTTGGAAAGTTACACGATCAAATGTAGAGTTTGCCAGATTGGTTTTCTGGGCCTAGGTTGAATTTGAGAGGGTATGGCAGCCCAGGTTTGAGAAGTACCCCATCATGGCATATCATTTTGAGACATAGACAACCCAGAGTGTTGAAAATGGGGTATGTCCAGTTTTTTATAGTAGACACTTGGTCACAAACCCTGGCCACACTTAGTTTTCATGATTGTGTTTTGCATTTGTTTTACACGAAAACTGTTATTTTGCCGCTAATATCCTGCTCGGTCAACCTTTTACTGGCCTATAACATTGATATTTGTGTTCGGCAATGTGTTACGAATTCAACGGTACCCCATATGTAGCATTTTTATTTACTTTTTGGAAAGTTACACGGTCAAATGTAGAGTTTGCCCATTTCAGGTTTTACAACTTGAAATTTGCCAGATTGGTTTGCTGGGCCTAGGTTGAATTTGAGAGGGTATGGCAGCCCAGGTATGAAAAGTACCCCAACATGGCATATCATTTTGAGAAGTAGACAACCCAGAGTGTTGAAAATGGGGTATGTCCAGTTTTGTATAGTAGCCACTTGGTCACAAACCCTGGCCACACTTAGTTTTCAAGATTGTGTTTTGCATTTGTTTTACACGAAAACTGTCATTTTGCTGCTAATATCCTGCTCGGTCAACCTTTTACTGGCCTATAACATTGATATTTGTATTCGGCAATGTGTTACGAGTTCAACAGTACCCCCATGTTGCATTTTTATTTACTTTTTGGAAAGTTACACGATCAAGTGTAGAGTTTGCCAGATTGGTTTTCTGGGCCTAGGTTGAATTTGAGAGGGTATGGCAGCCCAGGTTTGAGAAGTACCCCATCATGGCATATCATTTTGAGAAGTAGACAACCCAGAGTGTTGAAAATGGGGTATGTCCAGTTTTGTATAGTAGCCACTTGGTCACAAACCCTGGCCACACTTAGTTTTCAAGATTGTGTTTTGCATTTGTTTTACACGAAAACTGTCATTTTGCTGCTAATATCCTGCTCGGTCAACCTTTTACTGGCCTATAACATTGATATTTGTGTTCGGCAATGTGTTACGAGTTCAACAGTACCCCCGTGTTGCATTTTTATTTAGTTTTTTGGTCATTTGACAAGTGATTTTCAGGATTTATGTCGACCTTGAGAGAACATGGCACGCCAAGAAAGAATATTGCTCCAAAGATGACGCGCCAATGATTCTAAATTAGTATTTTGAGTTGTTTGGTGCAGCCACTTTAGAATAGCTGGGCTTAACGTAAACAGGGACAGGCCAAATTCAGGGTATTCCAGAAGTCAGAGTAGTCGTTATAACAAGCCAATGAGTCGGTACAGGCAGCAAACAAAGAGTAGTCGGTATAACAAGCCAATGAGTCGGTACAGGCAGCAAACAAAGAGTAGTCGGTATAACAAGCCAATGAGTCGGTACAGGCAGCAAACAAAGAGTAGTCGGTATAACAAGCCAATGAGTCGGTACAGGCAGCAAACAAAGGGTAGTCGGTATAACAAGCCAATGAGTCGGTACAGGCAGCAAAGGGTAATCGGGACAAAGCAGAAAAGGGGATTTAGTAATTTAGCTCGGTATGATAAATTTTGAAGCACTCGGTTATGCAGAGGCCAGGTAGAGATGGGCAGGTAGGGCAATAATAACTAGAATCCTTTCGGATTCCTTTCTTGCGGCAGACACAACACTTTTTCTGGGGGGACTTTTTACAGCGGGTGGGAGGGACTCGGGAAGGAAAGTGTCTGCCGCTTAATCTTTGGAGATCTCCTGATTCCAAAGCGGATGTAACGGGGGCCGGGGTTAGGATAAGTTGGGATATGATCTCAAGCATGAATTCTAGGAAGGGATATGGCTTTTGTACTGCTGCCTGCTTGTAGAGCACGTACGCATTGAAAATTGCTATCTCGGTCAAATAGATGGCAATCTTCTTGTACCATGCCCTAGTCTTTCGGTTCACCAGATAAGGCTGTATACATTGATCAGCCAAGTCTACTCCCCCCATAAACTTGCTGTAATCTACAATGCACTTCGGCTTTTCCAGTGGCTCAGTCCTCCCTCTCACAGGCACTGGCACTGTACTTTCGTCATGCACTGTAGATAACATGTATACATCCTTCTTATCGGTGAACCGAAGGGCTAGCACTTCTTCCTGACGTAGAGATGAAGAGGAGCCTCTACTTTTTTTGCCTGCTGTCAGGATTTGGGGAAAACCTCTGCGATTCTTCCGCACTGTGCCACACGCAAGGGTCTCGAAACAATATAAATTTTTAAATAGGTCGATACTGGTGTAATAGTTATCGACCCATAAATGATAGCCCTTGTTGAATAGGGGATAGACCAGATCCCACACAATTTTTCCACTGGTGCCAATACAATCGGGGCATCCTGGGGGGTCAAGGTGGCTATCTTTCCCTTCGTATATTCTAAACGCCCAGGTGTAGCCTGTTGTGGACTCACACAATTTATAAAATTTGACGCCATACCGGGATCGCTTGCTTGGGATATACTGCTTGAAGAGCAGTCTGCCTTTGAATTTCATAAGGGACTCGTCTACAGATATATTTTGGTCGGGAACATAATTATCGGTGAATTTGGCAGATATAAGACTGATCAGGGGCCGAATTTTATAGAGGCGGTCATGCATTGGGTCGTTTCTTGGTGGGCACAGTGCGTTGTCATTAAAATGGAGGAATCGCATGAGATTTTCGTATCTATCCCTCTTCATAACCCTTGGGAATAGTGGAGTAGCCAGGATGGGGTTTTTGTGCCAGTAAGACCGGATACTTGGCTTCTTCACTATTCCCATTACGAGGGTTAGAGCCCAAAATTTTTTTAACTCTATCACATCCGTTGGGTGCCACTTGTTACGTCTGTGGCGATGTGAATCCGGATGCGCATCAAGATACTGGTTGGCAAACAGGTTGGTTTGCTCAACCACCATCTCGAATACATCGTCCGACATAAACAGGTTAAAAAAGCTCACTGGCTCACAGTCCTCTACCCTTACTGTGATGCCAGGAGTCGCCAGAAATGGGGGTATTTCTGGGGCAGCCATATTTGGGGGTACCCAAATGCTCTCGTGCCTCCCAGTAGATGGTGGGGGGTCACCATCACTGGAGGGTTCACTAAGGGGCTCTATATCAGAGGCTGTGAGGGTGTCACTGTCGGCGAGAGCGTCGCTCTCAGAGGCGGCCAGGATCTCATATGCCTCTTCTGGGGAATAAAAGCGGGAGGACATTTTTATGGGAGGTCGGGGAACTGATGGGGTCAAGTACACAAATAAAATATTAGAACACCTAAACTAAGCCCTTCCGGTCCTTGTAGTGGCCGGTACTTCTATCTATCTAGACAAGGGTAGTCAGGAATGCCAAGGGTCGTATGCCAATGCGGGTAGTCAGAAATGCCAGGGGTCGTATGCCAATGTGGGTAGTCAGAAATGCCAGGGGTCGTATACCAATGCGGGTAGTCAGAAATGCCAGGGGTCGTATGCCAATGCGGGTAGTCAGAAATGCCAGGGGTCGTATGCCAATGCGGGTAGTCAGAAATGCCAAAGGGTCGTATGCCAATGCGGGTTCTCAATCAGGGGTACACTGCAGGCCAGGGGGTACAGTGCCTGGGGTTTTTTTCAGTTTTTTTTCAGTTATTTTTTTCAGCCAGGGGGTACTGTGCCAGGAGGGTACAGTGCCAGTCTGGAGAGTACAGTGCCAGCCAGGAGGTACTGTACCTGGGGGTTTTTTTTTCAGTTTTTTTTTTTTTTCAGCCAGGGGGTACTGTGCCTGGGGATTTTTTTTTCAGCCAGGGGGTACTGTGCCTGGTTTTTTTTTTTCAGCCAGGGGGTACTGTGCCAGGAGGGTACAGTGCCAGTAGGTGCCTGGGGGGTACAGTGCCAGGTGGGTACAGTGCCAGTGGGAGTACAGTGCCAGGTGGGATACACTGCCAGGTGGGTACAGTGCCAGGTGGGGTACACTGCCAGGTGGGGTACACTGCCAGGAGGGTACAGTGCCAGTAGGTAGTGCCTGGGGGGTACAGTGCCTGGGGGGTACAGTGCCAGTAGGTGCCTGGGGGGTACAGTGCCAGGTGGGTACAGTGCCAGTGGGGGTACAGTGCCAGGTGGGATACACTGCCAGGTGGGGTACAGTGCCAGGTGGGGTAAAGCCAGGTGGGGTACACTGCCAGGAGGGTACAGTGCCAGTAGGTAGTGCCTGGGGGGTACAGTGCCTGGGGGGTACAGTGCCAGTAGGTGCCTGGGGGGTACAGTGCCAGTGGGGGTACAGTGCCAGGTGGGATATACTGCCAGGTGAGGTACACTGCCATGTGGGGTAAAGCCAGGTGGGGTAGTGCCAGGTGGGGTAGTGCCAGGTGGGGTACAGCCAGGTGGGGTACAGCCAGGTGGGGTAGTGCCAGGTGGGGTACAGCCAGGTGGTACAGCCAGGTGGGGTACAGCCAGGTGGGGTACAGCCAGGTGGGGTAGTGCCAGGTGGGGTAGTGCCAGGTGGGGTACACTGCCTGGGGTGTGGGGTACAGTGCCTGGGGTTTTAGGTAGTTTTAGGTAGTTTTTTCTCTCTTTTCTCTCTCTGCTCTCTCTGCCTCTCTCTGCTCCTCAGATCGCAATGAGGAGCAGGAGAAAGGGGCAGAGACAATGTCTTAGCCAATGCAACCTCATTGGCTGAGACATTCTGACAGTTGCAGAGGTGACAGCTTGTCACCGCTGCAACTGACAGCTCCAGGCGCCGGATTGGCTGCCTTGGCGATTCCACGAGGGAAACGGCCCGCCTCCCTTCCCACAATGCCGATCGCCAGCTGGGAGGGTCTGCCCGGGTGTCAGACAGACCCCCAGCCAGCGATCAGCATTGTGGGAAGGGAGGCGGGCCGTTTTTCGCGCCCAGAGGCAGCAAACACCACGGGGCGTACCATGCCGTCCTGCGGCATTAAAGCCCACGTGGTGCAGGACGGCATGGTACGCCCTGCGTCCTTAAGGGGTTAAGGTCCAAGGTGGAACGCAATTTTCTTCCACACAACAGTTCTGCAGGCGATTTTCCAGATGTCGTCTGAGGAGCTATCCTGTAACTAAACAATGCTCTAGCCAGCCTGACCTCAATGGAATCTCCTGAGATTTTTTTCATCAGGCCTTTAAATGTCTGCACCGTCCTTTCTGCCAGTCCATTGGACGCTGCATGGTAAGGTGCTGTGGTTATGTGTTTAATACCATTTCGGGCCATAAACTCTTGAAACTCCGTACTTGTAAAACTGCTGCCATTGTCTGATACCACCATTTCGGGTATTCCATGTTGAATAAAACTCTGTCTGAGACATTGAACATTTACTGCAGAGGTGGATTTATTTAAGGGGTACACCTCTATCCATTTAGAGTAAGCATCCACCAAAATCAAAAACATCTTGCCCATTCATGGGCCAGCATAATCAATGTGAATTATTCTCCATGGGAGGCTTGGTACTTCCCAAGGATGTAAAGGTGCACACTGAGGAGAATTTCAGTTTTCTTGGCACAAGGTGCAAGTTTTCACAATTCTTTCTATATCGGCATCCATCTTCGGCCACCACATATAGCTCCGCGCCAGTCCTTTCATTCTGATTATGCCTGGATGATTGGTGTGTAACTGTTTCAGTAGGTCTGTACGACCTGGGGGTGGAATGACTACTCAGGCACCCCACAAGACACAACCTACCTGCACACTCAGTTCCTCTTTCCTTTTTGCATAAGCTCCAAACATTGATTTATCCACTATTTTTGGCCATCCTCTGAGGACAAACTCTCTAACTGTCAGGGTGGCACCAGGCGTGAGCCGTGGTGGGACCCAAAGTTCAGTATATAAATCACAGGCACTGGGGTTGAACGGGTTAATAAAGGCACTGGATAAATTGAAGCAAGTAAATATGTATATATTGAAACTGTGGCAGATAATGAACACACAGAGCTTGATAACAGCAGGTAAGAAACCAATAAGCACAACGGTGATCTTTGGCAATATGAATATCCAGATACTTCAATATGCAGTACACAGCGATGAACAGGTAGAGCTGAATAATACACAGTCTCTGGTACAGCAGATATGGTGATTGTTGCAGCACAGTAATCCAGTAGTCTCTCCAGGTACTGCAGAATGGAGTGCACAGCAATAGAGGAAAAAGCACAGTCTCTGGTAGCAGATATGATACCTGAGCCGCGTTCAATACCTCAGCCGCTGCAAGTGCTAAGTTAGCAACTTGCCATTGAACGCCGTTCAACCGCTCAGCGCTCAGCAGTGCTAACCTAGCACTTGCAGCAACCCGAGGAGATGCTGCGAGTAGCTGAGTGTGACGTATTAAAGATGGCCGCTGCCATGAAGCAAGTAACAATTCCGTACAGCAAGATGGCCGCCGCCACGAAGCAAGTAATAATTCCGTACAGCAATGTTAATTTTGAGGTTTTTGTTCACCAAAGCACAAAATATTTATTTATTATTTACCCCTGCACCTAGACATATATTACAGTTCAATTTATATATTGTTTCAGAAGTAAACATAAAGTTTATTCATTAAAAACTATCATTTGTGGTGTGTGCGTACAAAACGGAATTGTGCTGACTGCTTCTCTTTATTATATTTTGTCCGAGTGATCCGGAAAACAATCTGAATTTTTCATTAAGAAATCGTCGGCCATTTTGGATTCAAAATTCGCATCCAAAGCGTTCAATGACACTGCTGCAGCAAACTGAATTGCTGCGCTGCAGCAATTCAGCAGCTGCTGAGGTATTGAACGGGCCTCTGGAACCAGCACAGTGGTTTACATCAGAAACTGGATACTTGAACAGTCCAGGAAATAAACAGCAGCAGCAACAGGATCAGGATTGCAGTGATTTGCAGGAGCTCAGGAGGGGAATCCTCTCAGTAGCAAAGCAGGAAGAACAATGCCAGATCATAGAGGAAAGGGCTGACCAGGTTTTAAGCAAATACCACAGGTATCCAGAACAAAAGTTAACCCTTGAGTGGATGCAGACAGTCACCCAGACTAGCCACAGCAGGCTCCAAGGGTTGGGACATGACACTAACCCGCGCCAAAACGGTATCCGTATCTGTCCATTTCCTCACGTGTTCGTCTCTAATCAATGGTACGCCATTTTCTTCCAACAGAAATACTCTCTCTTCCTCAGCAGAAGTCTCCACCTCATCTCCTGCTACCGGCAACCGGCTCAAGCCATCTGCATTTTGATGATCCTTCCCTGCTTTGTACACAATAGAGTACTCATATCCACATAACATCACGGCCCATCTCTGAATGCGGGGTGAGGCCATTTGTGGCACCTCCTTCAGTTTATTAAATAATGAGATCAGTGGTTTATGGTCTGTTACAATGGTAAATTGTCTCCCATACAAGTATGTGTGAAATTTCTGTACCCCAAAAATCACAGCAAGGCCCGCCTTCTCAATTTGGGAATAATTTTTCTCAGCTGCATTCAGGGTCCGTGAGACGAACCCTATTGGCCATTCTGTTCCATCCTCCAGCCTGTGTGACAACACTGCCCCCACACCATAAGGGGAAGCGTCACAAGCCAGGATAATGGGTTTGTTGACATCATAATGCACCAACAAGGCATCCGACTGGAGAAGATTTTTGGACTTTCAAAGTCCTCTTTTGCTCACAACCCCAGATCCATTTAGTCTCTTTCCTCAATAGTGCGTGCAACGGTGCTAGTAAGGTAGACAAAACTGGAAGGAATTTATGGTAATAGTTCAGTAGGCCCAAGTAAGCCTTTAGTTCACTCACAGCCTGCGGTGTGGGCGCATCTTGTATGGCCTGGACTAGGGATGAGCCGAACACCCCCTGTTCGTTTCGCATTCGAACGCGAACAATTTCAAAAGTTCGAATTCGAACGCGAATACGAACCGAACTCAATGCAAGTCAACGGGACTCAAAATTTCAGTTTTTAGAGTGCCCTCCAAGAGGGCATATATGCAAGATATTTGCCATAAAAGGTGTATGGGGGTCCGGGTAGTGCTCTGGGGGACAGGAAACAAGGACAAAAAGTTTAAAAAAATACGTTTTTAACCACTTGAATGCGGAGGACGCGCTCAGCGCGTCCTCCGCATTACCGCTGGTATGCGGAGGACGCGCTGAGCGCTTCCTCCCATTGGGGTCAGCGTTCGGCCGAGTTCCGGCCGATCGCTGGCCCCTCCGGTGCGGGCTGACATCCTCGATGTCAGCCCGGCATCCGGAACCGCAGCCGCTGGAATTAGGTGTCATCGCGGCTGCGCGATGACACCTAATTCAGGCGCCCCCCCGCATGTGCGGAGGAGGCGCCTGAAAGGGAGGGGGGGAGGTCCTTCGGACCTCTCTCCCTCCCGATCGGCGGCGTTGCGGGGGTTAACCCAGGCATCATTTGGAAGGGCACAGCCTGCCCTTCCAAATGGTGCCTGGCATTAACCCCTGGGGAGCTGGATCGCGAATCGGCGCTGAAAAGCGCCGGTTCGCGATCCTTTCCCGGAGCTGGCCGACATCCAAGATGTCGGCCAAGCCTCCGGGAACTCCCCCTGAGGACTGGCGTCATCGTGCGTAGCACGATGACGCCAGTCCTAGAGTTAACCCCTAACTGCCACCAGCGGTGGAGATAGGGAGTTCCAATGAACTCCCTATCTCCCGATCCGTGGCAGCTAGGGGTTAATGTTTGGTATGGTTGGATCGGCCAGAGCATGACCGTTCCAACGATACCAAACACGAATGTGAAAAAAGTTTTAAAAAAAAAATTAAAATTAAAATTAAAAATAAAAATATATTTAAAAAAAAATATAAACATTTTTTTTTCTTTTTTTTGGTTTGTTAGTGTAGCAATATTGTTCCCATTTCAATTATAATGTGAACAATGATGCTGCACTAACGATTTTTGTATGCGGTGCGTTTGTTAAAAATCGCGTAATTTTCCCCCAAAAAAAATGTAACGAGACCCCATCTCTAATTTTTTTAACAAGCGCACCCCATACAAAATATAACCGCAATTGCTCGCATGTTAAAAAAAACACTTTACACGTTGTAAATTATTGAAAATACATATTTTATTGCATTTTTTGTTATAATATACAGACATGACATAACGTATACATATAATAATGACATATTATGAATCTACCGAGTCTGACGGAAAGAACGATATATAATATGTCTGGGTAATATACTAAAATAAGCCTTCAAAACACGTTTAAACATGATGAGCAAAACCGGTAAAAATGACCTCAGCACAGAGGCGGGAAAAGCCTCAGCAGCGAAAGGGTTAAAGGAACAGTGAGTTTTCCATAAAATAAGGGTTAAAAATAAAAACGAAAAATTCCTTCAAATATCGTGCCTAGGAGGTCCCCATAACCTGCCCGTGAAGTGGCGGATTTGTAGGATGTATAGAAACATTTAAAAACAAAAAAATGACATTTCAAATGACGGTAAACGGTTTTCCTTTAACCACTTCGCTGCTGAGGACGCGCTCAGCGCGTCCTCAGCAGTCCCGCTGGTGTGCTGAGGACGCGCTGAGCGCGTCCTCACATTGGGGTCAGCGTTCGGCCGGGTTCCGGCCGATCGCTGGCCCCTCCGGTGCGGGCTGACATCCTGGATGTCAGCCCGGCATCCGGACCAGCAGCCGCCAGAATTAGGTGTCATCGCGGGGGCGCGATGACACCTAAGGCTAGGGTCAGACGAACGCATTTTTCACGTCGTCCGTGAAAAAGTTCGGTCGAACGAACGTACGTATTTTCCCCCGGAATACGCGATAGCGGTCATACGATGCGCCTTTTCGTCCGTGATTTTGTACGGATCATCAATAAAACACTTTTTGAGTCTGGACGTTATGTTGGCCGGACATTAGCAGCGTCTGACGTCTCCTAATCACGCACACACGCCGCTATGCGGCCGCAGCGCACTCTGTACGTCAGTAGTAGCGGTTTGACGTTCTCGAAAAAATGCGTTCGTTGGCCACTTGCGTTGCGCGGACGAACTTTCGTGCGGCCGTTCGTCGTATGTTCCCCGGCATTGGACGTCATTTGCTGCTAGTACGGCCGTGATTTCGTGCGGCTAAACGCACGTTAAAACTGCGCTAGTCTGACCCTAGCCTTATTCAGGCGCCCCCCCCGCATGTGCGGAGGAGGCGCCTGAAAGGGAGGGGGGGGAGGTCCTTCGGACCTCTCTCCCTCCCGTTCGGCGGCGCACAGGGGGTTAACCCAGGCATCATTTGGAAGGGCACAGCCTGCCCTTCCAAATGATGCCTGGCATTAACCCCTGGGGAGCTGGATCGCGAATCGGCGCTGAAAAGCGCCGGTTCGCGATCCTTTCCCGGAGCTGGCCGACATCTTGGATGTCGGCCAAGCCTCCGGGAACTCCCCCAGAGGACTGGCGTCATCGTGCGTAGCACGATGACGCCAGTCCTAGAGTTAACCCCTAACTGCCACCAACTGTGGAGATAGGGAGTTCCAATGAACTCCCTATCTCCCGATCCGTGGCAGCTAGGGGTTAAATTTTGGTATGGTTGGATCGGCCAGAGCATGGCCGTTCCAACGATACCAAACACTACAGTGAAAAATGTTGTAAAAATAAAAAAAAATGAAAAAAAATAATTAAAAAAAAAAATTAAACACTTTTTTTTTTTTTTTTTTGGTTTGTTAATGCAGCAATATTGTTCCCATTTCAATTATAATGTGAACAATGATGCTGCACTAACGATTTTTGTATGCGGTGCGTTTGTTAAAAATAGTGTCATTTTCCCCAAAAAAAAATGTAATGAGACCCCATCTCTAATTTTTTTAACAAGCGCACCCCATACAAAATATAACCGCAATTGCTCGCATGTTAAAATGTGGAAAAAAACACTTTACACATTGTAAATTATTGAAAATACATATTTTATTGCATTTTTTGTTATAATATACAGACATGACATAACGTATACATATAAAAATGACATATTATGAATCTACCGAGTCTGACGGAAAGAACGATATATAATATGTCTGGGTCATATACTAAAATAAGCCTTCAAAACACGTTTAAACATGATGCGCAAAACAGGTAAAAATGACCTCAGCATAGGGGCGGGAAAAGCCTCAGCAGCGAAAGGGTTAATCTATTCATAAACAACTGCTTGGGGCGGTAGCCTGTATGAAAAGACATTTTAGGATACACAGAACAAGTTTAGTGATTTTTTGGCTAAATTATGGCGAAACTTATGCAGGCTTTGGATGAAAGTAACAATAGGTGCTTTAAAATTGGGCCTTTAGTGTCGGCAACAGTGCCGTCACACCGTAACCCCTCTGTGGTATTGTGGAAGAGTGCAGGGTTGGACCATGCGGTCCTATATTAAAAAGATATGAATCTGGTAAAGGCGTCAGTGCACCCAAATATTGTGCCTTTGGTGGCAGCAAGTGCCTTCACACCATCAGTGGCGTCACTAGGGTTGGTGTCACCCGGTGCGGTAACTCATGTTGTCACCCCCCGAGTTTTACGTTTATTTTTTTAACTACACTTACTCATAAAGCAGTACTCCCATATAATACTGAATGCTCATACATACACGGCGCACATTACTGTGAGGTTTAAAAAAATCTAGAAATAAAGAGACTCTTTACTACAGAATATAATAATAAACGGTTTATTAGATATTGGATTAAAACGGGAATATTTTTAACATTGACGTCTATGGGGCAAAACATTTCCCACACCGAATACACGAAAATGTCCAAAATCATGAAAAAAAGTCGATACGAAAAACGAAACGAACTGAAGCGGAAATCGTCCGAAACGATCCGAAATGAAACTTGTCGAATTACGAACGAAATGAGCCGAAACGAAAATTTTATATCAACACGCAGACCTATATATATATATACGTATAGATCAACATGCAGATATACATATACACCCACCCACAGACCTCAGACCATATACACACATACGCACATGGGGAGGTGGCATGTGTACAATCTTAACTAAATGCTCCCCCACCATTTGGCTGATCCCTCCAGAAGAAATGTTGAACCCGACAGAGCAGAGAATATATATATATATTTTTATAAGAATATAGATATATATATATATATATATATACCGTATATCATACCTGTCCTTACCTTCCCCTATAAATTTGCTAAAAATATACACACACAAAAAACAAACCACTGCCTGAGACCCCGCGCAGCCCACGTGCCACCCCCCTCTACCTGGCTGAATGTATCTAATATATATAATTAAATACATTCAGCCAGGTAGAGAAAGAAAAAAAAAAGTTTTTATGTTCCCGGAGACAATTAAAAATGTCCTCTGATTTTATTCTTTTTAGAAATGTGTCGCATTACCTTAGCCTGGTGGTCAGTGGGTGCTCCCTGGATCCTGGTGGGGGCTGGGGGGGTCTGCCATGGCCGCAGGTGCAGTGGCTCCCTCCCTGCGCTGCCTGTCTCTGCCAAATGCACCCGGGTGGCTAGCCCGCAGTCGCAGCTGTCATCCGGCGGCCACTTGCTCCTTGCTCCTCAATGCTCCTCAAGGGGATCCTTGGGAGGCCCCTGCAGGCTGCCCTCTACAGTGCCTGATTAGAGTGCCTTGTCTGCCTGATGTTTTAGTAACTAGAATGTTTTATCCCATAGGCTTCAATGTTAAAAATATTCCCGTTTTAATTCAATATCTAATAAACCATTGCTTATAATATTCTGCAGTAAAGAGTCTCTTTATTTCTAGATTTTTTAAGCTTTTTTATATTCTTTTTTCAATTATTTATTTTTTTCGAACTCGAACCCAACACGCCAAAAAGTTCGAAGTTCGCAAACTTTCGAACTGCCAATGTTCGAATCGAACTCCGAAACTGATCGAACCGAACGGCTCATCCCTAGCCTGGACCTTTTCCGCAACTGGCTGCACACCTGCAGCACTGATCTTGTGACCCAGAAAAAACACTTCCCTTCCCAGGAATTCACACTTACTCCTTTTCAGTCTCAGTCCACTTTTTTTTAGCCGAGACAAAACTATGTGAGACACTGTATATTGTATTTATGCCACCTGCATCTTTTGCCTTACTCACATCCTCTTCTCTCATTAAATGTGACCTCCTACCGTTCTCCTTTTCTCTCCCCCCCCTCAGTCCGTGAAAGCATCACGAGCTTGAATTTGCATGCCCATTTAATGTGTCCCCGTTTCCCACATTTGTGGCACAGTTCCATAATAAACTTGCATACGTTGGGCGCATGATTCCCTTTGCACCTGTAGAACTCATAGTCCATGTTCTGCCCTCTCTTATCCTCTGAGCACACCTTATGCATTGCCGCCTGCAACGTTCGTGACATTGGAGTCTGCGATTCTTCATCCCCAGATAGGCCTTGGAGATCTCTTATATGTCTGTTAGCTGATTCCATCGCCTGACATATATTAAGGGCCTTTTCAAAAGTCAAATCCATTTCCGACAACAGCCTTCTCTGCATTCTGTCGTCATTTATGCCACACACCAGCCTGTCATGAAGCATTTGTTGAAGCGTATGCCCATACTCACAGTGTTGTGCTAACTTTTTCAACTCTGCCACAAACTCAGCCACTGTCTCGTCCGTTTTCCGAGTGCTTGAATTAAACTTGTATCTCTGCACAATCTCACTTGGCTTTGGATTAAGTGTCTCTTAATACAGCCCTCGAAATTTCCACTCGCCTGCTCGCATTTGGCGAGTGGAAATTCAATGCGTGCGAGTAGGGAGGACCAGGGCTGGCCAGACCATGGTGCACTGCGGAGCAGCCGCTTGGAGCGGCAGAATCTAGGGCAGGCGAGGGGGGCGGCATATTTTTGCCGGGGCTGTTCTCTTTTTTCTGGCGCATGCAGGGCTTTTTTTCTGGCTACACAGTACCGGCAGCACCTCCCCAGCCAACAGCCCGTATCAGTGGAGAGAGATGGAACGTGATGCTCCTCCCACCTCCAACACGGACAAGCAGGGAATCGGAACGCTCGGGAGCTCATGCTGGCCAGAAGGGGACGTACTGCAGAAGAGGAGGGTATACAAGCCGGGACAGATGCTCCCTCCCAGTTAGTGACATGGGAGGACTAGTAAAGTAAAATCCCCCCTCCATTTGATGGTCAGTGCCCCAGCTCTGAAAGACAGGAATGCCATCAGGGCAATAAAGGTTGTACACTTGTAAAAAGTCCCAAGGCCTATAGGGAGCTCGGTGCAATTGAAAAACCTAGTGGCATTTACACAAGCTGCTGCTAGATGCCCAGGCCTGTGAGAGTCACTGGATCCCTGTAACTTACAGCAAATTCCTTGGTGGTCTCCTGGCAGATGATCAGCTCCATCCGCTTAGCTCTCTCCTTAGCGGCTAGTTTCCTACCCACTAGAAAGACCCCTTTCGTCAAAGCAGCCATATGAAAGTAAAAAAAATCCCTTTATGGGTTAGGGAACTAGTGATCATTCTAGTGCTTTTCCTATACAAGACTTCACCATGGGAGGGGGGGGATTCTTTAGCTGAAGGGGACAGCTTGTTCAGTGATTAAGATAGTTAACACCCTACTGGGAGGAAGGGAACACGTCATAATCACAGAGCTATGTGGTCTTCACCTGTCAGGTACAGAGCACAGTCATCACCCATTGGACCAGCAAGAATCTAGCCTTACACTACAGGGGCTCCTGTCAAACCAAACTATGCCCAGAATGAGTCTGCCTCCCTCCAGATTTGCGTGCGAATAAGGAGGACTTACCTGGCAGGTGACACAGGCTTTTTTATTTTCTTAACCGCCGGAGCAGTCATATCGGCAGCGCGGCAGCGTTAGGCTCCGCCCCTACCGCGTGACTTTCTATAGCCACGTGTGGCAGGTCACCTGACCCACCACATGATGCGTCACAGGGCAGCATTCTCCACGCAGAAGAGGTGGTGAGAGCCAGCGGGAGACAGAGGAGTCATCCAAAACCAAGGTAGAGCAGCGGAAGCCCGATCTGCCGCCTGGGAGTTACACTGGTAAGTGCCAAACTTAGGGGACCTGAGCCAATCTAAGGAATGCATGGAAAGCTGTCTGGTGTCAGTGGGACAGTCACAGTGCAGCCCTCATAGCCACGTAGCTCCATTACAGCGCCATGCGAGTCACCGCAGAGGGAAGGACCTCTGCTGTCACTTTAAACGTGGAGACCTTTCACCTGGCTGAGTATGATGGGAGTTATAGTGCGCGGCTCCTCGCAGGCAGGTTCCATTAACCCTATCCAAACCCCACATTCCCCCATGCGCTTAAAGCGGAGCTGTAATGACTCTGTATGAACACTACGTCCTCCCGGCCTCTATAAAGCAGCACTGTAATGACTCTGTATGAACGCTGCATCCTCCAGCCTCTACAAAGCAGGGCTGTAATGACACTGTATGAACGCTACGCCCTCTCGGCCTCTGTTATTTATTTTTGTAACTTTATTCACAATTGTATTACAATAAAACATTTAAGTGTCATTTCGTAGATAATTTAAGAGGGTGTGTTTAGGGGCGGAGTTAAGGGCAGGTAGGTGGGGCAACTGGTGGCGAGTAACTCTTATGGCCTGGCTAGTAGCTCAGGACTTGAAATTTTGAGCCCTGTCTTAATACATAATGTTTTTTGCTCCTATTTGAATAATTTTTGGTCTGTTACCCAATATTGTCTGCAAATCTTTATCTTTTAATAAAATTGGCCATAATTTTTTGATAATTTTATTAATAATAAAGGTATCACTGTTAAAATATATAAATGGCACTATATCTCCTAGAGGGTCTTTTTTCTCTTTATATTGCAGCATCTCATGCCTATCACATTGGGAGATATGATTGATAGTACTCAGTTTTTATTAATCACACTGTTTCAGCACATTTTAAAGATATACATGATAAGAATCCTGATGGGTTACGTTTTTTGATCCTTAAAAAGGTAAATAAACATTGGAGAGGGGAGAACTTCATTAATAATCTTAATCGAGAAGAAATGAGATTGATTTATCGATTTGATACTTAATCCCTACAGGTCTAAACACAGACTTCGAACTTTATCATTATTTATAAATTTAAGCCTGCGTTTTTTAGTTTGAGTACATATATAGATATATATGTGTATCCACGATAATATGGTCTTTATTAAAGTGTTGACCTGTATCTCTTTTCTGTTTATGAGCATGATCATCTGCAATATTGCACAACCTCTACGGACATTTTTCTCAGTGAAGATCGAGCTCGGATTGTTCCTCTGCAAACACATTAAGTTCCGCTCACAGTCACGTGGATACTCCTGAAACTAAAGCGAAACTCGTCCAGATCCGGATGCAACGTCATTTGTTTGCTCAGAATTCAGGCGCGAAATGAACCCGGAAGTGGTGACGGCGGCGTTCATCTAACATCACGAGTAAAAAGATCCATTTACTGAACAACTCCCTCTAAGAGAGGACTATATAAAGACTGCTGGATAAGCCTGTACTCTCACTACTGATGAAGTCCTAGCACTTATTGGGCGAAACGTGTCTAGTGCTGTCCATTTTATTCATCCTTTTTTTTGTAATTGTTATCTATGTTGTATTAAAACGTTTTTATCTCGATTGGCATCTGGATGATTGCATCCTGTGATTTATATCATTTTAATTTTTTGAACCGCAGGGTCCAACCTTGCACTCTTCCACAATACCACAAAAGGGTTACGGTGTGAAGGCACTTGCTGCCATGAAAGGCACAATATTTGGCTGCATTGACGTCTTTACCAGATTCATATCTTTTTAATATAGGACCGCATGGTCCACCCCTGCACTCTTCCACAATACCACAGAGGGGTTACTGTATGGTGGCACTTGCTGGCCTGGCACCAAAGGCACAATATTTGAGTGCACTGACGCCATTACCAGATTCAGATCTTTTTAATATAGGACCGCATGGTCCACCCCTGCACTCTTCCACAATACCACAGAGGGGTTACGGTGTGACGGCACTGTTGCCGATGCTAAAGGCACAATTTTAAAGCACCTATTGTTACTTTCATCCAAAGCCTGCATAAGTTTCACCATAATTTAGCCATAAAAAAATCACTAAACGTTTTCTGCGCATCCTAAAATGTCTTTTCATACAGGCTGCCTCCCCAAGCAGTTGTTTATGAATAGATTAAAGGAAAAGCATTTACCGTAATTTGAAATGTAATTTTTTTGTTTTTACATGTTTCTATACATCCTAGAAATCCGCCACTTCACGGGCAGGTTATGGGGACCTCCTAGGCACGATATTTGAAGGAATTTTTCGTTTTTATTTTTAACCCTTATTTCATGGAAAACTCACTGTCCCTTTAAAAACTTTTTTTTAACTTTTTGTCCTTGTTTCCTGTCCCCCAGGGCACTACCCGGACCCCCATACACCTTTTATGGTAAATATCTAGCATATATGCCCTCTTGGTGGGCACTCTAAAAATCGAATTTTGAGTCCCATTGACTTGTATTGAGTTCGTGTTCGAACTTTTGAAAAGTTCGAGTTCGAATGCGAACCGAACTCGGGGGTGTTCGGCTCATCCCTAGTTGGGACGGCCACATTACATTCCGTGTTCATCTAAGGCTGGGGTCAGACCAGTGCACTTTTAATGTGCGTTCTGGCACACATAATTACGGCCGCACTAGCAGCAGATGATGGGCAATGACGGCCAATATACGATGTACGGCCGCACAAACGTCCGGCCGTGCAACGCGAGTGGAATTTGAACGCATTTTTCTGAGAACGCTGAACCGCTAGTACTGACGTACTGAGTGCGCAGCTGCGGCATAGCGGCGTGTTTGCGTGATTAGGAGATGTCAGACGCTGCTAATGTCCCGCCTACATAACGTCCAGACGCAAAAAGAGTTTTATTGACGATCCGTACAAAATCACGCCCGAAAATGCGCGCCGTCTGAGTGTTTTTCCGCATTCCGTGAAAAAAATACATCAATGCGTTCAGACGCACTTTTTCACGTTCGCGGGGAAAAATGGTTTCGTCTGACCCTAGCCTTAGACCTAGCAAAGCTCTGTACCATGTGAGTGTATATACACATGACCAATAAGATAGTTCTCTCACTGTAAAGCATAATACTGCGCCATTGGTCTTATGTTCCTCCTTGTTTTTAAGGGCCCTATCTGACTACGTATTATTAATAATACTCCTGGGAATAAGAACACCAAAAGGAAAAGGTTGTGTATTGGAACAAAACTAAGATTATATATTTTCGCATACCCATAAGGTCACTATACTGTACATGTGTGCTCCACCTGACTCTTATTCGTTTTTTATTGCATGAAAATTGCCACCCTGCAACATGTAGAATCCATACACTGCAGGTAAATCAAAAAGGATTCCCAGGTGACCAATCACTACTAGGAAACAGATTTTCCTGAAGCTTATAAGTTATACATGTGCAGGACAGCACTTTTACATGTGCTCTTCTGTATGAAATAGTAACGTGTGTCCAGGAAAACATGGCTGCCCTGGCAACCCTAGGCGGCCAGACACATGCATAGTTTGGCTGAGTGCCCCAGCCTCCTTGGTTCCCATCCAGTGGCAAAGCTGTGCAAAGGGGGTTATCTGCTAAGCACCGTACTTGCAACCTGAAGTGCACCGAAAGGTGAATTTCTCTGAAATGCAATTTCAGGGTGGTTTGTCTACTCCTAAATGAAGGGTCAATAAGTTAACTATGGTGCAGTTCCCCGCAGATCGCTGCACAGCGACGATGTGCGGCGGCAGAGAAATTGTCGCAAGAAGTATCAGAGCACCAAACTGCACCAAAGTGTTGGCGAAATGCCCTGATTTTTGTGCATATCCCATAGGTTTTAAATGTAATTATTTTTTTAAACCATTATTCCTTTTTTCTGAACAATTTTATAATTTTTTTTTTTTTTAAAAGGACTGTTTCAAAAAGCAGGATGTGCTGGTTTTAGATACAAAACCAGTTCATTCTGGTCTTGACAGCCTCTGCACTCCACCTCTGTCTGATTTTGATCTGGATCGTCCGTGGTCACGCGACAGATCTCACGCAGTGGACGACCTTAGACGACTGGCGTCATCCATAGTCTGAGGAAAAATGTCGGTCGTCCGACTACGGATTCAGTGGTCGGCCAGCCCAACCTTGGTTTCATCAGACCCTAACACATTTTCCCATGTGTGTTTGGGAGACTTCAGTTGTGTTTTTGCAAAATTTAGCCGGGCTTGGATGTTATACTTTGTAAGAAAAGGCTTCTGTCTTGCCACTCTACCCCATAGCCCAGACTTATGAAGGATACGGGAGATTGTTGTCACATGTACCACACAGCCAGTACTTGCCAGATATTCCTGCTGCTCCTTTAATGTTGCTGTAGGCCTCTTGGCAGCCTCCCTGACCAGTTTTCTTCTGGTCTTTTCAACTTATTTGGAGGGATGCCCACGTCTTGGTAATGTCCCTGTTACGCCATATTTTCTCCACTTGATGCCTGTCTTCACGGTGTTCCATGGTATATCTAACGCCTTGGAAATTCTTTTGTACCTTCTGATGGATACTTCTAACAATGAGATCCCTCTGATGCTTTGGAAGCTTCTCTGCGGACCATGGCTTTTGCTGTAGGTTGCGACTAAGAAAATGTCAGGAAAGACCTACTAGAACAGCTGAACTTTGTGTTTAATCAGAGGCACTTTAATTGATGGCAGGTGTATACTGACTCCAATGTAACATGATTTTCAATGTTATTGCTTAATTCTGAACACAGCTACATCCCTAGTTATGAGGGTGTGCACACTTATGCAACCATTTTATTAGTTTTTTTTTATTTTTCCTCCCTCCACCTAAAGGATTTCAGGTTGTTTTTCAGTTGAGTCGTACAGTTTATAAGTCACATTAAAAAGGTGGAAGAAGTTCTGAAATGATTTAGCTTAGTCTCATTTTTTTACCTCAAAAGAAACCTGACATTTTAACAGGGGTTTGTAGACTTTTGCTATCCACTGTATATACCTTTCTGCATTTGTATACATTGCTTCCATCAATGTACTGAGGTCTGTACACACCATAAGGCTTAGGTCAGATGAAAGCAGTTTTAACGTGCGTTTAACCGCACAAAATCACGGCCGTGCTAGCAGCAAATGACGTCCAATGCCGGGTAACATACGAAGAACGGCCGCACGAAAGTCCGTCCGCGCAACGCAAGTGGCAAACGAACGCATTTTTTCTAGAACGTCAAACCGCTACTACTGACGTACAGAGTGCGCTGCGTCCGCATAGCGGCGTGTTTGCGTGATTGGGAGACGTCAGACGCTGCTAATGACCGGATAACATAACGTCCAGACGCAAAAAGGGTTTTATTGACGATCCGTACAAAATCACGGACGGAAATGCGCATCGTATGACCGCTGTCGCGTATTCCGTGAAAAAATACGTCCATTCGTTCGAACGCACTTTTTCACAGACAACATGAAAAATGCGTTATGCTAAGGCTAGGGTCAGACTATCTCCTAAAAACTGGGATTTTCTTGTTTCAGCTCTGCTAAATCATTAGTAGAATTGTGATTTTGCACCTTAATAGGGGTTAAGGGACAGGGCAATGATTAACAGGGTTATTTAGATAGAGGTGAAAACCAGGAGAATGGAAAATTCTAGATCAAAATGGCCAAATCATAAAAATTCTCCCATTTATCTTACTTTCCAAATTGGCTATTTTGACCTAGAATTTTCACTTCTCCAGGTTTTCACCTCTCTCTGAATAACCCTGATCGTTTCTGCATATGGAGTGGTCATGGCTACCCAACAAGTGAAGGCTAATACAAACAGGGTTTTTCAGAGAGCGGTGAAAAGCAGGAGAATGACTGGAGAAAATTCTAGGTCAAAATAGCCAATTTGGAAAGTGAGATAAATGGGAGAATTTTTCTGGTTTGGCTATTTTGACATAGACTTTTCCATTCTCCAGTCATTCTCCTGCTTTTCACCTCTCTCTGAATAACCCTGAATGTCTCGCATGCACATTGAACCATTGCAGACAGGACTATCAGTGAATTTTAACAGCATCTTTAAGATTTGGATTAAGAAGTAGCAACGTTGAAAAAGAAAACAAATCCATAAATACCATGGGCTTCTTGTAAACATGTTAGCACGCAATAAACCTTTTGTTTATGCTCCTACAGCTACAGAAGTTTTTATAGGTTTCCAATTCATCATGTCTGTAAAAAAATCCATTGCATGCCATTCCTGTATGTTATGACAATGTAGCAAAAAGGCTGAAACCATTGGAATAAGAAAATTTTATTACTGATGATTCTCAGCTGCAGTTATATACAGACATTTATAAAATAAAAAATAATGAGGAACAGCAAGGACTGGATTTTTCTGCTACAGCGAGTATGGAGATGCTCATATGTCCTTTATCACCTCCTCCAGCTCCTCCTTGCAGTACATGTGAAACTTCTTTCCAGGCTCAATCGTAGCAAGCTGTAGAACAGAGACACGGGAGATCAGTAGGGAAGAAGGGGAGGAGAGGGCTGTGCAGCTGCTGTGAGTGTGACGGATGTCAGAGAGAAATATCTGCCACTGCAATGCCCCAAAAATAGCCACCTGCCACCAGAATAGCTCCCAGGGCAGAATTCATGCCCCCCACCCCACAGTTCAGCCGAGTGAGAGGAGGAGGTGTCAGTCATATTCCTTAAAACAGGCCAGGAAATCAGATCCAATATTCTAAAGACAGGAAAGGAATTTGTCTTTACTTCCTCAAGCTAGCAAGCAAAGACGGCAGGGAAAAGACATGAGCGCTATTAAACAAACCCAATAAAAACAGTACGTTTATCGTGGGTGCAAAACAGGTCACGTATTTCTTGTTCCTGAATAGTAATTTTTAAGGCACTGCTCCTTAAAAAAATCACGAAGCAGTGTTTTTGAAGTGAAGAGACCAGCTTTTCTGATACCACACTAATCAAAACTGATCAAAGTGATCCCCCAAGGAAAATAAGCTGACACTGACAGCTGTATCCTGACGCACAGCTTTAAACAGCTCGTTAGTGCTTTTGTGTATGTTGGCAAATAATTATTAAAAGAGAAGCTGCAGATATATCTTCTGTTGGTTTACAAAACACACGCACATAAAAAAAAAAAATCAAAAAAAAAAAAAATCACAGAAGGTAGCTTTTCATTGTATAGTATGAAAAGGTATCTGCTGAGATGTCTGAGGTTTCCATTTGATCTTCTGTAGAAGCACTGCTGTAGCCCCATACCAAGTATATAACAGTACATTTGCTCGCTGTTTTGCAGTTGCAATCTACATACTTTTTAGGGGACATTAGACACAATGAATACCTCTATGTTTATGGCGTTCAGCTTCTCTTCCATTACTTGTTTCAGAATCACGAGGGATGATTTAATGGCTTCCTTCAGTGTCATAGACTAGAAAATATGAAATGGCAAATGTGTTATTATGTTAATCCAGAATCATCACAACTATGAAAAGGCATTTCAGAGATCTCTGATCTTTCTCAATGCAACTTACCTTGTGATAAACCTCCTGCAAAGAGCTTTGAGCTCCTTCAGAAGCAGAGCCAATAGCTCTGGCATCACACTGTACAAAAGTTCCAGATGGGTCCATGTGGTACCTGGGTTAAAAAGGAACGGGAGAGACGGTATTTAAATAAAAAAATTGTTTAGTTTAAACTATGCCATAAACAAACACAAACAGATCACAATATGTGTGGTCCCAAAAACATACTTACAGTTGTGGCCCCTTTTCATCTGCCCCTCCAAACAGAAGTGCCACTCCAAATGGACGACTCTGAAACATTTAAGAGCACAAAAGGATGGATTCGTACACAGATTTGAAGGAAAACTCCAATTAGGAAGTGACTTAATATACACTGAAGGGTTCTTCCAAAGATGTCATACAGGGAGAAAAAAAAAAAAAAAGGATTTTGATAAAATAAATCAGAGCGTGGATTATCAAATGTGCACCCTAGGGTACTGACCATGGCGCCTGGATCAGCATCTTCTTCTCCAAATTGCAGAGCCAGATTAGATACGGCCTGAGTGACGCTTTCCACAGTCATGGTCTCGTTATATGTGAACCAGTGATTCTAGACAAAAAGAAAGAAGAAATGAAAATTCTATTAGCTTCAAAGAAATCTTATTCTAGGCAATTTTTCCAAAGATGTGTATCTTGGCAATTTATTTCTCAATGAATACTTTAAGTGCAACTTGCACCTCCAATTTGTGTACCTCTCCGCTCCTTTTGCTCGGTTTGTATAGCAGGTTTCTGCACATTTACACTTCTTATACTCTAGTAAAAGCAGTTCTGGTGACATAGAACATTAACCCTTTGCTGCCAGGCAGGTTTTGCCTGGCGGCGGGGCTTTAAAGCCAACGGAGGATCCAAATACAACCTGCTTGATGGCAAGTCCCTCCCCTGGTCCACCTACGTAGCTGATGCATAGAGTGCATCATTGGCTGCAGAGGGATGGCCTGAGTTCTGGCCGTCCCACGGCAGCCAATGATGCCTGCTGGGGAGGGCGAAGGAGGCCCATTGGAGTCAGCGGGGCATACTATGTCCTAAGATTTGGTCAGGATTTCCCACTATGTGCGCCCGTACTGACGTGTCTCCCGATGCAGCGTTCTGATGTTTCGACAGGGCCGGCCACATGCTGTAATGAACATATGAATTGCGTGCGCTACAGCGGAAGTGCCGAAAGCCTCCCCAAACGCTACGATGCGCATTCGACGAGGCTGCAAAGGAGCTTCCCTAGGAGGATTGAGCCTTGCAGCGCCGAGCGCACTAACTGCGCTCGGCGAGGTGGCCAGACAGGCGTCAGAGTGGAAGGAATGCCCACTCGCACAGACCTTCCTTTCACACTGAAAAACGCTTGTCTGACCCTGGCCTAAATGCCTCACGCTGATTTTATACTTTGTAGCACCTTATTACTGGCAGATCTAGATTCGGGCCTAAACGACAAAAAGGCAGGGTATTGAAATGCATTTCTAAGCAAGGATGTATACGTATGTATGTATGTACAGAGGGTCATTGCAGGCACACAATACAGGAAGCTATAGGTGAATCCAGAGGATCATATAAAATATATAAAAAAGGTACATGCACAGGGGATGTACGCAAGTGCATGCATGCCACGTTCCTGTCAATCGGGACCTTTGGGATTCAGCTCCCACCAACAGCCCTCAATGCTATCGGCATGGAGAGCCAGTTGATTGACTTTCTCCCTGCTGTCACGTGACCTGCCGCAGCATAGAAGAAACTGCAGCATGTTACATCCAACAAGAGCGGAGGCAGCCCAACACTGGAAAGATAACTAGTTAAAATAAAATCTAAAGGATTAAAAAAAAAAGAGGAAGGGAATCAAGAACGTTAACCCTCGTCTCCCCTTCCCTCACGATTTAAAACTAGATTAGCCCCTTAATGCTATATTGTAGCTTGCAGCCAAGGTTCTCTAACGTTTATACCGGTATGGCTATAGTTTGTATTTCCCCAAAAACACAGCTCTGATGAAAATGTTTGTACTTTAGACATACTAGGTCGACAACCAATGGTATCAAGCACAACCTGAAATTTTGTACAAATTAATGCAAAGTATGTAAAAACAAAATAAATAATTTGCCATGGATAAGAGGTTGGAGTCAGTGGAGGGCTAACTGGTGCAAAGGGTTTATCACATGAACTGCGATGTTCACTAGAGAGGGTTCCCCAAGTGGTTTTAAGTCATACAAGTAATTTTGTGCTATCCCCCTCCCCTGGTTGAGGGTCCCGAGGACAGGTTTGGGACACACTGCCCCGCTGCGTAAAGTGCGAGTAAAAGGGACCCATCTCCCCTTGGTTACAGCTGATCTTACACTAATGTACCAGCTGAGAGATTCACTGTGGTCAAATTTCAAGAGTACTGGTTCCATGAACGATCACTATGAATGACAATGCCGGAATGCATGCACAAAACAAACAAAATGGCTAAAGCCCATTACTTCAATGAAAATCTAAACAATAACATATCAAACCCTAGAAACTTTTAGAAAACCATAATTAACATACAAGCACCCCCCCCATCCACTCTCAGCCAGCTGCTGTCAAAGTAAACAACCAAACCCTGCAAAACCCCCTAGATGTAGCAAATACCTTTAATGATTATTTTGTTGGGTGTGCCACCACTTTGATTGCCAATCAGAAAGGCCGCATGCAGGTCAGACCCCTCCAACTGTGCAAAGTCCCTGTATCAGACAGGAATTCAGTTTTAGGCCAGTGCCTGTCAGTGTCGTCACTAAACTCCTCCGTAACCAAAAAATGAAATACCAGTCTGGACCTGATCAAATACCAGCAATGCTGCTGAAAATCAGTGCACCGGCAATTGCAAATCCTGTCGCAACCCTAATCATTGAATCACTGGCGACTGGATACATACCCAAACTCTAGAAGACTGTGAGAGTGGAACCTATCCATAAAAGTGGTGACAGTACTTTGGTATCCAACTACCGTCCGATATCATTGCTCCCTGTAATGTCAAAAATTCTGGAAAAATGCGTCTACACCCAATTATGTGATTATTATCAATATTGGAACTACTTAACGCCAGATCAATCAGGCTTTCGTCCAAATCACTCAACTACAACCGCCCTTTTAAAAGTCTGCAATGATATCCAAGCTGGGATGGAACAAGGAAACCTAACTGGAGCATCTTCCTTGATTTTGCCAAGGCCTTTGACACAATAGACCATGGCATCTTGTTAAAAAAAAAAAAAAAAAAACTTAAAAACTCTGGTATTGGTGATCACAAGCTAAACTGGTTTCGATCATATGTATCCGACCGATCACAATAGGTGTCCATTTCTGGCAGCTCCTCCCTCCCCCTCCCAGTCACTTGTGGTGTACCCCAAGGCTCAATACTCGGCCCCCTGCTATTTACAATATTCATAAATGATCTGCCTAACAGCTGCAAAGCCTCAACTGTACACATGAACGCAGGCGACACCGTAATCTATACCAGCAAACCAACTCTCCCCCAGCTGGAGACCGTGCTGCAAGAACAATTCACAGAGGTAGAAAAGTGGATCAAACTTTTTTTAAATACTGACAAAACTGTAACGATGCTCTTTGGAACAGCACCTAAACTACATAAATTGCAAAATCCCCATCTATGTGTTGGGACAAAATCAAATGGCACGCTGACCACAGTCACTTCTCTCAAATATCTAGGTATGTGGTTAGACCCAAATCTATCCTTTGGCCCCCACATCGAAAAAACTCTCATCTAAACTTTACCCCAAACTAGGTGCCCTGTAGAGAAACAAATCCTGCCTGAGCCCCCCAGTAAGAAAGCAAATTGTACAACAAATGCTTATGCCGGCTATTGATTATGGAGATCTAGTGTATGCAGCTGCCCCACAAACACACCTTCAGAAACTTACTACATTGTATAACTCATTGTGCCGCTTTGCACTACAATGTAACTACATGACCCACCATTGTGACATGTTAAAAGAGGTAAACTGGCTGTCGCTGGAGTCTAAACGCACCCTTCACCTTTCCAACCTGGTGTTTAAGAGCTTTTCTGGGAAGCTGCCACCCTATCTGAATAGACTGCTTCCCCCAGCAGCTCCCGCATCCTATAGCCTCCGATCCAGGACCTGCACCTTACTTGCAATACCGCAATACAAAAAGAAAGTGTCTCGATCTTCATTTTCCTACAGAGCACCGTAGTTATGGAATAACCTCCCAGACGCATATGTAACATAATGACCATTTCCCACATTTATTTTCTGTTAATCTGTATATTTGTGTTGTTTTTTTTAATATCTTGTATTGTATTACTTTGTATTTCTGTAACATTTCAATGTTCTTGAACCCAGGACATATTTGAAAGCGAGAGAAATCTCAATGTATCCTTCCTGGTAAAATACTTTATAAATAAATAAATAAGGGCTGAGCATACCGCTCCTATACGTATGAAAAATGGAATGCACTCAACCGGTTAGATTCAATATATATGTAAGTGAATATAAAGCCATTTTAGCACCTTTGCATTCAATAAACAAAAAAAATACATTGTGTTCGCTTACCTGTGTCTCAACTCTTGCTTTATCAATTAAAGTCTTTGCATCTGCAATTAATCCACTCATTGCGCAGCCTTTGGGAGAGAACAAAGAACACATGTAGCTTGACCACCTTCATATACTTTATAGGAAACATAAAAATGGCGCTATTACAACATACAGAGAATAGGTTTGCACTAGGTCTGGATTTACCGATGTGAGCATCTATTTCTACAATCTTCTCAATGCTGTTGGGTTCCATCAGTGGGGATGTAATTCTCTTCTCAACCGCAAGACATACTCCTTCTGATGTCTGAATCCCAATTGCTGTTGAGCCAAGCTAACAAAACCAAACCACAGGATTACAATTAACGGTGTGAAACAGTGAGCAATAGAATACATTTAATAAACCCGCACGCGCTCCTCTCATATGTGCACACATCCTGGGGATAGCACAGGCAATGTAATATAGAGCAGTGGTTCACAACTGCGGTCCTCAAGTACCCACAAACAGGTCAGGTTTTCCATATATCTGAAGCACAGCACAGGTGATATGATTTGCTACTCAGTGATTACAGGATTCAGTCTTAATTTCCCCAAGGTGATCCTTAAAACCTGGCCTGTGAGGGGTACTTGAGGACCGCGGTTTGGAACCACTGATCTAGAGCTACAGCCAGTGCTGTTTGTCAGGTGACAAACAGCCTGCAGACGATAGGTGGCCTGTAAGAAAAGACTTGTGCTGCCAACAGCCACCCCTTATGCTAGGGCAGATTGTGAACTACTGGTCTTCCCTGGGGAAAGGGGAAAAATGAGGGCGTAAAGCAGCGTTTCGCAAACCTGTCCTCAGGACGCTCCACCTCGCCAGGTTTTCCAGATATCTGAAGCACAGCACAGGTGATAGGATTTGCTGCTCAGTGATTGCAGGATTCAGTCTGTATTTCTCCAAGGTGATCTACAAAATCTGGCCTGGTTGAAGGTCCAGAGGACAGGTTTGGGAAACACTGGCGTAAAGTATTTAGCCATACCCATTATCATACTGTCACAACCAGACAAAAACATTGGTATTGGTTTCACGTTGCTATCCTATCAAGCATCAATTTCAGACAAACTTTCATATGGATAATACTGCCATTAAGCTATATACATACACTTAGACACACCTTTCTTTACTTATCTGTTCCTTCCACAGAAGCACATGGAATAACGGACTTTAATATCTTATCCAGTGACAGAGGACATGTATGAACAAAACGGATATGAAAAGACACTATACACCTACTGTAAATACACGACAATTCCTGTTGCAAATATTAAAAGGTGTAAAATGTTTGGCAGTGTTCACAGATACCTTAAATATACAAGTAATAGGAACTATACAAAATTCAGTTTATCTACAGTATAGAATTTAATATTACTGATCACTGTGTCAATGTAACTATACACATTTTGTCACAAAGAAGCTTGATATGTTGTACTTCTATCGGAATGTTCAAAGAAATATTCTTCCATTAAAAGGGAGACTCTACTACTTTAGAAGCTGAGAGGGAGAGTTTGAGGTTGCTCAGAGGAGCGGCTCTCGGTTTCATTAGGTAGGAGTAGGACTCACCTTACTAGAGGTGCCTTGACAGGGCAGGGGAGGCCCTTCTATGGCCATTCAAGTAAACCAAAACCTCTGTTTTGTTTCACATGGAGCTATACTAGAATAAGCGCAGTGGACACTTTTCCTTGTTATGTTTTATACATGAACTGGGTTGGTTCTTTCGGTTGTTGCAGCCGCCCTGTTAGGAGAGTAGGCCCGACACCGCTTTTCCTGTATTTACTACTTCTTAGTTTTTAAGTGATCAGAATGTGAGGAGTGCCCCTCCTTCCAGCTCTCCCGAGTGAAGTGGAGGAGATTCTTCCACCACACCCAGCAGCCATGATTTTTGAATTCCCCAGGTGCTGGTCACCAGATTGGACCCCAGTGACGTCGGCATGCAGAGAATTGTAGTGATTGGTCTCAGAGGCAGCTGATGGTAAAGTTCACAAGTCCTATTGCACTGCGCGATTAGCGGCTCCAACACTATGCAAGTTGCGCAGAAACCTTTCAGGGAATTCTGGGTTCGGGAGTCCCTGAGCCGAAGAGGAGATGCAGCGAGGGGCAAAAGGTTAAAATCACCATAAAATGTAGTTAAAAAAAATAATGAAAATTTAGCAGAGGTCAGCAGCTTTTGACCAATTATTTAAGGGCAAAGCTAGGCAAAAAAAAAAAAAAAGAAACTATATTTTTCCAATCTAGTATCCCTTTAACCCCTTTGCTGCTGAGCCATTTCACCTCTGTGTGCGGAGCTCATTTTGACCGTTTCGCTCATCATGTTTAAACACAATTTAAAGTCACATTTTATTACACGACCCAGAAAAGAAAATTTACATTTTTTTGCTTGTATTTTGCCACATTGTGTTTTATGAATAATAGGACTATGTATGAAACAATGAACTTGCTCCTGGCGTGGTAAATGAGAAGGTGAGTAATGGCAGTGGTATTGCTCATTTTATACGTGAAAAAAAAAAAAGACAGTGCCATTGGTCAGGAATAAAAAATTTAAAAAAGAAATGTTTTTTGTATCTATTGTTTCTTTACATGACATTTTACATGGTCATGTTTGGTATCATTAGAAAGGCCAGACTCTGACCTGTCCAATGACCTCTAACATGACACTATGGTTTGTAAAGAATGGACATACAGTGGTCCTAAGGACCCCCAGTCTGCTTGCAGTGGCTTTTTTTAGACGGACCAGTATGTAATAACGACTTGCGCCATCACCTCCATATTTGTTCCTGGTGCGGGAAATGAGAAGGTGAGTTAGGGCAGTGGCTTGTTTGCTTTACAAGTAAAAAGCACATAATGCCACTGCCTTAGAACAGAGAGAAGAAAAAGGAACAGGGTTATTCAAAGAGAATCGAAAGGTCACCGCACATTCGGTGACTTTTCGTTCTCTTAAATTCCGTGCGATTTGGCGATTCCATTTCAGTGACCCTGCGGTGTATTCAGCAAGCACCACAGGACCATCGTAGTGCAGGGAAAAGCCGCTGCAAACCCAACGAACACTCACTGCAAAACCCGGCGAACGTACACCGAAACCTGCAAAAACATCTGGATTAACCCAGCCGAACACGCCGGAGAAACCCGAGCAGCCGCCGATCACAGCGCAGAGCAGCCACTGGAAAAACCCGACAACGCAGATGAATGAGATGAGGAAAAAAAAAAAAACGTACGCTTGAATGTTTGAAAACTGAAAAGCTGTTTGCAAAGAAACTACAGAACGAAAAAGTCTGAAATTTAAATAGAAGATCCAATGAATGATAATAAAAAGGGCTGTTACAGAAAAAGAAAACGATTTAAAAAGACAGAAACGGAAAAAAAATCCCAAAAAATGCCTAAAAGAAAAATAATCTATAAAAGAGACTTTTTACTGCAGAATATTATAATCAATGGTTTATTACATATTGGGTTAAAACAGGAATATTTTTAACATTGAAGCCTATGGGATTCGATCTGAATAAAACTGACAAATGAAACCACTGAACAGCAGGGCAATTCGGCAACTTTTCACTGCTGGTTTTTGCTCTCTGAATAGCCGAAGCATTGCTTCTCTATGGGGATTTCACTGCCCTCGAACAGGTAACGAACAGCCACCGTATGTGCAGGCAATTCACCAGCATTTGGCGAACTGCCTGCTCTCTGAATAGCCGAATGGCCAGGAAAGTTAAGCGTACGCTGAATTTCAACATTCGGTTACCTTTCGGCCACAATACGGATCTCTTTGAATAACCCTGTAAATTTTGGACTTATGTTTTCTATTTTTACACATTACGGCTAGGGTCAAACGAAAGCATTTTTACACGCGAACGTAAAAAAGTGCGTCCGAACGCATTGATGTATTTTTTCACGGAATATACGAAAACGGTCATACGATGCGCATTTTCGTGCGTGATGTTTTACGAATCCAAACCAGGAAACTTTTTGCGTCTGGACGTTATGTTGGCCGGACACGAGCAGGGTCTGGCGTCTCCAAATCACACACACACCCCGCTAGCGGGCGCAGCGCACTCTGTACGTCCGTACTAGCGGTTCTGCGTTCTCGAAAAAATGCGTTCATTTTCCACTTGCGTTGCGCGGCCGGACTTTCGTGCGACCGTACTTCGTATATTGGCTGTCATTGCCCGTCATTTGCTGCTAGTGCGGCCGTGATTAAGTGCGCCAGAACGCACGTTAAAAATGCGCTAGTCTGACCCCAGCCTTAATGGTCAGTCTCTGACCTTTATAACAACACCTCAATTGACCTTGTGCAGTGTAAAAATCAGACAAGGGTCCAAAGGGCCGTCTGCGCCCCTGGCAGCATTGCACCAGTTTAGGTTTTCAATGAACCACTGCGTAATTACGCATTTGTGCCATCGCCTTCAAACTTGCTGGCCTTGTGGAAAATGAGGTGAGTTAGGGCAAGAGCATTGTTCACCTAACAATTGTGTTGCAATAGAAGAAAACTAGAACAAAAACCAAAAAAATTTGATTTATTATTTATACAAATAACAAAGGCCTTGCCCCTCTAGCTGGTATGCTACAGGGAGTCCACCACAGAGATTTGCCCTCCCGGCTGGGGTGCCTTTCTGATGTCAATGCTGAAAACATTAACCCCCGAGCCACTCTCTGGCTGATATATGTCCCTGCGTTCCCTCGATGTCCTCCCGCATTCACGTCCGGCTGATCAAGGCGTCCTGCTTCGTGGTCCCCTTCTCTGTATCGTATTCAGCATTGAAATTTAATCCCTAGCCACACTCAGGATTACCACCAGGGGGCTGAATAAATGCACCGATTTTGACATATAAAATATGTCAAAATAGGACTGCCAAGGAGGTTAAGGCTGGGTTCACACCTAAGAGTTTTACAGCGCGCTCCTGCGCGCTGTAAAACGCTCAAACAGTGAAATCCCATGATTCCCTATGTGGGCATATCACACCTGGCCGTTTCTCAGCGCGCAGGAACGCGCTGAGAAACGGCAGACGCAAAAAGAAGTCCGGGAACTTCTTTTCTGCATATAGCCGCGTGTTCGCGGCCATATCATAGCCGCGAACGCGCTGCAACGCACGTTCGCGCGTTTTTTGTATGCGCGAACGCGCGTAAAAAAAAACCGCGCGCATTGCGCGACGCAGCGCTACGCTGTGGTGTGAACCCAGCCTAAATCAGTACCAGAGTTTAAGCTTTCTCTGCTGAGAGATTGCAGTTCCCCTTCCTGCTCAGGGTACTCTCTACCTAAATCCCCTGCTTGGAATCCATTTACCCAACAGATGAGGCACTTCCTAGGCAGTCAAGAATCCTGGACTGGACCTCTCACTTGCTGAGCTGTATGGAAAGTGTGGTGTGGAGCACTGGTCCATCCTACTCTCCAAGTGCTCAATCCCAGGGAGCGAAACCATAGAATTAATCTAAACATTCTCCCTTGGGCAACACTGTTGGGGGGAAAATATACACCTCCCCCAGGACCAAGCCCGGTCTTCTGTCAATTATACAAAAGGGATTTATCAATTTACAGGGTTATTCAGAGAAAGGTGAAAACCAGGAGAATGTCAGAAGAGAACAATTTAGACCTAATAGCCGATTTGGAAAGTGAGATAAATGGGAGATTTTTTCTGGTTTGGCTATTTTGACCTAGAATTTCCACTTCTCCGGTCATTCTCCTGGTTTTCGCCCCTCTCTGAATAACCATGTAAGTGCTGAGGTTTGCCGGTCCTGCAAAAGCCAGTATTGCAGTGGCAAGAAATGAAGATGTTCCGTCGATTAATGCCAGAGCGTCGATTAGTGCAAGAGACGAACTGCTATGCGCTGCTGGCGCCACGTCACACAAGCTGATCTGTCAATGAGCAGGTGATCAGCCTATAGTGACGTATGTGAAAAGAGCGTTGTATAGTGCCAGCAGCGATCAAAGTACTGAGGCAGCATCTGACCCGTCAGATAATGCCTTGCGCTGCGTGCACCATTATAGCAGCTGGCAAGGGTTGATCAGCTGATGTAGTGTAATATTAGACTGACCGCACGTACATGATTTTGAAAATAAAGACAAAAATAAATTCCCGCCTCCGTGACGTCACGCGCAAACAGTGCGAGCCATTATCTGACGGGTTAGATGCTGCCTCAGTGCTTTCATCGCTGCTAGCACTATCCAACGCTCTTTGCGCCTACGTCACTCCAGCGGATTGCCTGCTGATTGACAGATCAGCTGGGGTGACGTGGCGGCAGCAGCGCATGTGCAGTTCGATTGCACAATCCGTCGCTCTGGCATTTAGGCTGGGTCAGACGAGCGTCTTTGAAAGCTGAAGGAACGTCCGTCCACTCTGACGCCCATCTGGCCACCTTGCTCAGCGGTGCAAGGCTCGATCCTACTATGGAGAAGCACTCTTTGCAGCCTCGTCGAATGCGTGTCGTAGCGCTTTGACGGTGAGGCTTGCAGCACGGCCTGTCGGGCGCACAACAGTGTGTGGCCGGCCCCTCCGCAGCATCAAAGCGCTGCAACGGACGCCGGGAGTCACATCTGTACGGGCGCACATAGTGCGCTCGTCTGACGCCAGCCTAAAACGACGGAACACCGGCACTTTTCAAAACTAGAATTTAAACAGCAAAAGTAGAAGCTTTACAGTGTATCCTTTCATTTTACGGTTTGAATTTTAGCTTTGAGAAGTGCCAGCGTTTCTCTGCACTGCAGTACTGGCGATTTTAGACAGTTTTTGTAATGCTGCCAAACACCTGCGACTAGTGGATAATCCCTGTTGTGCCGCAAAATAAATAGCGGTCTGAATTCTTATCCAAAACAACTCTGATTCAGTTATGTAAAATAGGGACATTCTGGTTGCTTTGGAACTTTACTGCAGACTTCTCCCTCCTGACCTAAATGTATGCATTTACCAGCTAAGTCCCTGTGTCACCTCCTGTTTCTTCCAATGTGAGTCAAATAGTACTGCATGAAAGGATCATGAGAGGACACAGGGACCTAGCTGGTAAGTTCAAGCATTTTTTGGAACAATTTGCTACAAAAAGGTAGGAAATAATGGTGTCAATTAAGTATTTTATGGTGAATGAATATCAGGGTTATTTAAAGAGCTCCGAATTGCTGGCGGAAGGTAACCAAATGCTAAAATTCAGCGTTCGGTTACCTTTCCTGGCCATTCGGCTATCCAGAGAGCAGGCAGTTCGCCAAATGTTGGCGAATTGCCTGCAAATACAGTGCCTGTTCGAGGGCAGTGAAATCCCCATAGAGAAGCAATGCTTCGTCTAGTCAGAGAACAAAAAACAGCAGTGAAAGGTTGCCAAAATGCCCTGCCATTCGGTGGTTTCATTCGACAGTTTTATTCAGGCGAATCGCATAGGCTTCAATGTTAAAAATATTCCAGTTTTAATTCAATATCTAATAAACCGCTTATTATAATATTCTGCAGTAAAAAGTCTATTTATAGATTTTTCAGGATCTTTTTGCAAAAAAAATAAAAAAAAATCAGTTTTTTTTTTCAAATCGTTTTTTCTGTAACAGCCCTTTTTATTATCAATCATTGGATCTTATGTAAATTTCAGACATTTTCGTTCAGTAGTTTCTTTGCAAACAGCGTCTCACTTTTCAAACATTCAAGCGTACGGTTTATTTTTCACTGAATTCGTCTGCGGTGTCGGGTTTTTCCAGCGGCTGCTCTGCGCTGTGATCGGCTCCTGCTTGAATTTCTCTGGCGTGTTTGGCGGGGTTAATCCAGATATTTTTGCAGGTTTCGGTGTGTGTTCGCCCTGGTTTTGCGGTGAGTTTTCGGGTTTGCGGTGACTTTTCCCTGCATTACGGCAGCCCTGTGGTGCTTGCTGAATACACCGCAGGGTCGCCGAAATGGGAATCACCAAATCGCGCCAGGATTTAAGAGAACGAAAAGTCACCGAACGTGCTGTGACTCTGATTCTCTTTGAATAACCCTGTATGTATCTGAAATCAATTCATGTGAAACGTTAACAATATCCCTTTAGTACAGCTTTTTGCTGTGTAAGTGGAGATAAGCACTTTCACTTTCATTTCTGACAGCAGGGGACACAAAAGCAGATTTCTTCATTACCTTTATGGCCTCGATTGCATATTCTACTTGGAAAAGTCTGCCCTCTGGGGAGAATGTGTTGACACCTCTTTGACGGAGAAAGAAGGAAGAAAAAAAGAAAAGAAGGCATTCAAAAAGTAACCATTACTTTAGTATATTAATAGATGGCTCAAAAAGTACCCATTGTGTACGGTTTGTCATCAACTGGCTCACCATTTGCTCCCTTACCCACAATATGCGCCAACCAGTTGCCAGCTAACCCAAACTAAACCACCACCACCTGCTCTGTAACAAAGCATGGAGATGTCTCTTAGAACACTCTCTAATGGGCACATTAACCACCTTATCATATTTTATCACATGCCCCATACCTACACAGCACATTTTCTCTTTGCTATTTTTGTTGCTGCTCTAAGCAATTAAGATTTTAAACAGAAAATGTATTTCCATATCCCCTGGCATTGCCAATAGATAACCACTTAGGACACATGGTCATTCAGTGCAGATGGTTCCCAGCGCCTGCCCATCTTCATGTGTGTGGATTAGCACTGGCACTCTCAGGTTTCTTCCAACAATGGATGAGGCCTTAGAGGAATTGCCTCCAACTCTGACTCTATATTGGACCGGAGTTCCCATACAACTATAGATGACACCATACAAAGTGCAACAGCATGCATGGCTATCCCCTGAGCATGCCTCATGGCCCAGCTTTACTTCCATTGATGGTGGCCTCTTACCTGTCATACTCGGAGCGGGTGAGGAACATGGTTGCAGAGGAAACAAGAAGCCGCCACACGCCAATTACACAGCAAGCAGGGAAACCAGGCCTACGACTACCGGTATCCACTGCGCATGCGCGTCAGTCAGCCGCCGATTGGCTAGCGGGACAAGGCGACGGCGCGTTGATGGACGCAATGACGCAAGGGATGAAGGGAGGTGTAGTTTTACTTAGACATTACTTGCATTGTCATCATGAAAAAGGATGGAACGGTGTTGGCCTGCACGATTGGCAGAGAGTATTCTCCGTCCGGGGAAACAACCATATGTACTACATGGAACCCAAAATAGAAGGAATCATGTGTGAAATAAAAAAAATAATATAACCTGTATACTGGTTGATCTATCTCCAGAACACCCAGCAATTATAGTGACAGATAAAACAGTAGATATGCAGATTAAAGAAGGTTGCATACATCCCATGTATCCATATACGAGACAGCTTTTTAAGGGCCTCTTTATATATATAAATACATATATACACTCACCGGCCATTTTATTAGGTACAATTGTTCAATTGCTTGTTATTACAAATCGCTAATAAGCCAATCACATGGCAGCAACTCAATGCATTTAAGCATCTAGATGTGACGAGGACGACTTGCTGAAGTTCAAACCGAGCATCAGAATGGGGAAGAAAGGGGATTTACATCAGAATAGGGAAGAAAGGGGATTTACATCAGAATAGGGAAGAAAGGGGATTTAAGTGACTTTGAACGTGGCATGGTTGTTGGTGCCAGACGGGCTAATCTGAGTATTTCAAAAACTGCTGATCTACTGGGATTTTCACGCACAGCCATCTCTAGGGTTTAAAGAGAATGGTCCGAAAAAGAGAAAATATCCAGTGAGCGGCAGTTGTGTGTGTGAAAGTGCCTCGTTTATTTATAAAGTATTTTACCTGAAAGGATACATTGAGATTTTTCTCTTTTTCAAGTATGTCCTGGGTTCAAGAAACATTGAATTTTTACAGTCGTTGCATTTATTACTTTGTATTTCTGTAAGATATTAAAAACAAAACACAAATATACAGATTAACACAGAAATAAATATGTAGGAAATATAGTCACTATGTTACATGTTTACAGGTGCATTCTGTGTTGAGGTATGTTAACAGGGAGCTCTTAAGGGACTTTAGACTGGGGGAAGATTTGATGGTGTCTGGGAGGTTAATCCAGATTTGCGTTGCTCTGTAGCAAAATGGGGATCAAGACACTTTCTTTTTGTATTGTGGTATTGCAAGTATGGTGCAGGTCCTGGATCGGAGGTTATAGGATGGGGGAAGCAGTCTGTTCAGGTAGAGGGGAGTTTCTCAGAAAACCTTAAACACCAGGTTAGAAAGGTGAAGGAAGAGTCTAGATTCCAGCGACAGGCAGTTTAGCTCTTTTAACATGTGACAATGGTGGGTCATGTAGTTACATTTCGGCAGAAGGAGTTATACAATGTAGAAAGTTTATGAAGGTGTGTTTGTGGGGCAGCTGCATACACTACATCTCCGTATTCAATAGCAGTGATGGGCCGAACACCCCCGTGTTCGGTTCGCATTCGAACACGAACAGTTGAAAAAGTTTGAATTTGAACTCAATGCAAGTCAATGGGACTCGAACGTTCGAATTTTAGAGTGCCCTCAAAGAGGGCATCTATGCAAGATATTTGCCATAAAAGGTGTATGGGGGTCCGGGTAGTGCCCTGGGGGACAGGAAACAAGGAAAAAAAGTAAAAAAATTTTTTTAAAGGAACAGTGATTTTTCCATGACATAAAGGTTAAGAATAAAAACTAAAAATTCCTTCAAATATCGTGCCTAGGAGGTCCCCATAACCTGCCCGTGAAGTGGCGGATTTGTAGGATGTATAGAAACATTTAAAAAGAAAAAAATGACATTTCAAATGACGGTTAATGGTTTTCCTTTAACGTATTCATAAACAGCTGCTTGGGGCTGCAGCCTGTATGAAAAGAGGAGACGTTTTAGGACACGCAGAACAAGTTTAGTGATATTTTGGCTAAATTATGGTGAAACTTATGCAGGCTTTGGATGAAAGTAACAACAGGTGCATTAAAATTGGACCTTTGGTGCCAGCTAGTGCCTTCACATCGTCTGTAACCGTAACCCCTCTGAGGTATTGTGGAAGAGTGCAGCGGTGGACCCTGCGGTCAAATATTACAATGATATGAATCTGGTACATGCATCAGTGGCAGTGCACCCAAATATTACTGCGCTATAGTGTATGGCAGGATGGAAGCGCACCAGCAGTAACAAGCAGTGGAATATACCAGACAGGGGCACAGAGCGAGAGTAGTTGTTATAACAAAACCGGGTCAACAATGTTTAGGCACTAGTACTGCGCTACTGTATATGGTGAGAATTGGCGCACGCCAGTAGCAACAGGAGGCAAACAGAACCGTCAGGGAGTACACAGAGAATAGTCAAATGGCAGGCAAAGCCGGCAACAGATCGGGTCCTCAGAACAAGCAGGGTCAGTAACAAGTATACAAACTGATTCGGTAAACTAGCGATGCGGGAATGAAACTCCACGGCAAGGCAAGGTGTACAGCGTGATCCTGATTTAAAGGTCCCGGCGGCTCTGCGTCATCACGCCGCGCCCTGCCCCCTGATCACTCACAGCTGCGCCGGGTGCCGCCGGAACTCCTGGCATTCGGCCAGCTGGTGGGTCACCATGCATCCGGGGCTCCCCCCGATCGCCACCCGGGGCCCTGGATGTCACAATATTACAATCCAAATGCAAACGGGTTAAGTAACCAAATTTGTAAGAAGAATAATTAATGCAGCATATGATTCCGCACGCTGCTGGGCAGCACCTTTACAGTATAATAATGCAGCATATGAATCCTCACACTGCCGGGCAGCACCTTTACAGTATAATAATGCAGCATACGAATCCTCACACTGCGGGGCAGCACCTTTACAGTATTATAATGCAGCATATGAATCCGCACACTGCCGGGCAGCACCTCTACAGTCTGATGCTAGCTTTAACGAGAAGATATGCTATTATTGTAGCGGGGAAGCCGGCTGCGCATTTCGCATCGCTGTCACGGATGGCTCTGTTCTGGGGCGCCTGGCAGCAGATTCCTCGCTGCTCGCTGGCCAGGCGCCGAATAATAACGCCACCGGGTGCGCTCACGTGGGACGCCGGGGGGCGGAGCCTGGCGTTATGACGCGGACCCGCCGGGTTTAAAACCCGGCTTCACTAGTTCGCCGGTGCCCTGACGTGGTATTCACTTCCCGCAGAGCTCTTGTGTTTTTTGGCAAAATATCTGTGTCTGACCTTGCTTCTGACTTGAACCATTCTGTGTATGACCCCTGGCATTGGCGAACGAACCATTCTGTGTATGACCCCTGGCATTGGCGAACGAACCATTCTGTGTATGACCCCTGGCATTGGCGAACGAACCATTCTGTGTATGACTCCTGGCATTGGCAAACGAACCATTCTGTGTATGACTCCTGGCATTGGCAAACGAACCATTCTGTGTATGACCCCTGGCATTGGCAAACAACCATTCTGTGTATGACTCCTGGCATTGGCAAACGAACCATTCTGTGTATGACTCCTGGCATTGGCAAACGAACCATTCTGTGTATGACCCCTGGCATTGGCGAACGAACCACCCTGTGTATAACCCCTGGTATTGGCATTTACTCTTCTCACGGTTCTGCTCTTAACTTTGGTACCGAGGTCAGTCTGTGTGGCACCCTAAGCACACATCAGACTACCTCTTATATTACTAAGGTCCTAGGGAGAACGAATACTCTATTCTGTACATCTGTCTGGTGTTTACCCTTGTTTGTCTATTGTCTGGTTAATTATCTGTCTAGTTGTGCCGACCATTCAAGGATCGGAAGGGTAGAGAGCGGTCTACGTATAGGGACCACTATTCTGGTATTCAGGGGGATTCGTGACATTACGTCAGGGCCAATGGATCCCGCAGACCTCTCTAATCAGTTGGCACGTATCGCAGCCAGACAAGAGGAGCAGGACCATAGGATGGACCAGATTTCTCTCGCTCTGCAAACCCTGTTAAATCGGTCCAATACAGGTACCACAAACCCTCCAGACCCAGTATTACCTAGGGTCAGTTCGGTCTCTCCTGAAAGACATAGGCTTAGTATGAAGGCACCCTTACGCTATGATGGTACACCAAGCTTATGCCGGGGTTTTTTGACCCAACTCGAGATCTTGTTTGAGAATAACCCAGGGTCTTGTATGTCTGATAAAGCCAAAGTAGGCTATCTGATTAATCATTTAACAGAAAAAGCTTTATTGTGGGCTACGCCATTGTGGGAAAATAAGAAACCCATCATCTATGACTATGAGGGTTTTACCTCTGAGTTAAAACGTACCTTTGATCCCTCTAGAAGGGCTACCAATGCGGGTAGGTCCTTGTTTCACATTAAACAAGGTAATAGGAGGGTCTCCGACTATGCCATAGAGTTTAAGACTTTGACGTCAGAGGTGCTTTGGCCGAACGACGTTTTAACCTTAGCCTTTACCGAAGGCCTGAACGAGGCTTTTATGTTTGAGCTGGCTCCCTTAAAATTACCAGAAAATCTGGACCATCTGATTGATTTTTGCATAGCCATGGACGATCAAATTAGGGAAAGGAGACACCCCAGAGACAGACCCAGAAGGGTCTTGCCTCCTTTACCCTTATTACCCAGACACACCAGTACGTCAGGTAACCCGGAGAACGCAAAAACAGATATGCCAGTCGTTGAACCTATGCAAATAGGAAAAACGGGTATTTCGGAAGCAGAAAGAGCTCACAGAAGAGAAAAGGGGCTCTGCTTCTATTGTGCAGGGGCTGATCATTTCCGCCTTCAATGTCCTCAGAGACCCAGGGTTAGCAGGGGGGAGAGTGGCAAATCGGGTCAAAGAACAGCCAATACCCAGGTTATCGGTTCTCTGTATGCCTCCTTTGTGGATAGTGAGAAAAAAAAATCCAGGATTCTGGTACCGATCTCCCTAACCTGGGAGGGGTTCACCTCAAGACTGAGGCGTTCTTAGACTCTGGGGCCTCAGGTAATTTCATGGACAAATATTTTGCTGCCAAAAACCTCTTACCCTGGGTTCTCAAGGAGAAGCCTCTAATGGTGGAGGCCATAGATGGTAAACCCCTGTCATGTCCACATATCACTCACGACACTGTCGATGTATGTATGAAAACAGGAGTTTTGCACCATGAAACGATAAGATTTCAAATTATTGAATCTCCCTCATGTCCTGTCGTTCTTGGGTTTCCATGGTTAACAGAGCACAACCCGGTTATTGATTGGGTCCAGAGAGACATAAAATGTTGGGGTCCTAGTTGTCAGTCTAATTGCCTAGGCAGGGTCAATGTGATTGGTAGCCTCAATATTGCCACAGCCCTCCTTTATCTACAGAGGTCCCTGACTGTTATCTGGCATTAAAGGAGGTGTTCTCTAAAGCCAGGACTGAGGTCCTACCACCACATCGTCCATATGACTGTGCTATTGATTTACTCCCCGGTACTATGCCTCCTAGGGGACACGTATACCCTTTGTCACAAAAAGAAAATGACATTATGGAGGAATACATAAGGGAGAATCTAGAGCGAGGATTCATCAGACGGTCCTCCTCTCCAGCAGGAGCAGGTTTCTTTTTTGTCTCCAAAAAAGAGGGAGATCTGCGACCTTGCATCGATTATAGAGGTTTGAATAGGATAACTATAAGAAATGCATATCCCATACCTCTCATAACAGAATTGTTCGACCGATTAAAAGGGGCCCGTATATATACGAAGCTCGATTTACGCGGAGCTTACAACTGGTTAGGGTAAAAAGGGGCATGAATGGAAAAGGCTTTTAATACACGTAGCGGGCATTATGAATACCTGGTGATGCCCTTTGGATTATGTAATGCGCCAGCCGTTTTTTCAGGACCTCATAAACGATACCCTAAGGGATTTTCTGCAAGAGTTCGTCATAGTATATCTGGATGACATCCTGATATACTCTCCTGATGTGGAAACTCATCACGCCCACGTGAAACAAGTGTTGAAAAAACTATTGAAGGCTGGATTGTATTGTAAACTAGAAAAATGTTTATTCGACATAGAAACAGTGCATTTCCTTGGTTATATAATAACCCCTGAGGGTTTTCAAATGGATCCAAAAAACTCTCAGCAATTCTTGACTGGCCTCTACCCCAAGGGCTTAAAGCCATCCAGAGGTTCTGGGTTTACTAACTACTATCGGAGATTCATTAAAGACTTTTCAGCCTTGGTAGCTCCCCTCACGGCTATGACAAAGAAAGGGGTGGGAAATCAGAAATGGACACCTCAAGCCACTCAAGCCTTTGAGGTACTTAAACAAGCATTTACTACTGCCCCTGTTCTCCGACATCCAGATCCGGCTCTGCCTTCCAAGTAGAAGTTGACGCCTCCGAACTAGGTCTTGGTGCAGTCTTGTCCAAAGGGAGGCACCCGACAAACCTTGCATCCATGCGGCTTCTATTCCCGGAAATTGTCCCCGGCAGAGAGGAACTATGACATCGGAAATAGAGAGTTGTTAGCAGTCATCTCGGCCTTGGCAGAATGGAGATACTTATTGGAGGGGTCTAGGGACCCGATCGTTATCATAACCGATCATAAGAATCTCACATACATTGGAGATGCTAAACGTTTAAATTCCAGACAAGCGAGATGGTCATTGTTTCTTTCAAGTTTTAATTTCGTGCTTACCTATAGACCTGGGTCCAGAAACATTAAAGCAGACGCATTATCGAGACAGTATGAATCTTATGAACATAATATCCAAGATCAGCATCCCATTGTACCCCAGGAAAGGATTATAGCCTCTACCACGATTAGTGTCTCGTCTCCTCTAGTGAAAAGGTTGCAGACCGTCCAGGGGCAGCTCCTGGGGGAAACCTCCGCGAAACTCTTTGTACCTGAGAACGAAAGAGAGGAAGTATTTAACGTTTATCATGACAATAAAACCTCTGGGCATATGGGTATCACCAAAACAGTGTCTAGTATCCGTAAACTCCTCTGGTGGCCCACATTGCGCCGAGATGTTAAAGATTACATAGCTGTGTGCGAGGTGTGCACAAGACATAAAAGTCCCAAAACAGCACCCATTGGTTTACTCCAGCCTTTGCCGATCCCGAACGACCATGGTCGCATGTAGCCATGGATTTCATAGTAGACTTACCTGAGTCAAGAGGGAATACAGTTATACTTACGGTCATAGATCGATTCTCCAAGATGGGTCATTATGTTCCTCTTCGGAAACTACCTTCGGCAGCCGAACTGGTGCCCATTTTCATTTCTAACGTGGTCCGCATACACGGTATTCCTCTGGAGATTGTCTCTGATAGGGGGACCCAATTCGTCTCCAGATTCTGGAAAGGGTTTTGTAAGAATGTGGGGATAGACTTATCCTTCTCTTCGGCCTATCACCCCCAGACTAACGGAGCAGCAGAACGAGCCAACCAAAATATAGAGAAATATCTCAGGTGCTTTACATCAGAACAACAAAATAACTGGTCAGACCTGTTACCATGGGCAGAGTATGCTTTGAACAGTGCAGTGAGTGAATCCACAGGACATTCCCCTTTCTTCACTGTTTACGGTTTTGATCCTCCCGTGCTCCCCGCTACGTTTCCTGATACCACGATTCCTGCTTTGGATGAGCATTTGGCATCATTGAAAGAGACTTGGGAGAGAGTCAAACAGGCACTGGAAGAGAGTAGTGCCATCCAGAAAACCAAGGCCGACAGACACAGGAGACAGGCACCCGTGTATCAAGTTGGGGACAGGGTTGGCTTTCTTCACGGAATATCAAGCTCTTAGTGCCTTCCATGAAGTTGGCACCTAGATATATCGGCCCCTATAAGATTCTGCGGCGACTCAACCCAGTCTCCTATGCTTTGGCATTCCCCCCATATTAGGATACACAATGTGTTCCACGTAAGCCTTTTGAAACCGTTGTTATGTAACGGTACACCAAGGCCCGTGCTCCACCTCCTCCTGTCGCTGTGGAGGGCGAGGAGGAGTTCGAGGTTAAGGCCATTTTGGATGCCAGGATGTCTAGGGGGTCCTTACAGTACTTGGTCGATTGGGTGGGTTACGGTCCAGAGGATCGTTCTTGGATTCCGGCTGCTGAAGTCCATGCCCCTCGGTTGGTGAAGGCCTTCTATGTGACACACCCCCGTGCCCCTGGGGGTCGTCCAGTGGCCGCCCGTGGAGGGGGGGTTCTGTCACGGATGGCTCTGTTCTGGGGCGCCTGGCAGCAGATTCCTCGCTGCTCGCTGGCCAGGCGCCGAATAATAACGCCACCGGGTGCGCTCACGTGGGACGCCGGGGGGCGGAGCCTGGCGTTATGACGCGGACCCGCCGGGTTTAAACCCGGCTTCACTAGTTCGCCGGTGCCCTGACGTGGTATTCACTTCCCGCAGAGCTCTTGTGTTTTTTTGGCAAAATATCTGTGTCTGACCTTGCTTCTGACTTGAACCATTCTGTGTATGACCCCTGGCATTGGCGAACGAACCATTCTGTGTATGACCCCTGGCATTGGCGAACGAACCATTCTGTGTATGACCCCTGGCATTGCGAACGAACCATTCTGTGTATGACTCCTGGCATTGGCGAACGAACCATTCTGTGTATGACTCCTGGCATTGCAAACGAACCATTCTGTGTATGACCCCTGGCATTGGCAAACGAACCATTCTGTGTATGACTCCTGGCATTGGCAAACGAACCATTCTGTGTATGACTCCTGGCATTGGCAAACGAACCATTCTGTGTATGACCCCTGGCATTGGCGAACGAACCACCCTGTGTATAACCCCTGGTATTGGCATTTACTCTTCTCACGGTTCTGCTCTTAACTTTGGTACCGAGGTCAGTCTGTGTGGCACCCTAAGCACACATCAGACTACCTCTTATATTACTAAGGTCCTAGGGAGAACGAATACTCTATTCTGTACATCTGTCTGGTGTTTACCCTTGTTTGTCTATTGTCTGGTTAATTATCTGTCTAGTTGTGCCGACCATTCAAGGATCGGAAGGGTAGAGAGCGGTCTACGTATAGGGACCACTATTCTGGTATTCAGGGGGATTCGTGACAATCGCTAATTAAAGAGACTGGAGTATTGCTTGTTGTGTTAAGCTCGAGTAGCTACGAAATTGTGAGTTGCGGTCGCTGGGGACGGTTGGGGGCTTAACCTGACGCCTTTCACAACAGCGCGCGTAGTTGCCTTGACAAGAGGCTGCACTTGTTTGTGGATCCAGGAATCAGGTGAGTATTAGAAAGAAAAAAAAAGTTTTATTTTATGTTCCAGGGGACATTTAAAGATGTCCTCGGATTTTATTTTTTTTAAAAATGTGTTGCCTTACCTTAGCCTGGTGGTCAGTGGGGGCTCCCTGGATCCTGGATGTGGAGGGGGGGTCTGCCGTGGCTCACTCCCTGCGACACCTCTCTGCCATATGCACCCGGCCGGCCAGCCCGCACAGTTGCAGCTCTGTCATCCTGCGGCCGCATGCTCCTCAAGGGGTCCTTGGGAGGCCCCGGTGGGCTGCCCTCTACAGTGCCTGATTAGAGGGCCTCGTCTGCCTGATGTTTTATCCCATAGGCTTCAATGTTAAAAATATTCCCGTTTTAATTCAATATCTAATAAACCATTGCTTATAATATTCTGCAGTAAAGAGTCTCTTTATTTTTATTTTTATTTTTGGATTTTTTTAAAAAAAAAATTATTTATTTTTCCAAACTTTTGGCGAACGTCCCAAAAAGTTCGAAGTTCGCGAATTTTCGAACAGCCAATGTTCGATGCGAACTCACGTTCGCATCGAACCGTCAGCCCTTCCCTATTCAATAGCCGGCATAAGCATTTGTTGTACTATGTTTATTTACCGCAGGGCTCTGGCAGGATTTGTTTCTGTACAGGCACCTAGTTTGGGGTAAACTTTAGATGAGAGTTTTTCGATGTGGGGGCCAAAAGGATATATTTGAGTCTAACCAAATACCTAGATATTTGAGAAAACTGACTGGTCAGCATGCCATTTGATTTTGTCCTGACACATACTGTAGATGGGTGTAACAGATCTCTGTGCCATGACAGGGTCACATCTGTCAAAGACCGGTTCCTCGCTGGACACCTGGGTTCCCTTCGTGTCTCCCGTGCCTTTCTCCTGTTCCTTAGCCGCATCTTAAAGCCGGGTACACGCAGAGAGCCTGGCTAGCATTCCCCAGAAATAAGCCGAAGCTGTAGACCTGGAACCTTTCATTGGCACATCGAGCAGAAGATAGCTGCTGCCCAAAACATGAGCCTTGACTTCAAGTATGGTCAGAATAGAACTACCTTTATTGGGGACAAGCAAAGATATTTATGTGGTCAAGCAACAGGGGTCATTTACATATAAAAAATCACAACCTCTTCTAGAGGACCTAATCACACTGATACTGATAAAATGCACAAACATTGACTTCTTGGAATGAGAAATCAAACTACATTAGGTAGACATTTACAGTAAACCTTACTTAACATTTCTTAACAAAAAAATTTTTATATTTTTTTTTGAGAAAGGATTTTACCGGGAAGGATACATTGAGATTTCTCTCGTTTTCAAGTATGTCCTGGGTGGCGAATATGTACCGTTAGGTGCCTTGCCAAAGGCCACTTACTGGAGAGGTGCTCTTGCTGGAATCAAACTCATGTCTCCACAGGCTCTCTCCACACAGAGCAATGATGTTACCTCTACTCCACCCAGCCGGTACAGTTAAGACAATGGGTGATCGCGATGGACAATTACATTAAAGACAGCAGATTACAAGTGATTCAAATATACACAGATAACAGTGACACACAGACAATGGATAGTGAGGCAGCATTCTTGCATAATCCAGTTTAAACAAACCTAATTACATTGTAGAAACTCAATTTTGTTCTGAGCACTCAAATTCTGTTTCCAGCCATTTAAACACATATTTTTCCAGAAACAGTCACCTGAAAGAAATTGTACATTTTTAACTGAGCCCATAATAGTTCCAGACGTGCGGCTACAAAAGCTGCGTTCACCTGGGTCAGCAGAACCGGCAACCGTGGATATACTTAGCACTGTGTGCCGTGCGTCTGATGGTTGCGGGAGACGGCAAACAGCCCCAAAATCTCCTGTTTAAATCCTGGGCCATAGTCTGTAGGCAGGAGTAAAGCCCACAGCCCCCTCCAAGTCGCACAGTGACAACGTGTTTTGTCACATATCTCCCCCTTCCAAAATAGAATAACCAGTTCCTCGACCTTCCACAGGTCTAAACCTGCGTTAGTCGCAAACTCCCACCCCAGAAAAACATACCGCCAGAAAGTTTGATTCAGGCGCTAGGAGTAAAACTGCTTCTGCAGTCTTCCTTAGATTGTGCCGACCACTCAGGAGAAATGCCAGCTGCCCCATCTCCTGGTATTGCGATCAGGTGCTGGAGGGAATGGGAAGTGGCTGATGTCTCCACAGAAAAGAATTGGGTATCTGAGCCGGCTGCCCAGCATTCAGGGGACACATATTTAGATTTCTGTTGCTTCTGCAATCCCAGAGTAAGCATCCTCTACCACCTGGGTAAGGGGGTCAGCAGCATACTGTTGCTTGGTAAAGGGGCCATCCTCATGCTGGAGCCCAGTCTGCTGCTGGGGAGGGAGGCTGACTGCCTCCCCTTCCTGATGTCCGCTCTGCTCTGCTACTGGCTCTACACCTGGGGCTGTGTGGAGCAACGCTGGCGGTGTGGGGCTGTTTTCCTCTCCCCAGAGATTCGGGCCATCCAAATGCGAGCAGGGGCCGGTCGCACCAGTCTCTGACGGCAGCACTTCACCTGGGGGAACAGTTTTCCCCCTCGGGAATCACCAACTCCAGCAAGCTGTCCTCCCTGCTCACAGGTTCTGGCGACATCAGAACTTGGGGATATGGGGCAACATCCTGACAGTGCTGTGGGAAAGCTTCCAATCTCCTCGACAATTCCAGAGTCTATAGCTGGCCCAGACAAATCAAGGCCTTCAAGCTCCCCCAGCCCTCCTTGATTGGGACTCTTGGGAGCATACTGGGGCCCATCTGCCACACATCCCAGTAAATTGCTAGTGGGGTCTTTAGTCTCGCCCACTGTCGCAAGGCATTCCTCCCTTGACAGTGCATAAACGTCCCTCTGGGTCACATCGTTGGAGACCGCAGTCCCATCCACTGTCTTAGGGCAAAAATCCTCTGCTGCCCGAAGACTGGAGATTTTCTGGACTATTGGCAGCTCCTCTGTATGCTTCTCTGTGCAGAGCTTCTCGTTGTGAACCGGGCTTACCTGCTGACCAAGGTCTAGCAGTCGCTTGTACAATTTCTCCAGCTTCCACTCCTTCCTGAATAACGACTCCAAGTCGTCTTGTATCCACCACACGTCAGAGAGGTTTAGCAGGTTTACTCTGTACTCTGTGATCTATTCCCACCTCCACTCCGTGTCATCTCTGTCATACTTTTGCGGGACTTACACTCCTAAAACGAAGGGGTTAAACTTTCCTTTTGCCGCCGCGTGTTTCTCTCGCATTACGAAATCCTGTCGTTCATATACCGTATTCACATTATATATGCCGCTTTATTGGGATCAGTAAAGTATATAATCTATAAAATCCACAACAGTGCTGGTGTATATTTATTCCCTAGTGCGGTGAGACTAACCCAAGGTTAAATTCAGCGGCTCCTCCGGGAGTGAGCGCTACATCAGTATTTAGAAAAAGTTTGTTATCTGCAATCCACTTTTCTACGTCTGTGAATTGTCCCTGCAGCACTGACTCCAGCTGCGGGAGATTTGGTTGTTGGTATAGATTACGGTGTCGTCTGCGTATATGTGTACAGTTGAGGCTTTGCAGATGTTGGGCAGATCGTTTATGAATATCGTGGATAGAAGGGGGCCGAGTATCGAGCCTTGGGGTACACCACATGTGAGTGGGAGGGGAAGAAAAGCCCTGTCAGAAATGGACACATATTGCGATCGATCGGATACATACAGTTGAAACCAGATTAGCATGTGATCACTAATACCGTCGTTTTTACGTTTTTGTAATAGGATGCCATGGTCTACTGTGTCAGGTCATGGCAAAATCAAGGAAGATGCTCCAGTTAGGCTTCCTTGTTCCATCCCAGCCTGGATCTCATTGCAGACTTTTAAGGCTGGGGTCAGACCAGTGCACTTTTAACGTGCGTTCTGGTGCACATAATTACGGCCGCACTAGCAGCAGATGACGGGCAATGACGGCCAATATACGATGTACGGCCGCACAAAAGTCCGGCCGTGCAACGCAAGTGGAATTTGAATGCATTTTTCTGAGAACGCTGAACCGCTAGTACTGACGTACTGAGTGCGCAGCTGCGGCATAGCGGCGTGTTTGCGTGATTAGGAGATGTCAGACACTGCTAATGTCCCGCCTACATAACGTCCAGACGCAAAAAGAGTTTTATTGACGATCCGTACAAAATCACGCCTGAAAATGCGCGTCGTCTGACCGTTTTTGCGCATTCCGTGAAAAAAATACATCAATGCGTTCGGACGCACTTTTTCACGTTCGCGGGGAAAAATGCTTTCGTCTGACCCTAGCCTAAAAGGGCGGTTGTAGTTGAGTGATTTGGATGAAAGAAAAATTGATCTGGGGTTAAGTTGTTCGAGTATTGATAATAATCACATAATTGCGTGTAGACACATTTTTCCAAAGTTTTTGACATAACAGGGAGCAATGATAATGGAAGGTAATTGGATACCAAACTATTGTCACCATTTTTATCGATCGGTGCCACTCTCGCAGTCTTCAGAGCATGTCGACCCTTGAAGCAGATGGGCTACAGCATCAGAAAACCACAACGGGTGCCACTCCTGCCAGAAACGGAGGCTACAATTCCCACAGGCTAACCAAAATTGGATAATAGAAGTGTAACAGTAACTGGGGTGCACTGGTCTCCAGCTTGTGGACCAGACCCAAAGCTGGTACAGCGTCCGTCCCTTCTCTTCAGCCAAGCTGATCCGCAGCAGCTTCTCACAACCCTCAGCCAGAACTTGAGGGAGTGCAATGTATTTCTCCCCAAAACACCAGACACACACTTAGTGCATGGGGAAAATTAATGAATTATTTAATGAAAATGAGAGCAGTTTTATGGACAGCAGAGGGGGTGGGGTGCTGTGACACAATCAACAGAATACATTATCTACATGAGTTGCATTCCTAGGCAAGACATTGAAACCTAATTAGTTACGCAATAGACGGGATTAACAAACACATCAGATTAAACTAAGAACAAACAGATAGAGAACAGAAACGTCTACATTGTATCTCTATCACAAACTGACTCCTATAATACAGTTTCAAGATTAAATGTATTTGTAAATCATTAACCATTAGGTGACCCTTATGCCCATTGTCCTTGAACTGGCTTTGCCAACTTGGCCAACGATCTCTTGGCAAGAGGCCAGCATTAACACCTCTCCAACAGGCACAGAGGCCAAGTAAAGTGTGGGCAAGGAGGTTGAGGGCACAAAGGTAGAGGGAGCTTCGGTTACAAGAAGATTGGAAAAAAGTTGTCTTGTCTGATGTGTTTTGGTTTCAGCTGCGACATTCAGAATTTTAGGGTCAGAATTTGGCGTAAACAACATGAAAGCATGGCTCCATCCTGCCTTGTATCAACGGTTCCAGCTGGTGGTGGTGCTGTTATGGTATGAGGGATATATTCTTGGCGCACTTTGGGTCCCATAGTACAGTTGAGCATTGCTTAAACGCCACGGCCTACCTGAGTATTGTTGCTGACCATGTCCATCCCGTTTTGATCACAGTGTACCCATCTTCTGATGGCTTCATCTAGCAGGGTAATGCACCATGTCACAAATCTAAAATCATCCGCACTAAGGCTAGGGTCAGACGAAAGCATTTTTCCCCGCGAACGTGAAAAAGTGCGTCCGAACGCATTGACGTATTTTTTCACGGAATGCGCAAAAACCGTCAGACGATGCGCATTTTCGGGCGTGATTTTGTACGGATTGTCAATAAAACTCTTTTTGCGTCTGGACGTTATGTAGGCTGGACATTAGCAGCGTCTGACATCTCCTAATCTGCGCACTCAGTACGTCAGTACTAGCGGTTCAGCGTTCTCAGAAAAATGCGTTAAAATTCCACTTGCGTTGCACGCCGGACTTTTGTGCGGCCGTACATCGTATAGTGGCCGTCATTGCCCGTCATCTGCTGCTAGTGCGGCCGTAATTATGTGCGCCAGAACGCACGTTAAAAGTGCGCTGGTCTGACCCCAGCCTTACTGCGCTCAGCGAGGTGGTGAGACGGGTGTCAGAGTGGAAGATGTCCACTCTCAAGGACGTTCCTACCACTCTCAAAGACGCTCGTCTGACCCTGGCCTAAAGGGCTACATTACTTAAGGCCGGGGTCAGATCAGCGTCTTTGACAGCGGAAGGAACTGGACGTGGACGTCCTTCCTCTCTGACGCCCATCTGGCCACCTTGCTGAGCGCAGTTAGTGCGGATGATTTTAGCTTTGTGACATGGTGCATATCAAAACCTTTTGAAAAAAATCGGGAACCAAAAATTTTATCAAAAAAATACAAAAAGGTGTTCTAAAAAAAATAAAATCCTTTTTGCTGAAAATGAAAAGAATAAGCTTTTTTTAAAAAATAAAAAATGATATTTGTTTACATTGAAACCTACGGGATTTGCCTGTTTAAGCTTGTCGAACTGGAACACTGAAAATCAGAGCGTATCACTGACACTTTGGTGCAGTTCGGCGTTCTGTGTTTAGATTACCTATTACTTCTCTATGGAACAATTTGCTGCTGCCGAAGGGCGCTTATCTGCACCATATTTTGCTGTCAATTCGCAAGTATTTGGCGAATTGACAGTTTAGTGAATAGACAAAATGCCACGAAATTGCAATGTACAGTGAAATTCACCGTATGGTGAAATTCACCGTTCGGTGCAATTCGGCGGCAAGTTCGACACTGTGAATAACCCCTTATGACTGCGTACATGGAATAGGGTGAGAGCAAATTTCATTTTTATTAAAACAAAGTAGAAATAACCAATTTACCACTGCATGCTAAACACACGTTATTTTAAATTAAGTTAAGGTTATTTCAAAAGTGAGTTGAATACACACTTGGAGCTTTTTTCATGGTTATTATTAGAATGTACTCCCCTGCAGACCCTCCCAAATGTGCAGCTGCTCCTGTCGGCCCTTTACTATACAGCAAACCTTCCAACTTTTCAAATGCTAACAAGAAGAGACACTGCTGTTTTTTTCAGAGAAATGAGGGTGTGCATTGCAAACACATGTGCACAGTTTATTAAGGATATATGTGTATATGTATACAGGTTTAGTCTCCCCAATCCAATATGCTTGGGATCACATCGATTTGGATTTTGCATTTTATCATATTTTGGAATATTTACATATAACTATGAATTATCTTTGTAATGGGACGCGAGTTTATACACAAGAATAAATTATTTTTCATAGACACCATCTATACATTTTGGATTTATATTATATAATGTATATTTTATATAGATAGATTTATGTATAGATGCATGTGTGGTACCTGCAGCCCATCTGAGCCTCTGAGGCCCAAACATAAGCCTAGAAGCAGTTGTGAGCTGGTCTCTCTTACCCCCTCCCAGCCTGAGGCTGATACTGCCCATGCCCTGTTTTGGGATAGGGTGTAAGTGAGGATCAGGTGTCTTTCGCATTCACACGGACTCACTCTGAATTAGGATTTTTTTGATCAGTGACCAGGGAGACAGAGAGAGGGTGCTGGGAGGTGAGAAAGGGAGGGGGCAGAAGGACAGACAGACAGGAAGGGCAGAAAGCCAGGGGTAAAGGAACAGTGGGATACAGGAAAGGGTCTGTAGGTAGCGATAGAGAAATATAATTTCTATTCTACTCTAATTCTTAAAAGCAGAACAAGGACAGCAAAAATAGGGCACATGCACAAAGAATTATATAGTAATTTCTAAAGACGGGGGCCATAAAGCCATGCAAAGAAATAATATATGTATACATAAATAAACTAATGTATGCTAGAAGTATAAATCAGGTAACAACATAAGATAGAGTATCAAAGCAGGAGGAGATAACAGATAAATTCAGAATCCAAGAGGGGAGACAAGTTGAATAAAAACTGAAGAAGCTCTACTTAATTGCTGCTTGGACTTTTGACCACGTCTTCCTCTTTTCCTTGGAATCCAGCCACTTACTCTTGGATACCCTTGCATTATTACCATGTCCACCGCAGGGTCCCCCTCGTCGATGGACAGAGAAGGGCCGCGCACAAGCCGGGTCATAAAGGTAGAAAGAGGGGGCATTCACTGTGGAGGTTTGTACATTTTTTTTATGTTTGTCAATGGGGTACTGATCTTTCCCCCCACTTCACTAGAACCCACTGACTGGGCTGCGATGGAGGAGGTTGGAGGAGCCACTGGGTTTCATCAAATTGCTGGAATGGGTAAGAGAGCTTTGAGTGGAATGTTTATTCACGTTTGGGATTATAGATGAGGATGCCAAATCGGTAAATAATACATATTTAAAATCATTCGGTATATTTACCCTATGGGCCGCTATATAAATTCACATCTTAAGTCTACATCATTTTTCTGTATAATGTCACCTTGCCATGGTAGATATTTTTTATCCACTATAATTTCCTCCATATGTTGTTCACTAAACCCAGAATAATCTGTTACTGTATTGTTTTATTATTCATTACTATGCTAACTCATCCTGCATTTGACATTTTATATAAAATACAATTTAAGTTCCGCTATGTGCTTGGTTTACCCTATCACCTACCTGCCCCTCATAATACTCATTTATACAGTATTCATTCGGCAACATTTTAATTATTCATCATCTGTAAATTCCAAGGCAGATTTCAGAAGAACCATAGATTGTACACTTGAGAATTCAATACAACTTTGATGTCTAACCCAAAAGCCTGCTTTGACTGGAACATTAATGTTTGATCATAAATTGTCTCCGATAACTAATAATTGTCTGTGTTTCAGATCTACCAGCATGCTATTCTCTGCTTCCTATTATAATTAATCAGGATTAGATAAATCTCAGCAGACACTTGGTGACTGCATATCATTTTGGACGGACATAACGATATATTTGTCCAAATGGCATACAAACATGTGTCCACTTCAGTCAAAGGTTCTGGTAGTTTTCTATTTGCAATGTATTTTCCTGTTCGACAGCTGCGTAAAGGTTTGAAACCCCTGAAGATAGTTCATTATTAACCTTGCTATTTTCTAGCCTCCTGTTCATCTCTATTATATGCCATTGAAAGCAGAGCGATGTATGTCCCTCCACCCACTCCCCAACTAGGAAAGCTGTGTGTGACCCTCACAAATAGCTGTTCTCACATTTCACTGCAGTGTAGGAATCTCTCCCAGTCAGTAACCTTTCCAAAACCTCCATACCCAGCATGCCTGGGATCCTTCAACTCTCATTCTATGCCAGCAGGCCATTTTATTCCAACATATGAATATATTGTGCTTCAGGAACCTCGATTATCACATTCTATGTATATCAGGTCACCATATGTTCATGTAATATCATATCTACAATATGCTAGTTTATGGTCATATCTAGTTTTACAACAGTCATATACAAGTCAGTTCATTAATATTTTACCACAGGCCCTAACATTAATGTAACCTCTATGCTGCTCTTTCTTTTGGAAAAAATGTTGATACTTAGTATTGCAGAACATTTTTCAGTCCTTTATTTTGTGCTCATGAGTACATACCAAAAGACAGTAGTTAGGTAACCTTCAATTGCTATTGCCAGCTGATTTACGTTTTAGGCTAGGGTCAAACGAATGCATTTTTCGCATCGACCGTCAAAAAGTGCGTCCGACGCATTGACGTATTTTTTTTTTACAGTGGACAAGAAAGCAGTCAAACGATGCGTGTTTTCGTGCGTTTTTTTTTACGGATCATCAATAAAACACTTTTTGCGTCTGGACGTTATGTAGGCTGGACATTAGCAGCGTCTGACATCTCCTAATCACGCACACACGCCGCTATGCCGATGCAGCGCACTCTTTACATCAGTACTAGCGGTTCTACGTTCTCGAAAAAATGCGTTAGTTTGCCACTTGTGTTGCGCGGCCGGACTTTCGTGCGGCCGTACTTCGTATATTCGCCGTCATTGCCCGTCATTTGCTGCTACTACGGCCGTGATTAAGTGCACCTAAACGCACGTTAAAAATGCGTTAGTCTGACCCCAGCCTTAGGGTTTGGGTCCATCAGTTGATTCTCTGACAGATTCCTATCATATGATGTCGCCTCCAATACCTCACCCTCCCACTATTTGTTATTAACAACTTTACCCTCTTGCTTTACCGATACTATATCCTGCATATTTAAATGAATTCTAAAGTCCATCCATAATCTCATTGGGTGGAAATTATCCAAATAATATTTTTTAGAACAGACATCTTCTTGGATGGGTACCATCTATATATCTCTGCCTGATTAATGTCTCAATGATCATCAGGGGGTTTGTATCTCTCTGGTATAGACTAGACTTGTCTGTCAATTTTGTTCTGAACCTTCCCTTTGTCTGGGATCAAACTGATATATGCATAATGAAGGTCTCCCCGGTAATGGCACAAGTAATTTAAGTCATTCCGAGCCCTTCCAAGCTGTTGTCCATTTTCAGTATTTTCATAAATTGTATTTTTGTTTAATTTGCACAGAGATATCTATTTATTGTTATTAATTTATTTGAAAAGTATTTTACCAGGAAGGATACATTGAGATTTCTCTCGCTTTCAAGTATGTCCTGGGTTCAAGAACATTGAAATTTTACAGTCGTTACAGAAATACAAAGTAATAAATAGATATGGGGCAGTAATACATACTGCCTGCCAAAACGGGGGACGCTAAGGAGGAAAACCTGCACCTGCAGGTTTCTCCTTAGCATCCCCCTTTTAGCTCAATATTACGGGGCAGGCGCTAAATCAGCAGCCTGCCCTGTAATGCAGTGCTAAGCCTGAGGATACTCAAGGCAGCGCTAAGCACTGCCGCGAGCATCCCTTCCATGGAATCCATAGGACTCCATTGAGGCTTCAACTGCCGGTCACATGACCTGCAGGATCTCGCCTCTCGCGAGATCCCGCAGGTCGGCAGAGTGATCACGGAGGGAGACTGGGGATTTTTTCCCCCCAGTCTCACTCTGCTCTTGGCGGCCAGAAGAGGCAGATCGTGCCGCCGTTCTCCCCGCGGGATGAGAGGTGAGTATATGATTTTTGGGGGGGGATTTGAAGCAGAAGAGGAATCAGCACCAGCTCCAAGGTGTGGTTAACTTTTGAGTTAACTGTAGCGGGACATAATTAGCGTTAGGACTTTGTAATCCTAATGCTAATTAACTCTTTGCTCCCCATGTTAACCATAGGGAGTGCAAAGTATAGTAAACTCACGCAATCTCCGAATCACTAACGGGTGTTTTTAACCCATTAGCGTTCGGAATGTAATATGGTCGGCCCACGCTAGGGCCACTTAACCTAATGTTAATGCTCACACAGCTAGGGGTAACGTTAGCCTTAAGTATGTAAAAGGGCCCATAATCTTTTAAAAGCAAAGCGTAACCCAGACATGAAACCCCTTGATTACCATTTGCTCCACCCTAAAGAGGCCCAACTAAAACCTAACAAAATCAGTGATTGTTGTATCACTCTTGATGAGGAGATTGCCTGGCATATTAATTCTGGCTGATCTTTTGCATGGGATCAAGATAATACACACATGATATATTTTTCCTCTGTAACGACACTTGACTAAAACTCCTTTGAGACATGGGATGACTCCCAGTGAAGGTCTAGCATTCTCATAACATTGTATATGCCATTTATATGCATTTAAGGATTTCTTGAAGGAATGGTTATTTGAGGAGAGACAAATGGGGCAGGAATTCTGTAAAACCTGTGGAACTCTGGGGAAGTCTTGAAGGCAAGTGTTAAAAGTATGAATGAGAGCAGAAGACCAACGCAAGTCTATAATCAGAGTTTAGGCCCATATGGGAAGAAGTTATTTATTACTGAGGAATGGGACATTTTTAGACAGCACTTTAAGAAACCGCTAGGTTTTTTTAAATGGAAAAGCCTGCAAATGATTGAGGGAGTAATCAGTTGTGGGACAACTAAGAGGTCATGATGTTGAGTGTGGCAGTTGCACTCACTCTTTACTGTAAAGGAATACTCTGGACTAGGGCTGTGCAATATTGACAAAATAATCATATTGCGATTTCTTGAATGAATATTGCGATTGCGATTTTATTTGCGATTTAGCCAATTGTTTTTGCTTTTTCAAACATGCTACATACATTCTAAATGTATTCAGTATTCAGCACATGGATACTGCCCCAGCACATGGAAATACTGCCCCAGCACATGGAAATACTGCCCCAGCACATGGATATACTGCCCCAGCTGATGGATATACTGCCCCAGCACATGGATATACTGCCCCAGCACATGGATATACTGCCCCAGCACATGGAAATACTGCCCCAGCACATGGATATACTGCCCCAGCACATGGATATACTGCCCCAGCACATGGATATACTGCCCCAGCACATGGATATACTGTCCCAGCACGTGGATACTGCCCCAGCTCACCTCTGTGCGCCACGTGTTCGGCTCCCTGTTAACTTCTGGCGGCATGGAGCTTGGGCGCTCGCCTGGGGGAACCATGTGACGAGCCGCGAGAACGTGGCTCGTCACGTGGTTCCCCCTGCGAGCGCCCAAAGCACCATGCCGCCGGAAGTTAACAGGGAGCCGAAAATTGCAGCCTTATGCGATTTTAGAAATTGCATGGTCGGAAATCGCGATTCGATTGCGATTGCAATTAATTGCACAGCCCTACTCTGGACATGAGTGAAACCAAAGAGGAGCTTGTCACAGCAGTCAAGGCACAAAATAAACATAGTGTGTTTGAAAACGAACCCATCATCAGGCTTGGAAGTGGTTTGAAAAGTTATGTTCCATGGTTCGATATGTTATGTTTCTAGGTGAAAGTAGACCAATTTCAAGATTTGTCTGGATATGATGGGTTTATGAAAGTTCAGAGAAAAAAACCCTCACAGATTAGGTTCTGTATTTAAAATGTAGGATTGCTGTTTTTCTGTTTTTGGAGAATGACACGTTACTATTGTATTTTGGCATCCATTTGCAATAAAGTATTTAAAAAAAAGAAAGTCTTGATTGTATTTGGTTGACGGTAGCTACCATTGACCAGGGTGTCCTAGAACATATAGGAAGTGGCAAATACAGGGTTTGTGTAGCAATTTCTATTATGTTGCTTATTATAATAGCAGACAGATAAAGTATGTTCAATACAAACACAAAGATACAAAAATCAAACAGATAAAGGTAGCAGAGTGGGGCAATGTTTAATACAGCTTATACAGCAGTGGTTCCCAACCGCGGTCCTCAAGAACCCCCAACAGGGCAGGTTTTCCAGATATCTGGAGCACAGCACAGGTGATATAATTTGCTGCTCAGTGATTGCAGTAATCAGTCTGCATTTCCCCGAGGTGATCTGCAAAATCTGGCCTGTTGGTGGTACTTGAGGTTGGGAACCACTGTTATACAGGAATGAGGTGATGCGGACACTTGACTTGACTGCAATTCAAAGGCCCTAGAGATCTGGGTCAGCTACATAGAAGACAGACAGGGGAAATGACAGAGGTAAGTATTTAGCTGCAGACTGAAAACTAAGTTCAGTAGAGAAAGAAAATCTAAACAAGTTCAACGCACGTTTCACCACTGACCACAGTGACTTCTTCGGGAGTGAAAGGTTCAAAAGATTTCACAAATAAAAGACAATTTGTTTATTACTCTCAGTCCTGAAGGTGTTTCTATGGCCAACAGTGAAACGTACGTTGAACTATTTTAGATTTACTATCTTTCTTTGACTCTGGTCTTCACTCTTTTGGGGAAATATAGAAATGTTTTAAGTATAGAGACAAATACTTACCTTTGTTGTCTCCTTTATTTGTATTAAAGAGGCAAATTTTATTTCCAATCCGTCTGATTTCTTGAGGATAATGTAGTTATTCCATTACATGGGTATGCCATGAATGATCAGAATCAGTAGTATCAATAACAAACACACAGCTTGTAATATCTGTTTATCTGGGAAGCACTACAGATCTCCTTTTTTATTCAGTTTCATATATTACTAATAGGAGCCAGTATTATATTGACCCCTCATAAGCTTTGTTTCATAGTGGTTTCTCCTTCTTATAAATATCATAAGACTATATCAGGCAGGTATATAATTCCGTTGTGTAGGGTGTCATCGCAGTACTCACCCACTGTTTGTTTTCTTTTTCTCAAGCTTTAGTATAGAATGTCAGCACATGAGATAACTCATTGGTTGGTACTCAAGATTCAATAACTGACATCAATTTAAAGTGGAGGTTTCATAAAACCTTTATCCTTTTAAGGTTATTTTAATTAATTTTTTGAATTGGATCACATTAATCAAAAACACCCAGTGAAACCAGCAGAAACTTAAACTCACCCTTCCTGACCAAAACACAACCTTAGGCCGTTTTGGAGATTCAATACGGGTTTATCGGCTTTTGAATTCCCGTTAAAATTTTGGGTCAAATATCAGCTCTCACAGACCAAATATCAGCTCTCAGAGACCAAATATCGACTAGGCTTTTCAATGGAAAATCGGCTTTACCGATTTAATTCAGATTTATTGGGATACCCATTTCTGAAAAAATATCAAGTGCTAAAAGGTTAAATAAATGTTTTTTAGGATGCTTGTAACACCGTTTAATGTATTTTTACAGCTTTTACTGTATGGATATTGCATGTTACTGTACATCCCGAATTTGCACGTTGTAAGTACTGTAAAAAGTGAAAATATTACAGTATGGGCTTGCATGTTGTGTATAATCTGTGGAATACTAAAGCATGGAGTTGTGTTTTGTAGTTATAATGGAGGAATAGTAAATCAGGAACTTGCAGGTTGAAAATATGATTATAAAATCTAAAGTTCAGACTTTGGGCCCTATTCTAATGTTGCTGCTAAGCCGAGCGCTCAAGCTGTTCAGCATAACGGCTCGACTCTCGAGTGCTCTGTTTAATTATTTAACTTCCAAATCAATAAGAGACCCAAGCTTTGCTCAGACATCGCAGCTCTTTACTGTACATTATCATCTACTATATTTTAAATTGGAGACGTTTATGTGCATCTACCTGATGAGGAACAAGCTATTCCAACCGAACTCGTCCTTCATCTATATCTGCCGTTATTAAGGAATGAATGATGTCTTTTAAATACTGGTGTTAAGTGATTGCACTTTAGCACAATCACTTAACACATAACTTTAACCCCACCAAAAAAATCAAATACTGACCTCAGATCCCTCAGTGAAAAAAATTGGTGCAATCCACCGACTCCTCTCTCTGTGGATAGCTGTCCCTCCGCCATCCCGGGCTGCACCTCACTCGCGTGAGCTTCTGTGTACAGCTCAAGCAATATCATTTCTCTCCATGGAATCCTACGGAGTACTGCAGCTGATAACAGAGCGGCACATAGCGCCACTGCCGTTATCATTTAACACCTCAAACGCATTGCGACTCAAGTTCCTGAGAAAGTGGCTTTGTGGGAATATGGACTTTAAAAGTCAGACACTAATGGAAAACGGCAGGTGCACAAATTTTCCATTTGTGTCTGACTTTTAACACCAACCTTGGAATAGGGCCCTTGGAGTTTTTACTTGTACCAGAAAAAAATTAATTTACGGACTTTTGTGTTTTGTCTGTAATTGTTTAAATATAATGTCCAGACTTGTGAGAATTAAATTAACAGTGCAGAAGGTGCACATTATTACTGTAAATGCAGATCCTAATTAGATATAGATTTGTATTTTTTTTTTGAGAAAGTATTTTACTAGGAAGGATACATTGAGATTTCTTTAGTTTTCAAGTATGTCTTGGGTGGCAAGTATGTACCGTTAGGTGTTTTGCCTAAGGACACTTACTGGAGAGGTGCTCTTGCCAGGATTCGAGCCTGTGTCTCCACAGTTATAGAGCAGTGATGTTACCTCTACTCCACCCAGCCGGTATCAGTCCTCTCAAAATGTCTCATCCTCGTTTACTGTAAGTCTCTTGCAGGGCCAGCCCGACAATGGTGCAGAGCGGAGCAGCGGCGCCAGGCGGCAGAAATTTGGGGGCGGCAAATTTCAGGCACCGGCGCCGCTGCTGCGCTCTGCACTATTTTTTTTAATGGCGGAGACAGCAGATCGTGCGGCCGCCTCATTCCTTCCTTCAACGAGTGGCAGCCGCATGAGTATCTGCCGCTCGCCCTGAGATCCATCCTCCAGCCTGCCGCAAACGAGATCACGTGAACTCCACGAGATCGTGGCAGGCTAGAGGGTGGATCCCAGGCGAGAGGCAGATACTCATGCAGGCTGCCGCTCGTTGAAGGAAGGAACGCGGCGGCCGCACGATCCGCCCCTCTGGGCCTGGCAGAGGTGAGCCTGGGGGCAAATATATACATGAGTGAGCCTGGGGCAAATATATCCATGAGTGAGCCTGGGGGCAAATATATCCATGAGTGAGCCTGGTGGCAAATATATCCATATGTGCGCCTGGGGGCAAATATATCCATGTGTGAGCCTGGGGCAAATATATCCATGTGTGAGCCTGGGGGCAAATATATCCATGTGTGAGCCTGGGGGCAAATATATCCATGAGGGCAAATCTATCCATGAGGGCAAATCTATCCATGTGTGAGCTGGGGGCAATATACCCATGTGTGGGCACTGCTGGGTATGTGACACTGGGCACTGCTGGGTATGTGACAGTGGGCTCAGTTATATACACCTCACATTACTGTATCACAGCGCTCCACAGCAAGAAAACTCTAATGTACGGTGTGTATGAGTGTTTGAATTTTATTGCTGTGGCGCACTGTGATACGCTCATACACACTGCGTGATTTTTTTGGGGGGGGCAGCATTTCATCCTTCGCTCCAGGCAGCACAATGTCTTGGGCCGGCCCTGGTCTCTTGCCCTCTACTTATCAGTCTGTGTTTTCTTTTTCTTTTTTCTCTCAGCTTTTCGCAATCTTTGCTTTTGGAAGCTGTGGCTCATACAGTGGAGAAACTGCGGCTACTGTAACATGTAAGGAAGCTGAAACCGAAACAAATCTCATCTCTGTGCCCTTTGGATACCCATTCAGGTAACACATCTAATATTGTTACCTATTCTTAGTAAATACGCTTTATTATTAGATTCATCTTTAGGATCTCAAAATGATTTTATTAAAAGACTAACAGATGTAAAACAACATATCCAGGGCTGGATTAAGAGTATCATGGGCCTGGTCCAGAGGATTTTGGTGGACCTTTTTATTGAAATAAAATGAAAAACGCAATGGCATTGTGCATTTGTCACATATAAAATGAGCAATACCACAGCCGTTGCTAACCTCATTTCCCACTCAGCGAGCAAGGTCAGCGTTTTATACAGGTGTTACAGTATATGATTCATAAAACACAATGTGCCAAAATACAAACAAAAAAATTATTTTTCTTTTACAGTTTTTGTTAAAATTATGTATTTTCTTAGAGAAATGCAGTAGCAGATTCCCATTTCTAAATTTTTTTAACAAGAGTACCCCATAGAATATATACCCACTAAAGGTTTGGATGATAAAATGTGATTTTTATTTTTTTTTATAAATTTTACAAACTGCAAATGATTTAAATCTGAATGGAAATTCACATTTTGTTACAGCATTCTGGCAGGACATGACGTACACTGTACATATAATAATGATACCCAGGACATACTTGAAAACGGGAGAAATCTCAATGTATCCTTCCTGGTAAAATACTTTATAAATAAATAAATAATAAATATAGTATGAGTCTGCCGCGTTTGCTGAAAATAAGGATATACAGTTGGGTACATTTGTATTTGGACACAGGCACAAGTTTAGTTTTTTCCGGTATTTACCAAAACATATTCAAGCTACAGTTATATAATGGATATGGGCTGAAAGTGCACACTCTCAGGTTTAATTTGAGGGTATGTACATCCAAACTAGAGGAAGGGTTTAGGAATTAGAGCTCTTAAGAATAGCCAACCCCCGTTTTCAAGGGACCAAAAGTAATTGGACAATTGAATCAAAAGCAGTTTCATGGCCAGGTGTGGGCTACTCCTTCGATATTTCTTCATCAGTTAAGCAGGTAAAAGGTCTGGAGTTTATTCTAAGTGTAGTATTTGCATTTGGAATCTATTGCTGTGAACCCCATTATGCGTTCAAAGAAGCTGTCCATGCAAGTGAAATGGGCCATTGTAAGGATTCAAAAACAAAACAAATCCATCAGAGAGATAGCTGCAACATTAGGAGTTGCCAAATCAACACTTTCGTACATTCTGATGAAAGAAGAACGCACTGGTGAACTCGGCAACATAAAAAGGCCTGGACGTCCACGGAAGACTACCATAGAGAGGATCCTGCTATCATCCACCAATGTTAAGAAAACCTCATTCACAACATACAGACAAATGCAGGACACTCTCCAGGAGGAGAGCAAATCATTGTCACAGTCTACAATCAAGAGTAGACTTCACAAGAGCAAATACAGAGGGTTGACCACAAGATGCAAACCATTCATAAGCCTGAAGAATAGACAATCCAAAAAACATTAAACACCGCCAGGCCAGTTCTGGAAAAGCATTCTTCGGACAGATGAAACTAGGATTAATCTGTACCAGAATAACAGGAAGAAAAAAGTCATCTGTAAAATATAGTGGAGGCAGTGTGTGGCATGTGCATGCATGGCTTCCACTGGCACTGGGTCATTTGTGTTTATTGATGATTTGATAAAAGACAGAAGCAGCCGGATGAATTCAGCAGTGTTTAGAGATATACTGTTGGCCCAGATTCAGCCAAATGCAGCAATGATGATTTGACAGCGATTCACGGTACAAATGGGCAATGATCCAAAACACACTGCTAAAGCAACCCAGGAGTTTTTGAAGGAAAATAAGTGGAATATTCTGAATGGCCGAGTCAATCACCTGATCCCAACCCAATTGAGCATGCATTTCACTTGCTGAAGGTAAAACTAGAGGCAGAAAGACCCACAAACAATGAACAACTGAATACAGCTGCAGTTGGAGCCTGGCAAAGCATCAGAAAGGAGGAAACCAAGACTTTGGTAATGTCCATGGGTTCTAGACTTCAGGCAGTCATTGCCACTAAAGGATTCTCAACAAAATATCAAAAATTAACATTTTATTTAAGGTTATATACTTTTGTCCAATTACATTTGAGCCCTTGAAAATGGAGGGACTGCGTATAAAAATGGTTGCAGTTGATAAAATTTGCACTTGATATTTATGTTCAACCCCTTGAATTAAAGCTGAAAGTCTGTACTTCATATTCATTTGGATTGTTTCATTTTAATTTTATTCTGGTGGCATATAGAGCCTAAAGTATGAAAATTGTGCCTGTGTCCAATATATATATCTATGGACCTACTGTATAATTTGAATTGCCTGAGACTGGGTCCTAGAATAAGGCTAGAGTCAGACGAACGTGATTTCTACGGACTGTACGTCCGTGCACACGGACGTACGTCAATACGGAAGACACAGTATTGGCCACACAGTTCGTTTTTTCACTGACGTATATTTTGACGGATGTAGGAGGGAAAATAAATTAAAAAGCAAAACCATTTTGTCCGTGAAAAATGCTGGACGTATAAATGCAGTCCATCTGACCACGTTCCATCACTCACACACAAAGCTATGCGGACGCAGCGCACTTTGTGCGGCCGTTCTAGGGGGTTGTACGTTCTTGCCTGCCTTGCGTCCGTGGGCCACGGCCGTTGTGCGTCCGCAGTTCAGTGCGGACGTACTTCGTGTGTCGGGCTCTGGTGGGCTTTCTTTCATGCTATCACGGACGTACTTTTAGGTACCATCACGGACGTGAACACTACGCTCGTCTGACACCAGCCTTAAACATGACTTCAAATCGTGTTTATACATGATGAGCAGCACATAACGGTTAAAATGAGCTCAGAATAATTAGTTTTATTGCTGTGCAGTTCTGATATGCTCTATGGGGGGCAAATCCTGTTTTATTTGTGTTTACTTTATTTGCCCTGCAAATTACTTTATTTGGACACGCATAAAAAATCCAAAATCAAAAATATATTTATTTGCCCCCCCAGAATAAAATAAAACAAAAAAATTAATTTGCCCCACAGGTGGGAAGGCAAATTAATGATTTTTAAGAACCTTATTCTGGGGAGGGGAAATAAATCTTTATTTGGCCACCCATAAAAAAAAAAAAAAGTATTTTTCTCTCCAGTGGAGTTGGGCTAAATAAACTCAACCTGTTCTTATTTCGTCGGGTAAGGCAAATATAAATGTTCTTTTTTATCGGGGGGGGGGGTGACAATTTTTTATGCAGTGGGGACAAGGCAACCTCACTCACTGGGTCAGCTGGTGCTGCTGCTGCTGCTCCTGCTTCCTTCCTCTAGAGAGTCCGTCCAGGTGTATGACCCTGTGGTGGGGGTGACTCGAGTGCAACTGTCTCGACTCTCTGCTCTTTCAGGGTGTGGTCGAGACTCACGAGAACTACCAGGACTGGGCATTGGTGGCAGACATCACAAGGTGTACACTGGTGTCATCAGAGAGGGATGGCTGGCCGCCATCTTGGATTCTTCGCCAGTGGCCACGCAGAGCAGCCTGTGGCTTAAAAATAAAAATGCTGGGCAGCCACCCGAATCAGATTAGGGTCCCTAGGGGTTGGTGTAACGTTCCCCGCACCCCTCTTGTAACGCCATTGCCTTGCGGTTGCTGTGGGCCCTTTTTTAAGGAAGGTCTGGAGCGGCTGCTCCATCAGCCCCTACTTTAATCCGGCCCTGAACATATCAGAAAATGCTAAAGAATTGCAAATAACAAACACAGAATGTAATACTTACTATGTTTTCTAGCAACTGTGCCCTAATACAGAGAAGCCTATCAGCTCACTGCATAAACCCCCCCATGCATCCTGATACTTCTCATACTCTGCAGTCTATTTACACTTACTGCTCTTAGATTGTAAGCTCATGTGAGTAGGGTCCTCTTTTCTTATCATTCTCTGTGTGTCAAACATGCATTTAATTTTATGTGTGCTTTGTCCTTCCCATTAACAGCACTGCGTTATATTTGAGCACTTTATAAATAATTATAATTGTAATATTAGAGAGGCAGAGAGGGTCTTGCTCCCTAAGCATCTTACATATTTATCACCTCCTTCAATCAAACAGTAGCGTCAGCGTTACCGCTAGCTTAAAGGAGGTCATAGCGCTGTGCCCAGAACGCCTTTGAATCGCTAACAGTTTACAAAACCAGTTATCTCTCATTAATTATCAATTCGTAACGCGAGTTTACTGTATTTTGCGCTCCCTATACCTAATATGAAGAGCACACAGTGAAACGACAGAGTACCTAGCGGTAGGATCACTTGGTCCTAATGTTAGTAACTAACAGCTGGTGTTAACTGAAAAAGTTACCACCAGCTCAGAAAAACACATACTCCCCTATTATCCCGCGGCGAGAACAGCGACCCGATCCACTGCTTCTGGCCACCAGGAGTACAGGGAGACTGGGGGAAGAAAGTCCCCTGTCTTCCTCCGCGATCACACCGCCGACCAGCAGGATCTTGTAAGAGGTGGGATCCTGCTGGTCATGTGTCCCAGCAGCACGATCCTCCATGGACTCCTATAGATGCCATGGAGGGGATACTGGAGACGGTGCTGTAGTGCTGCCCCAACATCCGCAAGCTTAGCGATCGCTAAGGGGCAGGCTGCCGGACTCGGCACCTGCCCTGCAATCGGCTGGGGAAACCGGGACGCTAAGGGGAAGTTAGCGAACGCTAATTTTTCCCCTTAGCATCCCGGTTATAGCTCAGGGCAGCTGATAGTGCCCATAGTGATTTACATTTTTTTCTTACAAAGGCAGCTAGCTGGCAATCGCTTGCCAGTCACCACTAAATTAATCCAGATGCCACTGAGTATTTGCCCGTATCAAATTTTGTAGACAAACCGAATTACAGCCGAAACAGTTCAGATGAACCAATTCTTTTATTTTCTGATTTCTCTGATTTACAGCCTTCAGGCTAGAGGGAAGACCTCTGCCTTTAAGGGCTGCACTTGATATCCACGAAGTGTAACATATAAGACCAATCACACCAGACGGAGACTGAAGCCACCCCACGAGCCTGCATTGCATATTTTAATAAAATGTGATTGTGTAGCCATGGAATATGTATTAATGAATAAATTTATTAATTGTTAAACTTTTTTTGTAATTAGAAGATTGAAAAACCAGGGCACAAAAAGAGCACCAATCATGTCTAAAACAAAACAAACTATAGCTTGTTTAAAAGTTCTCCTAAATCTGCCTAAATATTGTGTTAACCAAACTGACAGATGGATAGTTTTTCCAAAAAAAGGATAACTCTGTAATCAAGACTCTCTCTAAAGTACATGTGAGAGCAATTACTGTTTTGTTCATCACAAACTGTATGACACCCAAATGAGGAACAGATAAGAGCACCTTAGGGTGGATTTGGGAACATTCTATTGCACACTTATAGGGTGGGCAAGTCATCACTCACTAATATGTTGCTTCAAAACCTACATGCCATCATTTCACTTTCTTATGCGTTAACTCTTTCTGTAATTGTATTACTTTCCCTTTCTATACACTCATATAAATGACTTGCAACAGAATTTATCTGATTTTGGATCCTAAGTATTGTCAATGGAGAACCAGTGATTAGGGCCTCAGTTGTAATGTTTATTTGTAGTTGTACTTCTTCAGGTTTGCCTTATCTTTGATTTGAGCTAATTGGTGTATTTTAATCTATATATTAATTTTCCATTCATGATCCCATTCCATTTAAGATCTTCCTACATTGTTTATGTTTCCTCTTGTCTAGACTATATCGCCAGCGCTATGAGATGCCAGGATGTGCAGATATAGAGAAGCGTATTATGCACCTGAATGGGGATTTTTCTGCTCCAGCAGAGTTCTTTGTCACAATGGGAGTTTTCGCTTTCCTCTATTCCATGTTTGCTTTGGTTATTTATCTGCGCTTTCATGAACAATACACCCAGATCCGAAGAGTGCCTATTGTGGTATGAAATAAATGTTGACTGATCATTGCTTTGGATGGATGTTGATTTTTTTTCATTAGGCCATATTTATCAAGGTGAAACTGGATGAATTACTGAACAAAGATTTGTCGTTTGAAGCATGGGCCTCCATACATGAAAATACTTGGGACATATAACATTCTGGCACAATAATTCCTCCTGTTTTGCCAAGCTAAAGATGGTTTTAATGAATTTTACGGTAACATATGATGACAGAGTGTTACTGAAAATGTAGTCAACAACACCTGGATGACCAATGTTGGTCATCTTTGATCTGAAGTGTCATTCCCATCTCCCTACAGGACCTATGTGTGACTGGGGTTTTTGCCTTCCTGTGGTTGGTGGCAGCCTCAGCATGGGGTAAAGGGCTAATGGACGTAAAGCTGGCCACATATCCCTTAAGTCTTCTGTCTCCCATGCCCGTGTGTCAACTGGAGAAGGCCACATGTAGTATCGGCACTGCACCATACTTTGGGCTCGCCAACATATCTGTGGTAAGAAAAGCTAAGTACAGGTTATGCAACCCAACTGATTACTTCCATTTACCATGATATACCCTGATGTTTAACCCATAAATTCTCTCTTTCCTCCTAACACCCTGGCAGCTCTTTGGATTTTTGAATTTCTTCATCTGGGCCGCCAACCTGTGGTTTGTGTTCAAGGAGACAGCATGGAGCAAGCCGACAGCAAGCAAGGAGGAATCGGCAGAGCGTGGGGAGGCTGAAGACCGCCAGTGACACCTGAACTCCCATGGTTACCTACTCTATTTTGAATCCTTCATCCACTGTCATCTCTTGTTTACCTGGAGGACTAAAGTAAACAAACCCCTTTGTTATTTTCCCATCTTCTGTGTTTTCTTCTTTCATATTATTGACTTCCTTCCTGATTCTTCTCAGAGCTGTTTGCCATTTCCCATTCCCAAAATGGTAAATTGTTAAAGCACAATGATTTATTTTTAGCATTATTTCACACCCCTGGCTAATCTGTCCTAACCTCCAGTGTCTCTCAGGTGCTATTTATTGAATAAAATATTCTCCAGTTTGTTTATGGCTTGCATTTATCTGCACTTTAGCCCTTTAAACCAAACAGATTTCTTAAATACTGCAAGCAAGACAGAATAACAAAAAAAAGCCAGTATGAATAAACTAAATTGCACTGCACTTGTGTATTCCTCAAGTTGAGCTCAATATTGCCAATAATCAGCACCCTTGGCGTTCTGTGCTGGTGCCACTAGATGGCACTGTCAAACAGGCTACTCGCTCATGGTCACGTGGGGCTCCAGTAACCAGGAAGTGGTGAAACCAGGAAGTGGAAGCTCGGACATTGCCCCTGTTATCTCTGGCAGTCCAGCGATATTACGGTATAGACAGCTGTGTGTGCAGTGGAGAGAGTGCTGCTGTGTAGTTTTTGTGATTGATGCTTTTGCTGACAGCGCGTACACTATTACTTATCAATGTTTGGTCTCTGTGAACAAAACATAGATGGCTAGTGTTGGTCGTCTCAATTATAAAGTGTCATTCCCAACTCCATACAGGAACTTTGTGTGATCAGGTGTTTTGCCTTTCTTTGGCAGAATTTTCTGATGGACAATAACTTATTGAATATCGATTGTGGACTAATTAACATATGATAAATAATCACTAATGCTGATTATTATATATATATATATATATATATATATGTCATGTTTTGAATATATTGAGTAATATATATATATATATATATATATAGTCATGTTTTGAATATATTGAGTAATATATACATATAGATATGCCGTAACAATCATGTCAAATAGAAACCTGTATCCAAGCATAGTTCCTTCATTAGTACACCATTCAGGGCCTGGATTCTGTTGGCCCTTAGGAGCCTAGACCATTTCGCTGGCCCTTGTGCCGTTAAAAAAATGTTTGTCAAACATCAAAAAGAAAAAGCAGTGCACACAATAGAAAAGCACATATCTGTGCACATCAGGCATTCGATGTTCAGAATATTTTCATCCCATAATTCCCAAGGTTTAGAGCACATCCCAACCATTATTGGAGAGCTGCAAATGTCAAAAAGGCTATGTGAGCCATTTTTCAATTGCAGCTTGCCATTAACAACTCTATTCCGGCCAAGCTGCTGTATCACAGCGGTGCAGGGAAGGTGCTGCTGTTCAGTGCAGAGGCGCCCAGACTGGAATTGAAAGCTGCACTGTGAAACCTGCACGCAGAGCCTTTGGCAATCTCCATTTACACCGTCCATAATTCTTCCACAAGGGTGGAAGTGTCACACCACAGCATCCTTGGACTAAAGCCAGGGTGTCAGACGAGTGTCTTTGAGAGCGGAAGTAACATCTGTGAGAGTGGACATCCTTCCACTCTGACGCCCGTCTGACCACCTCGCTGACTGCAGTTAGTGCACTCAGCGCTGCAAGGCTCGATTTCCCCCTATGGAGGATCGCCCTTTGCAGCCCGTCAACGCGCGTCTAGTGTTTTGGCAGGGAGGCTTTCTGCACGGACGTTTGTAGCGTGCGCAAATTCGAGTGTGCGCTACAGCGTGTGACTGGCTCCGTCGAAGTGTCACATTACTGTGATGGTCGCCGGGAGGCACATAAGTACGGGCACACCTAGAGCGCTCGTCTGACCCCGGCCTTAGGGATTGGATGGGCTTGAAAAGTACAATCCCTTTAAAAAAAAAAAAATCGCAATCGGGTCCTGATACCGATCCTAAGGATCAGATCAGGACATCCATATTTTCAATAGTAGCTCCAGAGGAGAAGAACAATCTACGTTGGAATAGCTTGTTCTTCTCCATGTATCTTCAAATTAATGGCTCCAATACAGAGTACATGGGGTGTCAACTGACAGTAAGCTGCTGCGAGTGACTCGGTTGTAATGTCGGCAAGAGTTGTTATGTCTAACAGCTTAAACAACTCGCTTAAAGGCTCAGTTGTGATCTAGCTCCCGATTCTTTGGTAGGCCAACATGGTATTCTGAAAGCTAGCTGTAAGTTTGTTCACAAATTTATTATCACATGTTTTATAGAAGACAGACCAAAAACTATTTATTGTTCTGACCCCTCAGAGCACAAAGTTGGGAATATGAGGAAAGCTGGAATACACAGTCACATGTTGTAATACTTTTATTTTGGTAATTCTAAATAATGCATTAAAGTTTGCAGCAGACATAGTCATAATCGATTACAAAAAGATTAGTATTTACAATGAAACAAATAGCATTACTATTACATCTGCTTGATGTCAGGGTGGTAGATACACTGAGGTCATAGACGATAATGTGGTGGAATTCATAGAGTAAATGAACTTTGAAGAAACAGTCATTGGGTCGGTATAGGGGTAATTGACAGGTTTTGCGCTTTCCATGAGTTTGGATAAAGAGGGAGGACGGAGACATACATGGATGAGGTGAGTGTATGGAGAAGACTTTTACATAGCAAGTCTCTGAACAAGGACTGGTAAGAAAGAGCATAGATTTAGTGGTATTTTTATGTCGGAATGAATATTTTGAAGCATTGACCAATTAAGACCGAGTGTATTCCTTGTAACATAGTGGTCTACACATTTAGTGTGGCTTAGCATTGATTTTAGGGTTCTGTGTAATAACAGACCCAGGATGCATAAAAGTGAGACAGATGTCATTTGCATATCCTACCCAGAATTCCTTGCTGCATATGGGGAATATGGCACAGAAGCTGACGATTCGTTCCACAACCACAATTCATATGAAAATTATTACAGTAATACAAAATACTGGACAGTATAAATAAAAATAAAACTAATTAACCTGCACATTGCCTTTGAGAAGAATCGTGGCTGGTGGGAAGGAGAGAGAGAGGAGGATGAGAGTTATTGTGCAGTACGTTTATCACTATCGGGATCGCTGCTATCTGTTGGGAGGGTTTCATGTGCGATACTATTACGCACGTTACAACGTGTGGCCCTCCCCGTCGAGCCGGGGACGGACACAGGGAGGAAAGGTCACACGGATGCACTCGTGCGCTCGTGTTACCGCGGCCTCATTTGTAACGTGACGCTCGTCAAAGCGTATGTACTGCTTGTATTACAAGACCTCGCTTGTTTATAAAGTTAAAATTTATAAAAAAATAATTGTTGCTCTTCTTGCAAAACTCTCAAACCAAGTTACTCTCAATCCAAGGTTTTACTGTATTTGTAAACCTGGAAGCCAGTAAGAAAACGTAGGATCCAGCCTTACCTTTTTAGGAGCCAGGTACAGTTTTGGGTATTGATTTCTTTAAAACCATCCAGATGTTTAGAAACCAGAGGCACAATGATTGGTACCAACAGCTACCTGGCTCCTGCGTTTGTCAAATCCTGTTGTTGAGGAAGGGGGATATGACCAGGCAAAGAAATAATGACGGTGTTGAAAGTGTGAATTTGTTGAACATTTTCATGAAGTGTATAGATAGGCAGATGACTGCAGTACTTACGTCTTTAGGACTATGGCTATTTGTGGTGAATGCATAAAGCTCGAATGAGCTTTAAACCAGTAATCTGGCCTAATGTATTATGTGTTGCAGCCTCTGGAGGTTTGACAGGGCTGTAGTATTGTTTTCTGTAAATATAAAGAATGTGCCAGTGTCATGGTTGCTTTAAGTACAGGTTGAGTATCCTGTATCCGAAATGCTTGGGACCACCAGTGTTTTGGAGTTCAGTTATTTTCAAATATTTTGTCACGTTTCATTATACGGGGTTGCGGATTCGAGCCCAGTGTTACATAAAGCGGAGTGAGGCAGGTAACTGAGGTTTAAACAGAAAAGGTTTATTAAATAAGGAAACACAGGAATAAACCTGGAAGGGGACACTGGATAAATAACAGGTATAGGAGCTGGCTGGTTGAGACACAATATACAGGACAGGATACACTGAGCAGATGGGATAGGAAGGAGTGGACAGGGCAGGGCACTGAATAGCACAAGAGGGCTAACAGGACAGGTACAGGACTGGACCCTGAATAAACACAAAGAGAGCTGACAGGACAGGCACTGGACAGAACACTGAATAACAGAATAAGGGTTTGACTAAACAGAAATGGCACAGAAACTAAAGAACACACTTACTGGATAAACAGAATAAGGAGAGGGCTGAGGACCAGGAGACACAGAGGGCAGACGGAAACACAATATCAGCTGTGGTATCAGAAGGGCAAATACAGGAGAGTAGTTAGGTCAGGTATAGGTCGGTGACAGGCAGCTGGCAGAGGGATGGTCGAAGCCAAGAGCAGAGCATACACGAGTGCTCTATCAGTGCAACGGATCAATGAAGGAGTGTAGCAATGAAAGTCCAGGAATCTGGATAGAGGATAATGGAGGTTACTATAGGAGTCGAGGAATGATGGGTCACGATGGAATGCAGCAATGAAGGGTTGCAGACAGGTGTTGTGCTTAGCACACAGGTCAGGCATGCAATGAGACTTCCTAGAGAGATGCAGAAGCTCAGAGCTTAGGGTTGGATCTCATTAAAAAGCAGTCCAGGCCCAGCCCACACCTGAGACTGCAGAGGTGAGGGGGAAACCTGGAATGGGTCCTTGAGTGCCTGGACACCAGACCAGGCACCGGTAAAATCTGGACTGGAACATGAACCTGAGAGAGGAACAGCACTAGGGATACACCGATACCAATACTAGCATCGGTATCGGTGCCGATACTGCTGTTTGCACGAGTACTTGGTACTCGTGCAAAAGGCCCGATACACCCCCCGATACCGGAAGCCAGCGCTGGGCCGGCTTGCCAGTATCCACGGGGCTGGGGAAGCTGGCCGCGTGCATGAAAAGCACGTGGCCAGCATTCCCTTCCAGCGGCAGCGATACTCACCGATCCTGAGGTCCGGTCGCGTTGCTGTGACGCGTTCACGCGGCCTCTGGGCGCTTCAGTGACGCTGCCTCGGCTGGAGGCAGCGTCACAGAAGCACCGGCGGCCTAGTAATTGCGCCACAGCAGCGCGACCGGACCTCAGGATGGGTGAATATCGCTGCCGCGGGAAGGGAACGCTGGCCGCGTGCTTGTCATGCACGCGGCCAGCTTCCCCAGCGTATAGGTGAGAGCTGGAGGCATTTGCATTTGAGCGGAGGGCATATCCATATGAGCTGGGGGCATATCCATATGAGCTGGGGGCATATCCATATGAGCTGGGGGCATATCCATATGAGCTGAGGGCATATCCATATGAGTGGGGGCATATTCTTATGAGCTGGGGGCATATCCATATGAGCTGGGGGCATATCCATATGAGCTGAGGGCATATCCATGTGAGCTGGGGGCATATCCATGTGAGCTGGGGGCATATCCATGTGAGGCTGGGGGCAATATCCATGTGAGGCTGGGGACAATATCCATGTGAGGCTGGGGACAATATCCATGTGAGGCTGGGGACAATATCCATGAGAGCTGGGGGCAATATCCATGAGAGCTGGGGCATATCCATATGAGCTGGGGGCATATCCTTATGAGCTGGGGGCATATCCTTATGAGCTGGGGGCATATCCATATGAGCTGAGGGCATATCCATATGAGCTGAGGGCATATCCATATGATCTGGGGGGCATATCCATATGAGCTGAGGGCATATCCTTATGAGCTGGGGGCATATCCATATGAGCTGAGGGCATATCCATATGAGCTGAGGGCATATCCATATGATCTGGGGCAATATCCATGTGAGCTGGGGCAATATCCATGTGAGGCTGGGGGCAATATCCATGTGAGACTGGGGGCAATATCCATGAGAGCTGGGGGCAAGCTACATGTGAGCTGGGGCATTCTGTATATATATATCTCGGGGGGGTATATACATGTGAGCTGGGGGCATTTTTATATGAGGTCTGTTCTTATTGGAAAGTGGTCACATAACATAAAATAAAATTATCGGTACTTGGTATCGGTGAGTACTTTTAAAAAGTATCGGTACTCGTACTCGGTCTTAAAAAAGTGGTATCGGTGCATCCTTAAACAGCACCTTACTTGCCCTTTCTCCGGCGCCTACGACGCGTGCCGTGACATATTTGCATATGAGAATGGGTTATGTCGGTTAAGGGACCCAATTCTAACACCGAATTAATTTACGTTACATATACAGATAGCCTGAAGATAATTTTGTGTATTACTTTTAATGATTTTATCGCTGTTACATGAAATCTGGTGTGGCATTTGCGCTGTCATGTTGTTAAAAAAAGCTTTTTTTGCAAAAGAGATACTGACCCTCTAATAGATCTGAGTCATAGATATGTAACTGCCATATCAGAAAAGTGAAAGAGCAGTGTAGCCTCTTCTTCCTACACAACAGCGTCCCAGTTCCCTGCTCAACATTCACGTCATTGTTTCCGATCCTTTCCTCTCTCTGCCAGTATCTTCCTACCTTTCATTCATATTGCCAAGTTCCCTCATCCTCCTACTATACCATTTTTCTCTCTTTCTCCTTACTAGTCTCCCTTACCCATCATTTCGTGTGTAAATATACCAGTATGCAGTGTACTGTCCTCCCGTTGCTATATGCCTGTCTCCTCTCTTATCTCCTTTGTTTTCTCTCCCTGTCCTTCTCTACAGACTCTTATCACCATCATTTTTTTCTTCTCCTTGCTTATTGTATCTGTCTATTCCTTTTCTCCCTCCTGTCACTGTTTTGCTTGCAGTGAACAAAGAGAGGCTGTGCAACACAGCAGGGGACAGGATGATGTCTCAGCTGCTGGTGAAACATTGTATTTCTTTGCAGCTTGCATGTAACCATATTAATATAATCAGATTGGAATATGCTGCTTGTGTAGTATGGCTTCTTGTTTTTTTCTTTTCTCTGTCTTTAGTTTGCCTCTTACGCTCTACAAATACAAAATTATAAAACCTGCCATTGCACTTGTCAAAAATCTGTTTTTCACAGAGATCTGTGCTGAGGATCGACTGATAGGAAAGAGGGGGAGCACCGCCATGGCTCTTCTAGAGGCTGTGACAGTCATTCAAAACATAGGGCTTCTTTCATCCCCTAAGGCTGACATTCAACTAGATCCTGTGTTTTTAGCTTAGAGCAGGGGTCAGCAACCTTGCCCCCCAGTTGTTTCCAAACTCCTATGATGCTCAGCTACTTGTTAGGTTGGCAGAGGCTCATGGGAATTGTAGTTCCAAAACACCTGAGGGCTCAAGGTTGCTGACCCCTAGCTTACAGTATTCCTTTAATGAATTTAATTTGTTTATACACTTTGGGCCCTGTGACGGACGCCGCTACTCGGAGGGAGTAGATCCGCCTTAGGTGCCAGGGTTGCTCTGCAGTGAGCAGCGGTAGCGAGCCGGCGTCAGGTTCCTTCGAGTCGGAGTATATTGAGTCAACCAGGAGGAAATACCTAGCAGACAGACCTTCTTCCCAAATACTTGTCGAGACGCAGTATAGGTTAAGCAAGTTGGTTTATTGTAAAACAGCACAGACACAGTCCATTTATTTGAAACAGTCCCATTGTTCTCTCCCATGCCCGCCCCCAGACACCCCGGCGCCAGTTCTGCCTCTAGCCCGAGCCCCTTTTGTATGCTTAATATGGTCCCAACTCTTGGTGCCACACTGTCTGGCCCGCCCTGGGCTGCTTTCCGCCTGGGAAATTCCACCTCCTGGAGTGCGAGCTCTTACTCCGGCACTGGATCTCCTCTGCGGCTGGGAAACCCGACCTGAGTCCAGCGGCTGATTGGGGAGTGATCTCGGTGGTGCTCCTCTCTAGAACTCACGCCGCAGTGGCACCATGTTCCCAGGGCCCCTCTGCCCAAAATGCGCTCCGGTGGCAGGTACAGGGGCTGAGCGGTACAGGGTGCAAGGAATGTCGGCTGTGCTTGGTTTCGGCCGGCGGCAGTCTACACTTGGGGGAACGAAAACTGGGCAGTTTGAGTGTTATTAAATTGTGAGGGATTGCAGACACGTTTGGTGCGGGGAATTTGCAAGGGGAAACTCAATATACCCAGGGATCATACAGACATAAATTGTATAAACGAACTTTGACCTTGAACAAACGAATTATTAACTTTTTATGGGCTAATAAATTGAACGTGATGGCTGTTCTGTCACACAGCTCCCCTGAGTCCAAAGATGGCAGACCCGGTGAGACCCTTAGTCGGGTCCGCCTGGGGATGTCCATGAAAGTCAGTGCTCACGTTTCATGTTCGTCTGGCGAGATAGACCATCTGCATTGGCATTGTGTTTTCCAGGCCGATACTGAATGGAAAAATTAAAAGGCTGCATTGTGAGGCGCCACCGCAGAAGTTGGCCATTGTCTCTGGCCACCCGGTTCAGCCATACCAGGGTGTTATGATCCGTGAGGACGGTGAAGGAGCGCCCATATAGGTAGGGCTAAAGTTTCTTAAGTGCCCATACAAGGGCTAAACATTCCTTCTCGATGGCCTCATAGGCGACCTCCCTGGGTAATAGCTTCCGGCTGATATAGGCAACAGGGTGGTCATGTCCATCTTCTCCAACTTGGCTCAGCACCGCTCCCAATCCGAACATGGAGGCATCTGTGTGAACGACAAAATGTTTAGTTGGATCGGCAGCGGCTAGTACGGGTACCTCCATCAATGCCCGTTTTAACTGTTAGAAGGCTCCCTCACACTCCGGGGACCACAGGACTTGCCGGGGAAGGTTTTTGCGGGTGAGGTCGGTCAGGGGTTTGGAAATGGTGCTGTAATTGGGTACAAAGCGTCGGTAGTACCCTGCTGGCGGTTGTCCTGGGTGGCTGCCTGTACGGGGTTGGCCTCATGGAGAAGTCCAAAGTCCTCTTCTCTGGAGGTAAAGGTCTTGGGTGCCGGGTCATGCTGGCAGCAGAATGAAGAAGACTCTGGCTGGGGAGTAAGTTGGGCGAGTTGGTGGGGGTCGGCACTGATTCAGGGGGCAGCGACCCCAAATATGTCCCAGCTGATTGCAGCCATAGCATCGCGAGCCAGTGCGTTGGGGCTGTGGGGGTGGTTGGTATTGGGGTGCTCGCTCCGGAGGTGTTGGCCGTGTAGCCAGAGCGGGGTTGATCCAAAGAGGTGGTTTGGTTGGGTTGACGGTTTCTCACCTGGCATCATTGTATTTGTCCGCCCGGTGGGTGGCCTTTGGTAGCGTGAGGGGCCTCCGATCTCGGACCCAGTCGCGGACCTCTGGGGGTGAATAGTTGTAGAATTGCTCCAGTAGGATCAGCTGAATGATTTGGTCAGGACTGGTCGCCTGGCACCCGTGGACCCAGCTGCTGACAGCTTGCTGCATGCAGTGGCGCCATTCAGCATAAGAGTCAGTGGTTCCCTTCCGAAGGCCCCGGAATCTCACACGGTATGCCTCTGGGGTGAGAGCGTAGCAGGCTAGGAGATGCTCTTTGACTCGCCCATAAATCATGCAGTCCTCATCCATTACCGCCCGGTACGCTTCTGCCGCTTTTCCGGTTACCTTGCTGGCCAGAATGGGTACCCAGTCCTTGCCAGCCACGTTCTGCAGCACACATTGTCTCTCAAAGTCCTGCAAGAACCCGTCAATGTCTTCGCTCCCCTCTGGGAACAACTTGAAGGCTGCATAGGGAATCTTCTGCTTGAGGGGCCCTGTGCTGCCTCGGGAGGCGGTCAACCCACCGGACCAGTGTTGTATCTCGGCCTGACGGAGTTGATCCGTGCTAACCAGGACGCCGGCAATTATGTCTGCTGAAGGGTCGGTTCCATACAGGGCCAGCCGCCACTGTACCTCCTGCCGCCACTCGGAGGTTTCTGAAGTTTCAGAGGGGGCCATGCTTACCCGATCGTCTACCATCAGTTCCTCAATGATGATCGCCTTTGATTTGCCACTGGCCGCTTTTCCTCTTGCCTCCTGCAACTCCTTCAGCGTGGTCCTTTTTAGGCTGCTGTAGCGCTGTGCCATACGGTTCTCACCACCTCTGGCCAGGGGAAACCTTGTAGCCCCTGGGTATCTGAGACCGGGGTCAAGCCAGCGACTATATTTCCCCCTGCTGGACTGGTCTCCGAATCCCCTCTTGGGTCGAGCTGCTCCAGGCTCTCTGAGGGTTGCGGTGTCCGAGACCGGGGTCAAGCCAGCGGCTATATTTCCCCCTGCTGGGCTGGTCTCGAAGATCCCACCGCTGCCACCAATATGACGGATGCCGCTACTCGGAGGGAGTAGATCCGCCTTAGGTGCCAGAGTTGCTCTGCAGTGAGCAGCGGTAGCGAGCCGGCGTCAGGTTCCTTTGAGCCGGAGTATATCGAGTCAACCAGGAGGAAATACCTAGCAGATAGACCTTCTTCCCAAATACTCGTCGAGACGCAGTATAGGTTAAGCAAGTTGGTTTATTGTAAAACAGCACAGACACGGTCCATTTATATGGTACAGTCCCATTGTTCTCTCCCATGCCCGCCCCCAGACACCCCGGCGCCAGTTCTGCCACTGCCTCTAGCCCGAGTCCCTTTTGTATGCTTAATATGGTCCCAACTCTTGGTGCCACACTGTCTGGCCCGCCCTGGGCTGCTTTCTGCTTGGGAAATTCCACCCCCTGGAGTGCTAGCTCTTACTCCGGCACCGGATCTCCTCTGTGGCTGGGAAACCTGACCTAAGTCCAGCGGCTGATTGGGGGGTGATCTCGGTGGCGCTCCTCTCTAAAACTCACCCCGCAGTGGCACCATGTTTCCAGGGCCCCTCTGCCCAAAAAGCGCTCCGGTGGCAGGTACAGGGGCTGAGCAGTGCAGGGTGGAAGGAATGTCGGCTGTGCTTGGTTTCTGCCGGCGGCAGCTGCAGCAGGGTTGCGCTGGGCAGATAAACTACGATGGGTGGGCAAGGTAGATTTGGCAAAGAACCTAATAAACAACCATAAACATACGGGTACAAATTGTACTAACGAATTCTACACTTGGGGGAACGAAAACTGGGCAATTTGGGTGTTATTAAATTGTGAGGGATTGCAGACGCGTTTGGTGCGGGGAATTTGCATGGGGAAACTCAATACACCCAGGGATCATACAGACATAAATTGTATAAATGAACTTTGACCTTGAACAAATGAATTATTAACTTTTTATGGGCTAATAAATTGAACGTGATGGCTGTTCTGTCACAGGCCCTATTACAATCTTCGCGCAATTGCGCTCGCGCAGCACAATTTTTTTTGCGCATGAAAAAAAATTATGACGCTAAAATTTACGTGGTATTACGATCCGAGTGCATTTTTTCATCCGTGAAAATTTTTTGTGCGCAAAGTACGTTGCGCGCAGAAATCAGCAAGGATATGTAACGAGAGTCCATCAGACGAACGCGTTTTTAGTGCGGACTGCGCACAAAAACGAAAGTTCTGACGGAAGACAAGGTGGCCGTGATTTTTGACGGATCTAGGGAAACAAACGGTGTAGGAAATTGGTGTGCGGACTGTTTTTTAATGCTTCTCGTATACAGTTGTGTTCAAAATTATTCAACCCCCACTGAAATTGAGTGTTTTGGCCAGTTTGACATTGATTTTGATCATTCATTCATCTTGCTTACAATTAAATCAAAGAGGCACGTGTAGGTCAGACAAATATAACATAACATTTATAATGAAATAACCACAAATGTCTTTTCTGTGCTCACATCATTATCAGTTTTATTCAACCCCCAAGTGACATTCAATCTTAGTACTTAGTACAACATCCTTTTACAGTTATAACAGCTTTTAAACGTGAAGCATAGCTTGACACAAGTGTCTTGCAGCGATCTACGGGTATCTTCGCCCATTCGTCATGGGCAAAAGCCTCCAGTTCAGTCACATTCTTAGGCTTGCGCACTGCATCTGCTTTCTTTAAGTGCCACCAGAGGTTCTCAATCGGATTTAAGTCAGGTGACTGCGATGGCCACTCCAAAATGTTCCAGCCTTTAATTTGCAACCATGCTCTAGTGGACTTGGAGGTATGCTTGGGATCATTGTCCTGTTGAAAGGTCCAACGTCTCCCAAGCCTCAGGTTTGTGATGGACTGCATCACATTGTCATCCAATATCTCCTGGTACTGAAGAGAATTCATGGTACTTTGCACACGCTGAAGCTTCCCTGTACCTGCAGAAGCAAAACAGCCCCAAAGCATGATTGACCCCCCGCCATGCTTCACAGTAGGCAAGGTGTTCTTTTCTTCATAGGCCTTGTTTTTCCTCCTCCAAACATAGCGTTGATCCATGGGCCCAAACAGTTCTAATTTTGTTTCATCAGTCCACAGAACACTATGCCAAAACTTCTGTGGTTTGTCCACATGACTTTTGGCATACTGCAGTCGACTCTTCTTATTCTTTGGAGACAGCAAGGGGGTGCGCCTGGGAGTTCTGGCATGGAGGCCTTCATTACGCAGTGTGTGCCGTATTGTCTGAGCTGAAACTTCAGTACCCACATCTGACAAATCTTTTCTCAGTTCCTCAGCAGTCACACGGGGACTTTTCTCCACTCTACGCTTCAGGTAGCGTACAGCAGTCGAAGTCAGCATCTTCTTTCTGCCACGACCAGGTAGCGTTTCAACAGTGCCCTTTGCCTTGAATTTGCGAATGATGCTTCCTATGGTCTCTCTTGGTATGTTTAACATCTTTGCAATCTTCTTATAGCCATTGCCCTTCCTGTGAAGAGTAATCACCTCTTCTCTTGTCTTCCTGGACCATTCTCTTGACTTCACCGTGTTTGTAACCACACCAGTAAATGTCTAGAAGGAGCTGAGTATCACAGTCATTTTAAAGCTGCCTAATTGGTGCTTATTATGCTTTATTGCTGCTCCGTGACATCCACAGGTGTTTTCAATACCTGATTGAAAACACTTGAATGAACCTCTGTTCTTCAGAGTGGTAGTCTTTAAGGGGTTGAATAATTGTGTCAATGAAGAATTCACAAAAGAAACATTTACTACTGTATTACAAAACCAATTGATGTCATTTTAGTTGCATATGGTTCTTTAAAAAGTCCTTGTAGGATTTCATTCTGAATACAATTACAAATGTACACTAAATTCCCTAAAACCCTTTACAGCATTGGGGGTTGAATAATTTTGAACACAACTGTATGTGTGTGTCATAAAGTAGCCACATCGTTTCTGAATTGCATGTAAGTGTAATATTGCAACTGAGCATGGATATGTGTTTATACAGTTGTGCATTCTAGTGTGTGTAAGAGTGTGTGAATAATGTCTGTGTATGTGAAGGATGTTTGACTACCTATCTTCACTCAACCAAAATGCCTTTGTCCCCATCTCCACTTGCTGTCTTGTGCCTCCAAGCCTCAGTTGTATCTCTCTCCATCTCTCCTTCGCTCCAATCCCATCCCACTGGTCTTCTCTTGTCACTCTGGCCAGCTGCTTCAGCAGCCTCCCCCTGTCACATACCTCTTCAACTTAAAAGTCGTGGTACCCGACTGATTGTTCACCAATTTCATCTGTTGCTGTGGAGTCAATCTATCCTGGTACTGGTGCCATATTACATAGCAGTGACAATTAGTTTATGGGACAATTTTTACGTTGCAACTGGAATTTCGATTCCTGGTATAAAGAACAATAGCTATAGGAAGGGGGTTATTATTATTCCTTTTTTTTTTACCAGCAGCCATGGTAATAATTAATAAGGAGCGTCTCAGAATCGCTTGTTTTCCATCCATTTTTACCTGTCCTATTCAAATTACTGACCTCATAAACGGACAATAAGCTGCTGGTCAATTGGGGTTGAAAGTTACAATAGATACACGAAGAAGGAGGATATGAACTGTGTCTATTCAACAATCCGAATCACTGCTGAAACAAGGGGGTAACCCAGAACAAACTATTGATAAACAGAAAATCCCCTGTCAGATCAACCCACCTAGGAACTACAGCAGCCAATAAAAGCTGATAATGGGTTGAAAGTATCCATTCAACTTATAATAGCAAGGGGGCCTTAAATACTCGGCCCCATTCCATAGCTGCCGCTAAAAGGAAGGTAAAAAAATCTACTCAAGCAGATTTTCCTTACCGTCCCCGTTTTAGCATAACTTTTCCGGGGTAGGAGTTTTGTTGGCTCCTGACCCCAGAAGGAAGTGCAGGGCAGCCTGATACTGAGAGTCGACTCCATGGAGCCCAGCGCACCGGCTGCGAGCTTCTTCGTGAGCTCAGGAGCAGTGGAGGAATCTCTGAGTGAGGCTGGGAGCTATTAATTATTAATTCCCAGTCTCACTCTGCTCCCGGTCAGAGGAAACAGTGGATCGCATTGCCTTCTCCATCAAGTTATAAGTGGTGAGTAAGGGATTTTTTCTTATATTGTTTTTAGTGTATTTTTAAGTGATTTTGAAAATTCAAAATCATTTAACACCATATTTTAGGAGTCAGTATTTCAATGAGAAATACCATCCCCTAAATGGAAGCATGAGCTACCTTGGAATAGCTCGTTCTTCTATTCCGAGGACCAATTTAACGCCTACTGTACAAAAAGTGTAGGAAATGTTAATTTTCAGTAGGGCAGCGCTATACTCTTGTGCCAAGAGTGGAATAGCTATAACGATAACAGTATAACGCCTGGAGTAGTTATCGTCTGCTGTGGAATAGGGCCATTAGGAGAGTAGTCACATTACCTAACAGCGCAAATACTGCAGGTCCCTGGGAAGAGGAACCTAAAAATACTAAATCAAGTCGTTAATATCCTATGAAATTAGCCCTGAATCCTGTTTATCTTTCGATAATGACACAATAACTCGGTTATATGCCACGCAGCGCAATGTGTGAGACTCGAGTTGGCAGATAAAGGCAGTTCTGGAGCCAAATGCTCTTTACTAACAGTTACTGGGGCAGATTAATTATAAATATATGTGTATCAAAGTGCACCACGGAAGGATTTTAACTCTTTTTGCATTTTACAAGCATGAGTCAACAGTAACAAAAACATGCAACAGTTGTATTTAAGTTCAAAACAGGTATTTTCCTTGTTCTATATGCGGCAGCATATGTTCTTGGCAGAAAATAGATATTTATAACACACAGAGACAGCTGTGATTCACACAACACATTTTGGCTATGTCTAGCTCAGTAGCTTATTAATCTGCTGGAACAAAACTGACCTGTCATCAAAAACAATTAAAGATATAGCCAACCAGTGCTTCTCTCTGGTACACCTTTATATATAAGCTCTGATTAGTTATTTATAAGGTGACAATCATTGCTTAAGGGGTGATCTAGTGCAAAAGCAACTTGGCCTTTTTCAATATGTCAAGTCATTTGACAAGATGGCCAGAGGAAACGTGTTTTTCTTTTTTAAAACCTGAAAAAATGTTAAATACTTACTTAACCCCTTAGTGACCGGGCGGTTTTACACAAATCCGTCCTTTAGTGACCGCTGCTGTTTTTACGTTTCTGCGCTCTTAGTGTTTACGTCAAATTTTCCTCTTACTCGTTTATGTAACCCACACATATTTTACACTGTTTTTCTCGTCATTAAATGGACTTTATAAAGATACCATTTTTTTCATCATTTCATATAATTTACTATAAAAAATATTGGGAAATATGACACAAAAAATTGAAAAAACACCACTTTTTCGAACTTTGACCCCCAAAATTTCTTATGTATCAACAACCGTCCAAAAAATTAATTCCTTAGTAGTTTCTAAATTTAGTACTGAGTTTAGCAATACCCAATGTTTACATATTCCTCGCTTTTTTCCTTATTTTATGCAACAATAAGTGCAAGTAGCACTTTGCCATTTCCAAAGAGTTTATTTTCAAAACTAGTGATAGTGACATTGTAACACTGATATCTGTCACTAATTCCTGAATAACCCTCCACATATACATATTTTTTTAAAGTACACAAATCAAGGTATTAAACTTGGGGTATTTTGACTCTTTCCATGCAAACCATTTTACCACAAATCTATGCCAAAGTTTGATAAAAAAAAATTTTTTGGTGATTTTTTTTTTGAACGCAATTTAAGAATACATGTACTGTGAACTTTAAGGTTTACTGCCAAAGAGCACCCCAAAATATGTTCAGCAACATCTTCTGAGTAAATTGATACCACCCATGTATAGGTATGTCGGGTCATTTTGGGGCTAAAGGCCTTATTTGGGGAGTGCGCATTTCAGTTTTCCAACTTGGAATTTTCACATTTCGGCATCATGCACCCATGTCCTATTTGGGACATTTTTGAAGCCGGCCAAAGTAATTTACCCCCATCAAACCATATATTTTTAGAAAGGGCACACCCTAGGGTGCTTCAAAGAGTTGTATTTTAACACTTTCCATGCACTAGCTCTATGTCAAACTTTCAGGTAGTCACTTTTTGGGTTATTTTTTCACACACATTGTACTTTAGGCATGAATTGTCAAATCCAGTTATGGTTACTGCCAAAAAACACCCCAAAATATGTTCAGCAACATCTTCTGAGTAATTGATACCACCCATGTATAGGTATGTCGGGTCATTTTGGGGCTAATAGGTCTTATTTGGGGGTGCGCATTTCAGTTTTCCTTGGAATTTTCACATTTCGTCATCATGCACCCATGTCCTATTTGGGACATTTTTGAAGCCGGCCAAAGCAATTTACCCCCATCAAACCATATATTTTTAGAAAGGGCACACCCTAGGGTGCTTCAAAGAGTTGTATTTTAACACTTTCCATGCACTAGCTCTATGTCAAACTTTCAGGTAGTCACTTTTTGGGTTATTTTTTCACACACATTGTACTTTAGGCATGAATTGTCAAATCCAGTTATGGGTTACTGCCAAAAAAAACCCCAAAATATGTTCAGCAACATCTTCTGAGTAAATTGATACCACCCATGTATAGGTATGTCGGGTCATTTGGGGGCTAATAGGCCTTATTTGGGGGGTGCGCATTTCAGTTTTCCAACTTGGAATTTTCACATTTCGTCATCATGCACCCATGTCCTATTTGGACATTTTTGAAGCCGGCCAAAGTAATTTACCCCCATCAAACCATATATTTTTAGAAGGGGCAACACCCTAGGGTGCTTCAAAGAGTTGTATTTTAACACTTTCCATGCACTAGCTCTATGTCAAACTTTCAGGTAGTCACTTTTTGTGTTATTTTTTCACACACATTGTACTTTAGGCATGAATTGTCAAATCCAGTTATGGTTACTGCCAAAAAACACCCCAAAATGTTTCAGCAACATCTTCTGAGTAATTGATACCACCCATGTATAGCTATGTCGGGTCATTTGGGGGCTAATAGGCCTTATTTGGGGGGTGCGCATTTCAGTTTTCCAACTTGGAATTTTCACATTTCGTCATCATGCACCCATGTCCTATTTGGGACATTTTTGAAGCCGGCCAAAGTAATTTACCCCCATCAAACCATATATTTTTAGAAAGGGCACACCCTAGGGTGCTTCAAAGAGTTGTTTTTAACACTTTCCATGCACTAGCTCTATGTCAAACTTTCAGGTAGTCACTTTTCGAGTTATTTTTTTCACAC